>CM069075.1:30476932-31676932 GCA_035220775.1 Malus fusca | reverse complement strand
ACGCCATTATCACCCAATTACATCATATATGGCTGGCCACTCTCCACCAATAGGGCTAGCCACCCTCCTATAAATACTCATTTTCATCCCACTAGAATGCTAAGCCATTTGTTACCAACAAACTCCTAAACACAATCTTTTTAGAATTCTAATTTTGTCATAGGAGATTTTTCGGCCAGAGCCTCCTCATTCATCGTGAGTTCGTGAGGTTTTTGATCTTAATCTTAGGTATTATTATTTTGCATTTTCGTCAAAAAAAAAGATGATGAAAATTTACATCCACACTACCTGTACTAGAAAAATAATACAAATATATAATAAATATAGCATTACTCCTTGCGATTGAGAAAATTTGTTATACCTCCGTAAAATGTTGTCCAAAAAGTGGCTCTCCATGTAATTTTACTGTTTTATACTGGCATTTTCTTTACATCTGTGCAATGATAAATAAAATTAAAATATTTTCTCCTTTTGGTGGTACCTTTCATTGACTCCATCATCCCTTGCCTAGTTACATAGCTTCTGGAGTTTGACTCCGTCCTCACTTGAGTTTGGCACATATTTTCCATACCAGAAATAATATCAAACTTGTACGTGGCTTCTTCGGATTGGCCGGTGTACAAGAAATTCAAATATCATTTTTTGGTCGAAATTCAAATATGAACGACGGAAAAATGAGAAAAGAAACATAGCAATAAAAAGAGAGGCTACTGTTTCGTATAATTGAAATTTGAATATTTCAAAGGGCCTACATTTCAAGATTTGGAAGTTGGAACAAATTATATATTAAAACGAAACAAGAGACCTGACTCTTATTCCTTTTACTAATTCCCCATTCCATCTGGTGCTCCAATCTCTTTGCTGAGATTTTTCCTCCAACATCCATCATGCATTTCTTTCTGCTCCAATCGTTGTTTCCATTTCTTTTGATCGCTTCCTTTCTTTCGGTCAACGTCGAGTTAAGTCTATGCCAGAATGATCAACAATTCACAAACTGCAGCAGCGAACTCAATTGTGGTGGCGTCGGAGGCATATCCTATCCCTTTTGGGGGGTAAACCGAGCTAGTTACTGTGGTCAAGCCGGATATGAGGTCCAATGCCTAGACAACGTCCCTGTGTTCAACATGACGGGTGTGAGCTATAGAATTCTGCAAATGAACACTGCAACAAATTCTCGGACCATTAAGGTTGCTAGGCAGGATTACTGGGGTAGTATCTGTAATCCGACTTTCGTCAACACCACCCTCAACTTCTCTCTGTTTGATTATGTTTCTAGTTATACAAACATTACGTTTTACTACCAATGCCCTACCGCCATAACGGTTCCTAGTACGCAGTCGTGCAACATAGGCAATACAGTGAGCCTTGTTTACTATTTGACACGTCTTGGTCAGGCATCTTCTGTGAGCTGCACACATGAGGTTATTGTTCCCGTTTATACAGAAGCTGCTCTTGCTATAGAGGCCGGTCAAACAACTGTGATCAGCGATGCGGTGGACGGGGGTTTCTCACTGCAAGTGAAGATTGACAACGATCAATGCAACAAATGTTTGGAATCAGGAGGACAGTGTGGGCTTAACACTAGTACTAATTCTGGATTCGGTTGCTTTTGCGCAGATCAAGCCTATGCATCCATATGTAATGGAACTAGTAATTCAAGTCAAAACGGAGGTATGTCTGTCCCTTGTCATTCTCTTATAAATTACACATTTGGAACTCCTAGCTTGCTTTTTGTTTTAAATGATTTGTCGTAAAATGTGAGCTATCTGGTCCCATGCTAAAATTAGGACGCAGCGGGAAGGAATCTAAACCGAGATCCCCTCTCGCATCTCTGCCCTGCTTCTCCCCTCTCATCTACCATTTACAAACCTAAATCCCGCAAAAATCGAAACAAAAAAGGCAAAAAAGGCAAATAATTCTACAATCTTTCCATTTTCATAACCAGATCCAAACCCAAAATTTGAAACAAAAAAGCAAAAGGAAAATTACAAAATCGCTGTGCGTTTCATTACTCAGTTGTCAAATCACACATGCACAACAGTCGTTCTAGTCATCCATGCACTCCAGACTCCCTGATCGCAGACCTTCGCCGTTGATGCCGGAGAAGCAGGCCCGATGAATACCCAGATGACCCAGACTCTGATCTGGGTTCTGATTTGCCAATTGGGCCCTAAAAAAATTAGAAAAAAAAGGGAGATGAACGGAGAAAAATAGGAAGAAAATGATGGAGATGAAGAGTTAGAGGGACGAAGAAAAAAAAGGGATTAGGATGGAGAAAAATTGGGAAGAAACAGAGGGAGAGGAGAGAAATAGAGGGCGAGGAAAGAGCAAAATTATGAAGGATGGGGGAGATGAACGGGAAAGAAGCAGTAGGGGACCAGCGAGGTTTCTAGAATGGGAAAAAATGAATAAAAGTAAGAATAAAATATTATTAATAATTATTAATTAATTAATATAATATTAGATTTTGTTATCATTATGTTGTTTAATCTAATACTACACCAAACGTTTCACTAATTCAATCTAGTTTAAACTAGTCTAACTTAATCCTTGAAATTAGTCCAGTCCGAGATAATCTATTACAACAAAACCCACCCCTAAAGATTGTTCATGTTTTGGTCAGCTTGGGTTGATGTATAACTGCTCTCTCCCATCATGTAGCAACGGTAATATTCCCTCTCATTTTTGTGTGAGCTGATGAATGAATCACCGTCGCGTTTTCTTCTCTGATTGTCTCTGCAATTTTTTTCCATTCCCAGAATTCCAAAACATAAACTCTAACAGTTTGAGCCTTTGTTGGTGCCTTTCTACTCAACCCTTTTTGTTGCTCTTCTCACGTTGCAAAATTTTTCTTTTAAATTCCAGTTTTACATATTACAAGTAGTGAAATAAAAGTTTCTGCATACATGTCAAACAGTGTATTGTTGTCGAAATATACACATGACCTACCATACAACTATATCCATTCCACCGACAAGGTGTCAGTCTCTGTGGACTTTGATGATTGTCATCTAAGTGCAGAGCGGTTTAGGTATACAAATCCAAGATTAAGCCAATTATTCTATTAAGGTGGCTGATCTGCTAGCTATATGCAAAGTTGACCGTAGAGATAGTTACAAACTTGGCCACCAAAACTTTCCATTGGCTATAAGCACTAGTAATTAAATTAAGGTTCCAAATGAAACCATCATCTTCTCTTTTTCCTTCGACTTTTATGCAGAAATTTTTATTTCACTACTTGAAAATGAAACTATCATCTCTCTCTCGCCATGGAAATACATCACTATCCCTTCCAAAACATCTCTTGGCTCCTTGTGATCTCAACTACCATATGCCTTTTTCATGTCTGAAAATCTTTGGCTGTGGATGACAATCGAAACTTCAACTGCAGCACATCGTTTCAATGAGCAAATTTTCGGAATGATGGTGGGTGGAGGAATGAGGGTGGAATGTGGAAGTAATCTATATGGAATTGATTGGATGGAGAGAAAAGAGACGAACTCTTAAGAGTATGCGACACACATAATTAATGTGCGCTCTTGTGCTAAATTTTTGTTAAGCTAGTGATCTAACTATGAGCGATCTTCTCAACTTTTTCCTATTTTTAAAGGAGAAGTGATTTTCTTACACTTTTTTTTTCTCCTTCTATGCTATGCTAAATATTCTCCTATTTTATGTTCTTAAACTACTAATCTAACTATGGACGCTTTTACATTTTATCTTATTTTCTAGAAAGTAAGAAATTTCCATACACCATTTTCTCCAAGTGCGTTCTTCTAAGTTTGCTCCCCTTCTTTGTTTTCTTAAACTAGTGTTATAACCATGCTCACTACCAAGTAACTTTCTCACTCTTATTGTGGGCGCTCACAATTCTATCCAATTTCTTTCATATTACCATGACAAAACCCATGTAGCTTTCCATGGGACACAAAACTTCAAATTGGGTGCCCTTGAAATTATGGAGTGAGACATTCATTAAAAGCAGAAGAAAAATATAATGGTATAGAAAAGGAAAGAATTCTCATTTTCTAAATGGTAGGGTACTAATTGAATTATTAACATCTCTTTCAGAATGTTGAAATACGTCTCAAGTTTAATCCATACCTCCACCAAAATCAAATAAGAAAATGTTGGTTATACAGTGATCTGTATGAGGAAATAAATAAACTACTAGAAATTAAATTATTGGCAATTGTTGAATTCTTCTAATAGTTAGGGTTTTTTTTTTAACCCACTGTATTTCTCCTTTTTTAATGTAGACGAGGAACATCGTTTATAATCAAAAGAGAAAAACAAAGGAAGGAAACTACTGAATTTTCTTCAAAGTCTAGATTGTAGTTCCCCTCCAGCTTCCCATGAGGCTTCGCTCCCGTCTTTATTACTAAATGATTGAAGGCCTTCTTTTCGAGAGATTTTTTAGTGCAACCGGTGCATAGGATGGTACATCACGTGTCACTACATAAATGGTGAGATATGTGTGCTAATAAGTTAATGACTTAAAAAATAAAAATTTTCACTTCTATTAAAACACGTGATATACCACATGTACTTCCATTTCAATAAAAAGTAAATTAGTCAATTCCTTCCTTCATTTTCCAAATAGATAACTCAGTTTCTTGTTGACTAGTACAAGGCAAATAATAGAGCCACCTCCCTAAGCGCATACGGCACAGTCAGCTTTTAACCGATTGAGTTCCATATTGGACCCACGAGCAAGGAAGATGATAGTAATGAAGTTTATGCATTCCTCACGCTATATTTTTAAAGGAGAAGTGATTTTTTTTTCCTTCTATGTTATGCTAAATATTCTCTTATTTTTTATTCTTAAACTACTAATCTAACTATGAACGCTTCTAAATTTTATCTTATTTGCTAGAAAGTAAAAAATTTCCACACATCATTTTCTGCAAGTGCGTTATTTATTTCCACACACCATTTTCTCCAAATGTGTTCTTCTAAGTTTGCTCCCCTTCTTTGTTTTCTTCAACTAGTGCCATAACCATGTATATGTTCTTCTTCTGTAGGAGGCAATACATATAAACATAGTGTGAGAGTTATCACACTCAAATTTTTCTTTTTTATTTTTTATAAACAAAAAAAGTAATACAAAAGGGGATAACTAAGGTCCTTATTAGTCATTTTACAAATAGATAAATTTGTAATTAAAAAATTAGGAACTTTAACGAAAAGCTCCCGTTCACTTTAACGAAAAACTATATTTTTACACTAAAAAATCAATCCTTGTACTATTCACTTCACCCTTTATTTTGTCCTGTATTGTTAAAACTTAAAGTTTTCAAGCCATTTTTATTAGTTTTCCTTAAAATATTTATAAAAACATGAATGGGAAGATAAGACATTGAAGTGGAATAACAACTCTATTAAAATATTTTCCCCTTTTGGTGGTACCTGTCATTGACTCCATGGAAATACATCCCTATCCCTTCCAAAACATCTCTTGGCTCCTTGTGATCTCAACTACCATATGCCTTTTTCATGTCTGAAAATCTTCGGCTGTGGATGACAATCGATTCTTCAACTTCAGCGCATCGTTTTAATGAGCAAATTTTTGGAATGATGGTGGGTGGAGGAATGAGGGTGTAATGGGGAAGTAATCTATATGGAATTGATTGGGTGGAGGGATGATCGTTTTAATGAGCAAATTTCAGTTCCATTGTTATGTTTTTTTTATTGCTTGTTCTGTTTTCCAATTAGGGTTTACGGGTGGGCGCGGGGGACACCTCCCCAAGATTAAGAGTTGCTTCTTTTCTTTACTGTTCTCCAATTAAGATTGAATATGGAATTTTTATTTGCTTCTCTTCTTTACTGGCATGCAATTAATCAGTTTTAAGTTAGGAGTCTAGACTTTATTTTGGTGGGACATGAACAAATTCACGTGTTTTGAGCAGATTGGCGTTTATTGTTTTTTCTTTTAAACTCTTCCAGTTTAAGAAGATTGGATCTTGTGTGATTTAGCTAACTGCAGTTTTCTTTGCAATTCAAGGTGCAGGAGATAAGCAGTTGAAATTGAAGCTAGGACTAGGTAAGATTGATATCTCTACACTTAAATATCCAATTGATATGGATACTCATCTAGGACAAGCTTTAGAACCAAAGGATGGAAATCAATCATTCTTCAATCCCTCTGGATTAATTTTCTAAGAATCACGGAATGAGCAAGCGTTTAAACACACTAGCAAAGTCCATTGATTGCTCTGCATAACATACCTCCAATCAAATTTAACTCTCCTTTAACAGTTGGTGCAGCTTTTGTTATCGTCGTTCTAGTTGTTGTCTGCTGTTTCTTTTGGAACAAGCGTATCCAAAAACATCAAATTGTTGAGGCCTTTCTAAGGAGCAATGGGCCGCTTCAAGTTCAAAGGCATAGCTATTCGGAGGTCAAGAAAATGACCAACTCCTTCAAAGAAAAATTAGGACAAGGAGGCTATGGTGCTGTTTACAAAGGAAAGTTAAAGGACGGCCGTCTTGTAGCAGTGAAGGTCTTGACCAAACTTAAAGGACAGGGAGAAGAATTTATGAATGAAGTGGCAGCCATTAGTCGAACTTCCCATGTCAACATCGTCTCCTTGTTGGGCTACTGTTTTGAGCCTTCGAAAAGGGCTCTGATCTATGAATTCATGCCTAATGGATCGCTCGAGAAGTTCATATTTGATGCAAGTAATCCCAAGAATGATCATCATCACTTGGGATGGGAAACTCTGGATCAAATTTCACTTGGTATTGCTCGAGGATTAGAGTACTTACATCGTGGTTGCAACACACGAATTTTGCATTTTGACATCAAGCCTCACAACATTCTTCTCAGTGAAAAGTTCACCCCAAAAATCTCGGATTTTGGCCTTGCCAAAATATGCAACAGGAACGAGAGCACTGTGTCGATGCTGGGAGCTAGAGGTACAGCAGGATACATTGCTCCAGAAGTATTTTCTAGAAACTTTGGAAAGGTCTCGCACAAGTCTGATGTGTACAGCTACGGAATGATGCTTTCGGAGATGGTTGGAGGAAGAAGGAACATCGACACGGAAGTTGAAAATACAAGTGAAATATATTTTCCGCATTGGATTTACCAGCGTCTTGAACGGGATGAAGAGCTTGGTCTGCAGAGTGTTACGAACGAGGAAGACAAAGTAAGAGCGAGGAAGATGATCATAGTGAGCTTATGGTGCATACAAACTGATCCTTCAAACCGGCCAACGATGAAGGAAGTGATAGATATGTTGGAAATGAGTGTTGATTCATTGCAGATACCACCCAAGCCTTACTTGTCTTCTCCTCCAAAATCCCCGGCAGATTCTTCTACTACATTGGTATCAATACAGTAGAAACCCTGTATTTTACTTAGAACGAATCTGTGGTTTTTGAGGCAATCTATATAATGAAGTATGCATTTCAGTCACTCTTACTACCCCTCCAGCAATCATCTATATATTCAACACAAAATGTGTGAAATATTTTCATTTGTGGCCCAGGCCAATGGACCAAGGTAGTGTGCCCGCTTCATGCATCTTACGAAGCCACATGATTCTATTCTGACAAACAGTGAACAGAATTGAAGCCGTGTTGAATTTCAGGGTTTTCGCAACACCTTTGAAAATAAGTGGATAGGCGGTACCCCATTACTTGAAAAAACAACTCTATGGTGGTGCTGGATGAATTTCCAAGCGACAAGCATATTGCATATGATCAACTTAAGCAAAATTATCGATGCACGGCGCTAATATGATTAAAATAAAATTCTAATTTTAGACCTTAGCTCTTGAAATGAACAAAAAATGTGATGTAACGGACTATGTCTGATTCAAAAGTGATTAGTTGAATCCTAGAAATAGTATTTGATTGCCCAAATCATGTACCCTCTTTCATGCAATCCGGCTGAAATCCAGTACATATGCTTTGAAATATTATTTCAAGAACAACATCAGGTTCGGGGAACCTACAAACAAGTAGAAGCTCTCCACAAGGTTCCACAAGATACTTCAACACACCGTAATTTTCCTGCTCCTCGGACATTTTTACTTAATGGCTATCTGTTTTTATCTCATGATCATCCTCTGTTCTGATGGCAGCAAGCACATTAGTAACCTTAATCTTCGAAATGCTATGATCACTGCTTAGAAGATAGAAACTTCCATCTGAGAAGACAGCATAACAAGCATGCAAACAGAGTTTTCGACAGAGGGAAGCGCTGAGAGAACCATCCTGTGATAAAAATTCCATGTTTTGGGAAGATCAGTTTTCTTCCTAGAGAATGGATTCAACAAGCTAATCTGAAGGTTGTAAAAATCGACTTCTTTCACTAGAATCAACCAGTCTTGATATAATCCCCAATAGTATCTTCCAATAGCCTGAGGAAGCACCATCTCCCAATTTTGATTCTGTAATATGATAAAACAAGTCCACAAGTACTTACATGTCTGTCTCTGTGGCCAGACGTCATGAGCCACGGGACACCACGCCTTTGCCAAGAAGAAAGTTCCTGTCCAATAACGTTTCTCCAAGCTCTGTGATAGGTATTTTTACCACCTGCAAAAGTAGGGATAAAAACACTTAAAAATATTTGTAAGAGTACAAGGTTGTTGTAGTATAGCAATTCAAGCAAGGTCGTTTTCCACCGAGATTGATTGAATAATTTGTATTTAAACTAATCCTTAGCTAATTATTTAGAACAAAATTTCTAAAAGGTTGATTTTGGAATTTAAAATAATAAAAACGAATTTTAAAATAAAACAATTAAAGAAGTTAACAAAGAAAAACTAAAGAAAATAGTTTTGAAAATAAAGTTAAAAACCTAGGGTTCCGTCTTCCTCTTAACAATCCTATGTAGTTTTACCAATTACTTATGAATTACACGTGCAACTTTGAAGGTTAGATTTTCCTTATGCATATTCTCCTCGTGATATTCAAGCAATAATGTATATCTAACACGCAATCCGTGTGTGATATTCAGATCAAATATAAACATGCAAGACTCATTAAGTTTTATGAAAACCTTTTGAAAAACAATGCAACCCCTAAGAGCGTGATATTCGTCTTAGGTGAAATTACAATTATTAACCACAAGAAGCAATACTCAATCCTCCGGTGATATTCCGACCGAATTGCATCCGATTACTTATCCAAACATCCTAATGGTAGCTAAGCATTAAGACATAAAGACAGTTCAAGCACAATGATTAATAATTCAAAGTATACATGCATAATATCATAAGCAATTGAATAAAGACTACATATTCATGCTAAGATTCAAGGCTTCGCCCTAGCAAATGAAAATTAGTTACTAACAATCATACAATGAAATATTATTAAAAATAAGGATAGAGAACACCTTGAAAATAAACTTCAAAGTCTCTCTAAATTAGTGCGTGCGTTCTCTCCTATGTTGCCTCTCTTCCCTCAACCCTAATGGCTAAAAGTCTTATTTATACTACTACAAAATAAAACCCTAAAAGGTCTTAGAATAAAACTAGGAAACCAAATAAATTGAAATAAAATAGGAAACATAATCCTAAATTAACTAGATAAATTCGCCCAAAATCTGCACAGCCTCAAAACAGCTACGTTTCTAGATCTTCAGGGCTCCAAAACAGGTCCAAAACTGCTAGAAATAAAGCTTGAGATGTCCCGAACATAATTGCAGAAGGCTTTGAACCCAAAAGACATCATCTTAGACGCCAAAAAGCTCAAAGAAACCCAATACGTCAGTTTGACAGCACTGCGCGCTGCTCCTTAATTCTATCGCCAGAAAATCATTGTTTGGTAGAAAAATCTGATATTTTGATATGATCAAGCCAAGTGACTCACGCACGTCCTCCAACTAGAGTTACTTCAAAATTCATCCATTTGACCACGTTTTGCTCCAGAAGAAGTTGAAAGTCCTATATCAAAAATACAATTCAAAGTATCAAAATTCTTCCAACATAAGAACCAAAATATACCAAGAATAAGGTTAAATATATAATATAAGGGGGGTGTATTCAATTAGGATTTTGAGGGATTTTAATTCTTTTAATGAATCTAGGAGTATTCAATCATGAATTTAAGTGATTATCTGAAATTCAATCAGGATTTTAAGATAGTTTATGAAAATCCTTAGAAATCCGGGTGTATTCAATTAGGATTTTAAAGAAGTTTATCACATTACAGGTGTATTCAATTAGAATTTGATTTTAAAGAATTTGAGAAAGTTGAGGAATTAGAGGGAATTAGAGAGATTTCGTAGTGTATTTTGAGCATCCACAAATCTCACCTCTCCCCAAGAGATTTCGATGGAATTGAATCAAAATTTTACATGGAATCTCTGCAAATCAATTAAACTCCATAAAAATTCATGGATTTATAAATCCATTAAAATCTCTCAAATTCTCAATTGAATACACAATTCACTTATCACTCTGCAAACATCATTAACAGAGATACAATCAATCAGAGGCAGTCGCTCAAAGATAATGTCAAGTATACTCTGAGCCAGCTCGTCCCAATCCACATTCGTAAACTTCTGCTTCTTCCGCCTTTTATTTCTCCTTCAACCCATCAAAACTCTATGACTCTACAGATAGCAAATAATAGTGTAAATCCAACATAAAAAAAAGTGTAAAAATTACAGCAACAACATTCAAATTCGATTTATAACAGATGTGGATAGAAAGATGATACATTTTGTGAAGGCAAATAACTCCCTTGCTACCTTGTAACTTGCCTCTTATCAGTTCAAAATCAAATTAGAAAAAACTTTCTAGATAATCTTTAAATCTTTACAGGTAAATCTCAATAATTGGGATGCCATTGTTTCACTACAGCAGCAGTAATTGTTCCCCGGAGTCTAGCACTGGACGCAAACAAATAAAATGATTCCCGAACAAATAGAAGCACAGACACAAACAATCAAAACCTGAATTGCAATAACAAAATGATTGCCTGGAGCTAAAATCGTTAGGTCCCCAACTCGAAGAGAATGCAAGCCTTTATAAGAGATCTCTGCAAGAATGATGCTGTATATTATCAACATTCTCAATTTCTGAGTTAAACCCATTACTTTAGTCTAAATAGAAGGAGGAACGGCACTGTGCAATTTTGGGTATATTTCATTTTATTTACGAAATTGCCATTGAGCCTCCCTGCCCCCTGATTTAACGTTATTTGAAAAATTGCCACTGGGCTTCAGAAAGGGTTTTGGGGCTTTGGGCTGGATGTGGCCTTTCACTCGGGGAGAGAGACAGAAGGGTTGACGTGTTGGAGGGAGAAATTCGCCGGGTTTTAGGGGAGAAGGTTTTTCGGCATGGACGTGCGGATGGGTGTCCTGTGGCTGATGCATCGGTCAGAGGGTTGTTGGAGGGATGGGAGGCCATGCCGCTCTGGGATTGAGATAGAGAGACAGAGGGAGAGGGAGACATAGCGACAGAGAGAGATGGAGAGGGAGGAGTGGGGATCCTCGATTTCATGAGTGGGACGGGGTACAGTCAGAGAAAAGCATGGGGGCCGTCTGGATTTGAGGGGTAGGCTGATTTCTAGGGATTTCTCAAACCCTCCTTGCCTCTTCCGTCTCGCAGACCCCGCGAGAACGACGGTCTCGCCTCCATCCTATCCTCCTCTTGCCTCCCTCGTCTTACTCCTCCTTTCTCTGTCTCTAGAATCGATCGATCGATTCGAAGAGGATCGACAATTTTTTTGGGGGCGAAGATTTGATTGGGAATTTGAAATGAAAGCTCGAGGGAGCAGCAAGAACCGGACGGAGTCTAAGAAACGGCAATCGAAGACGCCCAGAAAGGCCGGAGATAGTGTTCTCGAACAGAGTTTCTCTCTCTCCTCTCTCTCTGCCTTCGTTTTCTGTACGCATGTTTTAGTTTGAATATTCGTTAGACATGCTTTCAATTTTATCTGCAGAATCGCTGGCGGAGTTCTTTGCGGAGAACAAGAACGTTGCTGGGTTCGATAATGTATGATTTTTCTTTTACATTATTGTTTTACCTTTCTTTTTTGGACGAAAGTTGGAATATTATGGTTTTTAATTTAATGACTAGGAATATTATGGTGTTGTTTCCCACAATTTTGTTATGAATTATCAATGTTTGATGAATTCGGGAAATCAATTTTGTTATATCTTATGCGGTTATGATCATATGAGTTGGATTTTGGATTTTCACACACACATGTAAACTGAAAAAATAGATTTTCGTAATTCGAAGTTAGCTGACCCCACAGGGTGGGAAAAGGCTTAAGAATAAGAAGAAGAAGTTAGCTCTAAACTATAGAAGCATGGAAGTTTATGTGGACCTTAGATTGTTTTGAAAAATAATTGATTGATTCAAGAAAGCAAAGAGCTTGGAACCTTAACTGTCTAATTGTAATCCTTCACCAAGTTCTGGTAATTTATGTTCTATTTATTCTGTCATCTGAAACTGAATTGCATTTGGGTGTTTGTGTTTGATGCTATTTTTTGGATGTAGGTAACTAGATTCTTATTCTCTCGGAATTGTATTCATTTGTTCAATCTCAATATTTTACCAATATTCTCACGCTGTTCTTTGATTTTAATCTATAATTTATTTTGTCCAATTCATGAAATTTCCTTCTTTTTAATTTTTGACGATATAAAATAAATAGGAGCAATTTAATTATCCGGTTTGGAAGGTTTTTGTGACAGCCCGTCCCGAATTATTTTTATCGACGATGTGAAATGTCTATATTGCCCTTGGACGTTGAGATGTGTTGTTTGTGACATGTTTTTAGAAGTGGACCAATATGTTAAGTTCCTAAGTTTTTGGACCCAATTGGAACTTAAGACCTTGTTGTTTTTTGTTTGGTGACAAATTTGGACCATTCACACACTCTCTCCCTCCCGTTGACCCTTTCTCTCTCTTCCCCCTCGGGTTTTCTCCATTTCCGTACAATACGTACGGACGAACCGTAACCAAACCATTTCTTTACGGATCGAGGTTTTGGAGACCATTTTCAAGTTCCTTGCAAGCCTAGGAACCCATTGATGCTATTAGTTGGACGTGAAACCTCGAAAACCTGCGAATTCACAATCTCCGATTTGAGCACTGTTCATGCACTCGTGATTGTGAGGGTTTTAGAAGATTTTAAGTTGCTTGTGAGCTTTAGGACGTCTTCACGAAGCTCGGAGAAGAAAAACGAAGTGAATTGGACGTCAAGAAGTTGAGTTTGACAAGTTTCAAGTTTGGCCGGATTATCGAGGTTTCTCCGGCGAAATCTCGTGGATTTCAAGGCTTGAAAGTGGTATGGTTTTGTTCCTCTCGTCATAATCTTCATTTTGGTACAAATTTCATGAAATTTGGTTGAGAAATGAGCGGAAAATGAGGATTTGAAGTTTTCCAGTTTTTCGGCGACAGCATTGGTCATCGGAGTTCGAAGGTTGAAGACGACAAAATATTCCGTCAAACTTGACGAAATATTCTAATGGCATCAGGTTAGTTTTAACGGCATATGCTAATTTTTAACGGAATATTCCTTAGCGGCATTAACCATTTCGTCCCCTGTGCTAGGCATGTGCATGCGCGTGAGCCGCGCATCTGGCCGTGCCTTGGCTGGGGTGTGAGTGCGCGTGGATGGTCGGAAATTTTTTCTAAAAATATGGGGATGTTCCTGTGGTTGAGTAGGTCATGGTGGTATATTCAAATACCCCATTTGAGCATTGTATGAGAAGTTATTTCCTAGTTTTGTGTATGTGGTTTAAATAACGTTTATTCAGTTATTTCGCATATAGATGAGACCTATCCTGAGGACGAGCGCCATCAATCGAGGCTCGGGGGCTACGACCCTTCGACTTATCAGTGAATGGGCTTTTAGTTTTTCCGTTTATACCTATATACTTGAGATATTTCCTAGAAAATGAAATTTAATGATTATACGTTTTTGAAATGTCATGCAAAGTATCTGTTTATTTTAATATGCATTAGTAGTTGCATATAATTATGATTGGTGCTGCGGACGCACAGGTAAGTTCATAATTAAAGGTATGAGATTGTTTCAATTATGCAATGTATGTTGTGATGTATTGAGAACTCATAAACCTGTACCCCGTTGTTAGTGCTCCCGCCCAGAGTTAGGGCACAGTCCTTCACGTGATGTTCACCTCCCACACCATATGCTCACCTTGGATCCAAGTTAGGTGCACAAGCTTGTCGTACATACCACTTTAGGTGGTTCCGACTCGTAGGTGACCCGCGATTCTACGCACAGCCTTCACGTGATCGTAACACTAAAGCATATTTATATTATGTTGATGCACAAAACCGGAGGTCTTGGAACAACGTAAATCCGACCGTGAATCTGCAAGAAATGTAAATAACACAAGATGTATCGTGGTTCACCCCAAGGTTTGGGCTACGTCCACACTGATTATGTATTTCTGAGAGGTGAGGGAGAGAACCTCTGTAATGTGAGAGGGGATGTGATGAGGCTTAGGAAAATGGCATCTGAGGGTGAGAGTGAGGCATTCCCTAATTGTGAGGGTGAAGGGTCCTTTTATAAAATAAGGGCTCCTTACTTATTACATATTTGCCCCTTCCTTTATTACATAATTACATTTAAGTCTCCCGAGTATTTATACGATATCTAAATACGGAGGCCCTAAGTATGATATAAACAATAGTCCCCCAAATCTTCAGTCAAGAGAGTCTTTTGGCTGGAGACTTGAAATTCAGTCCTATGTGTGGGCTGAAGCAACTAGATGTCGTCTTGAACTGATACTTGATATGAGGTGATGCCCAATCTGAAATGATACTCAACTATAAGTAGCACATGTTGCGAAGCTGCTCGGCTTGTGGTGCTTGAAGGTGAGGGGGTCCCTTTTATAGAATAAGGGCTCGCTCCTCAATACATAAATGATGGGCTAGAGTTGATGCTCGCGGTGAGGCGGTTGCTCAATAGGCGGCGATGCTCTCTAATGGTGGTTAGGGAGTCCCTTTTATAGAATAAGGGCTCGCTCCTCAATACATAAGTGATGGGTTATGAGTGATGCTCGCGGCGAGGCGGTTGCTCAGTAGGCGGCGATGCTCTCTAATGGTGGTGAGGGAGTCCTTTTTATAGAATAAGGGCTTGCTCCTCAATACATAAGTGATGGGTTAGAAGTGATGCTCGCGGCGAGGCGGTTGCTCAGCTGGCGGCATTGCTCTTTAATGAAGGTGAGGGGGTCCCTTTTATAAAATAAGGGCTCGCTCCTCAGTACATAAGTGATGGGCTAAGAGTGATGCTCGCGGTGAAGCGGTTGCTCAACTGGCGCCATTGCTCTCTAATAAAGGTGAGGGAGTCCCTTTTATAAAATAAGGGCTCGCTTCTCAATACATAAATGATGGGCTAGGAGTGATGCTCGCGGCGAGGCGGTTGCTCAGCTGGCGGCGTTGCTCTCTAATGAAGGTGAGGGAGTCCCTTTTATAGAATAAGAGCTCGCTCCTCAATACATAAGTGATGGGCTAGGAGTGATGCTCGCGGCGATGCGGTTGCTCAACTGGCGGCGTTGTTCTCTAATGAAGGTGAGGGAGTCCCTTTTATAAAATAAGGGCTCGCTCCTCAGTACATGAATAATGGGTGCTCTCTAATGAAAGTGAGGGAGTCCATTTTATAGAATAAGAGCTCCCTTCTTAATACATAGATAATGGGCTAAGTCCCCGAGTATTTTTCCTGAGGCCCAATATATGGTACATAATGTAGTCCCCCAAGTCTTCGGTCAATAGAGTTTGTTGGCTGGAGACTTCAAATTGAATCCATGTATGGGCCGAAGTGGCGGTTGTTCGGAGGCGGTATTTGTATACCCTACACTGAAGCTTTGTAGGTGAAGCTTTCCAAGTGAAGCTTTGAAGCTAGAGCTCTGTAAATGAAGCTTTTGAAGATAGAGCTCTATAAATGAAGCTTTTGAAGCTAGAGCTTTTGTAAATGAAGCTTTTGAAGCTAGAGCTCTGTAAATGAAGCTTTTGAAGCTGATTGAGTGATGCTCATGAATGTTTATGTTGATTGACATGAGTGATGCTCATGGATGTTGTCATGAGTGATGCTCATGAATGTTAACATGAGTGATGTTCATGAATGTTGACATGAATGATGGTCATGAATGTTTATGTGTGATTGTCATGAGTGATGCTCATGAATGTTTATGTATGAATGACATGAGTAATGCTCGTGTATAATTTGGAGTACTGGGCGTACTTTTGATCACTTGGTTGGTGGCATGAAGGAGAGTACGAGTTGTACATTTCATCATCTAGTTGGTGGCATGAATGGCTAGTTGTCAAATGATATTAGAGTACGGGTTGTACATTGCATCACTTGGTTGGTGGCATGAATGGCTAGTTGCCAAATGATATTAGAGTACGGGTTGTACATTTCATCACCTGGTTGGTAGTAATAGCGGCGGGTTGCCGAATAATTTTGGGGTACTGGGCGTACTTTTGATCACCTGGTTGGTGGTAATGAAGGAGAGTACGAGTTGTACATTTCATCACCTGGTTGGTGGCATGAATGGCTAGTTGCCAAATGATATTAGAGTACGGGTTGTACATTTCATCACCTGGTTGGTGGCATGAATGGCTAGCTGCCAAATGATTTTAGAGTACGGGTTGTACATGTCATCACCTGGTTGGTGGTAATAGCGGCGGGTTGCCGAATAATTTTGGAGTACTGGGCGTACTTTTGATCACCTGGTTGGGGCTATTTTGGGGTTATGGGCCTTCACCCTTTACACAACATTCCAGCCCATTTCTTTTGGGCTTTGCTGTTTTTTTTTTATTACCCTCTGATGGGGTTTATTCAGATGTCTCTGAAAGATAAGAAAAATAAATTACATCATACAAAAACTAAAAAAGTAAATCACATCATTATGGTGGGGTGTTTATTCCTTGCTTTTGCTTTCTCTTTTCTTTTCTGCTTTTGTTTTTTGCTTTTCTTGATCTCCCTGCTCCAATAGGGCTCACTTCATTTCTGACACCCTCCATTTGCTTTCCTTGCTCCCCTTTCGTGAGCCTCATCGACTTAGAAACCAACTGCTGCCTTGACAAAAATGTTCCTCTTGCTGCCCTGACATACTTTTTCTTTTCTCTTTTGGCAGACTTTTTCTTTTCTCTTTTGGCAGATGGCAGACAGCACCAAATGGGAATAATAATGGAATTATTGTAGGAAATCTTATCTTCTGCCTGGTTTCCACTGGTGGTCGTGGTATTCGCAGGAGATGGGATCTGGATCGAAAAAAAGGGGCCGCTAACGTGAGCCATGTCGCAGAGCAAAAGGACACTGCACTTATCTGCAACGGCCTGGAACCTTGCGTAATCAATTTTCCTTTTTCCTCTTTTTTTTAAGAGAATGGGTAAACTTACTTGAAGCATTTATCGTCTTCTTCTTGAGGTTACAAATTCTTGAGCGTCGTCTCTCCTCTTCAGAATTCTCAAAATCTCATATTCTCTCTCGGATTCCATCAAGAGCTCCAAAACCTTCAAGGCCTGACATCTTAGTCCAATGCAGAGGCAAGATTTCCAGTCTATTGGCCCTAAATCTTCAGAGAAATGAAGCTAATCCACCGCAAACTCTTGAGCATGAATGTCCCATATTCTAGATTGGAAGCCGCATCGCAATCCGAGAAGCTCAGGCAATAGGTTTCACCCGCAGAGAATCTAATCCAGAAACAGAGATGGGCGGGGAGATAGAACTGGGAGATTTTTCCGTGAACAAGCTCAACCTGTTCCTTAACTTCATCTGATATGTTAAGATTTTCATAGGAGATTCC
Organism: Malus fusca; assembly: GCA_035220775.1. Taxonomy (NCBI): domain Eukaryota; kingdom Viridiplantae; phylum Streptophyta; class Magnoliopsida; order Rosales; family Rosaceae; genus Malus; species Malus fusca. The sequence goes on along the minus strand of CM069075.1, from coordinate 31,659,180 downwards.
ACTTAAAGCTTGCTCCAATCGAGCTGTCACCTCATGAAACTTCATTATAATTTGCTCCATTTCTAAAACCAAGTAAATCTTGCTGGTCGAAGGTCCCACGCTTGGCGGTTTCTTCCCACAACAACAGGAAGAAAAGAGCAACGCCGCCTGGCAGTGGAAGGAAGCGCAAATGTCAGCAACCACAGGGTTTTCTGGAAGCATAGTGGCGGGAGCCGATGTCAGTTGGCGGCGGCGAGCCCAACGCTTGGAGATTGTTGTGGTGAGTGGGAATCTGGCAGCGGAAGGAAGGAACTTGGCCTGGTTATGCCTTCTATGGCAAGGCAGGAGCCCATCTCTGCATCTCTGCTCCAATGAAATGCTCTGATTTGATCTAGCACGCCATGGGAGGGCATGAAGCTGAAGAATTCGAGCTTATTTTTGTTTTTTTGCTTGAGAAAAAATCTGTAAAGGTGTTGAAAAAGTTGCAGAGAAGGACATGGAAGCCATTGTTTTTTCTGGTGAGCACTTTGGAACTCGGTGGGAATATGAGGACATGGTGGCGTGGATGGGCTGCAAAAGCAGGTGAATTCGCAGCTGAAATCTTTGGTTTCTGTGTTGACTGACTGAGAGAGGAGACATAGGTGGTTGGAGGTCTGCGAAAATTTTCTGGAGAAACCCAAAGAATGAGGTTTTTGGGTTCTTCGGTTTCTGCAAATTCACGGTGGAGGTGAAGAATTGAAAGAGAACCTACATAACTTTTCGTGTCGATTCCCACGGACGGCGCCAAATGTTGATGCACAAAACCGGAGGTCTTGGAACAACGTAAATCCGATCGTGAATCTGCAAGAAATGTAAATAACACAAGATGTATCGTGGTTCACCCCAAGGTTTGGGCTACGTCCACACTGATTATGTATTTCTGAGGGGTGAGGGAGAGAACCTCTGTAATGTGAGAATGGATGTGATGAGGCTTAGGAAAATGGCCTCTGAGGGTGAGAGTGAGGCCTTCCCTAATTGTGAGGGTGATGGGTCCTTTTATAGAATAAGGGCTCCTCACTTATTACATATTTGCCCCTTCCTTTATTACATAATTACATTTGAGTCATCCGAGTATTGATACGAGATCTAAATACGGAGGCCCTAAGTATGGTATAAACATATTACACATAGTCCTGTCGTACAGACCATTTTAGGTGGTTCCAACTCGTGTGCAGGATTTGATTTGATTTGATATGATTAAGATTGATTATCAGCTACAGACTTAGCCGTGCAGGGCACGTTAGGCGGATTTCGATTGATATGATATATGGCATTGACATATGTGAATTGGATTACTTATAACATTTCATTGTGATACTTTGGCATGATATATTTCTATGGATTTTCATCTTGAGCATGATTTCTAATATAGCATATATTATACTTTCTGGGAAATTATACAGGTTTTATGCGAGGGGTTAGAACTTTTGAGAAATGAAATGATTTTGAAAAACTTTGTTTTTGCCCACTCACACTTTATGTTTTGCGTCCCTCCAGGTTTTAGGTAGTAGGCTTGGGTGGCTCTCGGGGATTTCGACGGTGGTTCTGACAGAACATCATAAATGTAGGATCACCTTTGGGTGTGTACTATTAGTACTTGTCTGTTTGACTGCACTTAGGCTATTTATGCTCCGACAACAACTAATCACCCTCGAAAATATAAAAGCATTACAGAGATAACTTTTTTTCCCTCAAAAATATAAAAACATTATTGAGAGGATTTTTTTCCTCGAAAATACTAAATCAATTTCGTCAACATGAGTAAACCTTCGACAATAACCATTCTATTTCCGATAAGAACTTTACTTGTCGTTAATACAATTGGCGCCAATTCTTCCTGCCAAACAAAAATGCATTTCCAACGAAACTTGAGACTTTTTATGAGGACATTATGTGCGTTGGTAATAAAAACTTGTTTCATACTATATTACCGACGACCCATACTTTATGGTCACAAAATGTGCTTTTTACGACGGTTTTTTGGGGCCCTCAGAAACTCATCGTCGATAATGACTTTTTTTTTTTTGTAGTGGCATCGTTTCAATGAGCACATAGTTAGATTGCTAGCTTAACAAAAATTTAGCACATGAGCGCACATTATGTGTGTCGCATACTTTTAAGAGTTCGTCTCTTTTCTCTGCATCCAATCAATTCCGTATAGATTACTTCCATATTCCACCCTCATTCCTCCACCCACTACACTTTTTTTCTCCTTCTGTGCTATGCTAAATATTCTCCTATTTTCTGTTCTTAAACTACTAATCTAACTATGGGCACTTTTAAATTTTATCTTATTTTCTAGAAAGTAAGAAATTTCCGCACACCATTTTCTCCAAGTGCATTATTTATTTCCACACATCATTTTCTCCAAGTGCGTTCTTGACACGCCCTGATCCCGATGTCCGAGGGATATCGAGATGGCCACGTGATGGCCGAGACTCGAGGGTGACGAAAGCCATTTAATGAATGCATATGTTGAGAACTTGTAAAACATGCGTATAAATTTCGTTCGAACTATATAAAATAATATACTAATATGCAACACATATCATTGGAAAAGAACTACTAGAGTGCGATATGATGTTTATGAATTATAGCAAGATAATAGGATGTAACTATTCATTCCTGTGTGAAAATAGTGATAGTGCATGACATGTTCAGAGCATACATCTAATTGAAAATACAATGGAAGGTGTTATTACAATGATATCAAAGCAGAGATGATGGCACGATATCACTATTAAGGGAAAGCCTCATAGCGTGGGTCGTAATCCTCGTTTCTATGTCCTGAAGGGCTGCAAAACAAACATGAGTGGAACTGCACCCAAAACTTCGAATGCGGGCCCTTCCGGAACCTCACCTACCCCTTCACCGGGGGGGCCCGACCCTCCTACTGCGGCCCGCCGGAGTTCCACCTCAGCTGCATCGACGACTCGCCCGAGTTGACCATCGCGGCGCTGAGCTACCGGGTTCTCAAACTCGACCCGGTTCACCAGAACCTCACCCTCGCCCGCTCCGACCTCTGGAACTCGACCTGCACCGACAAACTCGCGAACTCGAATCTCGAGTCTGAGTTCTTCACCTACGATGAGGACGACGACATGGACGTCACCATTTTCTACGGCTGTAATTCCACCTTAATCACTCCTAAACCTAAAAACTGGTTTTTCTGCGACCTTAACTTGACTTTCGACGACGCTTATTACGTGATCGGGCCGGTACCGCTCGATCCGATCATGAGCGGGTTCAAGTGCTCCGTCGGGATTACGGTGCCGATTCTCAAAACCATGGCGGCGGTGCTGGTCGCCAACCGGTCTCTGTTTGGAGAGGCGATCATGACCGGCTTCAATGTCAATTATACCAACCCGTACGAGAAGCAGTGCGCTAAGTGTCTCAATGTCAATGGGCTTTGCGGGTTTGACTCGGATAAGAACCGACCCGTTTGCATTTGCGGCAATCGAGTCTGTAATCCAGCAGGTATTTCTTTTTCTCGGGTATTGTAGAGTTTACTTCTGGTAGTTTTGGGCAAGTTTTAGGCTGTGCTTGGAGTGCCCAAATTTGAAAATTTACTGTGTTTTGGTATTTTTCCCGACCTCGCAAAACGAGAAGCCTTCTTAACTTGGTATCACCTTTTAAAGTTCTTCTAAGTTTGCTCCCTTCTTTGTTTTCTTAAACTAGTGCTATAACCATGATCACTACCAAATAACATTCTCACTCTTATTGTGGGCGCTCATAATTCCATCCAATTTCTTTCATATTACCATGACAAAACCCATGTGGCTTTCCGTGGTACAGGAAACTTCAAATTGGGTGCCCTCTTTTTTCTGATTTCTTAACATCATCTCCAAGTTATGCTTTTCGATTTGGTAACCAATTATCTCTTCATAATAGTCAAAGCTGGGGCAAATTTGTAATGCAAAATTGTTGGAAATGTGCCCTAAAGCCAATCATATGATGATACTTTACGGACATTTCACATGTTAAACTAATCTAGTTTACATATAAAAGGGCAAAGATTATTGTTTGAGCCGTCTCATATAAATGTTATATGCTTAAACGATAAAGTCCAAGGAATATGTGATTGGGAGAATGCAATCTAATGAAGTTAGATTAATGAGACCATTCTTTCGTAGACACATCCTAAACGTTCCTGATCATAGGATTGCCAATTGGGCATTGACAGTCCGATAAGATCAGTACGTACTGTGCCTTCTCTCAGGGAGAATGACTAGTCTCGAGTCATTGGTGTGTGTGACATCAAGACAAGTACGTAGGTGCTCAATAGAGAATGAGTTCACTGAACACGATCAACGAGGAGTTCTCATACTCATGTCACATGAGAACTCATGGTTGGGATAATGCAAATTAGTCTTTTGACCTGAGGCATCACAGTTGTCTTGTGGTTAAGTCCTTGATCTTTGATTATGTCAAAGTCACCCCATCGGGGTGTCCACGACATCATTGGGGTTAAGCCACTTAGTTATGGAGACAAGTGAATGTGCAACAAGGGATCTCTAACCTTCAAATGGTTTGAGGGAGAATACTCTATGATATGATTAAATCTCTGGCCAGAGTATGAATGAGATTTGGGAATGCGTTCCAAATCACATTCAAGGTAATCATATAAGCAAACGAATCACATTGGATAGTAGACATGAATAAATAAACTATCAAACCAAACAATGTGGTCAAGAGTATTAGATTAGAGAAAGACCGTATTGCATTTGTAATCCTAAACTGAATAGGTTCTCTACCTCTTCTGATTAGCTTGGGTAGCCATGATATGCTGCTAGGTGTCACTCATGGTTTGTGGAAGCCCTAAACGTGTATCATCACTAAAGGGAGAATTGAAAATAAGTTTCAATTCACAATCGATGTAAAATGGTTTTAATCGCCCACTGCCTCGCTAAAAGGAACCTAATGTATCGTACACCGTGTAAGGTGGAGATTGAAGAAACAAAGGAGATGAGTAAGAATAATTAAATGGTTTAATTATTTATGGCAAGGATTAATTAATATGTTAATTAATCAAACGAATAAGTTCGTTAAAGACCTCGGGATAGTTTTGGACCTTAAGGCCCAATGGGCTTCGAACGTCAAAGCCCATTGACTTAAGTTGTATGACAACTTAATGAATAATGATTCACAAAGGCCCAAATAGCCCAATAAATACCATAATTAAGGAGGGTAGTGAACTTGGCTTAATTGCAAGTTTGCCACTTCATTGTGAGGTGGTATAAAGGCAACTTTATAGCCATTTCATCCTTAGGGTTTTTGTGGAGAAAAGATGAGAACAAAAGCTCTCTTTGCTCTCTAAAATTCAGCCACCCTAGAGGAAATTATCTAGCAATTTTACTTCCTCAAGGTCACTCATTTCTTCTTCAATCTAACCTTGGTGTAGAATCTTTAGAGGTTCTCTATTTTGGGAACTTGGAGAATCCTATTCTTTCAACCAAATCCATGGAGCTAAGAAGTAAGGAATGAAGGCCCTATCTCTTGGGTGATTATCCTTTGCATATGCAAAGAGGAATCTACAAAGGTAAATATTTCTCAACTAATAAATGTTGATTTAAAAGTTGAGTCAAGGTTCACCAATCTACTAGGCTTTGAATTTCATGGTTGATGTTTTGTTTTTGAGTGCATGCAAGCATGATTCCGCCTTTAATTTGTTAATTGCATGCTATTGATGTTGCTCAAATAAACATGTTTTTCACAAAATTTCCTTCAAAAATGAGTTATCACGCCTAAATTTTTATTTTTTATTTTTTATAAACAAAAATAGTTATGCAAAATGAGGTAACTAAGGTCCTTATTAGTTATTTTACAAATAGACAAATTTGTAATTAAAAAATTCATAAAAAAAATAGATAGAAAAATAAGACATTGAAGTGAAAATAATAGCTTCTCCTTTTGTGGCGACTCCATGATCCCTCGACTTTGCTACATAGCTTCTGGAGTTGACTCCGTCGTCCCTTGACTTTGCTACATATTTTCCATACCAGAAATAATATTAAACTTGTACGTGGCTTCTTCGTATTGACCGGTGTACAAGAAATTCAAATATCATTTTTTGGTTGAAATTCAAATATGAATGACAGAAAAATGAGAAAAAAAAACATTGCAGAAAAAAGAGAGGCCACTGTTTCGTATCTTTGAATATTTCAAAGGGCCTACATTTCAAGATTTGGAAGTTGGAACAAATTATATATTAAAACAAAACAAAGAGATCTGACTCTTACTCCTTTTACTAATTCCCCATTCCATCAGATGCTCCAATCTCTTTGCTGAGATTTTTCCTACAACATCCATCATGCATTTCTTTCTGCTCCAATCGTTGTGTCCATTTCTTTTGATCGCTTCCTTTATTTCGATCAACGTCGAGTTAAGTCTATGCCAGAATGATCTATTCACAAACTGCAGCAGCGATATCAATTATGGTGGCACTACTCCTTTTATGGGGTAAACAGAGCTAGTTACTCGGATCAACATAAAAGGTCTGAGCTTTAGAATTCTTGAAATGAATTCTACTACTACTCCTCGAACTGTTAAGGTTGCTAGGCAGGATTACTGGGGTACTATCTGTCCTCCAACTTTCGTCAACACCACCCTCAACTTCTCTCTGTTTGATTATGGCTCTGGTTATACAAACATGACGCTCCAGTCTCTTTGCTGAGCTTTTTCCTCCAACGTCCATCATGCATTCCTTTCTGCTCCAATCGTTGTTTCCATTTCTTTTGATAGCTTCCTTCCTTTCGATCAACGTCGAGTTAAGTCTATGCTAGGATGATGCACAATTCATAAACTGCAGCAGCTCTATCAATTGTGGTGGCGTCGGAAACATCTCCTACCCCTTTTATGGGGTAAACAGACCTAGTTACTGTGGTCAGCCAGGGTACGAGGTCCAATGTCTAAACAAAGTCCCTGTGATTAACATGAAAGGTCTGAGCTTTAAAATTCTTGAAATGAATTCTACTACTACTCTTCGGATTGTTAAGGTTGCTAGGCAGGATTACTGGGGTACTATCTGTCCTCCAACTTTCGTCAACACCACACTCAACTTCTCTCTGTTTGATTATGGCTCTGGTTATTCAAACATGACGCTCCAGTCTCTTTGTTGAGCTTTGTCCTCCAACATCCATCATGCATTCCTTTCTGCTCCAATCGTTGTTTCCATTTCTTTTGATCGCTTCCTTCCTTTCGATCAACGTCGAGTTAAGTCTATGCCAGGATGATGCACAATTCATAAACTGCAGCAGCTCTATCAATTGTGGTGGCGTCGGAAACATCTCCTACCCCTTTTATGGGGTAAACAAACCTAGTTACTGTGGTCAGGCAGGGTACGAGGTCCAATGTCTAAACAAACTCCCTGTGATCAACATGAAAGGTCTGAGCTTTAAAATTCTTGAAATGAATTCTACTACTACTCCTCGGACTATTAAGGTTGCTAGGCAGGATTATTGGGGTACTATCTGTCCTCCGACTTTCGTCAACACCACCCTCAACTTCTCTCTGTTTGATTATGGCTCTGGTTATACAAACATGACGTTCCAGTCTCTTTGCTGAGCTTTTTCCTCCAACATCCATCATGCATTCCTTTCTGCTCCAATCGTTGTTTCCATTTCTTTTGATCGCTTCCTTCCTTTCGATCAACGTCGAGTTAAGTCTATGCCAGGATGATGCACAATTCATAAACTGCAGCAGCTCTATCAATTGTGGTGGCGTCGGAAACATCTCCTACCCCTTTTATGGGGTAAACAGACCTAGTTACTGTGGTCAGCCAGGGTACGAGGCCCAATGTCTAAACAAAGTCCCTGTGATCAACATGAAAGGTCTGAGCTTTAAAATTCTTGAAATGAATTCTACTACTACTCCTCAGACTGTTAAGGTTGCTAGGCAGGATTACTGGGGTAATATATGTCCTCCAACTTTCATCAACACCACCCTCAACTTCTCTCTGTTTGATTATGGCTCTGGTTATACAAACATGACGCTCCAGTCTCTTTGCTGAGCTTTTTCCTCCAACATCCATCATGCATTCGTTTTTGCTCCAATCGTTGTTTCCATTTCTTTTGATCGCTTCCTTCCTTTCGATCAACGTCGAGTTAAGTCTATGCCAGGATGATGCACAATTCATAAACTGCAGCAGCTCTATCAATTGTGGTGGCGTCGGAAACATCTTCTACCCCTTTTATGGGGTAAACAGAGCTAGTTACTGTGGTCAGCCAGGGTACGAGGTCCAATGTCTAAACAAAGTCCCTGTGATCAACATGAAAGGTCTGAGCTTTAAAATTCTTGAAATGAATTCTACTACTACTCCTCGGACTGTTAAGGTTGCTAGGCAGGATTACTGGGGTACTATCTGTCCTCCGACTTTAGTCAACACCACCCTCAACTTCTCTCTGTTTGATTATGGCTCTGGTTATACCAACATGACGTTTTACTAGCAATGCAATATCAACATAGGGCTTCCTAGCATGCAGTGCAACATAAGCAATACAGTAAGCCCTGTTTTCTATGCGACACGTTCGATGGTTGAGCAGACATCTTCTCTCAGCTGTACAGATGAGGTTATTGTTCCGGTTTATACAGCAGCTGTTCAGGCTATAGAGGCCAGTCAAACAACTGTCAGCGATGCTGTAAATGGGGGCTTCCCATTGGAATTGGAGATTGACAGCAATTAATGCTGCAAATGTGAGGAATCAGGAGGACAGTGTGGGCTTAACAATACTACTAATTCTGGATTCAGTTGCTTTTGCCCAGATCAAGCCTATGCATCCATATATAATGGAACTAGTAATTCAAGTCAAAACGGAGGTATGTCTGTCCCTTGTCATTCTCATATAAATTACACATTTGCTTCTCAGATCAAGCCTATGCATCCATATGTAATGGAACTACTAATTCTGGAATCACCATCGCGTTTGCTTCTCAGATTGTCTCTGCAATTTTTTTTCCATTCCCAAAATTCCAAAACTCAACCCTTAACAGTTTGAGCCTTTGTTTGGTGCCTTTCTAGTCAACCCTTTTTGTTGCTCTTCTCACATTGCTAAATTTTTCTTTTAAATTCCAGTTTTACATATTACAAGTAGTGAAATAAATGTTTCTGCATACATGTCAGTGTATTTTTGTCGAAACATACACATAACCTACCATACAACTATACCCATTCCACCGACAACGTGTCAGCCTTTGTTGACTTTGATGATTGTAATATAAGTGCAGAGCGATTTAGGTATACAAATTCAAGATTAAGCCAATTTTTCTATTAAGGTGGCTGATCTGTTTGCTATGCAAAGTTGACCATAGAAATAGTAACAAACTTGGCCACCAAAACTTTCCATTGGCTATAAGCACTAGTAATTAAATTAACGTTCCAAATGAAACTATCATCTCTTTTTTCTTCGACTTTGAATCGTACTCGCTCTCTCATGCCATGGAAATACATCACTATCCCTTCCAAAACATCTCTTGGCTCCTTGTGATCTCAACTACCTTATGCCTTTTCCATGTCTGAAAATCTTCGGCTGTGGATGACAATCGATACTTCAACTGCAGCGCATCGTTTTAATGAGCAAATTTTCGGAATGATGGTGGGTGGGGGAATGAGGGTGTAATGGGGAAGTAATCTATATGGAATTGATTGGGTGGAGGAATGATCGTTTTAATGAGCAAATGTCAGTTCCATTGTTATGTTTTTTTATTGCTTGTTCTGTTTTCCAATTAGGGTTTAGGGGTGGGCGCAGGGGACACCTCCCCAAGATTAAGAATTGCTTCTCTTCTTTACTATTTTCCAATTGAGATTGAATTTGGAATTTTTATTTGCTTCTCTTCTTTACTGGCATGCAATTAATCAGTTTTAAGTTAGGAGTCTAGACTTTATTTTGGTGGGACATGAACAAATTCACTTGTTTTGAGCAGATTGGCGTTTATTGTTTTTTTTTTTAACTCTTCCAGTTTAAGAAGATTGGATCTTGTGTGATTTAGCTAACTGCAGTTTTCTTTGCAATTCAAGGTGCAGGAGATAAGCAGTTGAAATTGAAGTTAAGACTAGGTAAGATTGATCTCTCTACATTTAAATATCCAATTGATATGGATACTCATCTACGACAAGCTTTAGAACCAAAGGATGGAAATCAATCATTCTTCAATCCCTCTGGATTAATTTTCTAAGAATCACGGAATGAGCAAGCGTTTAAACACACTAGCAAAGTCCATTGATTGCTCTGCATAACATACCTCCAATCAAATTTAACTCTCCTTTAACAGTTGGTGCAGCTTTTGTTATCGTCGTTCTAGTTGTTGTCTGCTGTTTCTTTTGGAACAAGCGTATCCAAAAACATCAAATTGTTGAGGCCTTTCTAAGGAGCAATGGGCCGCTTCAAGTTCAAAGGCATAGCTATTCGGAGGTCAACAAAATGACCAACTCCTTCAAAGAAAAATTAGGACAAGGAGGCTATGGTGCTGTTTACAAAGGAAAGTTAAAGGACGGCCGTCTTGTAGCAGTGAAGGTCTTGACCAAACTTAAAGGACATGGAGAAGAATTTATGAATGAAGTGGCAGCCATTAGTCGAACTTCCCATGTCAACATCGTCTCCTTGTTGGGCTACTGTTTTGAGCCTTCGAAAAGGGCTATGAATTCATGCCTAATGGATCGCTCGAGAAGTTCATATTTGATGCAAGTAATCCCAAGAATGATCATCATCACTTGGGATGGGAAACTCTGGATCAAATTTCACTCGGTATTGCTCGAGGATTAGAGTACTTACATCGTGGTTGCAACACACGAATTTTGCATTTTGACATCAAGCCTCACAACATTCTTCTCAGTGAAAAGTTCACCCCAAAAATCTCGGATTTTGGCCTTGCCAAAATATGCAACAGGAACGAGAGCACTGTGTCGATGCTGGGAGCTAGAGGTACAGCAGGATACATTGCTCCAGAAGTATTTTCTAGAAACTTTGGAAAGGTCTCGCACAAGTCTGATGTGTACAGCTACGGAATGATGCTTTCGGAGATGGTTGGAGGAAGAAGGAACATCGACACGGAAGTTGAAAATACAAGTGAAATATATTTTCCGCATTGGATTTACCAGCGTCTTGAACGGGATGAAGAGCTTGGTCTGCAGAGTGTTACGAACGAGGAAGACAAAGTAAGAGCGAGGAAGATGATCATAGTGAGCTTATGGTGCATACAAACTAATCCTTCAAACCGGCCAACGATGAAGGAAGTGATAGATATGTTGGAAATGAGTGTTGATTCATTGCAGATACCACCCAAGCCTTACTTGTCTTCTCCTCCAAAATCCCCGGCAGATTCTTCTACTACATTGGTATCAATACAGTAGAAACCCTGTATTTTACTTAGAACGATGATAGAGCATATTTATGCGATTTAATTGGCTTGTTCTCGTGCATTTACGTTGTGTTTCTTTAGTTATTTTAGTGTTTAAAGTCATTTTCGTGTGTTTTCAGATTCTAAGGACAAAGTGTGCAAGAAGATGCATTTTGGTGCATTTTGGAGCAGTTTTGGGCTTGAAAGGGATAGTATATGCATAGAGCAAGGTGGATGGACGAAATTGAAGACTAAAGAGGCTAGGAATATGTTAAAGAGAAAGAAGAATTAGTGTACAAAGGACAAAGAGCTCAGCCACAAAGGGATGTCACTCCACCATTCACCTTTCCATCATTGCCATGCACCACCATTGCACACCTTTGGAATCCAATGCCGTGCATCATGACATTGGCTGCACCTTTGACTCATTTCTGCAACATTACATCTCCCTTGGCATGTCTACAATCATTCATGTTCCCTAGCTACAAGACCACTCCATTTTACCCCTCCATGCTTTCATTATCACTTCATTTTCACCTTTGAATCATTTCAACACCAATCTTTGCACTCATTGCTGCAACACCAATCCATTTTACCCCTCCATGCTTTGCATCATTACTTCATTTTCACCCTTGAATCATTGCACACACTACCAATTCACCTTCCATGCCATGCACTTCCTCTATAAAAGGAACTGTGTGTGGCAGCCATTAGAATGAGTTTTTTGGCTTGATAATTCATCTCCATTTCAATAAACTTTCATCCAAACACATCCATCTACTACCCATAAACGCCAGAAACTAGCCTCCACTCTCAGCCGCACCATTCTGCCACCATTCATCCTATTTTCTGCCCAGAAACATACCTAGCCGACCCCTACATTCATCCAAACCATAAACCTATCATTCTACATCATCCATAACTCTCAAAACTCACCCCAAACCCTTGTGCCGCAACAAAGGAGAGGAAGAAGAAGTACTTGAAGATTCTAGTTGTTCAACATCAAATCGTTGGAATATTTAGGTGTTCTCTTTCTTATATTTACAATGTATCAATTTGTTTTCCTTTGTTTTGTGAACATGAGGAACTAAGCCTTTTTGGCTAGGGGGTTATTCAATACCATGATTATGCTTGCAAGATGAATTGGTTACGTCTAATTGTTATTTCATGAATTGTGAATGCAAGTTGCTTAACCATTTGATTGATGACTTATTTTTGTATGTTGATTAAGGTGGCCAACTTAGTTTTCATGCAGGAATTTGAAGCTAAAACATAAGGAAGTTTCACCTAATAGTTACAACCTTATGTTTGCAAGTAGTGGAGGTCGCTTATAAACGATCGTGTTAAGTGAATTCTTGGCAAACGTTTCATGCTTTTCATAGTAACAATTGCCTCGTCAATGCTTATAGTTTTCATGAAGCTTAATGATCTTTGATTGTACCTTTATTGTGCTTTTCACGTAAGGGACTTTTAGAGAATGTTTTGAGTTGTTGCATATGCATTCCCATCCAATTCATTAACTTTAGGAAAACTTGAAGGTTAAAAAAGTGCTATCACAGTTAACCTAGGGCGTTGAGATTCATAGTTTATTGAAAGAAGCAATTGGAATTCAAAGTTGAATGCAAGTGTATCATGTGTGGAGAAGAACCCTCTAGTTAGTCTATCACCCATCAATTTACTTAATTTTGTCTAAGAATCTGTTTTCATTGTTCTTACTTTGTTTTACTTATTTTCGTCCAAAATCAATCCCACCTTATTTCTTTGAGTCATTTTAACTAGAACTTGTCTTAGAATATGTTTTAAGTGTTTTAGGTCATTAGAAAACCAAATTTCATCCAAGTTTGTGTTAGAGTCCTAAAACTGCCCAGAAAGTGTTTTTAAGGCAGTTTTGAGTGTTTGTTTGCTGTTTTGAGTCTTTTGGTTTGTTTTAGTGTTTTAGAGTTTAGTTTTGCATTCTTTGAGTCTAGTTTAGTATTTTAAACTTTGTTTTACAGATTTGAGTCAGTTTAGAGTGTTTTAGCAATCCCTCCTAATCCCCGGTTTAAGAACGATCCCTACTTATCCATACTACAATTGTCAACAAGAGGGTTAATTTGTGTGTTTAGTTATTTTACGCATCAAACGAATATGTGGTTTTTGAGGCAATCTATATAATAAAGTATGCATTTCAGTCACTCCTACTACCCCTCCAGCAATCATATAAATATTCCACACAAAATGTGTGAAACATTTGCATTTGTGGCCCAGGCCAATGGACCAAGGTAGTGTGCCTGCTTCGTGCATCTTATGAAGCCACATGATTCTATTTTGACAAACAGTGAAGAGCATTGAAGCCGTGTTGAATTTCAGGGTTTTTGCAGCACCTTTGAAAATGAGTGGATAAGCGGTACCCCATTACTTGAAAAAACAACTCTATGGTGGTGCTGGATGAATTTCCAAACGAAAAGCATATTGCATATGATCAACTTAAGCAAAATTATCGATGCAAGCCACCAATATGATTAAAATAAAATTCTGATTTTAGACCTTAGCTCTTGAAATGAACAAAAAATGTGATGTAACGGACTATGTCTGATTCAAAAGTGATTAGTTCAATCGTAGAAATAGTATTTGATTGCACAAATCATGTACCCTCTTCCATACAATCCGGCTGAAATCCAGTGCATATGCTTTGAAATAGTATTTCAAGAACAGCATCAGGTTTGGGGGAACCTACAAACAAGTAGAAGCTCTCCACAAGTTTCCACAAGATACTTCAACACACCGTAATTTTCCTGCTCCACGGACATTTTTACTTAATGGCTATCTGTTTTTATCTCATGATCATCCTCTGTTCTGATGGCAGCAAGCACATTAGTAACCTTAATCTTCAAAATGCTATGATCACTGCTTAAAAGATAGAAACTTCCATCTAAGAAGACAGCATCCTCAAACGGCTCACCTAGCTTATGTTTAAGCCATGATTAAGCTCTACGGACCCAAAATGCAAGCTCTCGGTGTTGACTATGAACAAGCATGCAAACAAAGTTTTCGACAGAGGGAAGTGCTGAGAGAACCATCATGTGATAAAAATTCCATGTTTTGGGAAGATCAGTTTTCTTCCTAGAGAATGGATTCAACAAGCTAATCTGAAGGTTGTAAAAATCGACTTCTTTCATTAGAATCAACCAGTCTTGATATGATCCCCAACAGTATCTTCCAATAGCCTGAGGAAGCACCATCTCCCAATTTTGATTCTGTAATATGCTAAGACAAGTCCACAAGTACTTACATGTCTGTCTCTGTGGCCAGACGTCATGAGCCACGGGACACCACGCATTTGCCAACAAGAAAGTTCTGGTCCAATAACATTTCTCCAAGCTCTGCAAACATCATTAACAGAGATACAATCAATCAGAGGCAGTCGCTCAAAGATAATCTCAAGTATACTCTGAGCCAGCTCGTCCCAATCCACATTCTTAAACTTCTGCTTCATCCGCCTTTTATTTCTCCTTCAACCCATCAAAGCTCTACGACTCTACAGATAGCAAATAATAGTGTAAATACAACATAAAAAAAGTGTAAAAATTATAGCAACAACATTCAAATTCGACGTATAACATATGTGGATAGAAAGATGATACATTTTGTGAAGGCAAATAACTCCCTTGCTACTATTCGTCTGGAGGAATTTCCGATGGGAACGTTTCCTGGCCGACGAGCACACAGCTCCCCGAGAGGTTGGCGCCGGTTGATATTGTCTGTCGGGCCTTAGGTGTAGGCCTTGAGGCTCACAATCAAAATTAACTTTAAGTGTTCAGGCGTGCCACTATCATCTTTAGCATGACAGATGTTTAGTTTAATTGTATATGCCCGAGAGACCAAGTTAGCTATGAAAGGTGCCTTTATAGGGCCTTAGGTGTAGACCTTGAGGCTCGCAATCAAAACTAACCAAGTACTTGAACATATAGTAGTTGTTTCATTGTTGCAGAAGTATTACAACTATTATACTTTAATTACCCTAGCCCGCAGAGCAGAAGGAACCCAGATAGGTGCCTTTGTAGGGCCTTAAGTATAGGCCTTGAGGCTTCCCATCAGAATTAATTCTATACTCAAGTGTGTTGTGGCAATCATAATATAACAGAAGTAAAACTAAGAAATAGGCTGATTACTTGCGCCCAAAGTAACTTCGGACTTCTTGTTATCAAGGATTGTCGTGGATGGGTTAAGTCCACATAAAGTTCTTTTTTATGCCTTGAGACCAAGGACTTTTGATTGATCAATCTTGTATGCCCGAAAGGTTAGAACTTAGATCTGGTCAAGCTATGAGTACGAATTCCAACTTTATCTTTTTACATGGTTGGGCACCATTAAACCGACCAGATTCAAGAACCAAGAAGCCTTTTAATCATAAACTTGCTAGAGATAACTTGGATAC
Organism: Malus fusca; assembly: GCA_035220775.1. Lineage (NCBI taxonomy): Eukaryota > Viridiplantae > Streptophyta > Magnoliopsida > Rosales > Rosaceae > Malus > Malus fusca. The sequence continues at coordinate 31,643,414 of CM069075.1, read as the reverse complement.
AGATGGAAGTATACATCATATTACTAGATTTATGAATGAAAAGACAGAACAAAGAGGGTCGAGCAAGATTTCACCTTGTCGGGCAAGGCTGATCGTCTTGCAATTTCCTCTCTTTGTGATTTACAAAGGGTTTGAGTGCTAGAATGGGAGATTGGGAGATGAGTTTACAGCAGGGAATCGATACTACAACAAGATTCAGACAAGGTAGCAGAGCTTTTACAAAGGTTTTTGGTGAAGGTTGATCCTGAAAATGATGAAGGCTTGGTGCTGACTACAGCTTTGTATGCAAATCTGGCTTGTGCAGAGTTTGTGTATTTGTTTGTTTGATTGAGTATGTTTATCTCTGATTTCTCTTTCCTCTTTTATAGACGATTTGACTTGGCTGCCTGCAGCATCAATCTTGCCCGAATGAAGCTGAAGGGTAGTGACTCATCAGCTTTTTACTTGTACTGTCATTGTAAAGTACTTTTGGGCTGATTAGCTGGCTGGTCTACACCACTTGACCTCTAGGTAGGTGAGCAAGTGGCTTAAGTGATCTGCACTTAGTCGGGAAAAAGGCTTCTTCCTTCTTCTGGGCTTCAGCTGAGCCTTGGGCTTCTTTCCTTCTGGACCTTCGTCTGGGCTAACTTCCTTTTGAGCCCAAAGTTCAAGTTTTAACCCAAACAGTGCCCCCTTCAATTAATATTCAGGCTGGAATTACAGGGGCCAATATTGATTGAATAGTTGTATGCGCATCTACGCCTGCTTTCGGAACTTGTGTCTTCTGGACGGGATTAATGTGATCTCGCGTCTCTTGCTCTTCCCACGACCTTTGAGCTATCCTCTGATGTTCCTATAAATTCCGGCTCAAATCTTCATTTTTGAACAAATAACTTAAGCCAAAAGCTTCTTATGCCCAGCCAACAGATTCTCTTCAACCTTCCCCTTTATCTCCCTCGGGCGTTTCTGCCTTCTAAGTTTTCTTCTAAAACTAGGGAAATGGGTTCCTCAGGATCCACGTGGAGTTTCCTAAAACTCCCTTTTCGTGAGAAAAAGGATTTTCATCAAATAACTACCCTCTTCAACACCTTTGGTCAAACACCCCGCTATCCCCAACACATTTGGTTAGGCAGTTTCCTCGTTCTGAGCTTTGAACTTTTACAAGTTTGGTCGAGGGATCACCATCCTGGTAGTTGCCCCGATAAGTCGGACTTCACCATCATACCTGGTGAAGGTTCGCATGGAGGGTCCTCTATCAGGCTCATCTTGGCCGTACAACCCGATCACCTGATCGGGTTTTGTCTATGAAGACACCAGAAAACTGTTCGAGACATCACTGCAACTAGAAGGAATCGAGCATAGCACATTGGAGCTGAATCTGATGTAAATTTCACCAATTTGTCGAAATGAATAAAACATCATTTTAACAACTTTTATCTTTCTGTTTTCTTGAATGGTCGATGAACGAACACTGCACTCTGGCACCCCGAAGCCTGCTTTATCTTACATCTTCTTCAATATAACAATCCCTAACATCCCATAATGTAGGACAGTACTTTTTTAAGAATTTGACATTGATGGGATGTTTCTGCCAATTTCCTTCGATGTCTGCCAAGTAGTATCCTCCTTTGTCTAATACTTGACTAACAATGAAATGACCTTCCCATGTCGGGCTCCATTTCCCAAAGCCCCTAAGCTGAGCTCCTAGAGGGAGGACTGCCTTCCATACTAAATCTATTTCCTTGAAAAACTTCAGCTTTACCTTTTTGTTATAAGCTCGGGCAACAACTCTTTTCCCTTCCTGAATCTGGTTCAAGACCTTAATTCGGGCTACATCTAAGTCTTCAATCCCTTGACACATGGTTTCTATGTACTCTTCACTCTGTAACCCAAATTGATTTTGAATTCTGACAGAACTTACATTGATTTCCATAGAAAGAACTGCATTTTGCCCGAATGTCAAAGCATAAGGAGTTGTCCCCGTTCCTGCCCTCTTAGAGGTTCAGTATGCCCACAAAGTATTCCCTAGTTTTTCATGCCACTTTTCCGGACTATCTGTCACCATCCTTTTGATAATGTTTATCAGGATCTTGTTGCTGGCCTCTGCCTGGCCATTTGACTGAGGGTAGTAAGGACTGGACTGGATCATTTTTATTTTGTATTTGTTTGCAAACTCTTCAACTTCTTTTGATATAAAAGATGGCCCGCGATCCGTGACTAGCGTTTCGGGCACCCCAAACCTGTGCAGAATCTTGGTCTCAATAAATTTCTTGACTGCAGCTGAGGTTATGGTCTTTACGGTCGAAGTTTCTACCCATTTGGTGAAGTAATCTGTTGCCACAATTATGAAAGTATGCCCCTTGCTAGAAGCTGGATAAATCTGCCTGATGAAGTCCATTGCTCATCCTCTGAAGGGCCAAGGCTTGACCACTGGATTTAAAGGTACTGAAGGCACATGTTGGAGGGGTTCATGCCTTTGACATTCTTCACAGCCTCGGGCATATGACTTGCAATCTTTTTCTACATCGGGCCAGAAATACCCATACCTCCTAAGCAACCACCTCATCTTCGTTCCAACTTGATGTGCCCCACATATTCCTTCATGTACTTCGGCCATTACTCTCATAGATTCCTTTTGGCCTAGGCATTTCAATAGTAGCCCATCCGAAGTTTTCCTTAGCAGGTTCTCCGCCCATAAGACATACTTGGTTGCTTGCTGTCTATTCTTCTTGCTTGTGGGTGAAAAAGGATCTTTCAAATGATAAATGATAAGCGATCTCCAGTCTTCCATCTTAGTTTCTAGAACCATTACATCTAGACTGAATCCCTTTTCTAGGATAGAAGGAAGATTTCTTCTTTGAATCTCAACATCTACTCCATATTTTCTTTCCTGGATTGGTACTCCTGAGGCTATTTATGCCATCTTGTTGGCCGCCAGATTGAATCCCCTGGGGACATGATTAACTGATATCTCAGAACCCCAATAGCTCAACAATTGCGTGGCCGCCAAGTAATACCCAGCCATGGTGATATGTCTGCAATTGTATTCTCCATTTAGCTGGTTTATTACTAACTTTGAATCACCAAACACCTCTACCTCCATTGCCCCCAGCTCTATCAAGATTTCCAAGCCAATTATTAAGGCTTCATATTCTGCCTGATTGTTGGTGTTCCCTTGGTAATCTAGGAGGAACGAGTAATAATAATGAACCCCTTGGGGATTTATGATGACAACCCCAGCTCCAGAAGCCTTCTGAGTGCAAGAACCATCAAAATACAGCTTCCAATGAGTAATCCATAGGCCAGTTACTCTCTTTATTTCTTGTTGGACCCACTCTTCTTTGCCCGAGATGCCCTTACCTAGTGGGATCCAAACACTAGTCACTTCTAGGGTCCCTGGTATATTGATAACCTCATCTTGAGACTCTTGATGCTCTGTTAAGAAGTCGGCAATTGCTTGGCCCTTGACCGCCCTTTGGGGTACATACTGAAAGCTGAACTCTGATAATGCTAGAATTCACTTCCCAATCTTTCCTGTTAGCATTGGTTTTGACAACATATACTTTATCACATCTGTTTTGGCGATGATGTGTACGTGACAAGGTAACATGTAATGCCTCAACTTACTAGCAGTGAAATACAGAGCTAGACACAATCTTTCTATTGGGGAGTATCTTGTTTTTACCTCAGTCAGAATTTTATTGAGGTAGTACACCGCCTGCTCCTTCCTGCCTTCATTGTTTTGGGCTAGTAAACTCCCGATTGATTTCTCTGAAGCAGAGATATATAGTTTTAAGGGTTTTCCCCTTTGAGGTGGTACCAACACTGGTAGAGAAGTCAAGTAGGCTTGATGATGTCAAAAGCCTTTTGGTGTGGTGGTCCCCACTCAAAATTTTCTTTATCCTTCAGTCTCAGCCAAGGTATTAAATATCGACGATATCGGAAATATCGGTAGTCCAAAAACACGGAAATATCGATGGAAATATCGGGATATTATCGATATCGATAAAAATAATATGGAAACCACGGAAATTGTAAGAAAAACTTGGAAATTTTTATTGAAACTTTGCAGGATGTTTATTTAGTCAATTATCTATTAGTTTATCACAAAAAATTGGAAGGAAATGCATTGCATGATGGATTTAATTGATTTAAGTTGGTTATATAGCGAGCTGGCAAATTTTTCACTCTTTGAGGTTCAAATTTTCACTCTTTCCCTGAAATTATATATTTTCACTCTTTCCCTGAAATTGAGTCCTTTATCCTAATCTAATATGGACCCCCAGATTAATTTATATTTTCACTCTTTCCCAGAAATTATATAAATTGTGCAATTGAGTCATTTATCCTAATCTAATATGGACCCTCCATCTTGATTCTCACTCTCCGTCACGCTGCCACGTGGCAGCCCACTAACCCTCACCCTATCTCTCTCTCTCTTTTCCCGAGTCTCTCTCGGACCCCTCACTCTCTCTCGGACCCATCACTCTCTCTCAGTTCTTAACTCTATCTCTTTCTCGAACTCTCGTTCTCTCACTCCATTTCCCTGATCGCACCCACACCCAGGCACACCCAAATTCGTCCACCCCGATACCAGGGCAGCATCTCCACCACCCTTCTGAACTCTCCCTCCCTCTTCTCTGTCTCTGGGAAGCACGGCGACGCGCAGAGGACTCCATTTCCCCGATCACACCCACACCCAGGCACACCCAAATTCGTCCACCCCGATGCCAGCGCAGCATCTCCACCACCCTCATGAACTCTCCCTCCCTCTCCTCCGTCTCTGGGAAGCACGACGATGCGCAGAGGACTCCATTTCCCCGATCGCACCCACACCCAGGCACACCTAAATTCGTCCACCCCGATGCCAGCGCAGCATCTCCACCACCCTCATTTCATCTCCCTCCCTCTCCTTCGTCTCTGGGAAGCAGGGCGACGCGCAGAGGAACCCCGATGACCCCAAGGACACCTAACCCATATTCCGGCCACCTCCGGAGAAAAGGGATTGCTCATTTTGATGGGTCTGAGCGTGGATTGCAGAGAGGGGAGCAGATTTTAGCAGCTGCAACGACGGAGCCTCGGCGATATTATCGCTAATATCGATAATATCACGATATTATCGATAATATCGCGATGCGATATTTTGACGAAAACCCGTTAGATACCTATTAAAATATAAGTAACGTGAAAAACCGATAATATCGGTGAAATATCGCCGATATTATCGGCATTTCGGACATTGGTCTCAGCAGAGGAGTCAACGGCTGGATCTTGCTCGCTAAATTGGCAATGAATCTCCTTAAGAAATTAATTTTGCCTAGTAGTCTCTGAAGTTGCACCTTGTTGGTAGGCGAATGCGACTCCATTATTGCCCGAGACTTGTTCTTGTCCACTTCTACACCTCTTTGATGAACCAGAAATCCCAAGAAGTTACCCGCTCTCACTCCAAACATGCACTTCTTTGGATTCATCTTTAGTTTATGGATCCTTATCCTTGTTAAAGCTTATCTGAAGTCTGTCAGATGCTGCTCTTCTGTTTTGGATTTCACCACGATGTCATCGATGTACACCTCCATGTTATGGCCAATCAAATCATGAAAGATGGCATTCATTGCCCTTTGATAGGTTGCACCAGCATTCTTGAGCCCCGAATGGCATGACTAGGTATAAATATGCCCCCACATGCCCAGGACACCTAAAAGTTGTTTTGTGTATATTTTCGTGGGCCATCTTTATCTGATTATACCCGGCATTTCAATCCATAAAAGATAAGACTTTGTGTTTTGCCACTGCATCTATGGATAGATCAGCCATAGGCATGGGATATTCATCTTTTAGTGTAGCGCCATTAATATTTCTGTAATCAACACAACATCGTACTGCTTTTGTTATTGCTTTTAAAACGGGCACAATGTTGGCCAACCACTCCACATATTTGGCAAGTCTAATAAATCCAGCTTTTACTAGTCTTTCAGTTTCTTCTTTGACCTTTTCTTCTATTTCTTTTGACATCCTTCGTGACGCTTGCTTAACAGGTTTAAATCCATCCTTGATGGGCATTCTATGTTCCACCAAGGTTGAATCTAAACCTGGCATCTCAGTATAATGCCAAGCAAAACAATCTTTAAATTCTTGCAGAAGACAGACAATATTTGCCCGATCATTAGTCTCTAACAAGCCACTGATTTGTATAGGTCTTGGATCTTCTTCTGTCCCCAAATCAATGACTTCCAAAGGATCCTGAACTTCTGGTGGTGGCTTGTCAGGCTCTGCGCACAAAAATTCGACTAACTCCGGGTTTTCGGGCAAGTCGTCTGGCCCATCCAAGTCATATATGCACTCGGCCATTCGTATGGCCGCATCCAATTCTTCCCCTCAAAGCTCTTCTCTGCTTTTATCCTGGCTGGTCAGAGTTTCTAGCTGCCATTCCTGCTCTTCTTTTTCTAAGAGCTCCCTCTCTTGCTTTCTTCCTCTCCCATACACCAACATTCTTTTGATCAGGGACCTGACTGCCATTACCTGATTTTTTCTCTTTTGTTCTGTCATTGATAGTGTTGGGATGTTAGGACGATGCAGGGTCTATCCCATTCTTCTCTAGTGATGAGCATTCCTTGTTCTAAGAGCTTTTGGGTCGTCACATTGGTAGGGCGGCCGTTCTCATATGCTCCTGCACATTGCAAAATTCCTACATTGGGATTGTAGAAACTTGCCTCCGCAACATTGGCAGTAGGGAGAAATGGCCGTGATTCGGCCTCCACCATCTCTCAAAAGCCTGGTCCCTCTGTTCTTGCTTCATGGTAAACAACAACTTGCTGATGTAGAGTGGAAGGTATGGCGAGACTTTGATGGATCCACCACAAAGAATGCCAGCATGATTTGTTTGGACCCCAAGTCCACTTCTAAGGGCAATATCCCATGAGTTTTAGTGATAGCGCCCGAGAAGCTCGAAACCGTGAGGTCCGTGGGAATGAGATCTTCTACACATCTCCACATCTTCTTCATTTGCTTGGCTGGTAATACATTAACAGCCGCTCCACCATCAATCAAAACCCTTTTGAATGGCACTCCCTCCAAATGAGCTGCAAATATATTGGCTTAAGATGGTTGGCTAGCAATATGTTTGGGCGGCTGAACACCATTTTATTTGTATAGATCCTTAATGGACCATCCTTGGATGTCTCGGATGATTCAGCTTTTCCCAACTCTCCGTCTCCAGCTACTTCAACACTGACATGGGCCATCATTGGCTCTGCTGTTAAATAGTCACCTTCCATAGTGGCGGGCTGATCAGGCTTGGCACCAAACATGGCGAATAACACATACGTCATGTTGACATGAAAATTGCTAGGCTCTGGAAAGTCTTCTTTCTTGCTCCTGATTTGGCCCATAAACTCATCTAACCAGGCCATCGCATCTTCTGGGGGTAGTGGTTCTGGTGCCCCCTCATGTTGATTTATGCCTGAATCTGGTATCTGCTTTGGCATTTCGCCGAAAGGATCCACCAATGATATAGAAGGGAGTCTTCTTTCGGGCGAAACAGTTCCAAAACAAATAGGTTATGTCCTCCATCCGGGAGTTAGCATCATTATCATATCTTCTTGAGATTTCCTTAAGATCCTGTACTTCCCAGGGTGTAGGCTTTGTGGTACATGGTTTCCTTCGCCTTTTGTTTTGCTATTAGCCTTCTCCACCTCTTTTTTACTCCTCGAGTGAAACTGACTACTTCCCCCAGATGATGTTTTTTCAAACTTTTGATTTTTGGAGGCTTCAGACGTCGTGGGAGTCTTTAAAGAGTTCATGTAGGCTTTGTGCTGCCTCTGGACCCTTCTAATCATGGAGGCTCCCATTTGTTTGGCGGGTTGCCTATTTTTCCCGACCACGTACCATTTTCGCCTGAGACGGGCAGGATTATCTCTTTTGACAGGATTTGTTATCCTATCATTCCTTTTGACTTCTCTTCATGTATGGCCATATCGAGGATGCCCTATTTCCCTCTCTTTTGGACCTTTGGCCTCCTTGTCTTCCGCCTCTTCAGAAGCTTCATGATTTCGAAACACTTCCGATAAAGCTTTAGGATGGGAATCCCCTCCCAACCGTTGAAAAACACTTCGGGAAGTTTCTCTTCCTGCTGTCTGCCTAGCTTTCTCGCGGGTTTCTTTTTTTTCTTTTTCTTCTTTCCTCCTGATCAGCTCCTGATCAATGAGGACTCCTGCTGGCGGTATTTCGAGCTCACACTCGCATTGACATCTACTGCACAGAACCATCCCTTTGATTATGGCTGCTTTTGGATGTTCGGGCAATTTGGTCACCCCTTTTGTGGATTTGTCAGCCGGAATTTCGTCTTCTATCTCCCTTGCAACCTTTCCTTTCCCCTTCTCGGCCTATGCTAAATTAATCATATTGACTGGGGCCTCTGAAAAGGGATCTGGATGCTTGTCCACCATTGCTTCGACTTGCCCCTGATTATTCTGCAAGAATATTGATGGGCTAGGTGGATTATTTGCCAATGTCATTTCTTCATCTGGCTGGCTGGCCTCAAGTTTTTTTCTTTCTTCTTCCCCATCATCTTTTTCCCTAGTAGAGGTAAAGATATGGGAATAGTTGGTCCCATAACCAGGTCTGTTTTCCTTCTGAATCCTGCGGAGGCGTTTTCCAATCTCTACAACATTTGCAACAAGGTAGTCTGCAAATCTTCAGGTATTTTTGACATATTTCTTTGATAGGTAAGATTTGATCAAGGAGTCCCACCGGGTGTGCCAAAACTATGTTTGTCTCGAGGAATTTCCGATGGGGACGTTTCCTGGCCAACGAGCACACAGCTCCCCGAGAGGTTGGCGCCGGTTGATATTGTCTGTCGGGCTTCTGCTTATTGGCAGGCTGTAAAAGAATAACAGAGTTAATTCTAAAATGTGCCTTTGTGGGGCCTTAGGTGTAGGCCTTGAGGCTCACAATTAAAATTAACTTTAAGTGTTCAGGCGTGCCACTGTCATCTTTAGCATGACAGATGTAAAATAGATGTTTAGTTTAATTGTATATGCCCGAGAGACCAAGTTAGCTATGAAAGGTGCCTTTGTAGGGCCTTAGGTGTAGGCCTTGAGGCTCGCAATCAAAACTAACCAAGTACTTGAACATATAGTAGTTGTTTCATTGTTGCAGAAGTATTACAACTGTTATACTTTAATTACCCTAACCCGCAGAGCAGAAGGAACCAGATAGGTGCCTTTGTAAGGCCTTAAGTATAGGCCTTGAGGCTTCCCATCAGAATTAATTCTATACTCAAGTGTGTTGTGGCAATCATAATATAACAGAAGTAAAACTAAGAAATAGGCTGATTACTTGCGCCCCAAGTAACTTCGGACTTCTTGTTATCAAGGATTGTCGTGGATGGGTTAAGTTCACATAAAGTTTTTTTTATGCCTTGAGACCAAGGACTTTTGATTGATCAATCTTGTATGCCCGAAAGGTTAGAACTTAGATCTGGTCAAGCTATGAGTACGGATTCCAACTTTATCTTTTTACATGGTTGGGCACCATTAAACCGACCAGATTCAAGAACCAAGAAACCTTTTAATCATAAACTTGCTAGAGATAACTTGGATACAGATGGAAGTATACATCATATTACTAGATTTATGAATGAAAAGACAGAACAAAGAGGGTCGAGCAAGGTTTCACCTTGTCGGGCAAGGCTGATCGTCTTGCAATTTCCTCTCTTTGTGATTTACAAAGGGTTTGAGTGCTAGAATGGGAGATTGGGAGATGAGTTTACAGCAGGGAATCGATACTACAACAAGATTCAAACAAGGTAGCATAGCTTTTACAAAGGTTTTCGGTGAAGGTTGATCCTGAAAATGATGAAGGCTTGGTGCTGACTACAGCTTTGTATGCAAATCTGGCTTGAGCAGAGTTTGTGTGTTTGTTTGTTTGATTGAGTGTGTTTATCTCTGATTTCTCTTTCCTCTTTTATAGACGATTTGGCTTGGCTGCCTGCAGCATCAATCTTGCCCGAATGCAGCTGAAGGGTAGTGACTCATCAGCTTTTTACTTGTACTGCCATTGTAAAGTACTTTTGGGCTGATTAGCTGGCTGGTCTACACCACTTGACCTCTAGGTAGGTGAGCGAGTGGCTTAAGTGATATGCACTTAGTCGGGAAAAAGGCTTCTTCCTTCTTCTAGGCTTTGGCTAAGCCTTGGGCTTCCTTCCTTCTGGACCTTCTTCTGGGCTAACTTTCTTTTGAGCCCAAAGTTCAAGTTTTAACCCAAACAGCTACCTTGTAACATGCCTCTTATCAGTTCAAAATCAAATTAGAAAAAACTTTCTAGATAATCTTTAAATCTTTACAGGTAAATCTCAAAAATTGGGATGCCATTGTTTCACTACAGCAGCAGTAATTGTTCCCCGGAGTCTAGCACTGGACGCAAACAAATAAAATGATTCCCGAACAAATAAAAGCACAGACACAAACAATCAAAACCTGAATTGCAATAACAAAATGATTGCCTGGAGCTAAAATCGTTAGGTCCCCAACTCGAAGAGAATGCAAGCCTTTATAAGAGATCTCTGCAAGAATGATGCTGTATATTATCAACATTCTCAATTTCTGAGTTAAACCCATTACTTTAGTCTAAAGTAGAAGGAGGAACGGCACTGTGCAATTTTGGGTAGATTTCATTTTATTTACGAAATTGCCACTGAGTCTCCCTGCCCCCTGATTTAACGTTATTTGAAAAATTGCCACTGGGCTTCAGAAAGGGTTTTGGGTCTTTGGGCTGGATGTGGCCTTTCACTCGGGGAGAGAGACGGAAGGGTTGACGTGTTGGAGGGAGACGTTCGCCGGGTTTTAGGGGAGAGGTTTTTCGGCATGGACGTGCGGATGGGTGTCCTGTGGCTGATGCATCGGTCAGAGGGTTGTTGGAGGGATGGGAGGCCATGCCGGTCTGGGATCGAGATAGAGAGACAGAGGGAGAGGGAGACATAGCAACAGAGAGAGATGGAGAGGGAGGAGTCGGGATCCTCGATTTCATGAGTGGGACACGGGGTACAGTCAGAGAAAAGCATGGGGGCCGTCTGGATTTGAGGGGTAGGCTGATTTCCAGGGATTTCTCAAACCCTCCTTGCCTCTTCCGTCTCGCAGACCCCGCGAGAACGACGGTCTCGCCTCCATCCTATCCTCCTCTCGCCTCCGTCGTCTTACTCCTCCTTTCTCTGTCTCTAGAATCGATCGATCGATTCGAAGAGGATCGACAGTTTTTTTGGGGGCGAAGATTTGATTGGGAATTTGAAATGGAAGCTCGAGGGAGCAGCAAGAACCAGACGGAGCCTAAGAAACGCCAATCGAAGACTTTCGTCAACACCACCCTCAACTTCTCTCTGTTTGATTGGGAATTTGAAATGGAAGCTCGAGGGACTGTTAAGGTTGCTAGGCAGGATTACTGGGGGTACTATCTGTCCTCCGACTTTCGTCAACACCACCCTCAACTTCTCTCTTGATTATGGCTCTGGTTATACAAACATGACCCTCCAGTCTCTTTGCTGAGGTTTTTCCTCCAACATCCATCATGCATTCCTTTCTGCTCCAATCGTTTTTTCCATTTCTTTTGATCGCTTCCTTCCTTTCGATCAACGTCGAGTTAAGTCTATGCCAGGATGATGCGCAATTCATAAACTGCAGCAGCTCTATCAATTGTGGTGGCGTCGGAAACATCTCCTACCCCTTTTACGGGGTAAACAAAGCTAGTTACTGTGGTCAGCCAGGGTACGAGGTCCAATGTCTAAACAATGTCTAAACAAAGTCCCTGTGATCAACATTAAAGGTCTGAGCTTTAGAATTCTTGAAATAAACTCTACTACTACTCCTCGTACTGTTAAGGTAGGCAGGATTACTGGGGTACTATCTGTCCTCCGACTTTCGTCAACACCACCCTCAACTTTTCTCTGTTTGATTATGACTCTGGTTATACAAACATGACGTTTTACTACCAATGCAATACCAGCATAAGGCTTCCTACTGCGCAGTCCTGCAACATACACAATACAGTGAGCCCTGTTTTCTATGCGGCACGTTCAATGGTTGAGCAGACATCTTCTGCGGCACGTTCAATAACTTTCTCACTCTTATTGTGGGCGCTCACAATTCCATCCAATTTCCTTCATATTACCATGACAAAACCCATGTGGCTTTCCATGGGAAACGAAACTTCAAAGTGGGTGCCCTCTTTTTTCTGATTTCTTAGTATCATCTCCAAGTTCTTTTCGATTTGGTAACCAATTATCTCTTCGTAATATTCAAAGCTGGGGGCATATGAAAGATGAGTTCTGTTTTTATTCTAAAAAACAAATAAAGCTTCAGAAGAGGTAGACCCAAAAGTGACGGTGCTGTACAGGGACAATGGACAATGGAAACTTTGTTGTCAAAGATGATATAGGAGCTGATCAATTGTTATAGCAGAGCTTTGATCACCTTTGTGATACCCTGCTACGAAGCCAGCTCCTGGGATACGGTATTAATTCTGGAACGAGGACTGCCATGACTTCCTGGAAAAGTGAAAGCGATCCGTCAACTGGGATATTCTTGCTTGGAATTTCCCAAGAGACGCCGTCACAAATATTCACCAATCTGCAACTGCAAGTGCTTGAAAGGGTTCGTACCCAAGTCAGACGGGAAATGGAGCAGTGGAAACTGGATGGGAGGGTGTGTGAGGAAAACCGAATTGTTTTGTGAGAGATACACAAATATGTCATTCACATTGAGAGGAAAAGAAGATGATGATGGGTTTCTGAAGCTGGTAGGGTTCAAAGTACCAGATTCTCATGAGTTTCTGTCTTTGGATTCTGACAGCACATCCGCCGACTGCAAGACAGTGCGCCTAAATAATTGTTCTTACAAAGCGTATGCACTTGTTTATAAAATAGGGTGCTTAATCTGGTCCAAACACCTCACTCATATGCAGGAGTTTCCCTCTGATGGCGTAGATGTTTATTCACCAAGCATGCACAGAACTAGCATATGAACTAATGATACTAGTGCTTGATGCCTTTTTTTTTTGGGTTCAAAAGTGCTTGAAGCCTTGGACAACTCTATTTATCAAGCAGTAACTTTTCTTTTCCTATATATCTCATGCTTGTTTTTGTATTGTAAATTTTACAGGTAAAGGAAAGCCAATAAAGTTAATTGCAAGCCTTACGGTTGTTTCTTTTATCGGTGTATTGGGTGCCATAGTGTTCGGTTTCTGCAGGATGAGAGCTAAGCAAAAAGGTAATTAAGTGAAAGAGATCGAGGTGTTGGATTAATATAATGCATTAGCAGATTATCTCTCAAAACTTTGTAAGTTGTTTTGCTTTGATTCAGTGTTCGATGTGTATATTTGCAAAATCAGGACACACAAGGAAACACATCAAAATAACAAGGGACACCCTTCAAGAATATATAGGTGGAAAACATGATCTGTCTGAGTTAATGATCTATGATTTTGATAGCATATTAGTTGCTACGGACAATTTCAGCATAGAAAACAAACTCGGGCAAGGAGGCTTTGGTCCAGTTTATTGGGTAATTATTATTATTTTTATGATAGGTACAGAGAGACAGATATGAATGCAATGATTTATTTGTCGACTTTGTGTAGGGTAAGCTAGCAGAAGGGAAGGAAATAGCAGTAAAAAAACTATCCAGTACCTCAGGGCAAGGTGTAGTGGAGTTCAAGAATGAAATGTTATTGATCTCCAATCTCCAACACAAAAATCTGGTCCGAATCATTGGTTGCTGCGTTAAAGAGGATGAGAAGTTACTGATTTATGAGTTCATGGCAAACAAAAGCTTGGATACTTTTCTTTTCGGTTAGTTTCAATTGCACTTTACTGCAATTTCTTATCTTTAGATTCTAATCGGTGGATTGATCGATTATTTGATGATCAGATTCGACGAGAAGAGCAGTGCTTGATTGGGGTACACGTTTTAATATTATTCAAGGTGTTGCCAGAGGGCTTGTTTATCTTCATCACGATTCGTATTTGAAGGTAATACATAGAGATCTAAAAGTGAGCAACATTCTTTTGGATGAGAAAATGAACCCAAAAATTTCAGATTTTGGATTGGCACGTTCAGTTGAAGGGACACAGAATTTAGAAAATACTCAGAGAGTTGCCGGAACGCGGTAAGATTCATGCCTTTCTATATATTGTTGAACATGTCATTCGCAACCAAAAGTTCTAATGGTTAGCATTGCATCATGAAATCTTAACCGACTCCTCCTGTTTGGATAAAAACTGCTAATTAGTTGCATCGATCACTTTACATAAGTATTTTTTGGTAACATTGTTCTTAAAAGGAAGAAACCAAACACTTATGTCAGCTACATATATACTAATGAGTTTCATGTTCGCGCAGTGGATATATGTCTCCGGAGTATGCCATGGGTGGAATATTTTCTCAAAAATCTGATGTCTACAGCTTTGGGGTCTTGGTATTGGAGATTATCAGCAGCAAGAAGAATACCGCCTTCTATATCTATGATCGACAGCTAGGCTTACTAGCCTATGCATGGCAGCTATGGAAGGAAGGCAGGGAATTGGAGTTGGTAGATGAAATGCTGGTGGCTGAATCATATTCGGCTTCAGAAGTAATGAAATGTGTGCATATAGGGCTGCTTTGTGTACAGGACAATGCGATGGATAGGCTGAGCATGCCGGATGTAGTTTTTATGCTAAATGGTTCCACAACTGTAATTGGTGGTGCACAACCTAAGCAGCCTCTATTCACTATCCAAAACACAGTCTCTCATCCTCAACCACAGCCTTCGAATACTTTCCTCACAAATGAAGCTACAATGACACTGATTGAAGGACGCTAGATGTATGCTCCTGACAGTGGTGGAGGTTGGCCAATCCTGCTTGCTTATGCGGCATATCTGTAATGCCCTTTATGTTTGTGACCGGAGACAGACTATTTCCTAGATGTTTTTGAGGCACCCTTCTGGACCTATATACATTTCCATTGTGGATGGATTTTTTGAATGCAATTTCTACTCAGATAATAAATAAAAAAATGAGACTATAGTTATACTTTTTATTTGGAAGGAATTAGAGAGGATTAGCTATGAAGGAAAATCATCCCTTGTAATCCTACATTATCGAGAGATTGAAACTCATAAGTTTTCTTTATGATTAATTGATCTTCTACGTTTATAGGCTAACATAATTTTTACCTTAATTTAGCGGTCCATCTATTTCAATTTAATTTTAGATATCAAACAAGGCTTTAATATGGCGACTGTTGAACTATGGTTGTTAGTGCAACAGCATGGTTGTCTAAACTATGGTCGTTAGGCCCTTTTTCAACTACTTAATTAAAAGTAAACAACCCTTACAGAGAGCCTTCGAGACCGTAGGAGATAGGTAGGTAGGAGTTAGATGAACGGGCACGATCTAGTTTTTGAGGCCATTAAAATCTGTATGTCTTTTCTTGTTGGTAAGCCCTTATACGTAAACTAATTTGGCTTGACTTGTAGCCAAGGAAGAAAAAATCGATAATATCGGCAATATTATCGTTTTTTTGGGGGTTCGATATTTTTTTAACTATCCAAATGGTTTTCGTCAAAATATCGCGATATTATCGATAATATCGATAATATCGTGATATTTTCGAAAACTATCGGGATATTTTGGCACTGTGCTAATCGGAGAAGAACGCCGGAGCAAATTAACCGAATCCCTAAATCCCTAAATTCGAATTCAAAGAAAATTAATTGAATCCCTAAATCCCCAAATTCGAATTCAAAGCAAATTAACTGAATCCCTAAATTCTAATTCAGTACAAAAATGAAATTACATGCAGAAAATTTGAATTCTGTACAAAAATGAAATTACATGCCGAGAAGAAGAGAAGTAGGAGCCTGGGAATGTCGTCTTCCTCATGAATCCAAGACGGCTGGGACAACGTCGTCCTCCTCACCGACGACTACGATGAGTTCCGGTCCATCGTCCGGTGTCCGCTGCCTCCGCTTCTCTCCGGATCCCAATACCCGCTCGGGTTTGATGGATCCTCCGCCTCGTGTGGGTGTGGTGTGGCTGTGCTCCGGGAAGGAGAGTTGCAGAAATGGGGGGAGAAGAAACAAGGAGAGGAATGAGGGAGAAGGTTCGAGGGATTGGGGAAGGGGGAAACACGGGGAAGTGGGGGGTGTGTGTGTCTGTCTCCTCTGGGAAGGAGATATGCAGAAAAGAAATGGGGGGGAGAACTGGAGAAGAAACAAGGAGAGGGAGGGTGTGTGTGCGTGTGTGTGTGTGGAATGAGGGAGAAGGATCGAGAGATTGTGTGTGCGTGTGCGTGTGTGTGTGTGTTATCCGAGAGAAAAAAAAAACTTTGAGGGTGTGTGTGTGTGTGTGTGACACACGGTTTTGTATGAAACCATGGTTTTGTGTGTGTGCGTGTGTGTGTGTGTGTGTGTGTGTATGGTTATGTGTGTGTGTGTGTGTTATCCGAGAGAAAAAGAAAAAAACTTCGAGGGTGTGTGTGTGTGGCACACGGTTTTGTATGAAAGAATTGGAAGTGATTTTGCTCAGAAGAACCAAATATTCTGTCAGAGAAGAACCAAAAAATCTGCTTACTTTATCTTCTTCTCCACGTGAAGACCAAATTCTGTCAGAGAAGAACCAAAAATGTAATGTATAAAGTGTAAAATATTGTACTAATTCATTATATATAAATGATTATGGTGTGTTTAGAATTCTTTCATTAATTACTACATATTTTCTACACTCACAATGTTTGTCAGATCGCTATATAATCAACTTGATAATGTTAAATCCATCATGCAATGCATTTCCTTCCAATTTTTTGTGATAAACTAATAGATAATTGACTAAATAAACATCCTGCAAAGTTTCAATAAAAATTTCCAAGTTTTTCTTACAATTTCCGTGGTTTCCATGTAATTTTTATCGATATCGATATTATTCCGATATTTCCATCGATATTTCCGTGTTTTCGGACTACCAATATTTCCGATATTACAGATATTTTTTTCCTTGCTTGTAGCAGATAACTCCAAACAAAAAAAAAAAAAAATCACCCGTAGAGCCAGAGGAGAAGAAAATTCTAGATCTGCGTTAAGACTACAGTCTGTGGTATTATTTTTCTTTATTTTTTAGCATTGTGATATTTACACATCCTATTTTACTTCTCACACACCTTTTTAATTTTCGGTCGTCGGATCAGATGAATTGAAGAAGATCAACGGACAGAAATTATCAAGGGTGTGTGAGAAGTAAAATGGGGTGTGTGGATAGCACACCCCATTTTTTTAATGTGTTCAGGAAACAAGTAGTATGTCACATGTTATTATATAATTGAAGAGATATTAAAAAAAAAATCTCTTCAAATTATATGATGACTTGTAATGTACGACTCCGTATTTTCGGCACATTGAAAATCTTTTCGTAAAAGTTGTAGGTTAAAAATTAGATTAGATGGCTAGTTCAATACTAAATTGTGGTTTCTCCATTTTGTGTCTTAATCCATATTATCACCTTATTACTACAGTCTAGTGGTATTCTTCTTGAGAGATTCTAACACATCCCCTTTATCTTGTCACAAACTCCTCTTAAATAATGGTTGTTATATTAGATAAATCAAATCGAAACAAACAAATAAGATTTAACATGAGTATGTGAGAAACTAGAAATTGTGTGTGTGCGTTTGTTTATCACTTCCCTTGCTTGTTTATCACTTTTCTCCCTCTTTACTTGTAGGTGAAATGTATTAAGTTTAAATTTCTTGAATAATGAGTTCGGTATCAAATTATAAATGACCTATTATGTACCTTAACCCAAATCCTTTGCTCCCAATATTTTGTATAAACACTAAAAGATGCAAGTGATTTGCCTTAGTACTTAGGGATTTTTTTTTAAGGAAAACTAATGAAAAGGGCTTGAAAACTTTGAGTTTTAACGATAAGGACAAAATAAATGGTAAAGTGAATAGTATCATGATTGACTTTTTAGTGTAAAAAAGTGGTTTTTCGTTAAAGTAAACAGTACCAGGAACTTTTCGTTAAAATTTTTTTTTTTTAATGTACTATATTCCGAGTTCAAACATTTTTCTTTCTCTTAGTATAAATTAATTTAAAATATTGCAGGTATTAAAAATAACTAAACAGAAAGATAAATAGTGAACAAAACGTCAAGTACTCATAATTTGTCCCATCCCTTTCTTTGAATAAGCTTTTCCTATAACGTCACTAGCTCCTCTCTCTCTCTAGTTCCTTCCTTTTGCCCAGTGTCACTCCAACTCCAACCACTACAACCAACTTAATTCATTTCATTTCTACCAAATACTTCCACTTTCCCAAAATATGAATTCCTGGTTTTTCTTCTCATCCCATTTCGCCTTCTTCGTTTTCATCAACTTTCCTTTGTCCTCAAGCTTCGATTCGTACACATATTGTAGTAACGCGTTTAACTGTGGAGACATCACAGAAGTGGGATTTCCCTTTTGGGGAGATGGAAGGCCGGAGAGTTGCGGCTATCCGGAACTGAAGCTAACATGCTCGAACGATGTTACCGCCATTGAGATTATGGGGGTCAAATACAGATTGCTGAAGATTAACCAAGGTGACCAGACACTCAAAATTGTAAGAGATGACTACTGTGACAAAGTTTGTTCGCCGAAGTTTGGGGATACCAAACTCAATTCCAAACTTTTTGACTACGTTGTTGAGTCTTCGGACGTCACTTTACTCTATGATTGTACTTCTAGCTCAAAAGCTGAAGATTTCAGCTGCCCCGACGATGAAGCTTATGAGGATGTGGCCGCTATACCTGCAGATGTCCCGGAATCTCCGATCTGCAAGTCAAAAGTGGTTGTTCGGATTAGTGATGCAACGGGTTTCAGAATCTTGAGTATACAGAACGCGACGGCGCTTGAAGCTGTAGTGAGGGAAGGGTTTGAGGTGAAGTATAAGGTGGATAGTGAAAAATGTGGTGAGTGTGTTAGTTCAAAGGGTGTTTGTGGCTATGATTGGAATTTGAATGAAACTGTTTGTCATTGCGCAAATCAAGCTTCTGAGTCCCGGACTTGTTCCGCCGCCACAGCAGAGGCCATTGACAATCCAGCAGCAGTGCCACCAGCAGCTAAAGGTATGAACTAGCAACTCAATTAGCTATGCTTGTTCCGCCACTCCTTCCTTCCCCAATAACACCGACCCCCGAACCTCCACATCTCCTCCGCCGCTCCCAGCAACCCAACTCCTTCTTTCTGCAGAATTCTCAGAACTCGAGCTGCAAAACGCTAACTTTTCGAATTGGGTTTCTCTAGGAATTGCAGAGAATTATAGGACTGGAGATGTTTTATGAGTTTTTAGCTTAATTGTTCCCTGATTTTGTTGATGGATTTGGGCGATTTGGGGGTGGGACGGAGAGATTTGGGACAACTTTGTGGCTGCTGGGTTCTTCCTGCATTTGACAACTTTGTTTTTTTCTATTCTTTTTCTTTTCCAGTAATCATCAAACTGGGTTTTGGGGGGGGGGGGGGGGTGGGGTGGGTGCAGAGAGATCTGCGAAAGAGAGAGAGGGATGGAGTTTGGGGGGTGCAGAGAGATCTGCGAAAAAAAAAAGATGATTTCACTTTTTTTTTTTTAATTTTATTTTAAGTTTGATTTCACTTATCCTCATTAATCCGATACTGCACCAAACGCCCGATTAATTTAATCAGTACTATCCGATGACTATTTATCCTATCCGATAGAAATAGTCAGTACAGTACGAGCTGCCAAACGAGGCCTTATTGTGGGCGCTCACAATTCCATCCAATTTCTTTCATATTACCATGACAAAACCCATGTGGCTTTCCATGGGAAACGAAACTTCAAATTGGGTGCCCTTTTTTTTCTGATTTCTTAGTATCATCTCCAAGTTATGCTTTTCGATTTGGTAACCAATTATCTCTTCATAATATTCAAAGCTGGGGCATATGAAAGATGAGTTCTGTTTTTATTCTAAAAAACAAATAAAGCTTCAGAAGAGGTAGACCCAAAAGCGACGGTGCTGTACAGGGACAATGGACAATGGAAACTTTGTTGTCAAAGATGATATAGGAGCTGATCAATTGTTATAGCAGAGCTTTGATCACCTTTGTGATACCCTGCTACGAAGCCAGCTCCTGGGATACGGTATTAATTCTTGCTTGGAATTTCCCAAGAGACGCCGTCACAAATATTCACCAATCTGCAAGTGTTTGAAAGGGTTCGTACCCAAGTCAGACGGGAAATGGAGCAGTGGAAACTGGGGAGGGTGTGTGAGGAAAACCAAATTGTTTTGTGAGAGATACACAAATAAGTCATTCACATTGAGATGAAAAGAAGATGATGATGGGTTTCTGAAGCTGGTACGGTTCAAAGTACCAGATTCTCATGAGTTTGTGTGTTTGGATTCTGACAGCACATCCGCCGACGGCAAGACAGTGCGCCTAAATAATTGTTCTTACAAAGCGTATGCACTTGTTTATGGCCTGGTCCAAACACCTCACTCATATGCAGGAGTTTCCCTCTGACGGCGTAGATGTTTATATTCGCCTAGCATGCGCAGAACTAGCAGATGAACTAATGATACTAGTGCTTGATGCCTTTTTTAAATTTTTTGTTCAATAGTGCTTGAAGCCTTGGACAACTCTAATTATCAAGCAGTAACTTTTCTTTTCCTATTTATCTCATGCTTGTTTTTGTATTGTAAATTTTACAGGTAAAGGAAAGCCGATAAAAGTAATTGTGAGCCTTACGGTTGTTTGTTTTATCGGTGTATTGGGTGCCATAGTGTTCAGTTTGTGCAGGATGAGATCTAAGCAAAAAGGTAATTAAGTGAAAGAGATCGAGGTGTTGGATTAATATAATGCATTAGCAGATTATCTCTCAAAACTTCGTAAGTTGTTTTGCTTTGATTCAGTGTTCGATGTATATATTTGCAAAATCAGGACACATCAAATTAACAAGGAAACACATCAAAATAACAAGGGACACCCTTCAAGAATATATAGGTGGAAAACATGATCTGTCTGAGTTAATGATCTATGATTTTGATAGCATATTAGTTGCTACGGACAATTTCTGCATAGAAAACAAACTCGGGCAAGGAGGCTTTGGTCCAGTTTATTGGGTAATTATTATTATTTTTATGATAGGTACAGAGATACAGACATGAATGCAATGATTTATTTTTCGACTTTGTGTAGGGTAAGCTAGCAGAAGGGAAGGAAATAGCAATAAAAAGACTATCCAATACCTCAGGGCAAGGTGTAGTGGAGTTCAAGAATGAAATGTTATTGATCTCCAATCTCCAACACAAAAATCTGGTCAGAATCATGGGTTGCTGCGTTAAAGAGGATGAGAAGTTACTGATTTATGAGTTCATGGCAAACAAAAGCTTGGATACTTTTCTTTTCGGTTAGTTTCAATTGCACTTTACTGCAATTTCTTATCTTTAGATTCTAATCGGTGGATTGATCGATTATTTGATGATCAGATTCGACGAGAAGAGCAGTGCTTGATTGGGGTACACGTTTTAATATTATTCAAGGTGTTGCCAGAGGGCTTGTTTATCTTCATCACGATTCGTATTTGAAGGTAATACATAGAGATCTAAAAGTGAGCAACATTCTTTTGGATGAGAAAATGAACCCAAAAATTTCAGATTTTGGATTGGCACGTTCAGTTGAAGGGACACAGAATTTAGAAAATACTCAGAGAGTTGCCGGAACGCGGTAAGATTCATGCCTTTCTATATATTGTTGAACATGTCATTCCAAACCAAAAGTTCTAATGGTTAGCATTGCATCATGAAATCTTAACCGACTCCTCCTGTTTGGATAGAAACTGCTAATTAGTTGCATCGATCACATTACATAAGTATTTTTTGGTAACATTTTTCTTAAAAGGAAGAAACCAAACACTTATGTCAGCTACATATATACTAATGAGTTTCATGTTCGCGCAGTGGATATATGTCTCCGGAGTATGCCATGGGTGGAATATTTTCTCAAAAATCTGATGTCTACAGCTTTGGGGTCTTGGTATTGGAGATTATCAGCAGCAAGAAGAATACCGCCTTCTATATCTATGATCGACAGCTAGGCTTACTAGCCTATGCATGGCAGCTATGGAAGGAAGGCAGGGAATTGGAGTTGGTAGATGAAATGCTGGTGGCTGAATCATATTCGGCTTCAGAAGTAATGAAATGTGTGCATATAGGGCTGCTTTGTGTACAGGACAATGCGATGGATAGGCTGAGCATGCCGGATGTAGTTTTTATGCTAAATGGTTCCACAACTGTAATTGGTGGTGCACAACCTAAGCAGCCTCTATTCACTATCCAAAACACAGTCTCTCATCCTCAACCACAGCCTTCGAATACTTTCCTCACAAATGAAGCTACAATGACACTGATTGAAGGACGCTAGATGTATGCTCCTGACAGTGGTGGAGGTTGGCCAATCCTGCTTGCTTATGCGGCATATCTGTAATGCCCTTTATGTTTGTGACCGGAGACAGACTATTTCCTAGATGTTTTTGAGGCACCCTTCTGGACCTATATATATTTCCATTGTGGATGGATTTTTTGAATGCAATTTCTACTCAGATAATAAAAAAAAATGAGACTATAGTTATACTTTTTATTTGGAAGGAATTAGAGAGGATTAACTAAGAAGGAAATTCATCCCTTGTAATTCTACATTATCGAGAGATTGAAACTCATAAGTTTTTTTTATGATTAATTGATCTTCTACGTTTATAGGCGAACATAATATCTACCTTAATTTAGCGGTCTATCTATTTCAATTTAATTTTAGATATCAAACAAGGCTTTAATATAGCTACTGTTGAACTATAAATTATGGTTGTTAGTGCAACAGCATGGTTGTCTAAACTATGGTTGTTAGGCCCTTTTTCAACTACTTAATTAAAAGTAAACAACCCTTACAGAGAGCCTTCGAGACCGTAGGTGATTGGTTGGTGGGAGTTAGAAGAACGGGCACGATCTAGTTTTTGAGGCCATTAAAATCTGTATGTCTTTCTTGTTGGTAAGCCCTTATACGTAAACTAATTTGGCTTGACTTGTAGCAGATAACTCCAAACAAAAAAAATCACCCGTAGAGCCAGAGGAGAAGAAAATTCTAGATCTGCGTTAAATAAAATCTTTTGATCAAGTCAACAAAATTTTATGAGGCATTAAGACTACCGTCTGTGGTATTATTTTTCTTTAGTATTTTTTAATGTGTTCAGGAAAAAGTGGTACGTCACATATTACTATATAATTGAAAAGATATTAAAGAAAAATCTCTTCAAATTATATGATGACTTGTACTATACGACTCCGTATTTTCGGCACATTGAAAATCTTTTCGTAAAAGTTGGAGGTTAAAAATTAGATTAGCTGGCTAGTTCAATACTAAATTGTTGTTTCTCCATTTTGTGTCTTAATCCAGATTCTCACATTATTACTACAGTCTAATGGTATTCTTCTTGAGAGATTCTAACACATCCCCTTTATCTTGTCACAAACTCCTCTTAAATAATGGCTGTTATATTAGATAAATCAAATCGAAACAAACAAATAATATTTAACATGAGTATGTGAGAAACTAGAAATGGTGTGCGTGCGTTTGTTTATCACTTCCCTTGCTTATTTATCACTTCTCTCCCTCTTTACTTGTAGGTGAAAGATATGAATTCCTGACTTATTTCATATCTTTCACCTACAACAACCAACTCCAACCACAACAACCAACTTAATTCATTTCATTTCTACCAAATACTTCCACTTTCCCAAAATATGAATTCCTGGCTTTTCTTCTCATCCCATTTCGCCTTCTTCGTTTTCATCAACTTTCCTTTGTCCTCAAGCTTCGATTCGTACACAAATTGTAGTAACGCGTTTAACTGTGGAGACATCACAGAAGTGGGATTTCCCTTTTGGGGAGATGGAAGGCCGGAGAGTTGCGGCTATCCGGAACTGAAGCTAACATGCTCGAACGATGTTACCGCCATTGAGATTATGGGGGTCAAATACAGATTGCTGAAGATTAACCAAGGTGACCAGACACTCAAAATTGTAAGAGATGACTACTGTGACAAAGTTTGTTCGCCGAAGTTTGGGGATACCAAACTCAATTCCGAACTTTTTGACTATGTTATCGGGTCTTCGGACATCACTTTACTCTATGATTGTACTTCTATCTCAGAAGTTGAAGATTTCAGCTGCCCCGACGATGAAGCTTATGAGGATGTGGCCGCTATAGCTGCAGATGTCCCGGAAAATCCGATGTGCAAGTCAAAAGTGGTTGTTCGGATTAGTGATGCAACGGGTTTCAGAATCTTGAGTATACAGAACGCGACGGCGCTTGAAGCTGTAGTGAGGGAAGGGTTTGAGGTGAAGTATAAGGTGGATAGTGAAAAATGTGGTGAGTGTGTTAGTTCAAAGGGTGTTTGTGGCTATGATTGGAATTTGAATGAAACTGTTTGTCATTGCGCAAATCAAGCTTCCGAGTCCCGGACTTGTTCCTCCGCCACAGCAGAGGCCATAGACAATCCTGCAGTAGTGCCACCACCAGCTAAAGGTATGAACTAACAACCCAATTAGCTACGCTTGGTTTTGCATTTCAAGCTGAATTTGCTTCTAATTAATAACTTGAATCCCTAACTCACACTATAATTAGAAGGAAAGAAAATATCTGTTGGAACCCCCAATCCCACATCGGATAGAGGGAGAAGAGAAGAGTGCTTTAAATAGAAATACCCCTCTCTAACTAACATCGAGGCCTTTTGTGATAAAACCCCACACCTGAGGATTGTGCAGGTGGTTAAGTGGGGACAGTATCGGTGTTGTTAGAGTGGGCCCTCGGTCCGTCGACCTGAAAATTTCCACATGGTATCAGAGCCAGGAGGCGGGCCCGTACTGCCACGTGATTGGGTGGGTCCCCATTGGCCTCGCGCGATTGTCCACGTAGGCCAAAGATGCCACGTGTTTGGGTGGGTCCCCATTGGCCCCGCGTGATTGGGTGAGTCCCGACATGGCTCCACGTGGTTGCCGATGTGTGGAAAATTCACGTGTGACCCATAAGTGGGGTCTCACGTGCGGGGAGTGTTGGAACCCCCAGTCCCACATCGGATAGAGGGAGAAGAGAAGAGTGCTTTAAATAGAAATACCCCTCTCTAACTAACATCGAGGCCTTTTGTGATAAAACCCCACACCTGAGGATTGTGCAGGTGGTTAAGTGGGGACAGTATCGGTGTTGTTAGAGTGGGCCCTCGGTCCGTCGACCTGAAAATTTCCACAATATCAGTAGGCTAAAAAACTTTGCCACCTGGGTTCCTTACATCAACTTTCTCTTTTGGTATTGCGATCGATCATTTTTGGACTTATATTACTTGCATAGAATCGGATTGAACTTATTCTGATTCATGACTTCCGTGCGTGTTTACCAACACATACAATAAAAAAACATGTGAGTTCCACATTACAGTTCGCAATTCAATATCTGAAAATCAAGAATTACATTGATCAGGCGAAGGTAGATGATCCTACCTCATCTTCTCTTCCTATTCCGGACTTCCTCTATTCGAAGTAGGTAATCATTCATCATTACAATAACCACCTACATTACTTTGTTTTGTCTATGGATTATGTGACTCCATTAAACATATGCCAAATCGAGGGAATGGGAGCAAATATGGTTAGGAATTGCTTGAACAGCTAACTGACGTAGGAGCCTTAGAGAGTTGCCAACAGAGGTCAGTACCCTCAACCGAGTGTTGAAAGTACTAATTTTTGGGAGACTGCATAATTTTTTAGGAATGCTTCAGTCCTTTGTCAATTTCAAGAATATTTTAGTCTCTTACTAGCCCCAACGCGGAAGGAGTAATTTGTGTTCGAGAAATGGTTAGCAATGTGACCATCAACTAATAAGATCTTTGAAAACAAATGAAATAGCAGTAGAGAGAAAGAGAAAGATATGTAGCTGTGAGATGTGTGTTATTTCACCTCATTGTGGTTTTATTTATAGTAATATGGAAGGTAAATTTCTTACCCCAAATAGGATTATAATTCTAATAAGAAAATATGTAGTCTTAGATATGATAGATTTACACAATTACATTTCTAATCTAATATGACTGCAACAAAAGGCGGATTATGGACGGACCAAAATATAGCTAGGCAGATAATTAATATTAACCTTCCATAACAATTAGGGGGACATATACTTTAGTGGTTAAATTAATGCTTAAATTTGTCCAAGTTTGATGGCTTGCCCCTTTCAAATTATAATGAAGCTAGTTCAAGTTGGAAAGATCAAGTCTTAATCGTGAATTGTTTTGTCAATATATTATAATAGGAACTATTGAAAATTTTCAAAAATTTTAAGAATCGTTTGATAACTGTTTTGTTTTTAAATTTTAAATCTAATTACACATAGTCAAATATACAAATAAGGGATTTATTAGTGGTGGATTACTCTATCAGATTCTTGCCAATAAAGCCAATAGTGCAGAAACAAAGCACGTAACTTCTTACAAACATAGCTTGAGTCAGCAGATAGAGAAGTCTCAACTCAGGAGTAAGATTCTCTCCCCTTATATTCTCATCCTATTTTCTCTCATTCTCTCACACATCGTTTGTTGTCTTATTGTCTCTATAAAAAAAATCAATATAAAATATTAACGTGACTTAACCGTAACTGTTCAAATATAAGGAGAAGAGAAAAGAGAGAGAGATTAGGAGGAGAGAAAATCCTCCTCCCTCAAGTCACGCCAATATCTAGGTTCCTAAACAAAACCCTTTAGCCAGCGTGTTGAAGCTCACTTGGGCCACTTACATATAAGAGCAAGTCCAGCGGGGACAAAATGTCCCAGCCCTCAGTCCATTTGCTCCAGCCCGTGGAGTTGCCTGGCACCCAGCCCATGCCATGCAACAGCCCAACACGTTTTGGACTGACCAAGAAGCTGGCCTGTTTCTCAGGCGCGTGCAACACAAGCGCGCAAGGCGCGAGTGGGTTTCAGGCTTTCCTGAAAATGTGTCAGCCCACTTGGGCTTAGCGACGTGGCGTTATGATAGTCGTTGGATTTCCAACGGCTAGTTTTTCTAGACCGTTGGAAATAAAAAAATTTAAATTTTACTTTTAAACTGGACCGTCCGATCAAAGATCAACGGTCCAGAGTAATTAACTTAATTAAAATTTATTAAAAAATACATAAAAATTATTAAAAAATACATAAAATTTAAAAAAAATTATTTTTTTCTTTCTATAGTTTATCTGATGAGTTTATGTAATTTTATTTTAGTGTGCTTTTTTTTAAGTTTATTTGATGAGTATGTAATTTTATTTCAGTGTGTTTTTTTTTTTAAGTTTATTTGAAATTTTATCCAAAATTGGTTAAAAATCATATCCGAAATAAACTTAAAAAAAAAAACACACACCAAATAAATGCGCTGGGTGCCAGCGCATTTTTTTAGGGGTGGAGATGCTTTGGTATGTGTTTGGGCCCAAAATATTAATTTGGGCCGAGGACAGAACCATTCTCGGCCCGGAAGGGCCTGGCAACAAGGGAGCCTTGGGCCGTTCGGTTCGTGGGCCTCTAAAACTAGGCCGGCTAGGTTGTGCTACATTTGCGAAGCCGAATCCTAATGCAACAAGGAGTCTCGGCAAGTCGGATAACCAGGAATGGTTTCAACTCAATAAGGGACTAGATTCACAATCCTAGTGAAGATAGGACTGGTCGAACTAGGGTTGATCCGGAGAGAAAATCCTAGTCCGTGTAGGGTTTTAAGCCGAATTCGAGGAAATCCAATGCTATAAATAGGGGTGATTGTGCAACGTTCAGAGCCCCACAAAATCAATACAAAATTGCCCTGCGCAAATCCTCAACAACTTGAGAACTTTTTCCTTTTCTTTTTCGCTGACACATCTTCCGTTGGCATCAACAGCACTGTGAAAGCAACCGGTGATATCTTAAGTCGGCATAGATAGCTCTATCACCGTAGAATTGGCCGAACTCGCAGTACCTTCCGTTGGCATCAACAGCACTGCGGCGGGCACGGTCAGTTATCTATCCAAGTCTCGGTCGAGAAGGTTTTCTAAACCCTTTTTGGTCGAGGTCATCTCATTAGTCTTCTCGACGAAGTGAGGTGTTACAGTTATTACATTCGGCACATTGAAAGCCGAATTCGATTTGTGAGCTTCGTGATAATAGCAACCTTGTCTTCAGGTTTGAGAATCCAGGAGGCCGAGACGTGTTCCTTTCTCGGCCGCAATCGCAAGACGCAGAAGTCAGTAGCGCGACCCAACGCGACATCAACAAATTTACTCCTCGGCCGAGCTCGGCCGACGAGTTGGCACGCCCGCATTCACCGAAGGACGTAGTTAGCTTTAGATTACTCGGCCTGCGCGCCACGTAGGCTTTGTAGTTTTTAGGGTCAACATTTTGGCACGCCCAGTGGGACCTAGTGCTAAACTACGAAGTTCATGCCAATTGAAACGCGATCGGTAAAAAAGAAAACAGCTATGGGAAAATCAACAGCCGATTTGCCGATTCAGAACACAGGACAGAATGTGCCCCAGGCACCGAATCCCCTTAGCGCTGTGACACCCGAGTCCACAAGCGCAACTCGCCGAGATAGGGAAATTAATCTCGGCGGTCAACCCCGCGATCTGGAAATCCCTAACAGGAACACCTGCGTTCTCATTGAAGGGATAATGGAGGATTGCGATGAGGATGGCGGTGAAGGATCCGACCCACCAACAAGGTCTTTTCTTCGAAAGCGACTCGACGAACAGTCTCGGTGTGTCGAGCAGACGTTTAGTCGAGGTATTGACAAGCTACATGACGTGATACTCAGTTCCAATGAGCAACAGACCAGGTTGCTCGAAATGCTGGTTAGTAAAGTCAGTGACGGCAGGCCTTTCGATTTTCCCCAGCGCTTGCCACCAAGAAATAATCCATTACCAATCGTACAGGCCGAGCCAATTCCTGCTCGGCTCAAGCCAATTGACTTGGAAAAAGTAGGAGGGTCGAATAGTAGGTCAGGCGGAATCGACCAGAGGGTCGAAGCAACACATGTTGATATGACCGAAGTCCAGCGGATGATCGACTCGGCCATAAAGAAGGGGCCGAAGTTTCCTAAGTTTATCCATCCGTACCCGGCCTACGTAGAAACGTTCGGATACCCGAAAGGTTTTAAGATTCCAGATTTTAGCCTCTTTGCCGGTGAATCGTCTCTGTCTTCGTTGGAGCACGTGGCTCGATTCACCGCGCAATGCGGAGATGTTAATGGTGATTTCCATAAGCTAAGGCTGTTCAACTTTTCATTAACCGGCTCGGCATTTGCTTGGTATATCAATCTTCCTCCTAATTCCGTCCAAAACTGGGAAGAGTTGGTCGAGAAATTCCACGAGCAGTTTTATCGGACGGGGATGGAGGTGTCGGTTTCTTCATTAGCAAGGATGGCTCAGGCATCTGATGAGTCACCAATGGATTATCTCACCAGGTTCAAATCATCCAGGAACTGGTGCCGAGTGCCTTTACCCGAAGTTGAATTCGTCAGACTTGCTTTAAACGGCCTCGACGTCGAATACAAAAAGAAGTTCTTGGGGGCAAACTTTCGGGATATGTACGAATTAGCCCAACATGTCGAACAATATGACTATTTGCTCCGCGAGGAAAAGGTTTCGAAAGCTCCATCTCGGGGGACGATTTACAAGAATCCTACCGTCAATTATGCGTCAACCGAGGATGAGTGCGTTAGCGTGGATGCAGCCGAGATAGTGATAGATAAGCCTTTTGTTTGCAAGGCATTGACTCAAGTTGACTCTAGGGAAGTCAAAAGCCGTTCAGCCGCTGAAGGAACATCGAAACCGTCAAAAGTTTATACTTTTGATATTACAAAGGCTGACGCAATTTTCGACCAACTGTTATCAGCAAGAATCATTAAGCTTCGGCCTGGCCACAACATTCCCAAGGCCGAAGAACTTAAAGGAAAGGTGTATTGCAAATACCACGATTCAAGCAAACATACGACGAACAATTGCGTCGTCTTTCGTGACAACGTCCAAAGCTGGATCGATAATGGTAAATTAAAATTTCCAGAGAAAAAGATGAGTGTCGATACTGACCCGTTTCCCACGGCAACAGTAAATATGGTCGATGCATGCCTCCCTAAGGACAAAGGGAAAGGGAAGGTCGAAGTTGTTAAGACACAACGTTATCATAATCAGAATTCTCGGCCTCGTTTCATGGCCGATTTTCGTGCCAACAAGCCACCTACAGCTCTAACGGGGCCCGCTATTGTTAAACCTATGAGGGATTATAGCACCGATGAAGACAATGGAACAGCAGTTCTGTGCAGAAAATGTAGAACCGAGGTCGGCAGTGAGCCAGAGGTGAAGCCTTTTTCGCTGGTAACGGAACGACCTACGGTCGTAATCCAGCAAAAAGTAGCCAACGTGAGCCGGCATCGGGGGGTTTTTGATCGGCTCGGCCCTAAAGCACGGATAGAAGAGACATCATCAGTCAGGCGGCGCCTCGACTTTGATACTGCATTTTACGACGATGCCTACTATAAACGTAATTCTGGCAGTTCGGAATCCTCGCGAAGCCAAAAAACTTTCAAACCTCCCGAGCCTAGAGATCAACGTTGGTATACGTATCATTCTTCAAAAGGTGTCTACACTGCACTGTCCAAATCCCAGAAACGCCGGCACCAAAGGATCGATTGCATGGCACGCCGACGGGAAGCCCAAGAGGCTTCGGTCCCTAAATGGCGGCCGAAGGACATAATTGCCAATGACAACAAGCAACCGCATCCAGCTGTTCTGACAACGTCGAAGCAAGGGAAGCAGCTGGTCGACCAAGATGTCGAAACCATGTTTGAAGAGGCTGATAAACGGATCAAACTTCTTATTCGACCAGGGGAGATAAAGGCACGCCTTGAACATTTCAGGCAGGAGGCCGAAGGCGAATTAACCCCGTCGGCCATACAAGAACCTCTAATCAAAATTCGACGAAATTTGCATCCACCGTTCCTTGGGGAAGCTTTGGCGTATATGCGAGAATTTCACAAGAAGCATTCGGCCAACGACCTGTATGGTTTGCCGAAGGCATGCCAGGACACCATTGATCTGGTCCAGGTTTGTCCTGATGCCGAGCGAATTATCCAGAAAACTTCAGACCCCGGATTGAAAGCAAGGTTCCAGCACATACGAGAAGCCCGCGTCTTTGGATTTGAAGTTGACCCATACATTGATATGGAAGCAGCCGAACTTCATTTCTCAATGGAGGACCTTCAGTATTTACGATGTCACTTCGAGGTATTTTCGGCTGTTTCTCTCTTCGGCCTCACGACCGATGAAATGGCACGTGTTGCGCGTTTGGATGCATATCTCGATACCAGGGATGCCCGGATACATTACCAGGAGCGGGTTCGGATCTCGGCCCCAAGCACGCTGTCGCGCTCACCCTCACCTGAGGCAGTTTCACGGACTCAACAAGCGGCCGAAGCAGCACCGCAGGAGCAAGCCATTGAAGAAGGAGCAGAAACGCCTCTTTGTCCGGCTTTGACAAAAACGGAGTCCGTAGTTGATGATCAAACGCAAGATGCGGATAACGAAGAGAATTCCAACCCGATGGGCCCGTCAATCTTGGATGACATGGACATTAGTATGGTCCATGTGTTACCCGCTGATTTTCAGTCAAGCACGGCTCAACCGAATTTCCTCGATGGTGATGTCGTCGCCGAAGACGCCGGCCATGTGGATTTTGTATCTGTTGTTGAAGGTGAGTCAGCATCAAAAGATGAGAGCTTAAAGGCCGCTTTAGCCGAATTGTTCCCTCGTTCATCATCGGCCGCGCTTCACCATTTAAAGCCATTGTATGTGACGGCCCATATCGAGGGATACCCAGTTTCTAAAGTTTTTGTCGACTGTGGGGCTACCGTCAATATCATGCCTCTGACCATTATGAAGGCCTTGCGTCGCTCGAATGACGAACTGATTCCGTCAGGGATCACAATGAGTAGTTTTGTCGGTGACAAGTCTCAAACCAAAGGTGTGCTTCCGTTAACTGTGAATATTGCCGGTCGCACTCACATGACCGCCTTTTTCGTGGTTGATTCCAAAACCGAGTATAACGCACTGCTCGGTCGAGATTGGATTCATCAAACCAGTTGTATTCCTTCGTCATTATATCAAGTGCTTGTTTTTTGGGACGGCAAATCGGTCATTGTTCATCCGGCCGATAGCCAGCCCTTCGAGGCTAACATGATCCAAGCACGGTATTACGATGACCACGTCGGCTACATTACTTTACAAGGCTTCAATGATGAAGGACGGCCGACTCGGATTTCTGTACAGAAAGCTATCGAGGTTGGCGCCGAGACTGTCCATCAGGATTCGGCGAGACTCGGATTAGCTAACTTCCTCCCCGACGCCGATGTCTGACACCGATCGGGAAATGCGTAGGGCCGCGGTTTCATCCACGATGGAACGACTGCTGGCCCATTGGTATACTATATCTAGACGACCAAATTCGGCCGTTAATCTCGTTGAGTTCCTGGCCGAAGGGGATAATGGTCCTGTCTTATCTCTTGATAAAATTCAAGCAGCCCCGGCCGAGCTCGAAGATCATCGGCCCCAAGTTAAAGACCCCCTGGAGGAAATTAATGTTGGGACGACCGATGACCCACGACCTTTGTTTATTAGTGCTTTACTTCCTCAGCAAATGAAAGACGAGCTTCGTGCCTTGCTCACGGAGTTCAAAGATTGTTTTGCTTGAAGCTACCATGAAATGCCCGGTTTAGATCGTACTCTTGTCGAGCATGAATTACGTATTAAGCCCGGATGTAAGCCTTTCCGTCAGCCACCACGTCGTTTCTCAACGGAAGTGCAACTCAGCATCAAGGACGAACTGGTTCGGCTTTTGAAAGCCGGGTTCATTCGGACAGCTCGATATGTTGAGTGGTTGGCGAATATCGTACCTGTCTTAAAGAAAAACGGTGCCCTGCGCATCTGCATCGATTTCAGAAATCTCAATCTGGCAACTCCCAAAGATGAATACACAATGCCGATTTCAGATCTGTTAATCGATGCCGCGGCGAATCATGCAATCTTATCTTTTATGGATGGACACGCGGGGTACAACCAAATATTCATTGCCGAAGCCGACGTGCACAAAACTGCTTTCCGTTGCCCGGGGGCACTCGGCACTTACGAATGGGTTGTCATGCCATTCGGTCTAAAAAATGCCGGCGCCACATACCAACGGGCGATGAACACCATTTTCCACGATCTAATTGGAACCACTGTCGAAGTTTACATCGACGATGTTGTCATCAAATCTAAACGCCGACAGACACATCTGGACGACCTCCGACAGGCTTTTCTCCGCATGCGTCAGCATAATCTCAAGATGAATCCCGCCAAATGTGCCTTCGGCGTGTCGGCCGGAAATTTCCTTGGTTTCCTCGTGCATCACCGTGGGATTGAAGTCGATGCGAACAAGGCACGCGCAATAATCAATGCCCCACCTCCAACGACGAAGAAACAACTCCAGTCCTTACTCGGTCAGGTCAATTTCCTCCGCCGATTTATTTCTAACTCGGCCGGTAAAATGAAAGCGTTCTCCACGCTTTTGAAACTCAAGGACTCAGATAAATTCGTATGGAACGACGAACATCAGGCGGCGTTTACGCAAATCAAAGTCTCCCTCACGAAACCACCTGTCCTGGTTCCTCCTCGGCGCGGGAAACCTCTTAAGCTTTATATCTCGGCGGCCGAAGAGTCAATCGGCTGCCTCCTCGCACAAGACAGCGACACCGGTCGAGAGCAGGCGATTTTTTATCTAAGTCGCCATCTCAGCCCTCCAGAGATCAATTATCCCGCCGTCGAGAAGTTGTGCTTGGCCTTATTTTTCGCCGCATCCAAGCTTCGGCATTACATGCTCCCGTCAGTCACCCAAGTCATTGCCCAGACCGACGTTATCCGGTACATGCTTACCCGACCAATCGTAAAAGGCCGAATTGGGAAGTGGACAATGGCGTTGTCCGAATTTAGCTTACAATACGTGCCTCAGAAAGCCGTCAAGGGCCAGGCGATGGCCGACTTCCTTGCTCAACACCCTTCCCCTTACGGTTTTGGGGATGCCGATGTCGAAATCGGCATGGTCGCGACGCGCGACAATCATTGGACGATGTACTTTGACGGTTCCAGTACGTCATCCTCAGCGGGCGTAGGAATTGTCGTTCAATCCCCCAACCACGATCGTTGGTATTTTTCGCTTAAGTTGGATTTCGAATGCACCAACAATCAGGCCGAATATGAAGCCCTACTCATCGGCCTTGGGATCCTTCATGACCTGCGGGCGACCCGCGCCCTCGTCCTCGGCGACTCCGAACTTGTGATTAACCAACTTAATGGTTCTTTTCGTTGCATGAGTTGCACCCTGGCGCCTTACCACATGATCGCCAGCTATTTGGCCGAGTCCTTCGACGGTATTACATTTCAACATATTTCCCGGAGTCGTAATACCGACGCAGACGAGTTGGCTCAAATCGCCTCCGGCGCACAACTCTTGGGGGGCAAGCTAGGCCGAGAAATACCCGTGTTGCGACAGCTATACCCGGCCTTGGTTAACCAACAAGTCCTCCAGCGTGACAACGTGATACGTACACGAGTTATGTCCCTACCTTCGTTGCTAGATCGAGACGACCTCATAGACGTTTGCGCTGTCGAGGCAATACCGGATGATTGGAGGAGGCCGATTATGCAATATCTCGACAATCCCAATAATAAACACGATCACAAGACAAGGGTTCACGCCACGAACTATGTCATGTATCAGCGTGAGTTATATCGAAAAGGCGAAGATGGTTTGTTATTACTGTGCCTCGGTCCCCAAGAAAGTGCTCAGGCGATTTCAGAAGTCCACGAAGGGATATGCGGAGCTCATCAATCCGGACGAAAAATGCGATGGCTACTTCGACGGCACGGTTATTTTTGGCCAAGGATACTAAAGGATTGTATTGAGTTCGCACGAGGTTGTGTACAATGCCAGATACATGGACCTATACAGAGGGTCCCGGCCGAATCATTGCATTCGGTCATAAAGCCATGGCCGTTTAGAGGATGGGCCATGGACGTGATCGGCAAAATCACGCCGTCTTCTGGAGCCGCTAAACATGCATGGATACTAGTCGCAACCGATTACTTCACCAAGTGGGTCGAAGCAAAGTCATATGCCGAACTAACATCTAAAGAGGTTTGCGACTTCGTGGAGGAACACATCGTGACCCGATTTGGCGTACCAGAAACGATCATAACTGACAATGGAACAATTTTTACAGCCGAAAGGTTTAAAGAGTATACAGCCAATTTGAAAATTCGGCTCGAACAGTCTACACCGTATTATCCGCAAGCGAATGGGCAGGCCGAGGCAAGTAATAAAGTGTTGATCGGCATCCTCGAAAAAATAATAAAAGAAAGGCCTGTCATGTGGCATTTGAAGGTGAACGAGGCGTTATGGGCATATCGAACATCGCCTCGATCAGCGACTGCGACAACCCCGTACGCATTAACTTACGGACATGATGCAATGTTACCAGTCGAGCTAAGCATAAATTCGTTGCGATTAATCGAGCAAAGTAGTTTGTTTAGTGCCGAATATAATCAGTCCATGAGACAGGAGTTAGAAGACTTGGAAGAAGCACGGCTTGACGCTTATAACTTACTAGTGGCACAAAAACGGATTGCCGAGCGAGCCTATAATCAAAATGTACGACAAAAAACATTCGGCGAAGGTGAGTTAGTGTGGCAAACGGTGTTGCCCGTTGGACTAAAGGATCCTAGGTTCGGCAAATGGTCGCCGAATTGGGAAGGACCGTTTGTCGTGCATAAAGTATATGGCAAGGGGGCGTATCATCTTAAAGACCGAACCGGTGTGGTCCATAGGTTACCAATCAACGGAAAATTTTTGAAGAAATACTATCCGGTCACATGGGAGATGCAAGAATAATAGAAGACCAATTCATTAAAGATTGATAAGTATTTACAAATAAGTAGGCCGACCGATTTACAGCCAGATACATTCAAGGTGAAGCAGGTAGAAGGGTGCCGAGTAAGGCCTTTAGCTC
The DNA here is from genome assembly GCA_035220775.1 of Malus fusca. Classification (NCBI taxonomy): domain Eukaryota; kingdom Viridiplantae; phylum Streptophyta; class Magnoliopsida; order Rosales; family Rosaceae; genus Malus; species Malus fusca. The sequence continues at coordinate 31,607,278 of CM069075.1, read as the reverse complement.
CAACCACCGCACTTCTCCCATAATGACCTGGGCCTGCCGATTCTTCTTCTCCAGCTTCAATTGCTCAACCCGCCTCGCGTTCGCCGTGAACTCAGTTAAACAATCCTTGCCGCCCGACTCGAAGTCCTTGGCAAGATCAGAAGCAACGGCCGATCTCCTCTTCGACAACTCAGCCATTTGAAGGTCGAGGTCGGCCAGGACATCCCCTTTAGCCTTCAGGGCGTCAACCTTCGGGCGAAGGTTTTCTTGTACGGCCATGGCAGCCTGTAGGTCTTGCTCGGCCCTTAAAGCACTCTCGGAAACAGTGAAAGTTTCTCGAACGCGCTCCAAGGCAGTTGAGGCCTGAACAATGGCCTCGCTGCTCAGTTGACCGTCGGCTCCGAGGTCATTCAGACTCTCACCCAGCCGATCAAGACCTTTGCTCTCAAGAACTTGCGAAGCCGAGAGCGACAGGATTTCTTGCAGCCGAGTCAAAGCAGTTGAATCGGCAGGTTCGGTCACGGCGGCAGAAGGGCCAGCCCCTCCAGTGGTACCGGACAGAAGAGCTTTGAATTCGACCTCCCATGATGCCTGCACGCACAAATCGGGTTAAGCTCACAGAAAATAAAAAAAATGGTGTGAAGGTTTCGTCTCTTTTAACCTGCTGAGAGGAGACTTCGGCCATGTCCTCAGGATCGTTGCTTGAACCCAAAGAACTCAATGGCCGAGCCCAGTGTCTCAGATTGCTTCTCAGTTCTCGTGGCCGATGGAGGTTATCTACGTTTGATGGCCACTGAGGCGGCCACGAAATATAGATAACGCCCTTCGGCGCGTAGAACTTTTGATGAAAAGAATGTACAGGTACCTGACAGTTTTTTCGGGTTTAGAATTCTAAAGCAGTAAAGTAATCAAAGAAAGGTGGTAAAGGGTACTTACGAAGGCCGAAGTAGCTTCCTGCGAAGGAATGTGGAGGTTTTGATCCTGAGGATGCACGGGCGTCTCCGCCGTTGCCTCTGGCTCCCCGACCGGTCGTTTGCCGCGATCGGCTGTGGAAGGGCCAACTGGGACAGCAGCTTCGGGCGAGGGGGGGACGCCCTGGTCCTGGAGAGAAGCGGAAGGTTCGGCCACCACTACTGGTTCCTCGGCCGGACGTTTGCCACAGTCAGCCACGGAGGGACTTGCTTGGGCAACCCTCTCGGATGTGGGAGGAGGTTGTCGACGCGTGCGAGGACGGGTTGCCAGCGGAGTCTCGTCGCTCCCTTCGCTCTCATCCAGAACGAAGACAGAGGGTTTTGGATTTACAAGGGAAGTTCCCTCGGCCGCAGAAACCGTTTTTTCCAAAATCGGCGCAGCCTCGACAGAAGGAGGTACAACTGGTGTACCGGCCCCGGAAACAGGTCGCGTCTGAACTGTCTCTGCGGCCGGAACTGTTCGCTCCTCGGCCAAGCGGTGGCCGACGGCAGGTGGAGGGGAAACACTGGGGGTCGTTGTTCCAGTAGTATGACTGGAGATGACGTGGATCTCCCGTGCGCCTTTATTTGCCAGTTTCTTTACCCGCTTGGCAGGCGGTGGAGATTGGACAGCCGGCGCGGCCTCTTGGCGAGGCCGTTTGGTCAACCTGGCCCGGCCAGTAGTTTTATCTGTCTTCGCCACAACCGATTCTTTCCCGGCTGCGGCGACTGCCCCTACTTTTCTCAATGGCCGACTACCTGGGAAGATAAAAGCAAATTAGCACGGCAAATCGAAGAACTTAAAGGAAAAGTGAAAAAATGAACAGTTACCTTGAGTTTGGGGGGCAGAGGACTTCTTAGGCCGGTCGCCGAAGAGTTTGTCCAGCACGTCTTCGACCGGAGCACCAAAGAATTCCTGGATATAGGCCTCCCACCAATCTCCGAAGGTGTCAGTGCATAGGGTTTCTGGGGTGGTCGGTCGAAGGCGGAACTTTTGGCACTGCTCTTGAAACTCCCTCGCAGCAGTTTGGCATTCCTTCTCCGAAGAACGAGGCTCACGTCCGCGGCTTAGAACTGTCCGGGAGGAGAGAAGGGGGACCGGGCAACCCTGAAGATAACCGAGCTGTCGGGCAAGGAAGTTAGGATGGTACACTTCCCAACCCGCTCGTTTTCCATCGCAGCCAAGGGGAAGGTCGCGAGTAAGCACAAATGACCCCCAGGATTGGCGAAGGTCGGCGTCTTCCCCCGCGCCCCACATGGATGTAGGCAGTCTGATGGAGGAAGGGTAGTCCCGACGACGGCATATCAGGAACTCGTCGTTGGAGAGGTCATCAAGGGCGAAGAGATACTTAAATACCTCTTCGGCGTGATGAGGAGGTGTCGGTAGGGAGGCCAACTGAAGACCAAGTGCCTCCGTTGGTGAGAAGTCGGCTATAGCTGGCCGAAGGGAGGCGAAATACACTTGTAACCAGAGCTGGAAGACCCAGAGGGGACCGTTCTGGTGTGGGTCGATCTTGTGCAGGGTCGCCTCGGCCAGGCAGCGGAAGAGGTGGGCGAGAATGTTGGAGCTCAGTGACAGGACATGGCCACTAGCCAGGGCCTCGGCCACCGGCATATTCTCGACCAAGCATTTGTTCGATTTGGTACAACAAATGTATTTGTTGTACCAGTAGAAGAGGAAGGCTTCGTGTTCCCCTTCTCGCAGGTCCTCTTCTCCTCGGCCGGCGAAGTGGAGGTAGAGGGTGTTGTAATTGAAGAAGTTTTTGTGAAGCTTGTGAATGTCCTCTTTCGACGGGATTCGGCCTTCACGGTTTAACGTCTCGAAAGCCCGTCGATCAAAAAGCGTCTTCAGGTCGATGTTCGACGGGTACCCAGAGAGGGCCGCGTCGATAGAGAGCCCGGTCGTTGAAGTACCCAGGATGGCGGTGACATCCAGAGTGGTGGGGCCAATGGGACCAAGTGGAAGCACCATGGTGTTGGTGGCCGAGCACCAAAAGCACAAGGCGGCTTGGAGGAGCTCCTTGTCGGGAACGATTTCCATTGACGAGAGGAGGATGGCGTCGTGGATGCCAAGGACCTTCCATTGATCGCCGAAGAACTTTTCCATTCGGACAACCCAGGCTGCCCAGGTTGTGGTCGTCGAGGGCCAGGAGCTTTGGGGTTTCGCCGCGTCCCATCTCGACCATTCAAACCCTTGGAGTAAGGGTGTTAGGCAGTGCTCCTGGAGAAGGCCAGTAATGGCCGACGGAACGGCCGCCTTGAAAAGAGGACCCAGGATTTGGTGGGGAGTGCTCATGTCACTCTCAAACCGTATGGTTTTGATCGAGCTTCGATCGAGTATTTTTTGATGTTGTTCGCACTCCCTGGAAAGCTTTGAGATGAAAGATGCCATTTTAGGAGATTCAAAGGGACGGTGTAAAAAAGAAGAGTTTTCTGGGTTGAGGGATTTAAGAACAAAGACTTGGCAGAAAGGAGCAGCAAGAAAATTCAGAAAGTTTTGAGAGCGTAAAAGTGCAAATGGAAAATTCCGGTATTTATAGAGATGGGAAAGGAAGTGCAATCGTTCGAAATTCAAAATAAAGGGTAAAATCGACTGAAGAAATCACTGATCATAATGAACATTCAGGGAATGCAGTTGAGAAGACCGAGGGTCTCGGATTTTGGGGACGCACGATTGCGTGTGACGGCAAGATTAATGGCGAAAGACGTTTCGGCGTCCGCACGCTGAAAAGTGGTTCGCGGATCGAGATAAGAGTGGCTAGGGTTAGCCATAAGGTCATGATGACCTGACGGTTCGAGTGACCGCACGCCTCAGACGTGCGCCGAGTCGCAGGCTGCCACGTGGAATGGAGGTTTGCAGGTTCAAGATCGTGCGATCGTGCTCAATAAATGCGCCTTGAAAATAGAGTACTTGGGTTCTGTGAATTAGATTCGCTTCTTCAAGGTCGAAATTCGGCCAAGGAGGTCAGGCCGAAAACCTCAGAAGCGAGGGGGCAATGTTTGGGCCCAAAATATTAATTTGGGCCGAGGACAGAACCATTCTCGGCCCGGAAGGGCCTGGCAACAAGGGAGCCTTGGGCCGTTCGGTTCGTGGGCCTCTAAAACTAGGCCGGCTAGGTTGTGCTACATTTGCGAAGCCGAATCCTAATGCAACAAGGAGTCTCGGCAAGTCGGATAACCAGGAATGGTTTCAACTCAATAAGGGACTAGATTCACAATCCTAGTGAAGATAGGACTGGTCGAACTAGGGTTGATCCGGAGAGAAAATCCTAGTCCGTGTAGGGTTTTAAGCCGAATTCGAGGAAATCCAATGCTATAAATAGGGGTGATTGTGCAACGTTCAGAGCCCCACAAAATCAATACAAAATTGCCCTGCGCAAATCCTCAACAACTTGAGAACTTTTTCCTTTTCTTTTTCGCTGACACATCTTCCGTTGGCATCAACAGCACTGTGAAAGCAACCGGTGATATCTTAAGTCGGCATAGATAGCTCTATCACCGTAGAATTGGCCGAACTCGCAGTACCTTCCGTTGGCATCAACAGCACTGCGGCGGGCACGGTCAGTTATCTATCCAAGTCTCGGTCGAGAAGGTTTTCTAAACCCTTTTTGGTCGAGGTCATCTCATTAGTCTTCTCGACGAAGTGAGGTGTTACAGTTATTACATTCGGCACATTGAAAGCCGAATTCGATTTGTGAGCTTCGTGATAATAGCAACCTTGTCTTCAGGTTTGAGAATCCAGGAGGCCGAGACGTGTTCCTTTCTCGGCCGCAATCGCAAGACGCAGAAGTCAGTAGCGCGACCCAACGCGACATCAACAAATTTACTCCTCGGCCGAGCTCGGCCGACGAGTTGGCACGCCCGCATTCACCGAAGGACGTAGTTAGCTTTAGATTACTCGGCCTGCGCGCCACGTAGGCTTTGTAGTTTTTAGGGTCAACAGTATGTTACTGTTCACTGGGGTCTATTACTGTTCACTGGAGTGGATAAATGCGCTGGGTGCTGGCACAAAGTCCTTAGGGGTGGACTTGCTCTAACAAGGTTGCTAGACTGTTGTCCTCCCCATTTGTGGAGGAAAAAAATAAATAAGAAAGAGTACCAGAGTAATGAATTTAATATTTTGAATAATTCCCTGTCTTTTTCTGGGGTTGTTATCCCTCTCAAACTGGATTGGATCTCATTCGGATCCAAATTGCAGGCGAAGATCTTATGGATATTCACATCTTAATCATTTTAGAAATCATTTTGAATTTTTTTACTTAAATTAAACACAAATAATATCTAACGAAAATTGACCGCACGATATACGATAAACGGCTAAGATGTGAGGATACTTAAGATACCCAAAAAGAGAATCCGGTCCTCATCAACCAACAATTTGAGGAATCTTGTCTTTATTATTTAGGAAAACTAATGAAAATGACTTCAAAACTTTGAATTTTAACAAAAAACCACCTAATAACTTTATTTAATGGTTAGGACAAAACCCAATATCAAACCAGCCCAACAAAATTAGCTCAAAAAATGTAATTTATCGAACTTCCAATTTTGCCCTTAACGTCATGGCTTTCCCGTTTATTTGGTCCGTTTCGCGAGAGAGGAAAGGTATATAGATCTCAAATTTATTTCTCCGTGATGTCTGTAATTTTCTCTGTGATGTCTATGGATCTTCTGCTCCGTCAAATCAACGAGCTCCCATTTTACTTGATTCTTTGGTTATCCAACTGACCAGGTAATTTTCTCTTCCAACTAAATTAAGATTCAACTCCTCTCTGTCTTCCCTCTCCAATTCCAACACACACATCAATAACCACCAACTCTGAAAAATGGCAGTGGAAACCTGATGCATGTGATGAACAGATGCAGATCGCGCTTCGGAAAGAAGCGGAGATGTCGTTGTACGACCTAGATGACACGCCCTTACCGAATCTACCTTCCGCCGAAAAAACCTAGCGGAGTTGGATCATGGCCGCCGTTCCTAAGGTGCAAGAATTGCAAAGGTTGGCTTCTGGGCGTTCGGACGCTTACCTGCGTCTTCTGACTGCAAGGACATCCCTCCCGACCCCATCAATTTCCAGGATACTTTTGGGTAGATAGATATGCGACTTGATTTTCTATCTTTTGTTTGATTGATGAGAAAATTGAGATTAATTAAGATGGGAAATAAAAGCTTTCCCCATGTAGCATTCTTCAACTCCCAAGCCTTTTGACACTGCCTTTTACAAACCTTTTAAAATCCGTCGCAACCCTTTGAAATTGTCTTCCAAAACGTCACTGTTGAAAATAAAAACCACAAATTAATGCAAAAAAATTAAAAAATAAATTTCGTTGTTCTTTTGTTAGATGAGAGAGGGAGTGAGAGACAGTGGCAAGGTGCCAAATCCTATTTCATCAAGTGCTATCTAGTTTTCTATGCATGTATAAATCTGTGTTTTGTTTCCTTAATTTTAATTTAGAGCAGAGGATCAGATCGAACATGTGAGGTATAATACTATTATTTTATAGCTCTGCAGTTTACTAACAAGTTTATTTTTTTCTTTCTTTCTTTTAGTTGAATTAAATATTACGTAATGGATTGATCTTTCTCAAAGTTTTGTCTGGCTTGGTAATTACAAATTTTAATTGTTCATGCAGGTACTACTTGTGCTACAATCTTGACCAAGGCTATTTATACCGATTGTCTTATTTTTTTCACCTATACTTTTAATTTCATTCATCATAAAAAGTTAAAAAATTGAAATGTTATTTCTTCACTTACTATTTTTTTAAATGGTTATGGCTGAAATTGGACATGGGTACTATTTCTGAAACTAAATATGGATACTACACTATTTCTTAAACAGACTATTTCTGAAGTTGAACGCATATACTAAACTATTTCTTAAACTGAATACTGACTATTTTTGAAAACTAAACACGGGTACTATCACTGTTTGTTAAATTGAACACTGACTATTTCTTAAATTGACTATTTATGAAACTAACACAGGTACTACACTATTTATTAAACTCACTATTTATGAAATTGACGCATGTACTACACTATTTATTAAACTCACTATTTACAAAACTGACACGGGTACTACACTATTTATTAAACTGACTGACGATTTCTGAAACTGACACGAGTACTACACTATTTATTAAACTGACTGACTATTTATGAAACTGACACAGGTACTACACTATTTATTAAATTGACTGACTATTTATGAAACTTAATACTGATTATTTCTTAAACTGACTATTTATGAAACTAACACGGGTACTACGCTATTTATTAAAGGGAGTTTTAACGAAAAGCTCACGGTACTGTTCACTTTAACGAAAAACTACATTTTTACACTAAAAAGTCAAACATGGTAATATTCATTTTACCTTTTATTTTGTCCTTATCGTTAAAACTCAAAGTTTTCAAGCCCTTTTCATTAGTTTTCCTTTTATTAAACTCACTGACTATTTATGAAATTGATACAGGTAGTATACTATTTATTAAACTGACTAACTATTTATGAAACTAACACATGTACTACACTATTTATTAAACTCACTATTTATGAAACTGACACGGGTACTACACTATTTATTAAACTGACTGACTATTTATGAAACTGACACATGTACTACACTATTTATTAAACTGACACAGGTACTACACTATTTATTAAACTGACTGACTATTTATGAAACTGACACATGTACTACATTATTTATTAAACTGACTGAATATTTATGAAACTGACACATGTACTACACTATTTATTAAACTGACTGACTATTTATGAAACTGACACGTGTACTACACTATTTATTAAACTCACTATTTATGAAACTGACATGGGTACTGCACGATTTATTAAACTGACTAACTATTTAAGAAACTAACAAAAGTACTACACTATTATTAAATTGACTGACTATTTATGAAACTAAATACTGACTATTTTTATAAATTGGAGTTCATGCATGTTTGTGTGCCCTTCTAATTAATAGAGGGTAATGCTAAAGAAAATCAAATTTAAACTAAATTTGTAAACCAAATGATAAGCATATTAATTAACGTTTAAGTAATAATTCAATCATCAACATCCACATCATTTGATTTACAAAATTTGGTAAAAATTTGGTCTCGATAGTATTAACAAATAGAGAACAAATGTGTGTTAATAATTGATAAGCACATATATAATTAAGCATGCATGGTAAGGAAGGAAGAAGATCTACTCGGGGCTCAGAGTACCAATCAGTGACAACCAACTGTACTTAAATCAAAGATAAATATTAGTTGTTGCTTCCAAATTCAACTTCAACTTCAAATTCAAGAACTACATCTAAAGAAGCTTAGTTTAAAGAATTTAGTTTTTTATTTTTCTTATTTAGTTTATATTATATTGTTATTCAAAAGAAGATTGAGGGAGAGGGATGTGGAACAAAGAGATGGTGTCAGTCTCGCAGGCACGCATCAGCCATGCATGGCACCTACCAGTGCAGAGTTTAATAATTTATTAACTTTTCGATGAACAAATGAAAAGCCCAAATCCCATCTCTCTCTGCAGAGTTTAATAATTGACTTTTACATCAATTGAGTTCTTGTTACTCGCATTATTTTTTTTTTGAAGTGCCAAATAGAGAAACTGTCATCGGTTGGAAGAAAGCCAATACCACAATATCAATGCCTAGACCTTTCAACTCACAGCGCGACAAACAATCACATTTTAAGAATAACATTGACAGGGTTACTAATCCTCTTCTTTAGGGAAGGAAGTCTACAAGGATTACATAAAGCTTGGGGAGACTGGACCCTTTGAAAGCCCAAGGCAAACTTCCATTGCATGATGTGTCCACAGGCCGGAAGGTTTCAGATTCCCAGGGGTCATTTAGGTACTCCTCAAAGCCAAAATCATCCAATCTTCTAGTCATAGCTTCCAAACCCATCATTGAAGAAGGAATTGGTACGGCAGGCCTCTGGAATCGAGAAGGGAATCCATCTTCAGTGGAAACGCACTTCCATAAGTGTACCCCAAGATTTTCGTATTTATCTGCTCTTGAGTTAACTTTGCCGATTCCAAAGCAGATTCGAGAGGGTGAGCGCCGACGAGGTTGCTCTTGACGCCGTGAAGTCCGAACCGAAGGGCGTCGTTGTGGATTCCTCCGATTTGGTGCTCCGTCATCTTCGGTGCCTCCATTTTGATTTATCTGTTTCTTCCTTTCCTTCTTCCTGTGTCTTTCATCTCGATTTGAATACCAAACACATTAATTTTTGTCCGGTGGATTAATGAGGTGGTGGCATACTTGTAAATAAAATGAAGTTTGTTTGTAACAGAATTAGATGACAGAATGGGTTCTGTTAGGGGCAAGGCCTGGAAAAAAAAAATTCGTTTTGGGCTTTTGATTCAGCCCATGTGTGTTCAATGTTTGTGAGACCTGGTATAGATTAGTCTTATCCTTATGATTAAATATGAAACCATTTTGGTTAAATAAAAGTGTAGGATGGTTTTTTGTTAAATTAAATTTAGTTCAAACCTTTTTCATTAAAATTCCCTTATTATTTTTCATTGGCTCCATCATCCCTTGACTTTGGCACATAGCTTCTGGAACAATATATTTTCGGTACATCTCAGTTTACTACCTTCATGTTTCGTGGTTTTCAACATTTAATACATCAAGTTTTTTCATCCTAGGATCATACCTAAAGTGTAAATTTTGGGACAGTCTCATACATCCATTAGTCAAACGGTTAAGTCTTCAGTTAACTGATGATGTGGCGCCCACGTGGACAAACGTCACGTGTCAATAGGGCTTACCTGAATATTAAAAAAATTAAGAATTAAAAATTAAAAAAAAATAAAAATTCCCCCCACCCCCCCGGTCTCCTACCATCCCCATCCCCCTCCCCCTCCCTTCCTTCCTCTGCAACCCGCACCTCCCTCCCTTCCATCTCTCCTCTGCAACCCGAAACACCTCCACCATTCCTCTCCACACCACCACCTCAACCACCATTCCTCTCCTAACCCCCACCCTCTTCTTCCTCCTCCTTCTCCTGCACCCCAACCCTTGTCATTGGCGGTCCACAGCCGACCCGTCCCCAAGCCCCCCCCTGGAGACAATGCCATTTTCCGTTTTCGCCGATGTGGATCTGGCCTCTGCTTTCATCGTCACTCCGCCGAGGAAGCTGCAGTCCGATGAGCTCGCCACGGTTCAGCTCATTCTGCCTCTGTTGTTTACATCACCAATCTTGCAGCCAGGTACTGTTGAAGTTTGAACCTTTTGGATTTTGCTGAAAATTGGGCCACTTTTGGAATGGGGAGAGAGAAAGAGTCGCGGGAGCGAGGGGAGGAGTCGCGGGAATCCGGTTAGGAGTGGTGCGAGAGGAATAGTGTTGGGGGGTGGTAATTACAACAAATTATGATAAAACCCACATCAACTTTTCCACAAATTGAAAAACCCAAGTCCTAAAATCTGGAAAGAAAAGCAAAATTTTGAAATTTTGAATGGGGGCAAGCCAAAATTTTGAAATTTACATAGCTGAACAACATTTTGTGAAAAACCAAAAAGCAAAAAATTATGATGAAATGAATCCAAGGGAAAAGAAAGATGAAATTTTGGGAAGTACCTGGAGGACGTTTTGGCTCAAGAGGGAGTAATGGGGGCCTCTCATTTACGTGACGCCATAGCTTCGAGGTTTTTCGGGACGGTCTTCGCTCTCCTCGAAGTACTTCCATGTGTACGCCGCCATCGTTTTCCTCCTCAGGAATCGAGCTCACAGGACGAATCAGAGATTGAGAGAATTGGAGAAAGGAATGTGGGCACGGGTGGGATTTTTTTGAATAATTTATTTTTGAATTTTTAATTTTCACGTGAACTTTTTAATGACACGTGGTTTCCAATTATTGTCCATATAAACGTCACGTCATTAGTTAACGGGAGACTTAACAGTTTAACTAACGGATGTATGACACTGTCCTAAAATTTACCCTTTAGGTATGACTCTGAGACGAAAAAAACTTGATGTACGGAATGTTGAAAACCACGAAACATGCGGGTAGTAAACTGAGATTTATCCATACATATATATTTTTTAAATCAATTGGCAATATGAGAGTAGTTCAACTTCTTATAAGTACATGCAAAGTCTCCTTTTATCATCAATGTGAGATTTTTTTCTCAACATTCACGTGGACAACACAAACGGGATGACGTGGAGTGCATGTAATCGTTGACTTCACATGTGGACCAACCTGCTATGATACTATGAAGAAAGTTGAGGTTTTACCGTAAAACCAATTAAAATATGAGGAATAACCCAACTTCTTATAAGCACATGTAATGTTCATCTTCTCATCAATGTGAGATTTATTCTCAACACGCCCTCTCACGTGTGGTGAATTTTCAAGCCTAACGCGTAGACAACACAAACCGAGTGACATCTAATTACATCATTTTAGATGGAAATAAATATTAAATTAGTACGTGGCTTCTTCGGATTGCCGGTGGGCAAGAAATTCAAATATGAATGATGAAAAAAAAAAGATAAAAAAACATAGCACAAACAAGAGAGGGAGGCTACTGTTTCATTGAATTTGTCAAAGGGCCTATATTTCAAAACTTGGTAGTAGGAACAACTTGTATATTAAAACAAAACAAGAAACCTGACTCTTATTCCTTGTACTACTTCCCCCATTTCATTTGACGCTCCAGTCTCTTTGCTGAGCTTTTTCCTCCAACATCCATCATGCATTCCTTTCTGCTCCAATCGTTGTTTCCATTTCTTTTGATCGCTTCCTTCCTTTCGATCAAGGTCTAGTTAAGTCTATGCCAGGATGATGCACAATTCACAAACTGCAGCAGCTCTATCAATTGTGGTGGCGTCGGAAACATCTCCAACCCCTTCTATGGGGTAAACAGAGCTACTTACTGTGGTCAGCCAGGGTACGAGGTCCAATTGTTGGATTATGTGGCCAAGTGGCCATATACTTTAGAATAAACAAACCAAAAGTGGACAACATATTTCCTTGTTTTGGGGAAGAAAATATGGGTTGTTTTTTTTTTGTTGTTTACCACCCGTGAGTTTTGGCTCCTTAATAATGGAGGGTTTGGTTGCTTTCTTCCATTCGGTTGTGTGGTAGAGAGAGAGAGAAGAGAGCTTCTGCCCTTTTGTTTCAGAAGAAGAAAAAAAAAAGAGAGCAGAAAAATTGGGGAGCCGAAGAGAAGAGAGGGAGAGAAAGAAGGTACTGCTGCAGTACCATTTTCAGAGAAGGAGTTGTTGTTCCTTTCATTGGATAGTTCTCACTCCATCAAAGTGTTATTGTTGTAATAGCTTTGAGCTTTGTATAGAGAAGAAATTAATCACTATATTTCTTTCTCTATTTGTTTCTTTAGAGTGTGAGAGTTATTGGGTGTATTGGGTTATTTGGGTTGTGAGATTGCCAACACTTTGTAAACTCCTATTTGGTTGATAGTGGATTATTGGGTGAGCTCCTACTGCTCCGAGGACGTACTCCAGTTACACTGACTGTGGAGGAACCTCGTTAAAATCTTGGTGTCTTTAATATTTTATTCTTGCATTTTCATTTGATAAATTTCCTGTGGGTTAGATTGAGTTGGTTCCAACGGGTTTGGTGCTATCCTAGCACAACAATTGGTATCAGAGCACTGGTTGCTCTTGGGTACTGTCTAGTTGCCAAAGATGTCAGACGGGCAAGATGAAAATCCTTTTGGAAGCAGCTCCGGGTTTGCAAGAACGACGGTGCAAAATGCAAAGTTCGAAGTGGAAAAGTTTGATGGCACAAACAACTTCGGGATGTGGCAATGTGAGGTCAAAGATGTGTTGGCTCAACAAGATCTACTTGCCGCTTTGGGAGAGAAGCCGGAAACTATGTCGAAGCCGAAATGGGAAAAATTAAATTTGTGGGCTTGCTCTTCAATTCGGTTGTGTCTTGCAAAAACTCAGAAGTATTTTGTGATGCGGGAGACATTAGCAAGTGTGTTGTGGCAAAAATTGGAAGACAAGTATATGACAAAGAGTGCAGAGAACCGGCTACACTTGAAGAAAAAGCTCTACCGCTTCCAATACAAAGAAGGTACAAAAATGATTAGACACCTTGATGCTTTTAATAAGTTGATTGCCGACTTGTTAAATTTAGATGAGGATATTAAGGATGAAGATAAGGCCTTAATATTGTTGAATTCCTTGCCGGACTCTTATGAGCATTTTGTTACCACTATTATGCATGGTAAAGAAACTGTGAAATTTGAAGATGTGTCAAATGCCTTGATGAATTATGAAATGAGGCATAGAGATAAAAATCATGATAGTACCTCTGAAGCTTTATTTGTTAGAGGTAGATCATCGGAGAGAATATCATCTTCTAGCAGGAAAAAATCACAGTCTCGACCTAGAGGAAACTCTAAAGGTAGAAAACCTTTGGAAAAGGATGAATGTGCCTTTTGTCGTAATAAGGGCCATTGGAAGAAAGATTGTCCTAAGTTGAAGACCAAAGGAAAAGAAAGTTCTGAAGCCAATGTTGCAGAGGTTGAAACAGATTTTTCTGATTTTGCTTTAACCACTTCCTCATCATTTGATTGTGCTACTAAGTGGGTGTTGGATACGGGTTGTACTCATCATATGACTCCTCACAAGGATTGGTTTTCAAGCTTGAAAGAGTTTGATGGTGGCGTTGTGTTCATGGGAGATGACAATCCTTGCACAACAAAAGGGATTGGTACAGTTCGTTTGAAGTTGCATGATGGCATGGTTAAAGAGTTGACAGGTGTTCGGTATGTACCGAATTTGAAGAAAAATCTTATTTCTTTGGGTACTTTGGAATTCAAGGGCTTCAGGTTTCATTCAGATGGACAGACATTAAAAGTTACTTATGGTGCACTTGTTGTGATGAAAGCTCCTCGATGTGGCCATTTGTATTTATTGTAGGGAAGCACTGTGACAGGTGAAGCAAATGTAGTCTCTGAAAATATGGGCACATCTGATTCAGATACTACTAGACTATGGCATATGAGATTAGGCCATGCCGGTGAGAAAGCTCTACAAGGGCTTGTGAAACAAGGCCTTCTAAAAGGTGCCACGACTTGTAAGCTTGATTTCTGCGAGCATTGTGTCTTGGGGAAGCAAACTAGAGTGAAGTTTGGTACTGCTGTACATCAGACGAAGGGCATTCTTGATTATGTGCATTCGGATGTTTGGGGTCCTACAAAGACTCCCTCTTTGAGTGGTAGACATTGGTTCGTGACCTTTGTTGATGATTATTCAAGAAGGTCTTGGGTCTACACTATGAAGCACAAGAGTGAGGTGTTAAACATTTTCTTAGGTTGGAAGAAAATGGTTGAGAACCAGACTGGGAGAAAGATTAAGATTTTAAGATCGGATAATGGTGGTGAATACACATCCGATCCTTTCTTTAAAGTTTGCAAAGAGGAAGGAATTGTGAGACATTTCAGTGTCAAGGGAACTCCACAACAAAATGGAGTTGCAGAAAGATTGAATCGAACCTTGCTTGAGAAGGTTAGATGTATGTTGTCTCAATCGGGTTTAAGCAAGTCATTTTGGGCAGAGGCAGTTAATTATGCATGTCACATCATCAACCGGTTACCCTCAGCTGCTGTTCAGGGTAAGACACCAATTGAGGTATGGTATGGAAAACCTTCTTCTGATTATGACTATATCCGTATTTTTGGTTCACCTGCTTATTTTCATGTGACTGAAAATAAAATTGATCCTAGAGCCAAAAAGGCTATCTTTCTTGGTTTTAGTAGTGGTGTCAAAGGTTACAGGTTGTGGTGTCCAGAGATGAAGAAACTGGTAATTAGTAGAGATGTGACATTTGATGAAGAAAGTATGTACAAAGTCTCTGAGAAGAATGTGAAAGATGTCCAACAGGTGGAGCTTGAGAAAGTTGCCTCTAGTACTTCAAATCCTATTTCCGCTGATGTCGATGCCACTACAAGTGAAGAAGTTGGAGACCATGAGGATGTTGAAGAAGTTGAACTTGAAGATTCTATTCAAGTTGAAGAGGAAGTTTCACCTCAAGAGTCTATTGCCAAGAACAGAGGAAAGAGACAAATTACCAAGCCAGCTCTGTATAGTGACTATGTTGCTTTTGCTCTTCCTATTATCACTGAAGAGATTCCATCCAATTTTGAGGAAGCTATTGAGAGTGAGGAGAAGAAGAGGTGGTGCAATGCCATGGGTGATTAAATGAATTCTCTCTTGAAGAACAAGACTTGGGAGTTAGCTAAATTGCCTAAGGGCAAGAAAGCTATCGGTTGCAAATGGGTGTATGCCAAGAAGGAAGATGCTGATGAGAAAAGCAGTGTGAGATTCAAAGCAAGATTAGTTGCTAAAGGGTATGCACAAAAGGAGGGCATTGACTACAATGAAATCTTTTCTCCAGTTGTGAAACACTCCTCAATTCGCATTATGTTAGCTCTTGTTGCACAGTATGATCTTGAGCTTGTGCAACTTGATGTGAAAACGGCTTTCCTACATGGTGATTTGAATGAAGAGATTTATATGTGTCAACCGGATGGGTATATAGTGAAAGGGAATGAGAACTTGTTTTGCAAATTGAAGAAATCACTATATGGCTTGAAGCAATCTCCAAGGCAATGGTATTTGAGGTTTGATAAATTTATGAGATGCCAAAATTATTCTAGAAGTCAATATGATCATTGTGTGTACTTCAAGAAGTTGCAAGATGGGTCTTTCATTTATTTGTTGATATATGTTGATGATATGTTGATTGCCTCAAAGAATGTTGAAGAGATTGAAAAATTGAAGAAGCAAATGAAGAATGAGTTTGAGATGAAGGATCTTGGTGAAGCGAAGAAGATCATTGGCATGGAGATCACTAGAGATAGAGAGAATGGTTTGGTCAGTTTGAATCAAAGACAATACCTTGAGAAGTTGATTCGGAAGTTTGGAGTTCATGATTCAACCAAACCGGTTAGTACCCCTTTGGCTCCTCATTTTAAATTGAGTTCTCTACAGTGTCCTAAAAATGATAAAGAGAAGCTGCAAATGAAAAATATACCATATGCAAATTTGGTTGGTAGTTTGATGTATGCAATGGTATGCTCTAGACCGGATATTGCTCATGCAGTTGGCATGGTGAGTCGATATATGCATAATCCAGGTAAAGAGCACTGGCAAGCAGCTAAGTGGATATTGAGATATCTCCATGGTACTCGAGATGTTGGTTTATGCTTTGAGAGGGATGACTCTGGTATTGGTCATTTTGCAGTTGGTTATGTTGATTCAGATTATGCAGGTGATCTGGATGGAAGGAAGTCTACTACAGGCTATGTGTTTACTATGGCTAAAGGGCCAGTTTGTTGGAGGTCCATTTTGCAGTCGTCTGTTGCCTTGTCTACTACAGAGGCTGAATATATGGCAGTTGCTGAAGCTATAAAGGAGGCCATTTGGATACATGGGCTGATTAGAGATTTGGGGGTTGATCAGAAGCAGGTGGAGGTACATTGTGATAGTCAGAGTGCCATTTATTTGGCTAAGTATCAGGTTCATCATGCGAGGACCAAGCACATAGATGTGCGTTATCACTTTGTTCGTGAAATTGTTGGTGAAGGGGAAATCATTCTCCAGAAGATTCCAACTAAAGACAACCCCGCTGATATGTTGACTAAGGTTGTTGGTGTAGCCAAGTTTGTTCACTGTTTGAACTTGGCTCACATTATGCCTATATAAAGAAGGCGTTGAGCAGTAGGAGTTTTGGAGCATTTGGCTCGGCATGAGTTGTTCTCTTGCTAGTGTTTGGGAGTGATGTTGTGTGCTAATTGTGTTGGTTGGCTTATCATGGCGTTTTCGGAACTTGGCCAAGGTGGAGATTATTGGATTATGTGGCCAAGTGGCCATATACTTTAGAATAAACAAACCAAAAGTGGACAACATATTTCCTTGTTTTGGGGAAGAAAATATGGGTTGTTTTTTTTTTGTTGTTTACCACCCGTGAGTTTTGGCTCCTTAATAATGGAGGGTTTGGTTGCTTTCTTCCATTCGGTTGTGTGGTAGAGAGAGAGAGAAGAGAGATGCTGCCCTTTTGTTTCAGAAGAAGAAAAAAAAAAAGAGCAGAAAAATTGGGGAGCCGAAGAGAAGAGAGGGAGAGAAAGAAGGTACTGCTGCAGTACCATTTTCAGAGAAGGAGTTGTTGTTCCTTTCATTGGATAGTTCTCACTCCATCAAAGTGTTATTGTTGTAATAGCTTTGAGCTTTGTATAGAGAAAAAATTAATCACTATATTTCTTTCTCTATTTGTTTCTTTAGAGTGTGAGAGTTATTGGGTGTATTGGGTTATTTGGGTTGTGAGATTGCCAACACTTTGTAAACTCCTATTTGGTTGATAGTGGATTATTGGGTGAGCTCCTACTGCTCCGAGGACGTACTCCAGTTACACTGACTGTGGAGGAACCTCGTTAAAATCTTGGTGTCTTTAATATTTTGTTCTTGCATTTTCATTTGATAAATTTCCTGTGGGTTAGATTGAGTTGGTTCCAACGGGTTTGGTGCTATCCTAGCACAACACCAATGTCTAAACAAAGTCCCTGCGATCAACATGAAAGGTCTGAGCTTTAGAATTCTTGAAATGAATTCTACTACTCCTCGGACTGTTAAGGTTGCTAGGCTGGATTACTGGGGTACTATCTGTCCTCCGACTTTCATCAACACCACCCTCAACTTCTCTCTGTTTGATTATGGCTCTGGTTATACAAACATGACGTTTTACTACCAATGCAATATCAACAGAGGGCTTCCTAGCACGCAGCGCAACATAAGCAATACAGTGAGCCCTGTTTTCTATGCGACACGTTCGATGGTTTGGTTGAGCAGACATCTTTTGTCAGCTGTACAGATGAGGTTATTGTTCCGGTTTATACAGCAGTTGCTCAGGCTACTGTGGCCAGCCAAACAACCGTCAGCAATGCGTTAAACGGGGGCTTCCCATTGGAATTGCAGATTGACACCGATCAATGCAACAAATGTGAGGAATCGGGAGGACGGTGTGGGCTTAACACTACTATTAATTCTGGATTCAGCTGCTTTTGCCGAGATCAGGCCTATGCAACCATATGTAATGGAACTAGTAAGTCAACTCAACCCGGAGCCGGAGGCAGAAGCGGAGGTACGTTTGTCCCTTGTCATTCTCTTGTAAATTACACATTTGGAACTCCTAGCTAGCTATCTAAGTCTTTGTTTTAGATGATAAGTCGTAAACTGTGTTTAATTAGGCTTGTGTGCTAGAAAACCCAGGTCGAAAATTTGAACGCAAGCAGAGGGAAGGATCCTACTACAGTTAGAGCCAATTGTTTGCAAAAACAGCAAACAATTGATGGATTTGTTTGGTATCCATGTTGGATTCAATTCTTTTGGTTTTGGAAACCAATTATTACTAAATAATGTAGTTACCTTAATCATTTTCAAAAACTATGAGTTAATTTTTGAATTGAATACCAAACAACTCCCAAATGTTGCTCGAGCCAACCCTAAAACCGATTGTTCATGTTTTGGTCATTTTGATCCCTTGTTGTTGCCACTAGGTGATGTCGGCTATATGAATCCTAGAATGTCATTGAGCTCGGTCCTGTATCACGTCTTTCGTTAGATCCAAGTACTCTAAGGGCGTGTTTGATTGGCTTCCCTAAGTTTCACTGGACTGGCTAGGATACTTCGACCGTGTTTGTCGCAAGCAGGAATTATGTTTAATGAGACTAAGCTGAACTTGCTGGGATTAAACGCTTCGCTAAGGGGCCTTAGTAAGACCCCCCGAAAAGGAAATGATTGCTAATCCCGTCTCCTACACTTGCTTTGCTTTGTCTCAGGCTCGTCTAGGACTCCAGTATGCTTGGCATCGTCCTCGTAGCCGTCCGACGATCAACGACGGACATGCATCGCCATCGAAACCCAAATTCCCGACGAGATATTTGAAAGAACGCTATTGGAAGAGCGTTGCTGCAAACGCAACGACGGCCAGAAGTGTCCCCAATCCCTGCTTCAACGACGACGTTGCAAGCACAAACCACCACTTCAAGTGCGTTCTTCTAAGTTTGCTCCCCTTATTTGTTTTCTTAAACTAGTGTTATAACCATGCTCACACTACCGAGTAACTTTCTCACTCTTATTGTGGGCGCTCACAATCCTATCCAATTTCTTTCATATTACCATGACAAAACCCATGTGGCTTTCCATGGGACACGAAACTTCAAATTGGGTGCCCTTGAAATTATGGAGTGAGACATTCATTAAAAGCAGAAGAAAAATATAATGGTATAGAAAAAGAAAGAATTCTCATTTTCTAAATGGTAGGGTACTAATTGAGTTATTAACATCTCCTTCAGAATGTTGAAATACGTCTCAAGTTTAATCCATACCTCCACCAAAATCAAATAAAAATGTTGGTTACACAGTGATCTGTATGAGGAAATAAATAAACTACTAGAAATGAAATTATTGGCAATTGTTGAATTCTTCTAATAGTTAGGGTTTTTTTTTTAACCCACTGTATTTCTCCTTTTTTAATGTAGACGAGGAACATCGTTTATAATCAAAAGAGAAAAACAAAGGAAGGAAACTACTGAATTTTCTTCAAAGTCTAGATTGTAGTTCCCCTCCAGCTTCCCATGAGGCTTCGCTCCCGTCTTTATTACTAAATGATTGAAGGCCTTCTTTTCGAGAGATTTTTTAGTGCAACTGGTACGTAGGATGGTACATCACGTGTCATTACATAAATGGTGAGATATGTGTGCTAATAAGTTAATAACTTAAAAAATAAAATTTCTCACAACTTTTATTAAAACACGTGATGTACCACTTGTATTTTCGTTACAATAAAAAAATTCTTCTTTCTTGCAAAACAAAGAAAAGATGTTCAAGTGCAGTGGAATGTACCATTGACCTGCACGTGGTGCAACCATCACCATTAACCCCATAAAGTATGCATGTCAATAAAAAGTAAATTAGTCAATTCCTTCCTTCATTTTCCAAATAGATAACTCAGTTTCTTGATGACTTGCCTAAGCGCATTTCACCGATTAAGTTCCATATTGGACCCACGAGCAAGAAGATGATAGTAATGAAGTTTACGCATTCT
The DNA here is from genome assembly GCA_035220775.1 of Malus fusca. Taxonomy (NCBI): domain Eukaryota; kingdom Viridiplantae; phylum Streptophyta; class Magnoliopsida; order Rosales; family Rosaceae; genus Malus; species Malus fusca. The sequence continues at coordinate 31,587,234 of CM069075.1, read as the reverse complement.
TCACGCTATATTTTTAAAGGAGAAGTGATTTTTTTTTTCCTTCTATGTTATGCTAAATATTCTCTTACTTTTTATTCTTAAACTACTAATTTAACTATATGAACGCTTCTAAATTTTATCTTATTTGCTAGAAAGTAAAAAATTTCCACACATCATTTTCTTCAAGTACGTTATTTATTTTCGCACACCATTTTCTCCAAATGCGTTCTTCTAAGTTTGCTCCCCTTCTTTGTTTTCTTCAACTAGTGCCATAACCATGGATATGTTCTTCTCACGTAGGAGGCAATACATATAAACATAATGTGAGAGTTATCACGCTCAAACTTTTCTTTTTTATTTTTTATAAACAAAAAAAGTAATACAAAAGGGGATAATTAAGGTCCTTATTAGTCATTTTACAAATAGATAAATTTGTAATTAAAAAATTGAGAATTTTAACAAAAAACTTCTGGTACTGTTCACTTTAACGAAAAATCATATTTTTACACTAAAATGTCAATCCTGGTACTATTCACTTTACCATTTATTTTGTCTTTATTGTTGAAACTCAAAGTTTTCAAGCCTTTTTTATTAGTTTTCCTTAAAAAATTTATAAAAATATGAATGGGAAGATAAGACATTGAAGTGAGAATAACAACTCTATTAAGATATTTTTGTCCTTTTGGTGGTACCTGTCATTGACTCCATGATCCCTCGACTTTGCTACGTAGCTTCTGGAGTTGACACCGTCGTCCCTTGACTTTGGTGCATATTTGCCATACCAGAAATAATATTAAACTTGTACGTGGCTTCTTCGGATTGGCCGGTGTACAAGAAATTCAAATATCATTTTTTGGTCGAAATTCAAATATGAATGACGGAAAAATGAGAAAAGAAACATGGCAGAAAAAAGAGAGGCTACTGTTTCGTCTCTTTGAAATTTGAATATTTCAAAGGGCCTACATTTCAAGATTTGGAAGTTGGAACAAATTATATATTAAAACGAAACAAGAGACCTGACTCTTATTCCTTTTACTAGTTCCCCCATTTCATTTGATGCTCCAGTCTCTTTGCTGAGCCTTTTCCTCCCCACATCCATCATGCATTTCTTTCTGCTCCAATCGTTGTTTCCATTTCTTTTGATCGCTTCCTTCCTTTCGATCAACGTTGAGTTAAGTCTATGCCAGGATGGTGCACAATTCACAAACTGCAGCAGCGCTATCAATTGTGGTGGCATCGAAAACATCTCCTACCCCTTTTATGGGGTAAACAGAGCTAGTTACTGTGGTCAGCCAGGGTACGAGGTCCAATGTCTAAACGAAGTCCCTGTGATCAACATAAAGGGTGTGAGCTTTAGAATTCTTGAAATGAATTCTACTACTAGTCCTCGGACTGTTAAGGTTGCTAGGAAGGATTACTGGGGTACTATCTGTCCTCCGACTTTCGTCAACACCACCCTCAACTTCTCTCTGTTTGATTATGGCTCTGGTTATACAAACATGACGTTTTACTACCAATGCTCTGCCACCATAACGCTTCCTAGTACGCAGTCCTGCAACATAAGCAATACAGTGAGCCCTGTTTTCTATGTGACACATTCAACGGGTAATCAGACATCTTACGCGAGCTGTACAGATGGGGTTATTGTTCCAGTTTATACAGCAGCTGCTCTGGCTATTGAGGCCAGTCAAACAACCGTCAGCGATGCTGTAAACGGGGGCTTCCCATTGGAATTGGAGATTGACAGCAATCAATGCAACAAATGTGAGGAATCAGGAGGACAGTGTGGGCTTAACACTGCTACTAATTCTGGATTCAGCTGCTTTTGCCGAGATCAGGCCTATGCAACCATATGTAATGGAACTAGTAATTCAACTCAACCTGGAGGCGGAGGCGGAGGCGGAAGCGGAAGCGGAGGTACGTCTGTCCCTTGTCATTCTCATATAAATTACACATTTGGAACTCCTAGCTTGCTTTTTGTTCTAGATGATTAGTCGAAAAATGTGAGCTATCTGGTCCCATGCTAAAATTTGGAAGCAGAGGGAAGGAATCTAGTATAGTAAGAGCCAACTGTTTGCAAAAGAGCAGACAATTAATGGATTAGTTTGGTATCCATGTTGGATTAAATTTTTTTGGTTTCTTGGGGACCACTTTTATTGATTTGAAATGTTAGGGACCATTTTTATCGATTTGAAATGTTAGGGACCAAATTGATGAGTTATACAAATCTCAAAGACCATTTTGGCTATTTAGCCTATTAGATTTTGTTATTATTTTCTTCTTTAATCCGATACTACATCAAACACTTTACTAAATCAGTCAAGTTTAGTCTAGTCTAATTTAGTCATTGTTAGGGACCATTTTTATCGATTTGAAATGCAACAAACGTACCCTTCAAGATTTTTCATGCTTTGGTCAGCTTGTGTTGATGTATAACTGCTCTCTCCCATCATGTAGCAACGGTAATATTCCCTCACATTTTTGTGTGAGCTGATGAATGAATCACCATCGCGTTTGCTTCTCTGATTGTTTCTGCAATTTTTTTTCCATGCCCAGAATTCCAAAACATAAACTCTTAACAGTTTGAGCCTTTGTTGGTGCCCCTCTACTCAACCCTTTTTGTTGCTCTTCTCACATTGCAAAATTTTTCTTTAAATTCCAGTTTTACATATTACAAGTAGTGAAATAAAGGTTCATGCATACATGTCAAACGGCGTACTGCTGTCGAAATATACACATAACCTACCATACAACTATACCCATTCCACCGACAACGTGTCCGCCTTTGTTGACTTTGATGATTGTAATCTAAGTGCAGAGTGACTTAGGTATACAAATCCAAGATTAAGCCAATTTCTATTAAGGTGGCTGATGTGTTAGCTATATGCAAAGTTGACCATAGAAATAGTTACAAACTTGACCACCAAAACTTTCCATTGGCTATAAGCACTAATAATTAAATTAACGTTCCAAATGAAACTATCATCTTCTCTTTTTTCTTCGACTTTGAATAGTACTCTCTCTCTCTCTCTCTCTCGCCATGGAAATACATCACTATCCCTTCCAAAACATCTCTTGGCTCCTTGTGATCTCAACTACCATATGCCTTTTTCATGTCTGAAAATCTTCGGCTGTGGATGACAATCGATACTTCAACTGCAGCGCATCGTTTCAATAAGCGCATGTTATGTGTGTCGCATACTTTTAAGAGTTCGTCTCTTTTCTCTCCATCCAATCAATTCCACATAGATTACTTCCACATTCCACCCTCATTCCTCCACCCACTACACTTTTTTTCTCCTTCTGTGCGATGCTAAATATTCTCCTATTTTCTGTTCTTAAACTACTAATCTAACTATGGGCACTTTTAAATTTTATCTTATTTTCTAGAAAGTAAGAAATTTCCTCACACCATTTTCTCCAAGTGCGTTCTTCTAAGTTTGCTCCCCTTCTTTGTTTTCTTAAACTAGTGCTATAACCATGCTCACTACCAAATAACTTTCTCACTCTTATTGTGGGCGCTCACAATTCCATCCAAAAGGATGCGGGCTGGGGTTTTGGGCTGAGATATAACGGGCTTAAGGCCCGTGGGGTTTTCTAAACAGCCCGAGAGGCCTGGTTTTACCGAAGAAGAAGGCCGGAAAACCACCCAACCTTAAACGGCCATAACTTTGTCAAAACTCAACAAAATCAAGCGAGACAAAAACAAAAGTTGTAGCCCTCGAAGAGACAAAGAGAATGGTACCTCACACAACGTCTAACTCACCGTGGTTTGGCCAGAAAATGCCTCGAAAGCCTCGGAGGTCGCCGGAAACTGGGTAAGATTCAAATGAGTATAACTTCTTCAATACTCAACGAAATTGAGTGAAACAAAAAGGAAATTTGTAGTACTCGACGAGACGAAGAGATTGATACCTTGCACGCTGGCCAACTCACCGTGGTTTGGCCGAAAATGGCCTCGAAATTTGCCGGAGTCGTCGGGGGAGACTTGGGTGTTCTCTAGGTGTCCCGGAGCTTCGCCGAGACGGGGGAGAGAGGGAAGAAAGTTCCAGAGATGATGGTGGTGTCATCTTCGTTGATGTGGTGTGGAAGTGAGGGTGTGTGGTTTGGTTCACAGGGAGAAAGAGAGAGTGTAGAGAAAGAGCACGGGAGAGTTGGAGAAAAGAAGAGAGAGAGAGAGACCGGGGAAACACACAAAAAAATCATAAGGTGGGCTCACATGGCTCACCATTTAAGAACTAAAACTATTTTTAAAATATAAAAGGGGGTTGGGGTGTTTCAAATTTTGGAACAAGGACTGCCATGACTTCCTGGAAAAGTGAAAGCGATCCTTCAACTGGGATATTCTTGCTTGGAATTTCCCAAGAGACGCCATCACAAATATTCACCAATCTGCAAGTGCTTGAAAGGGTTCGTACCCAAGTTAGACGGGAAATGGAGAAGTTGAAACTGGGGAAGGTGTGTGAGGAAAACCAAATTGTTTTGTGAGAGATACACAAATAAGTCATTCACATTGAGAGGAAAAGAAGATGATGATGGGTTTCTGAAGCTGGTAGGGTTCAAAGTACCAGATTCTCATGAGTTTGTGTGTTTGGATTCTGACAGCACATCCGTCGACGGCAAGACAGTACAACAACAACAACAAAGCCTTTTCCCACTAAGTGGGGACGGCTATATGAATCCTAGAACGCCATTGCGCTCGGTTTTGTGTCATGTCCTTCGTTAGATCCAAGTACTCTAGGTCTTTTCTTAGGGTCTCTTCCAAAGTTTTCCTAGGTCTTCCTCTACCCCTTCGGCCCTGAACTTCTGTCCCGTAGTCACATCTTCGAACCGAAGCGTCAGTAGACCTTCTTTGCACATGTTCAAACCACCGTAACCGATTTTCTCTCATCTTTCCTTCAATTTCGGCTACTCCTACTTTACCTCGGATATCCTCATTCCTAATCTTATCCTTTCTCGTGTGCCCACACATCCAACAAAGCATCCTCATCTCCGCTACACCCATTTTGTGTACGTGTTGATGCTTCACCGCCCAACATTCTGTGCCATACAGGGTCTCCATCTAATTCTCCGTTCTTTTGCAAGATAGATCATAGGAAGCGAAAACGGTCGCTCTTTGGTATTTCCTGATCTCCGATCCTCACCCCTAACTCATTTTGGCCTCCATTTGCACTGAACTTGCACTCCATATATTCTGTCTTTGATCGGCTTAGGCGAAGACCTGTAGATTCCAACACTTATCTCCAAAGGTTAAGCTTCACATTTACCCCTTCCTGAGTTTCATCTATCAACATTATATCGTCTGCGAAGGCATACACCAAGGAATATCATCTTGAATATGTCCTGTTAACTCATCCATTACCAATGCAAAAAGGTAAGGACTTAAGGATTGTTGATGCACAAAATCAGTGAGGACTTTGGTACAACAGAAAGTATTTAAGTTTGTGACCTTCGCTAGATTGCTCTGGTCATTAGTGTGGATAAGTATGTAAATGAATAGAGACAGGAAAGCAAACACAAGATGTACGTGGTTCACCCAGATTGGCTACATCCATGGAGTGGAGGAGTTCTCATTAATTGTGAAGGGTTTACACAAGTACATAGGTTCAAGCTCTCCTTTAGTGAGAACAAGTGAATGATTTAGTACAAATGATTTTCTCTGGAAGTACTCTTCCTCTATCCAGGGGTGGTATCTTTAATCGGTGGAGATGCACAAGGTAATGTATCAATTTCACTTGAAGCTTACTTGTAGTTTCAAGCTTGGTCAAGCGCGATACAAACCATGTAGTAGGAGTCCCCCAAGTCGCCGAGCTAGGAGATCTGCTGAAAGAGGTGGCAGACAAGGTAAGCAATCAGAGCTCCAAGCAATCAGTCCCAGATCAGAAGTTTGATTTCGAGTTCCGGCTGATTGTTCTCATTCTCCCTATCTTGCAGGCAGCATGAAGGATAAAGAGAAGAAAAATGAGGAGAGATGATATGAGATACTTTTGCTTTTGAAGAAGTAACTTTCCACAGGTTTATTCTTGAACTGGGCTGAAGGGTTTTCTGGTTTCCTCCAGAGTATAAGGCTGACTGAAGAATTTGAGGGTCAAAACAAGTCCATCAAATCTAGAGTACGTTCAACCCTGATGATATGGGATACTTTTGCTGTTGACAAAGTAGTGGATGTATCGGCACGTGTTCTGTTACGCTTGTCTCCACATGCTTCATTGTATCCTTCTCACTTGCCCTATCTGTTCCTCAGGCAGATGTGGTATCTTCTCTGGAAGCATAAGATGTTGAAGATGAGTACTTGAGAGCAATGCCAGGTAAGTAATCAGGTAAGGGGTTCCAGGCAGTCAGTTCCTGACTGGAAGCTTGATTACAAGTGCTGACTGATTGCTCTCTTTCTCCTTGTCTTGCAGGTAAGAACAAGGCCAAATGAAAAGACAGGGAAAAAGCATGATATGGGATACTCTTGCTTTTAACCCTAATGATATAAGATATTCTTGCTCTGGTGTAGCTTGTTTGCAGAGGTATTATCGGGGGGAAAGAAGGCTGAGTATTTCGAGAGGCTTCGTTGGGAGTGCCCTCTCAGATATGAGGAAGGGTTGAGCATTTTTGAAGGTCTGCCTGTCCGTTGGGGATGGAGGTCGACATATATAGGAGTCTCCCTAACAACAAGTAGTAATGTTATTCCTTTACTCTTCTTGGTCATAGTCATGTAGTGGGAGCTGCAAGCTTCACGTGTTTTAACTTTGTCAGAGTACTTTGAAAAAATGGTCCTGTCGGGGATCTGGCTCTCGAGATTCGGAGAACGGTGCCTCTTCGATTTTTGAGAAAGCAATCATGCTGGGAGTCTGGTTCTTGAGGTCATAGCAATGTAGTGGGAGCTGCAAGCTTCACGTATTTTAACTTTGTCAGAGCACTTTGAAAAAGTGGTCTGTGGTATCTGGAAAACTGATGTTGCGTGTGAAGATTACAGACAAGCTTTATCCAAGGAAATCTGGCTCTCGAAGTTTAGAAAGCGGTGCCTCTTCGGTTTTCGAACAAGCAATCCTGTCGGGGATCTGGCTCTCGAGATTCGGAGAACGGTGCCTCTTCGATTTTTAAGAAAGCAATCCTACTGGGAGTCTGGCTCTTGAGATTCGGAGAGCGGTGTCTCTTCGATTTTGGAGCAAGCAATCTTGTTGGGAGTGTTTTCTCGAATGTGAGTAAAGGTTGGGCATTTTTGCTAGTCTACCTTGCAACGGAGCACAGAGGTTGACACACATAGGGACTTTCCAGTTATCAAACATTGGTGCTGTTCCTTTACCCTTGTGGGTAATAATATGGTAGCTAGACCTTCAAAATTTATGTGTCTAAACTTTGTCAGATATCCTTGGCAAAGTTATCTGTGGTACCCGAGGAGCTGATGTTGCGTGTGGAAAGTGGTGCCTCTTCAATTTTTGAACCAACGACCATGTTGCTCTTTCTTTGTTATTCTTTTACCCTTCTTGGTCATAGCAATGTAGTGGGAGCTGCAAGCTTCACGTGTCTAAACTTTGTCAGAGATCTTTGGTAAAGTTATCTGTGGTACCCATGAACTGATGTTGCGTGTGGTGCCTCTTCGATTTTTGAACCAACGTCCATGTTGCGTGTCACGTGCTTTCTACTTCACCAGAAATCTTCGACAGATTGCCCGTAATTTTCGCAAAGCTGAGTGTGCATGTGACAGGTACTGACAAGGCTAAAAAAGTAGGTGCCTCTTCGATTTCTGAGATCGCCCCTCGTGGTTTCTGAGCAGGCCCAGCTTTTGAGAAAGCAAGCGCCGCTTCGATTTCTGAGATCAGCTCCTCGACAAATTGCCCGTGATTTCTGCAAAGCTAAGTGTGCATGTGACGGGTTTCTCAGCAGGCCCAGCTTTTGAGAAAGCATGCGTCTCTTCGATTTCTGAGCAGGCTCCTCTTCTGAGAAAGCAGGCGCCTCTTCGATTTCTGAAGCTCCGTCGCGTGCTGCTTTTTATAGAGGTATGCATTACGTTTCAAAGCACACTTGCATTGTCACCTGTAGAAATTCCATTCTTGCACTTCTGAAATCTTGATTTGTCTGACCTCTTCTTCAACACCTTAGGAAAATGTCTGGCCCCTCCGACCATCGTTTTGACTTGAATTTTGGTGAAGAGGCGGACATGCCTCCTCAAGACAACATATGGCGCCCATCCTTCATATCCCTTACTGGTCCTCTTACCGTTGGGGATTCGGTGATGAAGAATGATATGACCGCTGCAGTGGTGGCCAGGAACCTTGTCACTCCCAAAGATAATAGACTACTTTCCAAACGGTCTGATGAGTTGGTTGTTAAGGATTCTCTGGCTCTCAGTGTGCAGTGTGCAGGTTCTATGTCTAATATGGCCCAACGCCTATTTGCTTGAACCCGTCAAGTTGAATCATTGGCGGCTGAAGTGATGAGTGTCAAACAGGAGATTAGAGGGCTCAAGCATGAGAATAAACAGTTGCACATGCTCGCACATAACTATGCTACAAACATGAAGAGGAAGATTGACCAGATGCAGGAATCTGATGGTCAGATTTTACTTGATCATCAAAGGTTTGTGAGTTTGTTCCAAAGGCATTTGCCTTCGTCTTCTGGGGATGTACCGCGTAATGAAGCTCCAAATGATCAACCTCCGATGCCTCCTCCTTCTAGGGTTCTGTCCAGTACTGAGGCTCCGAATGATCACCCTCTGGTGCCTTCTCTTTATGGGGCTCTACCGACTACTGAGACTTCTCCTAAGCAACCTTTGTGAAGGCTCCCTCTTGTTTGTTTATTTTGACTCATGTATATGTACATAGTTGTAACTTATCGGAGATATCAATAAATAAGCTTTGCTTCATTTCAACGTATTGTGTTAAATACACAAATGCCTTCTTCACTAAGTTCTTTGAATTTTTTCTTTTGTTGAAGCTTGTATGTTGAAGCTTTGTGAGTGAAGCATGTAGGTTGAGGTAGGGTTCCCTTAATTTCCCGAGTGAGGAAAACTTCTTGGTTGGAGACTTGAAAAATCCAAGTCACTGAGTGGGGTCGGCTATATGAATCCTAGAACGCCATTGTGCTCGGTCCTGTGTCATGTCCTCCCTCTGACGGCGTAGATGTTTATATTCACCTACCATGCGCAGAACTAGCAGATGAACTAATGATACTAGTGCTTGATGCTTTTTTGTTTTTTTGTTCAATAATGCTTGAAGCCGTGGACAACTCTAATTATCAAGCAGTAACTTTTCTTTTCCTATATATCTCATGCTTGTTTTTGTATTGTAAATTTTACAGGTAAAGGAAAGCCAATAAAATTAATTGTGAGCCTTACGGTTGTTTGTTTTATCGGTGTATTGGGTGCCATAGTGTTCAGTTTGTGCAGGGTGAGAGCTAAGCAAAAAGGTAATTAAGTGAAAGAGATCGAGGTGTTGGATTAATATAATGCATTAGCAGTTTATCTCTCAAAACTTCGTAAGTTGTTTTGCTTTGATTCAGTGTTGGATGTGTATATTTGCAAAATCAGGACACATCAAGTTAACAAGGAAACACATCAAAATAACAAGGGACACCCTTCAAGAATATATAGGTGGAAAACATGATCTGTCTGAGTTAATGATCTATGATTTTGATAGCATATTAGTTGCTACGGACAATTTCAGCATAGAAAACAAACTCGGGCAAGGAGGCTTTGGTCCAGTTTATTGGGTAATTATTATTATTTTTATGATAGGTACAGAGGGACAGACATGAATGCAATGATTTATTTGTCGACTTTGTGTAGGGTAAGCTAGCAGAAGGGAAGGAAATAGCAGTAAAAAGACTATCCAGTACCTCAGGGCAAGGTGTAGTGGAGTTCAAGAATGAAATGTTATTGATCTCCAATCTCCAACACAAAAATCTGGTCAGAATCATGGGTTGCTGCGTTAAAGAGGATGAGAAGTTACTGATTTATGAGTTCATGCCAAACAAAAGCTTGGATACTTTTCTTTTCGGTTAGTTTCAATTGCACTTTACTGCAATTTCTTATCTTTAGATTCTAATCGGTGGATTGATTGATTATTTGATGATCAGATTCGACGAGAAGAGCAGTGCTTGATTGGGGTACACGTTTTAATATTATTCAAGGTGTTGCTAGAGGGCTTGTTTATCTCCATCACGATTCGTATTTGAAGGTAATACATAGAGATCTAAAAGTGAGCAACATTCTTTTGGATGAGAAAATGAACCCAAAAATTTCAGATTTTGGATTGGCACGTTCAGTTGAAGGGACACAGAATTTAGAAAATACTCAGAGAGTTGCCGGAACGCGGTAAGATTCATGCCTTTCTATATATTGTTGAACATGTCATTCGCAACGAAAAGTTCTAATGGTTAGCATTGCATCATGAAATCTTAACCGACTCCTCCTGTTTGGATAAAAACTGCTAATTAGTTGCATCGATCACATTACATAAGTATTTTTTGGTAACATTGTTCTTAAAAGGAAGAAACCAAACACTTATGTCAGCTACATATATACTAATGAGTTTCATGTTCACGCAGTGGATATATGTCTCCGGAGTATGCCATGGGTGGAATATTTTCTCAAAAATCTGATGTCTACAGCTTTGGGGTCTTGGTATTGGAGATTATTAGCAGCAAGAAGAATACCGCCTTCTATATCTATGATCGACAGCTAGGCTTACTAGCCTATGCGTGGCAGCTATGGAAGGAAGGCAGGGAATTGGAGTTGGTAGATGAAATGCTGGCGGCTGAATCATATTCGGCTTCAGAAGTAATGAAATGTGTGCATATTGGGCTGCTTTGTGTACAGGACAATGCGATGGATAGGCCGAGAATGCCGGATGTAGTTTTTATGCTAAATGGTTCCACAACTGTAATTGGTGGTGCACAACCTAAGCAGCCTCTATTCACTATCCAAAACACAGTCTCTCATCCTCAACCACAGCCTTCGAATACTTTCCTCACAAATGAAGCTACAATGACACTGATTGAAGGACGCTAAATGTATGCTCCTGACAGTGATGGAGGTTGGCCAATCCTGCTTGCTTATGCGGCATATCTGTAATGCCCTTTATGTTTGTGACCGAAGACAGACTATTTCCTAGATGTTTTTGAGGCACCCTGCTGGACCTATATATATATATATATATATTTCCATTGTGGATGGATTTTTTTAATGCAATTTCTACTCAGATAATAAAATAAAAAAATGAGACTATAGTTATACTATTTTTTTGGAAGGAATTAGAGAGGATTAGCTATGAAGGAAATTCATCCTTTGTAATCCTACATTATCGAGATATTGAAACTCATAAGTTTATTTTATGATTAATTGATCTTCTAGTTTATAGGTTAACATAATTTTTACCTTAATTTTGCGGTCTATCTATTTCAATTTAATTTTAGATATCAAACAAGGCTTTAATATGGCGACTGTTGAACTATGGTTGTTAGTGCAACAACATGGTTGTCTAAACTATGGTTGTTAGGCCCTTTTTCAACTACTTAATTAAAAGAAAACAACCCTTGCAGAGAGCCTTCGAGACCGTAGGTGATAGGTAGGTGGGAGTTAGGTGAACGGTGTTTGAGGCCATTAAAATCTGTATGTCTTTTCTTTGTTGCTAAGCCCTTATACGTAAACTAATTTGGCTTGACTTGTAGCAGATAACTCCAAACAAAAAAAAATCACCCGTAGAGCCAGAGGAGAAGAAAATTCTAGATCTGCGTTAACTAAAATCTTTTTATCAAGTCAACAAAATTTTATGAGGCATTAAGACTACAGTCTGTGGTATTATTTCTCTTTAGTATTTTTTACTGTGTTCAGGAAACAAGTGGTACATCACATGTTATTATATAATTGAAGAGATATTAAAAAAAAATCTCTTCAAATTATATGATGACTTGTAATGTACGACTCCGTATTTTCGGCACATTGAAAATCTTTTCGTAAAAGTTGGAGGTTAAAAGTTAGATTAGATGGCTAGTTCAATACTAAATTGTGGTTTCTCCATTTTGTGTCTTAATCCAGATTCTCACCTTATTACTACAGTCTAGTGGCATTTTTCTTGAGAGATTCTAACACATCCCCTTTACCTTGTCACAAACTCCTCTTAAATAATGGTTGTTATATTAGATCAATCAAATCGAAACAAACAAATAAGATTTAACATGAGTATGTGAGAAACTATAAATTGTGTGCGTGCGTTTGTTTATCACTTCTCTTGCTTGTTTATCACTTCTCTCCCTCTTTACTTGTAGATGAAAGGTATTAAGTTCAAATTTCTTGAATGATGTGTTCGGTATCAAATTATAAATGACCTATTATGTACCTTAACCCAAATCCTTAGCTCCCAATATCTTTGTATAAACACTAAAAGATGTAAGTGATTGTATGCCTTAGTACTTAAGGATTTTTTTAATGTATTATATTTCGAGTTCAAATATTTTTCTTTCTCTTAGTATAAATTATTATAAAATATTGCAGGTAATAAAAATAAATAAAGAGAAAGATAAATAGTGAACAAAACGTCAGGTACTCATAATTTGTCCCATCCCTTTCTTTGAATAAGCTTTTCCTATAACGTCACTAGCTCCTCTCTCTCTCTGGTTCCTTCCTTTTGCCCAGTGTCACTCCAACTCCAACCACAACAACAAACTTAATTCATTTCATTTCTACCAAATCCTTCCACTTTCCCAAAATATGAATTCCTGGCTTTTCTTCTCATCTCATTTCGCCTTCTTCGTTTTCATCAACTTTCCTTTGTCCTCAAGCTTCGATTCGTACACAAATTGTAGTAACGCGTTTAGCTGTGGAGACATCACAGAAGTGGGATTTCCCTTTTGGGGAGATGGAAGGCCGGAGAGTTGCGGCTATCCGGAACTGAAGCTAACATGCTCGAACGATGTTACCGCCGTTGAGATTATGGGGGTCAAATACAGATTGCTGAAGATTAACCAAGGTGACCAGACACTCAAAATTGTAAGAGATGACTACTGTGACAAAGTTTGTTCGCCGAAGTTTGGGGATACCAAACTCAATTCCGAACTTTTTGACTATGTTATCGGGTCTTCGGACATCACTTTATTCTATGATTGCACTTCTATCTCAAAAGTTGAAGATTTCAGCTGCCCCGACGACGAAGCTTATGAGGATGTGGCCGCTATACCTGCAGATGTCCCGGAATCTCCGATCTGCAAGTCAAAAGTGGTTGTTCGGATTAGTGATGCAGCGTTTTTCAGAATCTTGAGTATACAGAACGCGACGGCGCTTGAAGCTGTAGTGAGGGAAGGGTTTGAGGTGAAGTATAAGGTGGATAGTGAAAAATGTGGTGAGTGTGTTAGTTCAAAGGGTGTTTGTGGCTATGATTGGAATTTGAATGAAACTGTTTGTCATTGCGCAAATCAAGCTTCTGAGTTCCGGACTTGTTCCGCCGCCACGGCAGAGGCCATTGACAATCCAGCAGCAGTGCCACCACCAGCTAAAGGTATGAACTAACAACCCAATTAGCTATGCTTGGTTCTGAATTTGGTTCTAATTAATAACTTGAATCCCTAACTCACACTATAATTAGAGGGAAAGAAAATATCAGTAGGCTAAAAAACTTTGCCACCTGGGTTCCTTACATCAACTTTTCTCTTTTGGTATTGCGATCGATCATTTTTGGACTTATATTACTTGCATAGAATCGGATTGAACTTATTCTGATTCATGACTTCCGTACGTGTTGATCAACACATACAATAAAAAATAAAAAAAATGTGAGTTCCACGTTACAGTTCGCAATTCAATACCTGAAAATCAAGAATTACATTGATCAGGCGAAGGTAGATGATCCTACCTCATCTTCTCTTCCTATTCCGAACTTCCTCTATTCGAAGTAGGTAAACATTCATTAGTACAATAACCACCTACATTACTTTTTTTGTCTATGGATTATGTGACTCCATTAAACATATGCCAAATCGAGGGAATGGGAGCATATATGGTTAGGAATTGCTTGAACAGCTAACTGACGTAGGAGCCTTAGAGAGTTGCCATGAGAGTTGAAAGTACTAATTTTTGGGAGACTGCATAACTTTTTAGGAATACTTCAGTCCTTTGAATTTCAAGAATATTTTAGTCTCTTACTAGCCCCCAACGCGGAAGGGGTGATTTGTGTTTGAGAAATGGTTAGCAATGTGACCATCAACTAACAAGATATTTGAAAACAAATGAAATAGCACTAGAGAGAAAGAGAGAGATGCGTGTTATTTCACCTCATTGTGCTTTTATTTATAGTAGTATGGAAGGTAAATTCTTTATCCCAAATATGATTATAACTCTAATAAGATAATATGTAGTCTTAGAGATATCACATATATGATAGATTTACACGATTACATTCCTAATCTAATATGACTGCAACAAAAGGCATATTATGGACGGACCAAAATATAGCTAGGCAGATGATTAATGTTAAGCTTCCATAACAATTAGGGGGACATATACTTTAGTGGTTAAATTAATGCTTAAATTTGTCCAAGTTTGATGGCTTGCCCCTTACAAATTATAATGAAGCTAGTTCAAGTTGGAAGGATCAAGTCTTAATGGTGAATTGTTTTGTCAATATATTATAATAGGAACTATTGAAAAAATTCAAGAGTTTTAAGAACCGTTTGATAACTGTTTCGTTTTTAAATTTTAAATCTAATTATACATAGTCAAATATACAAATAAGGGTTTTATTAGTGGTAGATTACTCTAGCAGTTATGGCCTTTTCTTCAACTCACTGCATCCTATATTCAAGCCCTCTCACTTCCCTTTAATGCAAATTAGTGTAGATTATTGCGCGTATATATATATATATATGTATGTATGTGTAAAAAGCTCTACTATCAGATTCCTACCCATACTGACTCAAGCCAATAGTACTGAAACTTCTTACAAACATAGCTTGAGTCAGCATATAGAGAAGTCTCAACTCAGGAGTAGAATTATCTCCCCTTCTTTTTTCATCCCATTTCCTCTCATTCTCTCACACATTGTTTTTTGTCTTATTGTCTCTATAATAAAATCAATATAAAATATTAACGTGGTTTAACCGTAACCATTCAAGTAGGAGGAGAGGAGAGAGATTAGGAGGAGAGAAAACCCTTCCCCCTCAAGTCACGCCAATATCTAAGTTTCTAAACAAAACCCTTTAGCCAGCGTTATGAAGCTCACTTGTGCCACTTACATATAACAAGGTAGCTGGACTGTTGTCCTCCCCATTTGTGGAAGAAAAAATAAATAAGAATGAGTGCCAGAGTAATGAATTTAATATTTTGAATAATTCCCTGTCTTTTTCTGGGGTTGTTATCCCTCTCAAACCGGATTGGATCATATCCGGATTCAAATTGTAGGTGAATATCTTAGAGATTTTCACATCTTAACCATCTTAGAAATCATTTTGAATTCTTTTACTTAAATTAAACACAAATGATACCTAATAAAAACTGACCGGACGATATACGATAAACGTTTAAAATGTGAGAATACCTAGGATACCCAGAAAGAGAATCCGGTCCTCATCAACCACCAATTTGAGGAATCTTATCCTTATTATTTTTCATTGGTTCCATCATCCCTTGACTTTGGCACATAGCTTCTGGAACTATATATATATATATATATATATATATATATATATTAAATCAATTGACAACATGAGAGTAGCTCAACTTCTTATAAGTACATACATGGTTGCCTCCTATCATCAATATGAGATTTTTTCACAACACTCATATGGATAACACAAATGGGGTGACATGGAGCACATGTGACCGTTGACTTTACATGTGGACCAAGCTACCATGAAGAAAGTTGAGATTTTACCGTAAAAACAATTGGAATATGAGGAATAGTCGAATTTCTTATAAGCACATGTAAGGTTCATCTTCTCATCAATGTGAGATTTATTCTCAACACACCCCCTCACGTGTGATGAATTTTCAAGTCTAACGCGTAGACAATACAAACCGAGTGACATCTAATTAAATCATTTTAGATGGAAATAAATATTAAATTAGTACGTGGCTTCTTCGGATTGCCGGTGGGCAAGAAATTCAAATATGAATGATGAAAAAAAAAAGTGAAAAAAACATAGCACAAACAAGAGAGGGAGGCCGCTGTCTCATTGAATATGTCAAAGGGCCTATATTTCAAAACTTGGAAGTAGGAACAACTTGTATATTAAAACAAAACAAGAAATCTGACTCTTATTCGTTGTACTACATCCCCATTTCATTTGACGCTCCAGTCTCTTTGCTGAGCCTTTTCCTACAACGTCCATCATGCATTCCTTTCTGCTCCAATCGTTGTTTCCATTTCTTTTGATCGCTTCCTTCCTTTCGATCAACGTCGAGTTAAGTCTATGCCAGAATGATCAACAATTCACAAACTGCAGCAGCGCAATCAATTGTGGTGGCATCGAAAACATCTCCTACCCCTTTTATGGGGTAAACAGAGCTAGTTACTGTGGTCAGCCAGGGTACGAGGTCCAATGTCTAAACGAAGTCCCTGTCATCAACGTAAAAGGTCTGAGCTTTAGAATTCTTGAAATGAATTCTACTACTACTCCTCGGACTGTTAAGGTTGCTAGGCAGGATTACTGGGGTACTATCTGTCCTCCGACTTTCGTCAACACCACCCTCGACTTCTCTCTGTTTGATTATGGCTCTGGTTATACAAACATGACGTTTTACTACCAATGCAATGTCAACAACATAGGGCTTCCTAGCACGCAGTGCAACATAAGCAATACATTGAGCCCTGTTTTCTCTGTGCCAAGTTGGATGGTTGAGCAGACATCTTCTGTCGGCTGTAGAGATGAGGTTATTGTTCCGGTTTATACAGCAGCTGCTCAGGCTGTTGTGGCCAGTCAAACAACCGTCAGCGATGCGGTAAAAGGGGGCTTCCCATTGGAATTGCAGATTGACACCGATCAATGCAACAAATGTGAGGAATCAGGAGGACGGTGTGGGCTTAATACTAATTCTGGATTCAGCTGCTTTTGCCGAGATCAGGCCTATGCAACCATATGTAATGGAACTAGTAATTCATCTCAACCTGGAGGCGGAGGCGGAGGCGGAGGCGGAAGCGGAAGCGGAGGTACGTCTGTCCCTTGTCATTCTCTAGTAAATTACACATTAGGAACTCCTAGCTAGCTATCGAAGTCTTTGTTTTAGATGATTAGTCGTAAACTGTGTTTAATTAGGCTTGTGTGCTAGAAAACCCGGGTCGAAAATTCGAATGCAAGCAGAGGGAAGGAACCTAGTACAGTTAGAGCCAATTGTTTGCAAAAACAGCAAACAATTGATGGATTTGTTTGGTATCCATGTTGGATTCAATTTTTTGGGTTTGGGAAACCCTAAAACTGCTCGAGCCAACCCTAAAACTCTAAAGATTGTTCATGTTCAGGTCATTTTGCATCCCTTGTTGGTGCCATTCCAGTGAACCAATTTTGTTGCTCTTCCCACACGGCAAATTTTTTCTTCTAAATTTCAGTTTTACATATTACAAGCGATCAAATAAAAATTTCTTTACAAGTCAAACGCTTTAGTTCCATCGAAAAATACACCTAACCTACCATACAGCTATACAACTCTCCCGAAAACGTGAGTCGGCCTTTGTTGACTTTGATGATTGTCATCTAAGTGCAGAGGGATTAGGTATACAAAAATCCAAAATTAAGCCAATTTTTCTATTAAGGCGGCTCATCTGTTCGACAACCAATACCTATTTCCTGACGAGGCCACTACGCAAAGTTGAGCATAAAATTAGTCACAGACTTGGCCACCAAAGCTTTCCACTAACTATAAGCATTCCTAATTAAATTAAGGGAAATTTTATTTAAACCCATTAATCCTCTTTCCACACTCAATTTAGAAATTTTGTCCTATAAACTTAACATTTTACCCTCAAATACAAAATTTACCAACTTGAAAAAATTACACAAACACATAAACCCACCCAACCACCTACCCTGGCAACAACTGGACTTGATTATGGTCGTCATCAAGCAACCAATCGACAACCTTGCTAGGCTGGTGAAGACCAAGCCTTTCTTGAAGATCATACAATTGGATTACAGTGGGTACCGATAGCCTCACCCGCCGATCTCGAAGCCCTCTTATGGTGCAAACCTTGCTATGCCTGTCCTTTTCTCCAAAAGCTCGAGACGCATGCACAATCCTTGGATCCTTCAACCTTGGCCATGGAGTTGATGAACGAGATAAATTAGGGTTTTATGATATTTTATTAGCTTCTCTGGCTACACATTCTCTTGATGTCGTCGAAGACCACAACCGCCCTCCACTATATTTTTGTTGTTCTTCTCCACCGTCTGGCAATCCATTTTCCAATTTCCGGCAGCCAATTGTGGCTGGATTTTTCGCTAGTTGATAATATCTTTCTACACCCATATTTTCTTTAGGGCATAATTGGAATATAAAATTTAACAAAAATTTAATAGGTGTAGAAATAAATTTATTGGGTCTAAATAAAATTTCCCTTAAATTAAAGTTCCAAATAGAACCTTCTCTTTTTTAATATTAAAAAAATAAAATAAAATAACAAAGCAAAGATTTAACCTAACGTTTACTTCGTCACGCCCCCCCCCCCCCCTTTTTGTCTTCTCACTCCTCCTTTGCAGATGACGATGATTCCACATTCATCTTCTCCTTTTTTTTCAACGACTTTTAATAGTACCCTCTCTCTCTCTCTCTATCTCCATGGAAATACATCTCTATCCCTTCCAGAACATCTCTTTACTCCTTGTGATCACAACTACCATATGCCTTTTTCATGTCCGAAAATCTTCTGCTGCGGATGACGATCGATACCTCAACTGTAGCGCATCGTTCCAATGCGTAAATTTTCGGGATGTTCATTACCCTTTTTGGGGATCAAGCCGGCCAGATTATTGTGGCTACCCTGATTTCAAGCTCAACTGCAGCGGAGATGCTCCCGTGATCTCATTTGACGGCCAAGATTATCGAGTCCTCGATATAAATCAATCTACAAGTACTCTACGGGTTGCTAGAACGGACTTTTGGAACAACGTTTGTCCGGTGTCACTTGCCAATACAACCATAAAATCAAGCCGCGTCAAAAATACTACGGATGTTCAAGAAGTACTGCTGTTCTACGACTGTCCCCCGCTTAACATTCTTCTTCCAATTCAGCCCACAAGTCAGTTCAATTGCAGCATAAACAGTATTGCCACTTCCGTTAATTACTTTGTCACAAATTTAGGGCTGCTGAATATTAGTGGTAACTGCAAAACGACCGTCACTGCCAGCATTTCTCAATCTGCAGCTGCAAATCTCGTGTTGAATTCGTCCAAGGATAATCTGGTTGCTGCACTTGATTCCGGGTTTGGGTTGAAGTGGGATGCAAGTAATACCTTGTGTGACCAATGTCGAGGGTCAGGGGGTCAGTGCGGGTACAATATATCTTCAGCTGAATTCACCTGCTTCTGTAAGGATGGACATACTCCCTCAAACTGTGAAGGTATGCACCTAAACATCTTTCCACTACGTTTCTGATAGAATTAGACTATCGGTCTAACCCAAAACCAATTAGCAATATGCGGAATAAACTTTAGATTCCTGACTAGGATTGATGCGCTCAACAATCTGGGTCATAGACAATACGCTGGTGTTTGAAGGGTTAGATTGACGCCCTTCTTTAGTTTCTGTCCTCCAATTTTAGTACTTTGTACTATGGCAAAGGCTTCCTCAGCAACCAATGCGCTGCCTCAAATTAGAGAACCATCTACATTTGTTAGAACAAGTACATATTCTACTCTCACAAGTTAATAGAGTGCACGGATATGAAATTAGAATTTTAAGTGCATAATTGTCGTGCAGGATTTTCTTAGATAGCTAAGAAAATTTAAATTACCAATTTAGGATAGTTTTATATCCATTTATTTTAGGCTTTAGCACGTATTCATTTGTTTTTTGTTAGAGACTAAGGAAAATGCATGAGAGAAATGATAGATGAAAGAGGGCGGAGGAAGGATGGTGGAATGTGGAAGTAATCTATACGGAATTAATAGAAGAGACGAACTTTAAGAGCATGTAACACACATTATGTGCTCGTGCGCCAATTCTCTGTTTTTAAATTAGTGATCTAACTATGCGCTCTTCTTAACTTTCATCTTTTCCTAAACTAGTGATCTAACTTTGTGCTATGCTAAATTTTCTCCTATTCTCTGTTCTTAAACTACTTTTTAAATTTTTATCTTATTTTCTAGAAAGAAAGGAATTTCCGCACACCATTTTCTCCTTGTGCATTCTTCTAAGTTTGCTCCCATTCTTTGTGTGTGTGTGTGTTTTTTTTTTTTTTTGAACAAACGATATTATCTATACTAAGGGGGAGATGGTAGGCTTAGCCTCACAGTAGGCTAGCAATAATGTGGTTTAAATTCGCCTTTGGTGAGAATCGAACTTAAGACATCTCACTTACAAGTGAAGAGAAATACAACTAGACCGTAGTACTAAATGATTGCTCCCATTCTTTATTCTTAAACTAGTGCTATAACCATGCTCACTACCAAATAACTTTCTCACTCTTATTGTGGGCTCTCACAATCCCATCCATTTTCTTTCACATTACCATGACCATGACAAAAGCCATGTGGCATTCGATGGGAAACTTCAAGTTGGGTGGGTGCCCTCTTTTTTCTGATTTCTTAATAAAAGCATTTCCAAATTATGCTTCTAGATTCCAATCTCCGATTAGGGTGGCCATTTTCCATGCCAAAACAAAACCAACTCACTCGTATCACATGTGTGTCATATGTAGGTGCATTTTTAGGCCAATGCAAATAACCTTGGCAGAATGTTGAGATATATTGCAATTAAAAAACTATTTTTGTATTTGATAACTTGTTAGTTTCTCAGCAATATTAACACAAGAATTGTGATTATGTGATATAATTTGCATCCATTAATCAAGAGAATGCATTATACTATTTGCATAATTTTTTTTTTTTGTATTTGTTTTTTTTCGTGTTTTATTATTTTTGGGGTTTGATAGGGTATATTAGTTCCTTTTTTTTTATTTGTGTGGTGCATGTTGGGGATAGATTTAAGAGAAAT
Source organism: Malus fusca (assembly GCA_035220775.1). Lineage (NCBI taxonomy): Eukaryota > Viridiplantae > Streptophyta > Magnoliopsida > Rosales > Rosaceae > Malus > Malus fusca. The sequence continues at coordinate 31,566,131 of CM069075.1, read as the reverse complement.
ATTAAGGAGATTTTCTCAAAAGTGAGATTTTTCATGAACTCTCTATCACCTTATATTTTTGCCAAAATATTTTACTAATGTTAGTACGAGAATTTACGTTAAACTAGGAGGTCACAGAGAGTCTATAAAGAATCTCACTTTTGAGAAAGTTTCTTTAGCATTTCTCTAGATTTAAAGTAGGATGATATTTGGCTCCTAATACAAACAACATAATTCGCACAGTTAATTCTCTTTTCTTGTCATCTAACAACTATTTTGGAAAGCTGCCAAGTTCCTCGTACTAGATGTCTAAATAAATCGACCAAAAAAAAAAGTCTAAACAAATTCTAACGTTGAAATTAAAATTTAAGAACATTTGCTTGCTTTGCATTTGAAGATCTTTTGTGTGTAATTCAGTTGCAAACACTTCTGCCAAAAATTTCTTAGGTACAACTTTTTTTAATTTTATTTTGGGTCAAATTTCTTTGCTAGGTACAGTTCAGGGAAAATTTCTTCGATGTTTTGATGTTTGTTGAAAAAAGCACATGCATCACATCATCCCACATGTTTAATGCAATAAACTATTAAGGAAAAGGATCCGGTCAGGATCATTATCATAGGGATCCGGATGATCGTGTAATCATATTTGTTTATCATATATCGTACGGTCAGTTTTTTGTTGGATACTATTTATATTTACTTTTAAATTTTAAATAATTTTTTACCGTAAGATGTACGATGAATATATATGATTACAAGATTTCCGGATCCCGTAAAAGGATCCGGAGTCCAACTATTAAAAGGTAGGTCCATTTAATCAAATTCTTGATGGAGATTGTTCTTATTTAATGACCTAATATGCTTTGACGATACCTATACTTGGTCAATCAAACATGGCTTCATGTGCGCACTAGTTCACTTTTAGGAAAAATCTTCAGCACACCTCTTTTTACTTAGATATAGTGGTATACTCTTTGTTTAAGTATTATTTTTTCATTTAATTAGGACTAACTCAGTTTACTGTTATGAAATTTCTTAGTTTTCAACATTTCATACATTAAGTTTTTTCGTCTTAATTTTGTACCTTAAGCCATAATTTTGAGATGAAAAAAACTTAATATATGAAATGTTGAAAACCAAGAAGCTTTGGGAGAGTAAATTGAGATAGGACGAAAAAATTTGGTTTTTTTTAGCATAAGCGATATTTTACACTAATCTACACTAAAGAAAAAAGAAGAATTTCAACACAAAACCCAGTAAGTTGAATATAAAAAGAGCAATCTATCACTTGCTATTCAATTTAAAAATTAAAAACAAACAACACACGATTAAAATAAGTATGAAAATCTCATCGCAGATATGTAGGTAGTAGAAGTCTTCTACCTAGAAAATCAAGTCTAAAGATTGTATGACATACTAATTCACTTGGGTTTCATCCACATTGCTTGACTCAAACCTTTTAATAGTTAACCAAGAGTCATACTAATTCACAAATACATAACAAGAATTATATAATTTAAAGGACAAATAACACTAAAATAGTTTCTAAATTACCAAAATGCCCATCAATTATTGAACAAATATAATTCCATACCATAACAACATTAATTTTTTTTTTTTTAAACAAACGATAATATCTATATTAAAATGGTTGAGAATTGACTAAATCTTATAATGAGCTTGTTATAATAATATGATTCAATTCTGCTTTTTACGAGAGTCAAACATAATACCTCTCACATATAAATGAAGAATAACATCTGAATTGTATTAATACCAACATCAACTAAAAGAAGGAAATCCATACAGCCTAGAAGACAACAATTTTGTCAGCAGCCCCGAAAACTATTCAAAAGCGGCGTGCAATCCGCTACCCCCACATAAAAGTCCAACATTTCCAAGTCAACAAACCACAGCCCACCACGTCATCACAAAACCTCCATTCTTATTAAATTTCATCACTTCCCGCCTCGTCTGCCCCGCTGTCGTTTCATTCCCCCTTCCCTCAATGCTCCCACTCCTCTTCCTCCTCTTCCTTTTCTTTTTCTTCTGCTCCGTCGACGTTACGACGTCATTCCCCGCCGATGCCGACCTCTCCAACTGCACCCAAACCTTCGACTGCGGGCCCTTCCGGAACCTCACCTACCCCTTCACCGGCGGGAGGCGCCCCTCCTACTGCGGCCCGCCGGAGTTCCACCTCAGCTGCGTCGATGACTCGCCCGAGTTGACCATCGCGTCCCTGAGCTACCGGGTTCTCAAACTCGACCCGGTTCACCAGAACCTCACCCTCGTCCGCTCCGACCTCTGGAACTCGACCTGCACCGACAAACTCTCGAACTCGACTCTCGAGTCCGTGTTCTTCAGCTACGATGAGGACGACGACATGGACGTCACCATTTTCTACGGCTGTAATTCCACCTTAATCACTCCTAAACCTAAGAACTGGTTTTTCTGCGACCTCAACTTAACTTTCGACGACGCTTATTACGTGATCGGGCCGGTACCGCTCGATCCGATCATGAGCGGGTTCAAGTGCTCCGTCGGGATTACGGTGCCGATTCTCAAAACCACGGCGGCGGTGCTGGTCGCCAACCGGTCTCTGTTTGGAGAGGCGATCATGACCGGCTTCAATGTCAATTATACCAACCCGTACGAGAAGCAGTGCGCTAAGTGTCTCAATGTCAATGGGCTTTGCGGGTTTGACTCGGATAAGAACCGACCCGTTTGCATTTGCGGCAATCGAGTCTGTAACCCAGCAGGTATTTCTTTTTCTGGGTATTGTAGAGTTTACTTCTAGTAGTTTTGGGCAAGTTTTAGGTTGTGCTTGGAGTGCCCAAATTTGAAAATTTACTGTGTTTTGGTATTTTCCCGACCTCGCAAAACGAGGAGCCTTCTTGACTTGGTATCACGCTTTAGAGTGTGTTTTGGTATCATTCTTGGATCCAATTTCTTGTCTTTTCATTTGTAGAAGTCAAATATTGACACAAGTTGTATCTACAGTTTGTTAAATTCCTGCATGGATTCCTAACTTCCAATTCAAGTTTGGATAAGATGATGTTCTTTCTATTAACATTTTGAATCTGTTTGGCTATTTCAGGAAATAAGCCGCAAATCAAAATAGGTAATATATCACTTCATTAACAACTTATTGTAATGTTTACAATGGCATCATGGGACGGAGATGAAAATCTAAACAATATTTTGTGTTTCATCTTCAGGTCTTGCTGTAGGAGGTGCAATTCTTTTCGGCGTTTTCGTAGGGTTCTATGTATATTATTTCATCCAACGCAAGAAGAAGAAACTTGCTGCACAGACTCAAAGCAAAGAGCTTCCTACACCCCTTACTAGCAAGGGTGTTGCTACTCCCTCGACTGATCTCTCGCAATTTCAGAGCATCCCGTCTTATCCCTCTTTTACCTGCAAGTCTGACTACGATAATAAGGGGAGTACTTACTTTGGAGTTCAGGTCTTCAGCTATAATGAATTAGAGGAAGCCACTGAAAATTTCAACCCCGCTAAAGAGCTTGGAGATGGAGGCTTTGGCACTGTTTACTATGGTTCGAAAATACTTCCTTTTCCATCTTTGCAAGCAATTTAGCTCACAAACAGATAATCTTGGTTTTATTTGGTTAAATGTTCTTGTAATTGTTTGACCAGGTAAGCTACATGATGGCCGCGTAGTGGCTGTGAAGCGCCTTTATGAAAACAATTTCAAACGTGTGGAGCAGTTTATGAATGAGGTCGAGATCTTAACTCGTCTTGAACACCGAAACCTTGTCAAGCTGTATGGATGCACCTCAAGACGCAGCCGAGAACTCCTCCTTGTTTATGAGTATATTCCTAATGGAACAGTGGCTGACCATCTCCATGGGAAACGAGTGGAATCCGGCTGTCTTAGTTGGCCTGTTCGATTGAGCATCGCCATAGAGACAGCTGATGCACTGGCTTTCCTCCATCGCAATGATGTTATACACCGTGATGTCAAGACCAACAATATTCTCATAGACAACGACTTTTGCGTGAAAGTGGCTGATTTCGGTCTGTCGAGATTGTTCCCCAACGATGTCACCCATGTGTCAACCGCTCCGCAAGGGACTCCCGGCTATGTCGATCCTGAGTATTACCAGTGCTATCAACTCACAGACAAGAGTGACGTATATAGCTTTGGGGTGGTCTTGATCGAGCTTTTATCGTCTTTACAAGCCGTGGACACCAACAGGCACCGTCATGACATAAATTTGGCCAACCTGGCTGTCAACAAAATCCAAAACCATTTAGTGAATGAGCTGGTTGATCCTCATCTTGGGTATGAAACAAACTACTCTGTTAGGCAAATGACAACAGCTGTGGCAGAATTGGCGTTCCGGTGTTTGCAACAGGAGAGGGATATGCGACCAACCATGGACGAAGTGTTGGAGGGTTTGAAAGCAGTCCAAAACGAAGATCTTGGTTCAGAAAACGGCGAAGCAGTGGTGCTGGATATCCGATCAGACGAGGTTGGACTTTTGAGGAATATGCCACCCCCGCTTTCACCGGACTCGAATGGAGCTGATAAATTGGTTAGCGGCTCTACCACACCTAGTTCCTTTTAGAAGTAGAGATTTCCATATCCTCCTTCCTTTTTTTTTTCAGTGAGCTTCAGCCTTCAGTTCTAAAATAGATGGTAGAAAGTATTGTAAACACTCATAAGCAGATGTTAAAACTTGAATGTCTTTCTATATTGCCGGTTGGTTTTCGTTTGATGTTGATGCAAGATACTTTGGAGAAGCATCATCACTATTTGGTGCATGCTAGGCAGCCAATGTACATAAATATATGAAGCTTTTTACTTATTCTCTTATCAGCTTTACAAATCTGAGTTTAGTTAAGTTAGCTGAAGTAGTCTGCTCTACATTCCACACCCGAATTTGAATATCCTCTCTACAATCTAGATGAATTTAGTGTAATATCATTTGTCAAAAAATAAAATACACGATTTTTTTGATAATTCATTCCTTTAAAAATGATTTTTTTTGTCGGATAAATATGATTTTTTTTTTCTTTCAGTAATTTTCATTGTTTAAGATTAAATGATATTTTTGGCATTTCCAAAATCCAATTTTAACTTTTTATTTTCATTTTTAACCTCAACAGGTTTTTAAGAGATGGGACAGAACTATTTAACCCAGGTCATGCTGGTGAGAGCACTCTAGCTGCTTCTATCCTCCAGATCGTGGGATTGATTGGTAACTTGAAATTCTAGGGTGCCACAACACTAATGTTACTGCCGGATTGGAGACTAACTTGGTATACGGTGACACAGTACAGTGTACTTTCTTCATTACACGGTACGACAGGGATGAACTTGAATGGTACGGTATTTTGGGTCGCGGTTTGTTCTGGAGATTTAATTAAGAGTCAATTTAATGTACTATACAATTATGTTACATTTTTATATACACAATCAACTAATATTTATTTTTACACTTCATAAATAATTGAACAACAACAAAAGTGATATAATTGAACATTCGTATCTTATTTGGGTCATAGATATAGGCAAGTTTGGTAACTAAAAATATCACCCAATGAGAATATTACATGTGGACGGTAAACACCCAAATAGACGAGATTGCCCCTTGCTTACCTGCGAGAAAGAACCCACCCTCAAGACCACTCTAAGGGCTAGCTTGAGATTGCCGTGTTTTTAAAAAAGCTGTTTTTGATGTGCTTTAAAATGATGTCATAAAATAAAATAGTTGAGGGTTTGATAAATCGTATTTCTAAAAGTGTTGTGAGCATGAAAAATATTGTAAAAGTATTTGGTAAATTTTTAATGTAGAAAGATTGATGTGGGAGGGGCAGTGGCAGGCAATGATGGGAGTATGATGATGGTGCCAATAATAGGGTGTGGTAGCAGTGGTGGCAGCGATCGTGGTGGTGACGGCGACATCGTTAGCGGTAGCAATGATGGTTGAGGTGATGGCGCCAAGGTGTAAGGTTGATGGTCACAGTTGTGAAGGTGGAGGCGATCGCGATGGTAGCCGTGGGTTGTGGGCAGCACTGGTGTTGTGATAATTGTGGCGGCAATCACGATAGTAGCCGTGGTTCTGAGCAACAATGGTGTTGCGATAATTGTGGAGTAGGGTGGTTTTACCAATAATTGATTGTGGTGGTTGGTGATAGCGTTGATGGTGGTTGTAGTTGTAGTAGCAGTTGTGTTTGTGGTAGTGTTGGTGGCGGCGACAACAATGAAGGTGGTAACTGTGGTGGTGATGTAAGGAGTGGTAGGTGGTGGGGAACAAGTTTTATGGAAAATGAGTATTCAAATACGACACTGACTAATTCAAGGAGAATGTCGAACTTACCTTCAAAGATGACATCGCACATATCGGAAGAGCACCGGAGTTTGAGGCTTCACAACAGGAGGAAGTAAGCAACTACTTCCATCGTGCCCTTCAAGCCTGTGGTGCACCAAAACAAGACCAAAGCGGCAAACGGTATATATTGTACCAAGACTTTTAAGTCCTACCTTCAAGAATGGCAACCTGGCACATCCTTGACACAAGGGCAATAACTCTCCAAGCTACTAGTTTTCATTAATTGTATCTCTATGGATATTCTTTTTTATATGCATGCATGAGTCCTCCACCATCTTTTATGGTCTTACATGATCTTTTTGTGAAGTAGAATCATCAGAGGCTTAAAGCACTTACATAAACATATGTGTTAAAATATGTGGTCCCGGATCCTAACAATATATAAGAGAAGCTTGGCTCCTTAAGATTGAGGAAGAGTTCTTCCTCAATTTACTTTGTATTCGATCGACATAACTTCGTATTTACAATTGAAACCGTTTATATCATAAATCACTTTGTAAAAATCATCTCTACAAAAATCAATTATAACTAAGGTCTTTTAGTCAATCAACAGTAACAAAATAGATAGACGGTTCATAATGCTTTTACCAAATTCTAATTTTTTTTAGAGGTTAATCACAGTTTACTACCCTGAAGTTTCTTGGTTTTCAACATTTGGTACATGAAGTTTTTTTAGTCCCAGTTAGGTACCAAAAGTTACAATTTTGGGACACTTTCATACATCAGTTAAATTTTCTATTAGAATTTCTGTTAACTAATGATGTGGCACTCACGTGGCCATTCGTAGTTCACATTAGTACTTCAAAGCATTCATAGTAGTTATATGCAATAATCAATTTATAAACATTTGTGGAGATGTCAATCTTATATATGTGCATATATATATATATATGATAGAAGAGAAAAGACCTACTCACCTTAGGTCCGCGCTACGACTCCCTCGCACGAACATTGAGACATCACGAACTATCGTCGCATGCGGCCAATTATCAAATCATGTCTCAAAGTTCTTACTAATAGAGCACATAATTTACATAAAACATATCCTCAAGGACCTTCAAGAATAATTTGAGATCCATTGACTAAGAGTCCACCGTCGATCTTCGATCGACAGTTGGGTCCACAACCCTGTAAAACTCGACCCGGAAGATCCGCATCTCGGATTTCCAATCCGTAACTTCTCATGATACAAAATATGCTTCTAGAACAACATACTTAAGTTTCATTACGATCCAACGGTTGGATCTCCACCAATTTCCAAAACTGATTAGCGGTTAACGTTTTTTTTTTAACTTACAAATTCAATTTGGGAAGATCCGTATGTCAGATTCTCAATCCGTAAAATCCTACATTCTTCAAATATTACGTACTACAATGTAACAAAGTTTGGTGACGATCCAACGGTCGGATCGTCGATTCACCTGAATACCTAATAACGTATCGTAGAGAATTTAGGTTCCAACGATCAACCTACGTCATTCGAGTATCAAAACTTAATTCAAGACATTTAACATAGCCTAAAAATAGCATTGGCGACCCCATGGCCACACGACACCGTGGTTGGCGGTCGGCCGCCCCGACTCGTCGGAAAATTCAACTATTTCTAAAAATTCTCAAATATTATGGAAATGAAGATCTCGAAGAGTAGAGCAAACTTTATACCTATGGCCAAGGCCAATTTGGCTTGGAAATGCTCCAATTTCACGAAAACCCACCGGAACCCTAGTTTTTGGGTATTTTCGATTCGACTCCATGGATGCTCCGACGCCCCTACCATCACTTGGGCTTTGTTCCTGAGGTTGGGGGGGAGCCTATTGGTAGTGACAATTGGCTGAGTTAGCTTCACGATTTATGGATTGCCGTCGAACACCCACACGCACCACCGGTGCATTTCTCCCGAATCTAAGGTCAAATTGTATGAATTTAGGGGTAAAAATGGTAGAGAGAAGGCTAGGGAGGTGTTTCCAGGTGATGGTTTGGCTTAATTCACTAAAATTTGGCCGGGAAACCATCGGTTTCTATGGTTCCCGTCGGCCAAGTCACACAGGTCAAGGAAGACCCGTTTTAGGTTCCCTCATTTTCTTATTCTCTCCTTTCCCTCCTGGTTCTTCTCTCCCATTCGTCACTCTCCCTCTCTCCTCATTTCTGATTGGGCAGTGCCCATCTCCTTCCTCTCATTCTCTTTCGCTGCCATTAGGCAGCCATCCCCATTTCTCTTTCTCTTCTCTTTTCTCCCACAACCTTTTACATAAATAATAATAATAATAATAATAAATAAATAAATAAGGTAATAAATAACAATCCTTACCAACGTACTTTTGGAATACGGTAAGGTAATAGTTCATACGCGTCATGAACAAACGATCAATGAAAATCAATACCCTCGCCTCTAGGGTATTCTCGTAAATTTCATATTTTAAGATTTATAAAATAATAAAATTTGAGACGGGTTGTCACAATTCCCCTAATAAAAATTAAAACCCTCAATTACAACTAACTGGACTCTTAATTAAAGCATAAACATCAATTACAAATCGGGTTCATAACATGATTCTTCTCTCTCCTCTAGTGGCTCGCGAACCATAGCTGCTCCTAATTGAATTTCGAATTTGTGCTCTTTAGATTTTGGGGATTAGGGTTTTTGCAAAGGGTGAAGGTGAAGAGGATGGAGGAGAAATAAGGAAAGGGAGGTGAAGAGGATGGAGATAGGTCGGGTATAGAGCGTTGGGTGGGCGCAGAGGAAAGAAATGAGAGAGCGGGGGTGAGGTGAGGTAGGAGAGGTGAGTATGGGTTGCAGAGGAGATAATGGAGGGTGGTGCAGGTTGTAGAGGAGAGAAGGGATGGTCGGTGGGGGTTGCAGATAAGAGATGGGAGAATGTGGGTTGCAGAGGAAAGTAGGGAGGGGTTGGGGGAGGTAGAAGACGGGTGGGTACTTTTTTTTTATGGTTTTTAATTTTTTTTTAATATTCAAATGGGCCCATATTGACACATGGCGCCCAGTTATTGTCCACGTGGACGGCACATCATCAGTTAATAGAAATTCCAACGGAAAACTTAACGGATGTATGAAAGGGTCCCAGAATTATAACTTTAGGTTCTAGACTGAGACAAAAAAACTTCATGTACCAAATGTTGAAAACCAAGAAACTTTAGAGCCCTTTATTTATTTATTTTTTATTTATTTTATGACTATGGTCTCATACTTTATTGATTTTTTTTTGTTTGCAAAGATGATTGATGAATCAATATTATATTATATGTATTGCCCTAATCTTAGTTTATTTTGGTTATTATTTTGGAAGAATTTTATACCTTGATTTATATTTTTAATGTAGGACTTTTGATTTCTTCTTGAACATAAAGTAACTAAACAGATGAATTTTGGAGTGATTCTAATTGGAAGATGTTTGTAAGTCTTTCAAGATGATTGTAGCAAAGTTTCAGATTTTTCTACTAAACCGTTTGACCGTGTCAATGAAATAAAGGTCTAGTGCGTAGCTTTCCCAGATTGACTTTTTTGACGTTTTGGGTATTTTGGAAGTCAAGATTGCATATTTTGAGGAAGATTCTTTCTAAGAAATTGTTGGGGACGACTTAAGCTTTCAAAAGATACCTTTTGGGACCAAATCGAAGTTGCTTTGGTCAGTCAAAAGTCTGATTTTCTAAAAAGTCCGAATTTCAGTTCAAATAGGAAACCTCTTATTTTCTGTTTTATTATTTTATTATGTTTCCTCGTTTTATTTTAAGACATTTCTAGGTAGGGTTTTATTTTGTAATAGTATAAATAAGGCTATTTAGCTATTAGAGAAAAAAAAAGGAGGAGAACACGCGCACTACTTTTGGAGAGCTTTTGAAGTTTATTTTCAAGGTGTTTTATTTCCATGTTTTTAAGAAATTTTGTTTTATGATTGTTCATAACTAGTTTCTTTTGCTAGGGCAAGACCACGAGGCTTATCAAGAATATGTAGTTTCTTTTCAATTTACTTATGATATGCATGTTTTGAATTATTAATCACCGTTTTAAACTATCTAAGTGCCTTAGTGATTCGTGACCATTAAGATATTTAGAAAAATAATTTGATGCACTTTTGGTTGGAAGGTTCCTTGAAATTGGCGATGGCTTCTTGTGGTTAATAATTATAATTTCACTTAGGATGAACACCACGTTTTAAGGGTTGCATGGTTTTTCAAAAGGTTTTCATAAAACTTAATGAGTCTTTCATGTTCATATTTGATTCGAACGTCCAAACGGGTTGCATGTTAGATATATGTTCTATGTTGGAGGTTCCAAGTAGGATATATATTAGCAAACCCTAACCTTCAAAATATGCATGGATAATTCATAAGTAATTGGAAGAACTGCTTAGGATTGTTAAGGTGATGACAGAACCCTAGTGTTTCTTTAAATTGTTTTCTAGTTGATTTATTTAATTGTTTTTATTATTTTAAATTCCAAAACCAACATTTTCTAAACTTTATTTTAAATAATTAATTAAGAGTTGGTTTTAAATACAAATAATTCATTCAATCCCTGTGGAAAACGACTTTGCTTGAGCCGTTTATACTACAACTATCTTGTTCTCTTGCAAGTATTTTTAAGTGTTTTTATCTTTACATTTACAAGTGGTAGAAATCTCTATAGATTGATTTATAAGATTAACAGTTCGGATCATAAACTTAAAATTCCGTGAATCGACCCTAGGAAATAAAATGAGGAGGAACTCCTCCTCAACAATTATGGAGCTAAGTTAATTCCTACATACATAACAAAGTGGAGAAGATAAAAACGCCTCATAGATTACAGCAAAACTAAAAATATAGTTGAAACCCAACAAAACTCAAATTTGGGGTTCAACTCTCCCTTCAATTTCCATCATCATCCACTAGGCAATAACAGAATTACAAAGAAAACAATATCAAATTCAAATTTCATCAAATCCGGCAATCAAATAACAACAAACCTCATTTCCCCATACCTTCTCTTCTTGACTTCACTCTTGTCTCGTACCTAACGTGAAGCCAAATATTTCATCACAGCGTGCCACGTGTAAAGCACAGCTGGCCTGCAGCCCGTAGGACTCCTAGAGGCCGAACAAGCCCAAGTAAAGAAAAAGTTTTTATAAAGTCGGTCTGGGTTTGGTGAATGATTTGACAAAGCAATTGGACTAGAACGCCCCTCAAACTTGAAAAGTCATAACTGGCTTTAAAAAATAGATTTATGATACACAAGGGTATTTTTGTAAGAAAACAGAGAAAATAAAATACTAATTTAAACTATTAATCAACGAAATTCTCTTTGTTAACTGAAAAAAGCCCCAAAAACCGTATATTATGGCCTTTTTTATTGGCACCCTACAATGTTATGAATACATCTCATTTTCTTTTATTTGGTTTGAATTTCCTTTTCTACCCTAATTTAAATTAGATAAAAACAAAGAATCAAAACCAGCACCACCTTCATCATCCTAAAACCTACTCCTTCTCGACAACCCCACACCATGGCACGTCCATTAACAAAATGATGTCAAGTATACCAAAACATATGCTGACTTACAATTAAACTAGCCAATAGTCTCATAGAAAGTCAATTCCTAATTGACACAGAAGGATTGCTTCTCTGCAAGTAGCATTTTTCAAAATTTTCACGGTCATCAAGTTGGTATCCTTGATTAGGCTGATATCAACATTATAAAATTCAATTTTATGGTATTTCATGTCCTGCAAAATATTAGCTGAAGTGAGAATTCTAGAGACAAAGAGAACGGCGGGAAAGGGGGTGGCTATCATTGGCCGACACCAACGAAGAAAGTGGCAGAAGGGTGAGCGGTTGAGATAGGATGTTAGAAGGTTTTAATTTCTTAACTATTATAAAAGGTGGTCTTAAACAATGAAAGGGCTAATATTGGAATTTTAAAGAATAATTTTGAAGTTGGGGTCTATTCATAAAATTATGGGGTGTTAATAAAAACACCCTATATTAGTGGAGAAATTAGTAAAAGACACATGACCTATACTTTAACATTAGCGCTATTTTGTTACTCATTTATGGAAGCATTGTAAAAAATCTTTAAGAACAAGTAGCGCCTGTAAATAAAAAATAAAAAAAAAGTCTTTTAAACAAACGTATGCACGTGCAAAAATGCCAGTTTTTTTTATTAAGTGGACAAAATTACACTAAGGTGTTTGATATATGTGCTAATTGCTAAGTTGCATAGTAGGTTAAATATAATATTTGACATTAAACTCGTCGTTTACGAATATAAAATTATATACTTACTTATTTACTTCCAAGTAGTAAAGTCTAAAGAAAAAGTTAGAGAAGGCATCCATAAAGCCGTTTTCCTCACTTGTTTTTTTAAAGCAGCACCCCACATTCCACTTCATCCCTGTCCTTATTCCACCCTCCTCTCTCCACCAAAAACAAATAAATAAAAACAAAAAAAAATGCATTTTTCAGCTCCATTTGCTCACTCCAAACAGTGAATAAAGCAATCCCACCCCTCCCCAGATCAGATCTCACCTTCTCTCCACTCCACCACCACCCAATGATTTTTATCCACTGAATCATCCATCGTGAATTTTGTACACCACCGACTGATCGTTTCCCATGGCGACACTGCAGAAATTCAAGCTCTTAGCAACTCAATGCGCCGTCGCCGGAAGCCCAACGCGAAGCCCATCGGCCAGCCCAGTCATCCACCTCCGCCGCCGCAAGACGCTAAGAATGTTCCTCACCCGCCAGGATCGCCGCCGATTGCCTCGCCAAACCAATTCCTCGGAATCTCCACCCATTGACGGTGACAATCGCGACGGTGATTCGCCGCAGAAGAGCAAGGAGGTCGCTCGGGTTCGGCGCAAGCTGAAGGACCTCTTCGTGTCGTCGCCGCCGTTCGAAGATAGGATTTCGGATAGGAGGAGTGGAGGAATTGGGGACGAAGGAGAAGGACGAGGGTTGTTATCGGCAACCGGAAGTGGTGATGGTGCCGGTGAGATTCCGACTCAGCGAGGCGCAGGCTTGTCGCTTCGGCCAATAACGGCGTCGTTTCGAAATAGGTTACTGAAACGAGCTTGGCGGCCTGTTCTGGTTACCATCCCCGAGTAGCTCAATTTTCTGTGAATGTACGGATAATTCCATTTTTTTTTTTTTTTTTTTTTTGGAAAATATGAATTTTTGGTGCTCTGGACTCTGGAGTCTGGAGTCTGGAGTGTAATCTTTAATATGTTAGTTTTTTTTTTTTTTAAATTTTAATATAAATAGTAAATAAGAAATTAAATTTGTTTTCCGAAATAAGAAATTTAGATTCATATATAATGTTTGGTGGTAACGGATTTTGGCGCCGCCCAAGGCTAATGTGCGCCGGGAGTTGCTACTGTTAACGAGAAGCGTACCGACCACGATACGTCGGGCCTGGCCATTGCGGCGAAACCAGTCGCGGAACGTGCCGCGCATGTTAGCGTCATCTGCGCATCTTATCAGTTAGATTTAGATGTACGTCAAGATCTTATCATTAAAAGCATGGTGGGTTTGTGGAATTTTCTTGTGGTGTAATAATATTTTTATTGCAAGGGGGCTTGGCCAATTGGTCTGCGTCTTTTTGCACTTAAAATAGAATCATTTCATAAGAGAATGATTTATATAAAACGAGTTTATCATTTTATGATGTTCGGCCCAACAACGTATTTTTATGTGTAATTTCTCTTCAAGTGATTGTAGACATGCAAATTTCAGTAAAAATAAATTATCACATAACACATTAAATTTTGACATGCAAGGAGCTTACATGGCATATTACTCATCAGGACCGGACAAGTCATCAAGAATACATATCAACGATTGGCGGAAATTAATATTTGATTTTAATTTAGATTAAATAAATAAATAAATTTAAATTAAAGCAAATAGAAATGTCAAATTGAGCAAGATTGATTATTTGATTTTATTTAAATTAAATAATTGATTTATTGATTGATTGATGGAAATAAATCACGAACCAAGCCACAACAAGTTCAAATCCATCCGTAGGCAAGGCTTGGAAAGTCTATAAATACAAGGCCCCAAGGCAAATGAAAGGGATCCATAAATCATTCAAGCACCCAGATGCTATCAAAACTTAAGCACCTAAATTCCCAATACTTACAAGAATTTAGAAAGCTCTTTGTGTTCTTCACCAAACATTCAAATAATCATCAAGCATCACTACCCGTGTCAATCCTTCAAATCGTCAAGAGCCAAAATCTCGCGACAACCGTTCATCTGAGCTTAAGTCATCGCGACCCTTTGATCAACAACCTACTCATCCACACATCTTTTGGAGATCGAATAAGAGAAAACTTGTAAACAGGGATTGTAACCCTACAAATTTACTTTGTACACATGTTCTCTTGTTACTTGCTACAGAAAATTAATGTTTTCAGTGACAATGCATTACTAGACTAAAACGCCAATGTGACGGTGAATGCGTTTTACACATAAAGCTAAATAAGATTATAGCCACTTCGTACTACGATCTAGTGATATTCCTCTTTACTTGTAAGTGAGAGGTCTTAGATTTCATTCTCGTCAAAGGCGAATTTGAACTACATTATTGCTAGCTCATTGTGAGGCTAAGTTCACCCCTCTCCCCCTTAGTGTGGATAATATCGTTTGTTTATTAAACAAATTTATAAGATTATAAGCACGTGCAAGGTCCATTCTTTCCTCGATGTGGATTCATACTCTCAGCAAGAGGGTTTGAATGCTGAATGTAATGGGTTGAAAGTAAGACTCTAACTACCATGACAATTGTAGAATTTTGGATGTGTATTTCATGTCAAAACAATTACAAGATGAAACATTATATAGGAAAAGAAAGAGAACATACGCCTAACTTGCCTAACTTGCCTAACTTGCCTAATTTCTAACTTGCCTAATTTACACAAAGAAGGTTGACTAGCCTAACTTCACTAGTCATCCAACATGTTTATTTCATGCATGCATTTTAACAAAAGATATGACTTCATGCATTCCAACACTCCCCCTCAAGCTGGATCGAGGGAATTCCTTGAGCCAAGCTTGGACAGAATGCGCATGAACTGAACCGTAGAAAGAGGTTTAGTAAAAATAACGCTTTGCTTCTTGCTGAGCCATGTTACCAAATTCCCTCTTGAAATGGCTTTGTGCCACAAACAAACAGTAATGGCTTCGTGCCGCAAACAAACAAACTTGAAATGGCTTCGTGCCGCAAACAAACAGTAATGGCTTCGTGCCGCAAACAAACAAACTTGAAATGGCTTCGTGCCACAAACAAAGAATAATGGCTGGCTTCGTGCCGCAAACAAAGAATAATGGCTTCGTGCCACAAACTTGAACAACGTTAGGTAGAGCTAAAGCATCCATCGAGCTCTCAGCTTCATAATGTTCTCCAGCCATCTTGGCTTAGAGTAAATGTTCTCCAGCCATCTTGGCTTAGAGTAAAAGTTCTCCAGCCATCTTGGCTTAGAGTAAATGTTCTCCAGCCATCTTGGCTTAGAGTAAAAGAAACTTAGCGGAAACGATCAACAGAGCATCCATCGAGCACTCAGCTTCATAATGTTCTCCAGCCATCTTGGCTTAGAGTAAAAGAAACTTAGCGGAAACGATCAACAGAGCCAGGAATTTCGAGTTCCTGCTCTGATGTGGAAATTTTCAGGTCGACGGGCCGAGGGCCCACTCTAACAACACCGATACTGTCCCCACTTAACCACCTGCACAATCCTCAGGTGTGGGGTTTTATCACAAAAGGCCTCGATGTTAGTTAGAGAGGGGTATTTCTATTTAAAGCACTCTTCTCTTCTCCCTCTGTCCGATGTGGGACGGGAGGTTCCAACACTCCCCCGCACGTGAGACCCCACTTATGGGTCACACGTGAATTTTCCACACATCGGCAACCACGTGGAGCCATGTCGGGACTCACCCAATCACGCGGGGCCAATGGGGACCCACCCAAACACGTGGCATCTTTGGCCTACGTGGATAATCGCGCGGGGCCAATGGGGACCCACCCAATCACGTGGCAGTACGGGCCCGCCTCCTGGCTCTGATACCATGTGGAATTTTGGATGTGTATTTCATGTCAAAACAATTACAAGATGAAACATTATATAGGAAAAGAAAGAGAATATAAGCCTAACTTGCCTAACTTGCCTAATTTCTAACTTGCCTAATTTACACAAAGAAGGTTGACTAGCCTAACTTCACTAGTCATCCAACATGTTTATTTCATGCATGCATTTTAACAAAAGATATGACTTCATGCATTCCAACAACAATCCACCACTTGCATAATAAACATTGTTCTTGTTTATTTTGCAAGTAAATGAGGGGTAAGTTTTAGTTTGAATTACTGGATAGTTCAACTTAAAGATGAAGATGTCACATTATAACTAGAGTTGATTATATTAGTTTAATATAAGTTTGTTTCACATGTAATTAGTGTGTGAGTTTGTTAGGAGTGAATAGTCAAAAGGCTATATATGTATTTGTTTTATTCTACTGAGTTAATGTGAAAATAACAGTTTTCTTAATCTCTAAGAAATACTCTTTCTCTCTCTTCCTCAAGAACTCTGATATTCTGAGATTCTACATGGTATCAATCTCCATTTGCCTCACGGCCGCTTTGATCCTCATCGTCTTCGCTTCGCATCTCTGATTCCGTGTCTGTTCTTCACGAATTTCACCTCTGTTGTCATGGCTTCTCCCTCTGATTCATCATCTCCGTCTGATCCAGTACCAAATTTCTCTTCTCAAAACCCTAATTTCTCAAATTCGTCAAATTCGTATGCATCTCTGACCATTCAGAACATTGGAAGCATGGTTCCTATCAAGCTGAAACGATCCAATTATCTTCCATGGCGTGCGCTGTTTGCCCCAATTTTGCGTCGCTACAAGCTTCTTGGCATCATTGATGGCACTGAGTTGTGTCCACCGCCTCTACTCTCGGATCGATCTGTTAATCCTGCATTTGAGATCTGGTATGAGAAAGATCAGAATCTTCTCATCTGGTTGAATTCCACATTATCTGAAGATGTGATTCCCTTTACAGTCGGTGTTTCTTCTTCTCGAGATCTATGGCTCAAGCTTGAACACCGTTTTGGTGGTGTTTCTGATGCTCACATCCACCAGCTCCGATCTCGTCTTCAGGCCATACAAAAAGGCTCTCAATCTATGTCAGATTATCTGCAACAGGTGAAAGAAATCTCTGATTCTCTCTCGGCTGCTGGTGCGCCTATTTCTGATCGTGATCTCATAGCGGCTACACTGGCTGGGCTTCCTGACGAGTTCGAATCGTTCATTGATTCACTCATGCTTCGCCTTTCGTCCACTTCTTTGGATGAATTACATGGTCTTCTTCTTACCAAAGAACTCTCTATGTCTCGCCGCAAGAAGCTCTCTTCCACTACTGAACCGTTTCAAGCATTTTCCGTGCAGTCCCAAGCACCACTGCTTCCCACTCCACCGACTCATGCCTTTGCTGCTCAGAATCATCAGTCACAGCCAAATTCCTCTCGATTCTACTTGAATCGTGGCCGCAACAACAATCGTGGATCTCAATTTACCAACAATCGCTTCCATTCCAATCGAGGTTCTAGGGGCAATTCTCGTGGTAACTCGTCCCATCGAGGACAATATCAAGGTTCTCGTGTTGGTTGTCAAATTTGTGGCTCCACAAGTCATGAAGCTCTTGATTGCTTCGATCGCATGAATCCTGAGCTTTCTGGTAGAATTCCTCCTGCAAAACTTGCGGCTATGTGTGCTCATTACAGCTCCAAATCATTTCCATCCTGGCTTATTGATTCTGGTGCCACTTCTCACATCACAAATGACATTGCTGCCATCAACTCACCTACACCATACACTGGAGAGGACAAAGTATATATTGGTGATGGTAAAGGTCTGTCCATTCACCATACTGGCTCTTCTTCCTTGCATACTGCACATGCTGATTTTAAATTGCGCAATGTTCTTCATGTTCATTCTATGAAGCATAATCTGTTATCTGCTTATCAGTTTGTTAAGGATAATCATTGTGCATTGACTCTTGATTCTGATGGGTCTATGGTAAATGATCGTTCTACGGGGAAGATGCTTTTGCAGGGTCCCGTTAATGATGGATTCTATTCTTTGCAAAGCTCTTCCAATGGTCTATCACCTTCCAGCTCCTCTCATGCTCTTGTCAGTGTTCAAGCTCCTCTTAGGCTCTGGCATAGTCGACTTGGCCATCCTTCTTCGTCTATATTTCGCAGATTAGTAAATACAAATAACCTTGCTATCAAAGGATCATCAACTGTGGATTTCTTTTGCTCTGACTGTGCTATAGCAAAGAATCACAAGTTACCCTTTGGTTCTTCTTTGTCATCCAGTACTCATAGCCTAGAATTGTTACATTGTGACTTGTGGGGTCCTGATCCTGTAACTTCTGTCAGTGGCTTTCGGTACTATCTTCTTATTGTTGATGATTTTAGCAAGTATAGTTGGCTTTTCCCTTTGAAAGTCAAATCTCAAGTGTATTCTACATTTGTAATCTTCAAAAACTATGTAGAAAACTTGACTGGCAATAAAATCAAAACTGTTCGTTCTGATTCAGGGGGTGAGTTTGTTAGTTCTTCTTTTAAGTCTTATCTGCATACTCATGGCATTCTTCATCAATTGAGTTGTCCACATACACCGGAGCAGAATGGTTGTGTTGAACGCAAACATCGTCATCTAGTTGAGACAGCTAGAACTCTTCTAGTGTAATCCCATGTTCCTCATCACTACTGGGTTGAAGCTTTCACTACTGCTTTGTATCTTATCAACAGATTACCCATTTCTAAGCTTTCCCAATCCCCTTGGGAGTTATTATTCCATACTGTTCCCGATTACTCTAGACTCAAGGTTTTTGGTTGCTTATGCTTCCCTTGGTTAAAGCCTTATGTGTCCTCGAAACTTGATGGCAAAAGTACCAAATGTGTTTTTTTGGGATACAGTCTTCAACACAAGGGATATAGGTGTTTGGATCCCCAAACACAACAGGTTTACATTTCCCGACATGTCCTCTTCAATGAAACCACATTTCCTTTTTCTGCTAGTTCACACTCTGTGATCTCAGATTCTTCTTCTTCTCAGAATTTTGATTTAGTCTTTTCTCAATCCTTACCACCTACACCCTGTCATTCCACCACCACTCCCATTTGTCATGCCTCATCCTCATCTATTTCAATCCCACCCAATATCACACCCTCCACACCCCTCTCGACCCAACAACCATCTACCCATCTGCAGCAACCATCCACCCTGCAGCAGGTTACCAATGTACATCCCATGATAACCCGGTCCAAAAATGGTATTTCTAAACCTAAGGCTTTCAGTGTCACTAAACATCCTCTTCCTTCTTCCATTGACGTGCTTCCCACTACCTATTTACAAGCTTCCAAATCTGCAGATTGGAGACTGGCAATGCAAAATGAGTTTAATGCCCTTCAGTCCACAGGCACTTGGGTTCTTGTGCCTCCTACCTCTTCTCAGAATGTTGTTGGCTGTAAATGGGTCTTTCGTCTTAAAAAGAATCCTGATGGCTCTATTGAGCGGTACAAAGCCAGGCTTGTTGCCAAAGGCTTTCATCAACATGAAGGCTTGGATTATCAAGAAACCTTCAGTCCCGTAGCTAAACCTGTTACCATCAGAATCTTACTGACTTTTGCTGTTCAATTCAACTGGTTTCTGCATCAGTTAGATATTAGCAATGCTTTTCTGCATGGGGATTTGAAAAAAGATGTGTTTATGGTCCAACCTCCAGGTTTTCAAGATCCGTCTCTTCCCAATCATGTTTGTAAGCTCAAGAAATCTTTATATGGGCTTAAGCAAGCGCCCCGGGCCTGGTTTAACAAGTTGTTTCAGGCTCTTCAATCTCTTGGCTTTACTCAATCATCTTCAGATGCCTCTCTATTTGTTCTTCAAGTTCCATCCTTGGTTATTGTGCTTGTTTATGTTGATGATATACTCATCAGTGGTCCTAATGCTTCTCTCTGCCAACGTGTTATTCAACAGTTAAGCACATTGTTTCCAGTTAAAGACTTATGACCTCTGCACTATTTTTTAGGTTTGGAAGTGCACAGAACTACCAACAGTCTCTTTATGCATCAAGGCAAGTACCTCATTGATCTGTTGCACAAGACCAATATGGATGGAGCTAAACCTTGTTCCACTCCTCTCAGTTCATTCAAATTAGATCACAGTGGTGTCTTGTTACCAAATCCTACTGAATATCGATCTATTGTGGGTGCCTTACAATATCTCACCTGGACTCGACCCGACATTTCATTTGCTGTCAATCAAGTGTGTCAGTTTATGCATGCTCCCACAGTTACTCATATGCAGGCAGCAAAACGGATTTTTCGATTTCTCAAGGGTTCTGTTTCTCAGGGTCTTTTGTTCAAACAGAGTCATTTACATCTTTCTGCCTATTCGGATGCCGATTGGGCAGGTTGCACCTTTGATCGACGGTCCACTAGTGGATTATGTGTATTTTTGGGTTCTAACTTGATTAGCTGGTGTGCTAAGAAACAAACAACAGTGGCTCGTTCATCTACTGAGGCCGAATATCGGTCCTTGGCTCACACTGCAGCAGAACTTACTTGGGTCTGCAAGGTGTTGAAAGATTTTGGTTTTTCCTTATCTGCCACACCAACTCTCTGGTGTGATAACATCTCTGCTATCTCTCTTGCCTCTAATCCTATCTTCCATGCTCGCACTAAACATGTGGAGATTGATTATCATTACATTCGGGAATTGGTTCTTGCCAATTTAGTCAAAGTGCAGTATGTGTGTAGTCAAGACCAAATTGCAGACATTCATACAAAATCCTTGTCTAAATCCCGGTTTCAGTTTCTCCAGTCCAAGCTCTCTCTTGGAACTCTTTCTCATTCCAAGTTTGGCTTGAGGGGGTGTAAAGATGAAGATGTCACATTATAACTAGAGTTGATTATATTAGTTTAATATAAGTTTGTTTCACATGTAATTAGTGTGTGAGTTTGTTAGGAGTGAATAGTCAAAAGGCTATATATGTATTTGTTTTATTCTACTGAGTTAATGTGAAAATAACAGTTTTCTTAATCTCTAAGAAATACTCTTTCTCTCTCTTCCTCAAGAACTCTGATATTCTGAGATTCTACACAACTATATATCCATTAGATTGACAAGTAAACATAAATAATATTTTCTCAACTTAGTCGTAACCGTTTATTTTTTTTCTACTAATAGTAGTGTGTAGGGTTGGATCATTGAAGAAGCAAGGACAAGGTTTGGACGAAGAAATCAGGGGAGTAAACATTTTATAATTAAAAGACCGTCTCCTTCGGCTTGCATGTGTTGATGTTCAGAGGTTCAATTATCAGTTGCATAGACTATTGGGCCCGAGACATCTTTAGTGGGCAAATTTGCGTGCATTTTTTCACGGTTGTGCTCCAAATGCTTGCAAACTTAATCATGATTTGGAACACAAAATGCAGAGGATAATCATTTGAATCATGTCCTTAATTATAAATTAAGAAACAAAGGTGAGGAGCTACTTGGCTTGTTAAGATTTGAAAGGACCCAACCTTTTCTTTCTGGCCCGAGAAAGGACACGAGGGCCTAGTAAACTTCGTCAATTTGGGCCTTACCTATTATTTTTCAAGAGGTCAGGCTCATGTGGCTGAACTGAACTAGTGTTCGTTGACAACAATACAACACATTAAAAATTCAGATCGATTCATGTTAGTTTTGATCGCATATTTGACATTGTCATCATAACCTTGTATTGTGATTCTTGGACCATTAGATTTTCAACACATACGCTTCGGTTTCGGGTTCAGAACTTTTCTTCTTCTAAAATATTATAATAGTTTCTAATTCTCCATTCCTCTTAACAATAATAGTACAAAAAAAATATAATTTATCAAACTCTTCACTATTTTTCTTTACAACTGATTATTTTACAAATACAACAAAAAACAACTTATACGCAAAGTAACAGCAATACCAAATTAGCGGTTAGTCCAATTAACTTTTGGTAGGGTCTTTGTCTCTTTAGAACAAAGATTAATTCATCTCATATTTGGATATAATATTTTATAATATTAACACAAAATGAATTGAGGTTATACAAATTGACATAAAATTTATGAAGAACCTCATTTAAAAAAAAAAATTTCTTTTAACATTTGCTTGTAAATAGTGATAGACATGACAATCAGTATTCAGTATTCACAATGATTACGAGCGAGTACAAATCCTCTTGTAGTAAATTAGAGTGATTTACAATTTTGCCCAAAGATCCCACTAACATAACGACATACCACATGCAGTCAGCGATCCCCCTCTATACTTTAGATGTCGCTGATGAGATATTTTTCAGTGTGATTGAAACACGGAGTGGTACATTATATGTTATTATATTAATGATGAGTAATGTGTGCTAAAAAGTTAATAATTTAAAAAATACAATTTCTCACCACTTATATAAAAACACGTGGTGTACTAGTTATATTTTCGTCACAATAAAATATTTCTTATCGCCCAGCAGTGACCACGTGACTCTTCCACTCGACGACACGTCCCGGAACCAAACTCCACGTCAGCCATACAAATCATCGAACACTCGGTAGACCCCACACAGCAATAAACAGCGATTCGGCCTTCCCATTTAGGTCCCACCTCCCTACCCTCGTTATCTTATCCCATTCTGTCAGACTAGACATTCATATAAAGTCGCCGTCCTAAAAACCATACAATTCAAAAGTTAAAAGGAAAAATTCAAAAGACTCCGAGCACTTCAAAAGACGACTATGTGATTTCCTCGGCCAATTTTCAGGCGTTCTCTCTCCCTCCAATTTCCCACGCGCTACCGCCTTCAACCTCCACGCGGCGCCGCTGGTCAGCAATCAGTGCTTCTGTCGCGCTCTTGTTTCTATGTCTGTTTGAGGCGAGATCGATCCAAGGGTGTGCGTTAGGGGCCTCTGATATTTCGGTTGCCGCCTGGCGCCTGTGATGAGAAGGACAATAAGATGGGCGGAGTGACCTCTTCGATCGCAGCCAAGTTCGCTTTTTTCCCGCCGAGTCCGCCGTCGTACACAGTCGTCGCCGACGAGTCGTGTGGAGGGAGGCTCCACATTCCGGAGGTGCCGAGGAGGGACGACGTGGATGTGCTGAAGCTCAGGAATCGCCGGGGGAATGAAATCGTGGCCGTACACGTCAAGCACCCCAAGGCCTCTGCAACTATGCTTTACTCCCATGGAAATGCTGCTGATTTGGGGCAGATGTTCGAGCTTTTCGTCGAATTGAGTGCTCGCCTTCGGATTAATTTGATGGGGTAAGTACGTGCTTTTGATTGTAGATTTTGGTTACTTGGTTTTTGAATTTGATTACTTTCAATTGGGTTGGTAATAATTCTTATGGGATTTCAAAGCTGAAGTTTTTGTTGGTAGTGTTTGTTAGTTAATTCAGTTTATTTATTGCTAATTAATTCAGCTTGGAGTTATAAATGTGAAAATATATTATGAAGTAAATCTTGTAAAATTTGGAAGCATCACTACAAAATTGGTTGGGTGAGCTCAATTATTTCCTTTTACAAATATTCCAAGAAATGCAAAATTGCAAATGAATGCCACAATAATGGAAAATGAAAGCAAAAGTATAAAACTTTAACGAAGTAGTTATATTTCTTTAACACACGAAGCAAATTGGGCCTAATTGGTGGCACATTATGATCTTTCGAGCTAGTTAGAAGTGAAATTTTCCCTTCCACGCGGACATAGACTCGCTGTTTTGGTGTTTATATGTTATTTTTATGTTCATGTCAAGTTTCTATATTCCCAACAGGAAAAGCTGGATTTGCTACAATGTAGCATAGGAGGTGAATAATGTAACCATAAAGTTCATGTTGGTTTTAAATTGATTATTTGCCCTTATGAAAGTTAAATTTTTACGTGAGCAATTGAAGATAAACTATAATGGTGAAGTTATAATCTTATGTTGCCTAGACTAAAACCTTATGCATTGTTAGATATTAGAATTTTGTTCAGCTGCGTGCAGTGTGTATACGTGCTTGCAAGCACAAATAGTGTAGACTCATTTGGAGAGTAATATGTATTTGAAATTATGTGGTTTTAGTGAATAGCGATTTTATGCTAGTGTGCATGCACTTCTAGTTCTACATGCAGTTTGCAAACAATGACAGGAATAGTAGACAATAATGCATACTGTTTCCTTTTATTTACTAAACATCCGGATGAAAAACAAAAAGGGTTTTATATACACCAATAAAAAGCCCAATTATCGGCAGACTCAGATATTAAGTACGTTGATCCCATTGGTTTTTCCTTAGTGATATGCATCTTCTTGGTTTGCTTTACGTTCATATACACATGAGAGACAAATATCAAAAAAGAAAATGGGTCCATTCTAACAGTCATGCAAGGAAAAATATTCAGAGGTTATAACATTGATTTCAGGAAGATTTTAATTCATCTTGCTGAGCAAACAGGTGTTACCAAATTCCATTTAAAGTTATACCATGAGTATTTAGTAATCCGCTAAGCAATAGAGAAGTACCCTATCTGAAACCAAGCAACCAAAGCGAAAATAAAAATAGACTAACGAAACACTTCACATGTAGAAACGCTGGTGAAGAGAGTTATCTTCCACGATTCACACAAAAATACCAATCAGATAATGTCTCAAGAATTTTACTTAAACAGAGGAACATGACAAGATGTTCAACTATGTACACAGGTCAATCAAATTATCAAACACATTATGTTTGGTACTGAGATTAAAGAACTCAAAAACAAGATTCTTTTCTAAATAATTATAGCAACCAACAAGCATTCAGTCAAGACATATGACCAGTCCAGTAAAGGAGTGCCGGCAGGCTTTGTAACTCTCACCAATTTTTGAAATATCACCAAACGATACAAGCACATATTAGATACTTCTGCTCACCTGACAGCTCTATAATGTGGTGGTCACAGTGGTTGCACTGGCAGGCCCTTATTTTTTTTTATTGGCTCCTTTCTTTAACTGATTATAATATGTTTTCTTTCGGTGACTTAATTTAATACTGTTTGTTTACATGGATTTCGCAGGTATGATTACTCTGGTTATGGACAGTCAACTGGAAAGGTTAGAAGCCTAGTCTCAATAAGATGCTAGCTTCTTAATGTGTTTTCGAGATCTTAGAGTTAGATATGGTTTATCCAACTTAAATGGTGTAATGTATAATTGTCTCTGTGTATCTTTTGATTCATTTGTTTTTCTTTTTTTATTGGAGGGTGTTAGATCATGGTTTCTGTTTACTTCTTGTTCAAGATATTAAGCTTCTAATCCGACTGTTTAAAACAAATAAATTCATTATACTTTTCTTAGGCTGGGAACTATACGGCTAAATGGGCACTTGAGTGTAGAAAATGTGAATGCAGATATATCGTGCAAAGATGGAATCTGACTAGGAAACTAAGGTTGGAGATTCTTTAGCATGTTAGTATCCTTGTATTTTGGTGGTTGATTTTCCAAGAGAAAAATGGACTGTAGCTTGATGCATCTGAATATATGTTTGTTTCCTTTTGTTATTATACGAGAGTGATAAATATGGGTTTTGCATACCATTCATTGATGTCAGATGCTTGCCAAATTATTTTGTGAATGCGTCTAAACAGTTAGGTTTGATAGCAGTTCATGCTTAATGAGTAACAGTCACCCTTTCCTCTTGAATCAGGCAACTGAGTATAATACGTATGCAGACATTGATGCAGCTTATAAATGCCTCAAGGAGAAATACGGGGTCAAAGATGAACAACTAATATTATATGGTCAGTCTGTTGGTAGTGGTCCCACTGTTGATCTTGCATCACGTCTACCAACCTTGAGAGGTGTGGTATTACACAGTCCCATTTTGTCTGGGCTGAGGGTGTTGTACCCTGTCAAGCGGACATACTGGTTTGATATTTACAAGGTAATGTTGTACCAGTGATTTTACACTGCCTGCTAGTTTCATCCTCCAAACGGGACTTATATATATTTTTCCAGATTGACCAAAAAATATTCTCTTTTTCAGAATATTGACAAAATTTCAATGGTGAACTGTCCTGTCCTGGTTATACATGTAAGTTTATCTCCGCTCTTCCAGTTCTTACTCTTCTCTCTGCGCACACACACACGTCTGAATGCAGACAGAGTTTGAAGTGTAACCACATGGAGTTTTTAGTAAATTTTCAATAGATTACAAGTCTGTAGATTTTTTTATTTTTTTTTATTTTATTTTTTTATTTTTTATTTTTTGGTTACCCTCCACCACCCACACAAATACAAACACAAACACACACACCAGGTTTCGAACCTGGGACCTAGAACTACCCCACCCCTTACCCACACCCTCACCACTAGGCTATTCCTAGTGGCTTAAGTCTGTAGATTAATGCATGGTAGAGTTTTCAACATATTATCGAAGTTTGTGGTAGAATTGGTAACTTTCTCCTGCTGTTAGGGACAGAAGACATAAAAGGATGCTTCATGCATCATCTATCGGACGAATGAAATAAGTGAATTTGGTTTAGCAAAAACTTATTGTGGTTTGGGAATTGCATTTTAGGTGAGATTTTAGTCATCGTCACCTCATTGGAATCAGGAGAGGGTAGCCACATCAGTTCAAATGGTTATGTTACAGCCAGTCATTCACATTCCCTTTCCATCTTTTCTCATACCAGAAACTGTTGTTTGTTTTGTGTGGAAAGTAGTAATAAAATGTTCTATGCCCAGGGGACAGCAGACGAGGTTGTAGATTCGTCCCATGGGAAGCAGCTTTGGGTGCTTTGTAAGGAAAAGTATGACCCTTTATGGCTCAGTGGAGGTGGGCACGGCAATCTTGAGCTTTACCCAGAATTTATCAAACATCTAAAGAAATTTGTACACAGCCTTGGCAAGTCAAAATCGACCACAAATGGTTCTAGAACAAGTACAGTAGATTCTGAGACCGAGAACAAACCATCTGAAACCGGTACTTCAGATTCATGTGAAGCGGGTTCTGATCGTCCGGAAGTTTCTAGAAACAGTTTAGATAGTAGACTAGAGAAGTCTAAAAAGTCGAACAAGCCCGAAAAGTCTCGGATGAGCACTGACCGAGCCGACACGTTTAGGAGAAAGAAGGGTTTAGCGTGGTGACTTGTTATTACATGGAGAGCAGCTGAAATAAGGTATGTTATTCAAATGATGTATCAAAATTCCAAATGGAATGGATCTGATTTGGGCGTGGTGTTCACATAAATTATATGTTTCATTTTGTATGTATTTGTATATTCTGCAACTAGGGAAAATCCTGCTTTGTATTTCTAATGGAAAATCAGCCTCATTTAAACATGCCAGGGATCTTCGCCATCAGCATTTCGTGCATTTTCGTACTTTTAAGGGAAGTGATTTTCTCACGCCTTGGTAGCATTTGTATTGAATAACTCAGGAGAACTAAGGGACATAAAAAAAAGGGTGTTCTGAAATTAATTCACATTTCTACCGTCTTTGGGAGAAAATTGGCCTCATGGAAGAATCAGATGACAAAAATCAATAGACGTGTGCAGAAATGGTGTACAAATATAAATATACATTTTTAATGAATAATGGTTTAGAGAATGCCGCATAGAAAGGTTGTTTGTTTGTGACCGAAATGTCATTGGTTCGAGTTGTGAAAACAACCTATTTGCAAAGTAAGGATAAAGCTGTGTACAATAGACATTCTTTCCCTTCCCTGACTTTTGTAAAGTGAAAAGTCTTATTGGCTTGGAGTTTTCCTTTTAATGGTTTAGAGAAATTGGGAATTTAGTGGTGGTAACATCATAAACTTCCACATCCAGTGAACTAGGCATGCTAATGGGCAAAACCGCATATGATCAGAATTTTATATTTCGTTATGGTCTAAGCCGCGAAACGTCCTCCTGCCATCGAGAATCTTCCGGTGGAAGATCCTTATATTTGGATTTTAACAAGGTATAGGCTCAACGGGGAACACTTGCCACGGGACAACCAGCAAGCTCACTAGATTGTTCTGTATAAAGTTAAACATGTGCGACTGCCAGCCCTTGATATGGTACCTATAAATGTCTGTACAAGAGGGATATATATATATATATTAAAATATATTAAATGAATGAATGTATCTAAATGTAGAACATAAAGTGTACTAGAATACATTATGTATATGAAAAAAATAAAATTAATTTACCTAAATGTCTAGAGCAAAATATACTATGGTGAATAAAATGAAAATTATGATCATATGTAATTAATATAATAATTAGAAAGAAAGAGAGATAAAACATCAAAATATAATTCATATATGAGCTGATTAAATGTGCACTAACATGGACATTGATCAAGGGACTAAAATGAGTTTTTAATCTTACACAAGATTTTAGTCTAAAATGATTTTTTCAAGGACTTTAACAAAGTTTTCTGAAAGAAAAAAACAAATATCAAGCCTTGGACAATATGAATTATCTTCAGAGGAAAGTACATTGTTGATCCATAAACTGTCACCCTAGTTTAGATTTTATCTCGAACTAAGTTATTTTTATTTTTATTTTTATTAGACAACTCTAAAATCTAACGTAGAGCATTGGTTCCTCTCTGTTTCAAGTCGAATTTTTATTCTATAACGTTGAGATAAAATTAAATTAAACAACAAACAAGGTGGCACACAGGCTAGCTAGCTAGGTTGGGTTTAACTGTTGATAACCCAGTACTTTGGTTTAAAGAACCCTTAATGTAATCTCTGATATATTCTCATTGAGGATAACATTTTTCAGTAATTTTCTTTGGTGCGGAAAACTCTTTTTCTCTTGGTCTGGGTTAAAATCCCTGACAAGGTTAATGTTATACACATTCAATTTCTTCATCAATGAATATCGTATTTATGCTAAAAAAAATTAAACAAAAATAAATAGAATGAGACGGACATTTTCCTTTGTTAATTATTATATTACAAATATACAATCACATATTTCTATACAACCCTAGCTAGTAAGCTACAGCTCATCCATACATAAGGATTCCTCGGACTACAACTCTAACTAGTAGAATCTTCCCCTTTGTGCTTGCTTGAATATATATCAGAAAAAGGGACTTCATATAAGCAAGGTTTGCCTGTACAGTATTTGCTCAGATTCAAGTTCTTGTACAAACAATGGTGTTATTTTGTTTCAACAACTTCATATGGAGGCCGGTCGTTTGACTTTGTATGTATAGTTATTGAAACTGCAACGTCTTGGAATACACCGGAGCTATTATATTGGACCACACTCCTGAGCTTTCTTTCGTGCAGTCACAACAGGAAACTAACAAGTCTCAGTCATCGGAGAGGAAGTTATCAATGCATCGACTTCACTTTGATACTTCATGAACCACCCGGACCTGTCTTGCTTCATTTCGAAGGGTCAGCAGGCTCCTAGGGATCATGCAAACGCCGATGCCATTTAGGGCATTTCCAATCTTTTAATATTAACACTGCCCCCGACTTGTTTTTGCTTTCTTGTTTTCAGAATGTCCCTCCTGCTACGTACGGTAGTACTTCTGGAGAAGGCACACACGATATGAATTCCATCAGTACCATGTCGTTAACATCAAAATCTAGCAATACTCATATATTTACTACTTAATTAGTGCTGCATTGAAACGCACAAAATCAATTCGATGTGCTCATATATTGTTAATCATGGGCAACTACGTCTAAGATGCACTAGGATACAACGAGATGATCAAACCATTTCATGAGGCTTTTTTCTAATATGTAGAGACCGTATAAGAAACAAACTGATATTATCTATGCGCAAGAGAAAAAATCCATACACATTAAAATCGTGAAAACTGCTATTCACATATATTAAAGTAACACATGTTCTTGCATCCAAAATCACAATTCAAAAAATGCAAAATGAAAATAATAATAAACCAAACAAGAAATTAGAGGAATTAGGGGTAGCAAGGTTTCAGAAACATCTAAAATATTTATCACCGCAAAACAAGCAAGAAGACGAAACCTTTATCCACAAAACACACATACTGCAAAAGGGAAAAATAAAGAAAGGATACGTATTGTTATGATCCCACATTGGCTACACCAAAAATGGTGTTCTTAAGTGCAAGGGGTCCTCCCACCAATCAAACTAGTTTTTTGGGTTGGGCTTGAGACCTAACATTGGTATAAGAGCCTAAGTTCCCGATGCTGCGGGACTTGGCGAGTGGTGCCGCCTTGGGAGTATGGGCTCCCAAGGGACTTGGCGACTAGTGCCGCCGTGGGCGTTGGGTCTTCCGAAGGGTGATGTAATGTTATGATCCCACATTGGCTACCCCAAAAATGGTGTAGTGGTTCTTAAGTGCAAGGGGTCCTCCCACCCATCAGACTAGTCTTTTGAGTTGGGCTCTTTCCTTGAGCTTGAGAACTAACACCTATTAATATAGGGGTGTGATATCCACACACCCCATTTTACTTCTCATACATCTTTTTAATTTTCGGCCATCGGATCAGATGAATTGAATAAGATCAACGGACAGAAATTATCAAGAGGTGTGTGAGAAGTAAAATGAGATGTGTGAATAACACACCCCTTAATATATAGAAACATATATACAACTGATAAATCATGAATACGATGTTACAAAACCCTAGTTTAGGCTCACTAGTAGACAGGGCACCATCACCGTCCCCTTCATTTTGGGATTCAGAAGACTCAAAAACCTTCATCATTCTTCTTTTTATATGGAAGCTGATCTAGCAAAACCCTAATCAGCGATTAGAATGCAATGGCCATGTACCCGTTGAGTATTTATAACTGAGGACGAGGGCTCTCAGAGAGTGGTTTCACAAAACAAGAGGCGTCAATACTGTGGGTAGGTAGGTGGTATTAGGTTCATGTTTTCAATTATATGAATATGGAATGAGGATTATATTTTGCCATTTTAATTTACTCCTATTCTATTTTTCGGTTTCTCTATTTACCCGCCACTTTCTATTTGAGTTCATCGACGTTTATATTCTTTTAATTATTTATTATAGAAGATAATACGTCATATTTCATTCATAAAAGGATGAATACAAGATTTAATAAATGAAGAACATGAGCCGATACGAAAGTAATTTCAAATAAAATATGAAACTATGACATTATAATCGCAAATGTTGCAAGAAATTCAAAGAGATGAAGGACTCGTATTGAAGCCAATGAATATTTTAGTGCCACAAGATCACACAAGAGATCAAGGCTCTCAACACCAATTAATTGTGAGATAGTAAAACGCTATATTTTTGTTTGAATTTTGCAGAAAAGGACATCGCGACTCCAAATCAATTTATGATCTCGAAGCACCATTTAATAGCATCTAACAAAACTCAACTAGATCTCGCACAATAGCGAAATCACCTCTCAGTATTGTGGGTGGGCAGGTGATATAAGGTTCAAGTTTTCAATTATGTGAACATGAAATAAGCACATTGTGTGGTGTGGCTGGTTTTCATGTACCGGCGGATCCACATAGAGAATCGGTGGTAAGCCGGGAAAATGTATGTGAAGGTCCTAAGTCATTCATGGACCCTCCGAATGTTTAATATGAGACCCTTTTGTGTCCCCTTCAAACGTTTAATGAAATGCCTTTTAGGAATTTATTGAAAACATTTGGTAGGTTGTGTTGATAGCACTCGACATATTGCTTTGGCATTTGTCGAAATGAACGCAGATGAAAATTGGCTCACTAAGCACAAATTTCCTCACATGAAAAATTGCGTACTCTATGCACACTTTTTTTTGACGAAATAAAACTCGGAGGCAACTTAAGTGCTGCTTTGGAAACTATTGCAAGATTAACAGAGGGTGGTGTGCGGAGTTTTCCACGTGGTGCCTTTATGTTACTTCTCCGGCTTGGAAGGTTTAGTCCCCATGAGTGTTATATTCCCTGTTGATAGATAATTAAAATATCTTCCCCAAAGTTACATAAATGACATGTTTACTTACACGATATAGAAATATGAATTGTTTTGATTCCTGACCTTTTATGACTAAACACATGGTATTTGAATTATTCCAATTACTGTTTTCCTTTGTGTTTAGTAACAAAAAAAGTACAAAAAACTGCGAGTTTCAAATTAAAGTTCATAATCGAATACCTTAAAAGTCAGAACTTGATGGATTAGCGAAGAAGGGGGTGGAGCTTGTTGATCCATACCCATTTCTTACTTACCGTCCTACTCACTAAACATTGCCATATAGAAAAAGAAGAAGGGCGTCTCTGGTTTGATGAAAATTCCTAATCCATTCAAAACATGCCCAAAAGTTTCCAACTACAGTTTATTTCAAAGACTACATGGCTATGTCGAATAGATAGATATGAAGGAGATAAAGCTCCTCCTAGTCCTCAAATTATCTTCTCTGCTAGCTCCTATATACAAGCAAGGACCACAGACAAAAAGAAATCAAACCATCATCGATATTCATTGAAAAACCCGAGCCGCAGAAAGCTAATCCATGCAATGAGTGCATCATAAGACCTTTGATTCATCTTCCAAGGGGTCACGTAGGGTTCCACACATCCAATCCATCCATATAGTGTAATGGCCATAGTTATGGCGGTATGTGGTATGATGTATGGTGTGGTAGCCGGCACCCATGACAGGCCACATTTTGGCGTGGATGCAATCGTGAATGTTCGCTGTCCATATGGCCTCGATAAATAGGAGCGCTATGTGGGTGGTAAAATGCATTGGTACAAGAAATAGAGCTATAACATGTGGAACTGCCTGCAGTATCCCATCAATTGGGTGAAAAGCCAAACCTGACATAAACAGATCCAAAATAGTCGAGCATTAGCAAAATAAGTAAACAAAAGATTTCAAAAACCTGATGACAAGGTTGATGATTGTAGGAAATAAAGCTTATCTGCACCAAACAAAGATAGTGTTAAGTGGAACCACGTTCCTTAATTTAATGAAGCACAAACCAGTAATTTGTTTTCCCTTGCATCATATTTGTCGGGAATAACAAGTCGAGTGGATCAGAAAACAAGTGACTCTTACAAGAAATTAAAAAGGAAAACAAAATAGGAATTGTTCAAATGACATTGATTTCCATTAAAAAAAAAACTTAACATGGCCTTTTTACTTATGGAAAACAGATGTTTTATTAACATGTCATAAACAAAAGTTGATAAGATGTCAATCTCATGCAGAATGCAGAACTCTTAAACTAAGCACTACTGATCAACAGAGACCGCCAGACTCAAATCCACATGAATATAAAAGAAAAAGGTACATAACCAATTTCCGAGGAATGTTTTATTTTTCTGGACAGGGATTCTGATGAACTGAAACACACAATAAGCGGCATGAAACTACCACTTTGGTCCATGAACATTACACATGAAATAACCATCACTGGGACTCTAAAGGAGGAATGTCCTTTTTTTTTTTGAACAAAGGATAGTATCCACACTAAGGGGGTGGGGGAGTGGGCTAAGCCTTACAATAGGCTTGCCATAATAATGTGGTTCAACTTCACCTTTGGCGAGAATCGAACCTAATACCTCTCACTTACAAGTGTTGAGGAATACCACTAGTCCGTAGTACTAAGTGGCTGCCAAAACCTAATCCATTGTATAGTGGATACATTGTTTGTTTTCTACAACCTAACTTTGGGCCTTAGTAGCAAAGCATAATATCAGAAACCTATACCATACCAACTCAACTGGGTGATAACAAGGTTGAATTATTGGTCAACCAATGATCCTGGGGAAGAACTTGAGGAAAGTTCTTTTATCAAATCCTAGGTGAGGAGGGAGAATTTGCAGAACGAATGAAAAATAGTACATCATTAGCTTGTTAAGGTGAAAGTCACAGAAAAACAAGAAAACTGAAAGTGCATGTGCATTCCATGTATTTTTCATGCTTCTTACTGATCCAGAAAGCAATTGAGACTTGTAAAGTTGGTTTCCTGATATACACTGAGAGTGGCAGGTCGAGTTAGAGCCAAAATTGCCATATGAAGGAGATTAACAGTCTTATGTTACGGAAAAGAAAAGTAAAAGAGAAACTGTTATCCTTCTTCCAAAATGGCTTCTTGCACTCGACACTCAACATTTAAGTTACTAAGTAAAAACCAAAACTGTACAGAATATGAATGGAATTTTGATAAACAAGGAAGGATAAACAAAGGTGGAATTCGTAGAGTTTATCTATCGCATCAAGTCCTCGAAAAAGTCACGTTCTACGACAAAATAGACTAGAGTGAAACTCAATTGGCAGGATAAAACAAACGTAAAATACAATGATAATAAAAGGCAAGATGTCTGGTGTTTGAGCAAGAGATACGCTGGGAAGAAAAGGGGGAAGCGTGAGAGCGAGACAGAGGAGAAAGAGTTCAGTAAACAATGTCACAGAATATGTATCCTCATCAAGTGCACCAAACGCAGATTTTACCTACTCTATAACACTATCAAACATGACAGATGTATACGTGCCCATGCATCCGAATCAGATAAGATGTAAAAACATTCAAATTGCCATAAAGTATGAAAGTTTAGTTTGATAGCTTACCAGCAAACGGAGAGAGGGTGTTCTGCTTATTGTAGATGTGATGGGTTGCATGAAGATATTTATACAGAGGTTTTATGTCATGCAACTCTCTGTGCATCCAATATATTCCGAACTCCACGAATACAAGATAAATTGCTAAATACAAGAGGTAAGCGGGCCAACCGACATCACTTATTCTTGCAAAGCACTTTGCCCAGCCATTTTCAACCATGAACTCAGAAACAGTTGGAAGAGCACAGTACCAAGGCATGGCCTTCATGGCAACATATATTTGCAAAAGCATGGCTTTATTCGAGGGAACGGCATCTGCAATGAGGGAACAGATAAAGAAAGAAAGAAAATTGTATTCAGCCTAAACGTAGTTGTCAATACGGACGAAATTTTACGGTCAATTAACAAAACATCATAGGATCCACAACCTACAAGCTACAACCTTGTAACCTTATGTATGCTGAATCTTTGTAAAAAATTTAATCACTAATCAATATGAAAGAGAAAGTTGAGATACAGATCCATCAATGTACATAAAAAACAACTCGAACAACCAGAGTCCATCTAATTTTACTGGGATCATATTTTTACACTAAAAAATCAATCCTGGTACTATTCATTTTACCATTTATTTTGTCCTTATCGTTAAAACTCAAAGTTTTCAAGCCCTTTTCATTAGTTCTCCTAATAAACTACTCATAGAAAACACTATTGAAGAATGAGAGAAATGAAGAAATTAAATCAAAACCAACAAACAAATAAACAGACTCAAAAGTTTTGAACCAAGCAAAACCAATCTGATAAATAGATTTAGAAATCACTAAAACTCTCCTCAATCCATACCTTGAAAATAACAAGAGTAATTAGTAGGGATTCTAAGAAATCACATAACTACTCAAAAACAATGTGATGGTATTTAATTATGCTTTACTTTTCAATGAATAAGGCGATATTCTAATTAATTTAATTTGAGATTTGAACTTATGTACAAAGAGGGAGGAAGCACACTCTTCTAGTCAATTGTAATACATCTGTTTGTTTTTTTTTGGTGTTCAATAATTTCCATAATCCATGAGAGGAGAGATGTTCACAATCAATAACCAACAGTACCCACCAAATCACAGACACATATTTCATCCCACAACCAAACCACCAATTTATTATTATTATTATTATTATTATTTTATAAAAAAACAGAACGAAAAGTAAAAGTCAAACCACTAAAAAGGAAGAGAGAGACCATTGGACATTGGTGTACCTTTGGGGATATAAATGTTGCGTTTCAAGTAATAAATGTAGAGGCACCAGAGGAAGCCGGAGACGAGGTAGAGCAAGGTCCCGCCGACGTAGTTGCGCAGCCACGTCTGGAAGAAGTGGGGGAGTGGGTCCCACACTCTATTGGGCACGAGGCTGCCGAGCACAATGCGGTTATAGAACGTCGTCTCCTCCAGGAACGGGTTCAGGTAGGACTCCTCCATCGGCGCGACACGATTCTTCCAGCGATGGGCTGCCACCGGAGATTTGAGCAGCGAATAAAAAGGTAGGAGAGAGAGAGAGGGGGGCAGAGAGACAGAGGCAGGTAGGCTGCGCTGGAGGCGAACGACTGATGCTGAGATTCGTTTGTCTGTTTTGTTATGTTGTGCTGTGTTGTGTTTTCTCAAGTTGGGAGTACGTGGTTTCTCAAGTTGGGAGTACGTGGACGACGTAATTTAAGCTTTTAGTGGTATGCTATCGATTGATATGCTGAAGGGCCGGACCATCATGCTTCATGTAGCCCTACCTCCACCACCGCTTGGAGAAAATTTTCATTGTGACGAGAATACGGATGGTACACTGTGTGTTTTTATGTAAGTGGTGATAAATTTTATTTTTTAAGTTATTAACTTTTTAGCACACAAAATCCACCATTTGTATAGTGACAAGTAGTGTATCATCTCGTGTGCCAGTCATATTGAAAATTCTCTCAACTGCTTGCAAGCTGGAAATTACAATGCAATCCTTTAAAAAAAATCAATTCAACGATATATTTATGTTAAGGCTTTTTTCACAGTGGGCCGAAAGATTAAGTGTGACACCTATAATATAAGAATCAAACTTTTAAGTGGGGCAAAGAATCTGAGTGTTATGATTATGATTCTTACTTTTGAGTTCAATACTCATAAGTGTGATTCATATACAACTAATGACAAAAAGAGAAGAAAGATAACCATTCCTAAAATAGAGAAAAAGAAAAAAATAGACGGTGTAACATTTAATTTACAAAACTCACTCCTGTCAAACTTACAATAATTTGGCAATAATAGTGTCATGGTGCTCAATTTTTATTTATGGACATCAAATTCACCTAAACCAATGTGGAATACATATAATGAGCTTGCCACAATAAGTTGGTATCGAACTCTCTATCAACGAGATTTGAACCTAAGACCTCCATTTACAAGTAAAAAGAAATACCATTAGACTATAGGGTTAAGTGACGGTACATTTTCTTAAAAAACTAAAAAGTTCATTTGTTGCAAGTGATGAATTGCCGCTGTGAATATGATCTTCCTTTTTAACCCATTGTATTCTCAGTTCAATGATTCTCCTATTCTCCTGATGTAATTTAGGATAGTAATATCATCTGTCACAAGAAATAAATAAAAATCCATTTGTTTGAATATGCCACAAACATGTTTCGAGTTTAAACACCAAATGTCTAGATTTTTTTTATCTAATACATATAAATAGCATAAGCTTCAAATTAGGCACACTTAGAGCAATGGGCATTAAGTTAAACAAATATCAAAATTGTAATTTTATTGTGTGAATTAAGACACGTGGCGCTACAAGAATTTGAGGATGCACCAACTAAAAGTTTAGCAATGGTTGTTTTTGTTCATATAATGGGACAATGGGTGCCAACTGATATTTATTTCTTTATTTTTGCTCTCTTTTACTTTTGAATTGGTACCTAATGCATTTAGGTATTTAAAACGAAAGAAAATGTGAAGTTTTGTGGTGAGTTTTTAAATTTAGTCATTAAATTAGGCACATTTCGAGTAAATAAATACATAAACCATACTTGTTGAATTTTCATAATTCTTTGATTCGATGCATATATATGGTGGTTAATTGTTTACAATTACACATAAATAAAGTTTACTTTATACATAGCAATTTTAATGTGTCATACAATAATTCAGTGTGAATGACTCAACAATGTATTTACTTAATTGGTCAAATTTTATCACTAACTAATACTACAGTCTAGTAATATTCTCCTTCAATTATAAGTAAAAAGTCTCAAATTTAACACACATGAATGACGATGATCTATGATATTTGTGTTGATTTGTATAGCCCTATCTCTTTTTTCAAAGTAAGATACCGTTCTTAATAAAAGATGGTAAACTTTTATCCAAATGCATACATGCATAATTTTAATCATCGGTAGGAGAAAAATTGTTGTCATATATATGCCTGCTTAAGCCAGGCACATGCAAATAGCAAAATCTGTGGGCAAGAGAATCTTTCTCTATAGTGTTAACGTGAAATTTGCAATCCCATAGATTTCACATACCGCTAGTTTTTGGTAGGATTGTTTTAGGAACGTCCAAGTACTTGTTGATTAGCAGAAGCAGAATTACGTATGAAGACTGAAGAGGGCACTCCATAACATGCATGGTGCTAATTACAATTCATATTTAATCATCGTCAATGAGAGTGTCCATTCAAAAGAGATTGCACAAGATATGAGCAAATCTAGCTGATCATCTATGCACCCACTACACTATTTGTCTCACAGCCTGTAATGCTTTGGATGATAACTCTTAAGCGCATGTATCTTGAACATCGATCATCCACATACCTCCCAACTACTTTTGGTGTAGATTACATATATACATGTGGACCACCTTGATTAGGTGTACGGGAGTAGTGCTGAGCACTTGTAAACTTTACTATTAAGTCTTGAGTAGTGCTACACTTACCATTAAAATAGGGAATTGAATGAAATCATTTCATCAAATAAAGACATAGTGAATTACAAAAAGATCTAGGGCTGATGAATCGATCTACATAACTTGAAAAGTAAATAGGCTAAAAATGTAAACAACACATAAAGACTAGCAAGATTCAGGTCATGAAGGGGAAAATAATACTATAGGAGTCCACTGAGTTCACTGGTATCAGACTGGACTGAACAAGAAACATATGCCTCAGAGAGAAATTCGAGGGTGATTGGAATTGTACGTCAACCGAATCATAACACAGTGTGACAGAGTTGTAAGAGTTTTAGATCTCAAGGATCGTAGGCAGTGTTTGCTTCAAAGGAAAGCTAATTTGCAATTGTAGCTGAAGAGTTAGAGATTCTGCTGAAGAGCAATTTGGGTAGTGTTGAAAAGCAATTGAGTTGATTGAAGAATCACTTGAGGTTTGTATAATAGTAGAGATTGAATTTTGACGAAGGTCCTGAGCTTGAAGGCCTTTGGTCCTATTTATAGGCAATGAAGAAGGAGCAACCTCAAACTTAATGCTGAACTGGAACATGGGTAGATTGGTTATTTGATACTAATAATAACTGTAATTCTTGGTTGTGGGCCTTCAACAGTGTCTTGTGGCATTTTGCATGGCTACTTAAGTGACATCAACTTATTGGATGACGAGTTCCTCAATATTTAAGGATGCTAGAAATTTCTGGATCTAGTCGCCTGCTTGGCAGACACGCTTCGGGTAGGATCGATTCCAAGCCCTCAGATGATTATGGAGTAGTGAGTTGGTGGTCCGAACCCTAAGATAGGATTCCGGATTGGGTCTTGAAGTTGGTGGACCGATATCACGCGATTTTAAATAAATAAAAAGGTAAATCTTAGTTTACCTCAAGTTTCATGGTTTTCAACATTTGGTACATGAAGTTTTTTTTGTCCCAGAGTCATACCTAAAGTGTTAATTTTGGGACAGTCTCATACATCTGTTAGTCTGACTGTTAAATTAGCCATTAACTGATGACGTGGCGTCCACATGGACAATGACTGGGCACCATGTGTCAATATAGGGCCCACGTGAATATTAAAAAAATAAAAAAAATAAAAAAAAATAAAAAAAAAAAATATGGCTTTCACCCCCTCCCTTCCGGACCTGGATTGTCTGCCATCCCCATCCTATACCCTTCCCATCCCCTCTTATTACTGTGGTCACGGTTAAGCCACGTCAATATTTTATATTGATTTTTTTTTTTTATAAAAATAATTAGACAAAAAGTAATGGGAATAGAAATGTTGACGTGACTTAACCGTGACCACATAAATAAGGGGATGAGAAATGTATGGGATGGGGGAGGGCAGACAATCCAGGTCCATCCAAAGCACG
Source organism: Malus fusca (assembly GCA_035220775.1). Lineage (NCBI taxonomy): Eukaryota > Viridiplantae > Streptophyta > Magnoliopsida > Rosales > Rosaceae > Malus > Malus fusca. The sequence continues at coordinate 31,525,858 of CM069075.1, read as the reverse complement.
ATGACCTCATGGGTTGTCGACCAGCGGATCCATCCGAAGCACGTTATCCATTACGATTAATTGGACCACAGCACAGCACTCATAACGCACAACAGCATATTTATGCACGTCACACTCGGCCTTAATTTGGTCCCCATTTGAAGACTGGAGATAGACTATATATGCAGTAGCGGAACCCCATTTGCTTCTTCATCAGCAGTAACCTAGCTTGCTCGCTCAGTTGGAATGAGAGCGAGAACCACCAATCTTATGATTCCTATCGTGCTAGCTAGCATATTACCATGCATGCTAGTAATCTATTTATCCACTTGGGGACCCGACACGTAGACTCAAATGAATTTAAAATTTCCTCTACGCCAAAATTACTGCATGCTTTGAAACATTGGATGGATCTGAAGGGAAATCTTCTGTGAATCTTGCTTGGAGCAGCCCCAATTCTACTAATAAATAAGTGTAGTGCCGTTCACACATATCTTTTTACTTCTCACATACCTTTATTAATTTTTGTCCATTGATTTTCTTCAATTCATTCGATCTAATGGTCAGAAATTGAGAGTGGTGTGTGATAAGTAAAAATGAGTATGTAGATAAAACCAACTATAAATAAATGATTAGGGGTATTTATTATAGGCAGATAAAGTATAGGTTTTATCGCAAAAGATCTCTATATAATCAGGAGTGGAAATACTTATTAGAGTAAGGCTTATTATATTAACACCCCACAAATTGTTGAATAAACCCCACATACTTAATACACCCCGCATTTACTTTTTCACTTAAAAATTATCTTAATACACCCCACATACTTTCCCATAATACCCCCACACCCCACATTCTCAATATACACCTTATATTTTGTACATACACCCCACATCTTCTATACACACCACATTTCTCAATATAATCCTTATATTCCTCCACAAGAAGTGTTTTTTTCGCTCGGTATCAGAGATTGTGCTTGCTGTACATGGTTGAAAAGTTGTGATTTGCAATGCAAGTTTCGGTTTATGATGAAATCAGATTGAGAAGGCATTTGAGATTGCAGATAAGGTGGAGCTCGAGTATAGTTTTAGGATAAATTTTGGGTAGTTTGATTAGCACAGAGACCTCTTGCCGTTCTCAGAATAAATATTTCATGCCATTAACTAGATTATAGAGTTTCTCAGAGAAAAACAAAGCCCAAAAATCAACAAAACCCTCGCAGCAAAGAAACTGATGAACAGCCGCATGGATCCTTGTGATCCCTAAAAGATGAATATGGATATAGAAGTTTAAATATTGCAACAAACTCAAGATTAAATTATTATCGATGTCATCGAAATCACTAAAACAATGAAAAATATGAAGTCTTACCTCATGTGAAGCTTCCGAAACATTGATTTTGTGTTTCATTCATCAAAAGCAATTTTTCTCAATCAACATGTTTGTAATTTCATTGGTTAGGGTTTTGTTCAACAATGGAGGGTGGGAGGGTTTTGATAGTTGAAAAGATAAATAATAGGGTTTAGTGATTTGGGGTGTATTTAGAGATTTTTATTTTATTTTTTTAAAACCTAAAAAGGTCAAAATTGTCATTGCATAGTGGGGTAAATAAGTCATTTAATATTAAATTTTAATGTGAGGTGCATTCAACATTTTGTGTGGTGCTAATAAAAAAAGCCTTAGAGTTATGCTACATTAACATATATTTATACCATTTCTCTAATTGAGATAAGATTTACATGTGATGAAGACTCATGCAACTCCTATATTGTAGACATAAACCGATCCATTATTCTCGAACGATCATGATCTGGTCTGCTTCTACGGAAGTTGATGCACGAGATGTTAATGGGAGGATCTTGCTGAGTAAACTTCTGGGTAAACTTTTGTTTGATAATCACTCTATAGGCAAGTTTGGTCACAGTGGTCGATCTCGTGGTTCACTATAATATTAAAGGTCAACAGATAGGGTTTTTTAATCTACTTGTTTATTTTAGGGAACTTTAACGAAAAGTTTCCGGTACTGTTAGGATGCCAGATGGCATCATCTTGCGGTGACAGTTAGAGTTGAGCACGAGTATAAATAGTACATTGTAAGAGAAGGAAGGAGGTTAATGAAATGATATTGTTGTTCTGTTAGTATCTCTCTGTGCAATTGTAGAAGACGTAGAGCGGGTTCTAACATTGGTATCACAGCCAAACGTTCGTTCCTCTCAATCCTTCGACGTTGTATGTCGCGGCAAGCTTCGCGGAAGAATATGGAGTCTCGAGTTTCGAGTCTGGAGACGAGGATTGAAGAAGTCCAGCAATCGCAAGAGAAGGTTCAGGCAAATTTAGAGCTGATTATGGGGCAATTACAAGCTCTCATGGCAAGGGGTAATGGTGGATTTTTGGGGAATTCTGCAGCTACACCGACGCATCAGCCGTTCATCAAATCGACATCTCCTCTCTCTCGTGCGAAATCGAATGAAATTGTTCTCAAGCTTCAATCCTTCCACAAGGAAAAGGTTCAAGCCCGAGAGAAAAGAGATGAATTCTGGTCTCAATTTCGTCCAAGATACAAGCCCAAGACTCGTCCTGGTCTACATATTGAAGAAATTCAAGAAGGTGCATGACTACGGCAAATACCACGAAGATGATTCTGCAAAGTTTCGTTCCAGTTCCAAATTTCAAGAAATTTTTGGGTTTTTTCGAAGTGAATTGGCTAGGAAGAATGAAAAGGTTTTCGATTTACTCGAGAAGCAAGTTGAAGATTCTGTGAAAAGTCCTCCATTTCTTGATTATGTTTGCAAGACAAGCATTGCTAAGGACTTGGTTTCTGGGCTCACTATTTCAGAATTGTGGGAGAGGAAAGATGAATTGTCTTCTTTTCGGCCTATTCTTGAAAATAAGGTTGGGTTCCAGTTGATTGTTTTTGTTGGGACGATCAGCAAGCTTCAATCTCTCAAGAATCTTGATCATGATTTTCCGATCCGTTTCGACGTGGGTTTCATTCTTGATGCAAAACAAATGTTACTTCCAACAGAAGGAGTTGCCGTTCACTTGGGCCACAACGTGTTCGATGAATTGCCGCACTCAACAAATAATTGTGTTCTTCAATTAGGCTACCATATGCCGATTTCTGACTCCGGAGGTACACTTATTACTGGGCATTTTACTTCCAAATTTCAGGTCAAAGATGCTTACAATTCTAAATTTCTTGTTTGTAATGGTGAATTCTTGAAAAATGGTACTACGGATCTTGGGGACGAAATTGTACTGGTTGTTTCAAATTTTTGTGATAAGAAAAGTGATGAATCCAAGATAATGGTGTTTGGACCAAAACTTAAACTTTGGGCTCCAGGAAGGGGCCGGCCCAAAGGGAGGCCTGAAGGGAAAGTCGGTCGAAGCCCAGCAACTTGGCCGAAGCCTAGCCGAAACCCAGAAAAGCAGGAAAGGGCCTTCTCTGACTTGGTGCAGCTCAGGAAGACCACTTGCCCACCTACCCAAAGACCAAGTGGTGTAGACTGATGATGCGAAATAGATAAGCACACAAATTAAACCCTCTTTTTGTCAAGTTGTAGTAAAGATGTAAGTAGGGATCGTTCTAGACCGGGGATTAGGAGGGATTGCTAAACACTTGTAAACTGACTTAAAGACTAAAAAAACAAAGTTTAAAACACTAAACTAGACTCAAAGAATGCAAAACTAAAGGTTAAAACACTTAAACAAACCTAAAACTCAAAACAGCAACCTAATGACTCAAAACTGCCTAAAAACCACTTTCTGGGCAGTTTTGAGAACCTAACAAGAACTTGGACGAATTTGGGTGAAAACTTGAATCAAAACACTTAGAAACACAAATCAAAACACTTTCTAACTAATCTAAGACTTCAAAATAAAGGGGGATTTGTTTTGGACGAAAATTGAAAACAAAACATAAACTTAAAACTAACAGATTGTAAAACGTTTTTGGATGAAAAGGATGGATAAAAGGCTAGTTAGGAGGTTCTTCTCCACACATGTCACACTTGCAAACAAAACGATTTTCAGTTGTTCTTCGATAAACTATGGATACTCAATGCCCCAAATTAACCGTGAATTGCACTAATTAACTTTCAGTTTTTCCACAAGTTATTAGATTGGATGATTGCATACGACAACCCAAAACATTCCCTACAAGTTCCCTACATGAATTGCATAATAGAGATACAAGCAAGAATCATTAAGTTCTATGAAAAACATAAGCATTGACGAAGCATTCGTTACTATGAATTGCATGAAACTTATGCCAAGAATTCATTCAACGCGATCGTTTTCAAGCGACCTTCACTACTTGTGATTATAAGATTGTAACTATTAGGTGAAACTCCCTCATAATCTAGCATCATATTCATGCATGAAAACTAAGCGTGCACTCTCAATCAACATACACAAATAAGTTATCAATCAAATAGATGAACGAATTAGATCCACAACTTATGAAATAACAACTGAATTTAATCAAATCATACTGCAAGCATGAACATGGTTTCGAATTACCCCCCAACTAAGGGGGTTTAGTTCCTCATACTCGCAAAGCAAAGATACATAAATTTAGAAATTAAAATCCAAAGAAAGAAAACACCTAGAACGCTCCAACTTGGCAGCAAGCTCATCAACGATATCTCATTCCTCCTTGCTGCGGCAGAGAAGTTTAGAACAGGTTTTTGGGGTTATTTATGGTGTAGAATGGATGGGGAATGGTATGGAAAGGTTTAGGGTTGATGGGTGGTGCGGCTAGGGGTTGTTTTTGGCAGAAATTATGGAATATGGTGGTGGAAAGGTGCGGCAAAGAGCAAGGAACAAATTCTGGCGTGAATGATGTGAATGGGAGATGGTTCTCTACGGCATAGAATGAAAACACATATATATAGGCACCACAAACCCTAGAGAAATTAGGTTAGGCAATGGGCTAGGGTTTAGGTGCGGCAAAGGGTGAAAATCCACAAAGAATTAGGTTAAAACAATCAGATTTTTAGTGGGAATAAGGCCTAAGGTGCGGCTAGGGTTAGGGTTAGAGATGGGCCTTCTAGAATGCCTTGCAAGGCAAGGAAATCAGATATTCTAGAGGCCTAGGTGCGGCTAGGGTTAGGTCATCCAAAAGCCCAAAGCCAATAATAGAAACTCTCGAAAATGGAAACCTCCAAGAATAGAAACTTCCAACTTTAGAAACTTTGGTTTCCAATTCTGAATTCTTTGTTCTTCACTTTCATTTCTTCATTTCTTAAGCTCCTTTGACCTTCAAACTTGTCCATTCCTTGTGCTCCAAGCATGTACTTTTCAATCTAAGCTCACATTTGCTCCAAAAAGCTCCAAAATGCATCATTTTATGTAATGTGCCCTTTAAACCTGAAAACACATGAAACTAGCTTAAAAGACTACTTTAAACTAAGAAAACATAACGAGAATGCATAAGAACTAGCTAACTAAGGCCCATAAATATGCTCCTATCAACTGACCAGCTACACAGCCCATAAAGTACTTTATGGTGGCATTACATGTAAAAAAGCTGATGAGTCATCACCTTCAAACCGTATTCGGGCAAGGCTGCTGCTACAGGAGGACATGCTAGGTTGTCTATAAAAGGAGACACTCAAAAAAACAAAAGAGGACACTCAAACAAACAAACAAAGCACAAACTCTGCTCAAAGCCAGATTTGAGTTCAAACGATAGCTGTAGTCAGCCAAAGCCTTCATCCCTCTCGGGATCAACTCCCCCTCAACCCTTTTTGTAAGCTCTGTTACCTTGTCTAAAACACTTGCAGTAATATCGATCTCCCTCTGAAAACTCACCTCTCAAACCTCTTTTCCTCTAAACTCTCAGCCCACTGATAAACCCCAATCCCAAGAGGTCGCAAGACGCCCAGTTTTGCCTGACAAGGTGAAAACCTTGCCTGTCCCTTCTTGGTTTTGTCTTTTCATTTATTAAACTAGCAGTATGTTGTCTACTTTTAGTTGTATTCAAGTTGTTTCTAGTAAAATGATGATTAAGAAATTCTCTCAGTTCTTGAATCCGATTTAAAGATGTCTCCACTATTTAAATCAGATATAAGTTTTAATCTCTCGGACATATAAGAGTGATCATGTAAAAGTCCTTGGTCTCAAGGCATAAAAAAGAACTTTATGTGGACTTAACCTATCCACGACAATCCTTGATAAACAAAGAAGTCCGAAGTTACTTGGGGCGCAAGTAATCGACTGATCTAGTAGTTTTACCATTGTTATGTTATGATTATGCTAGAACGTTTGAGTATGGAATGAATTCTGATGGGAAGCCTCAAGGCCTACACCTAAGGCCCCACAAAGGCACCTATTTGGATTCGTTCTAAGCTCTGCGCGCTAGAACGTTTGAGTATGGAATGAGTTCTGATGGGAAGCCTCAAGGCCTACACCTAAGGCCCCACAAAGGCACCTATTTGGATTCGTTCTAAGCTCTGCGGGCTAGCTGGTCAGAAGTATAACGGTGGTAATACTATGTGCGACAATGGAACAAGCAGTGTATATGTCCAAGAGCTGGATTGGTTATGGATTGGAAGCCTCAAGGCCTATATCTAAGGCCCCACGAAGGCACCTGTCATAATCAATACGGTCCCTCGGATGTATATATATATATATATATACATATATATATATATATAATTGGATTCAACATCCGTTCTACGTCTGCCATGCTAAAGATGGCAGTGGCACGCCTGAGCATCTGAAAAGTTAACCTTGATTGTGAGCCTTAAGGCCTACACCTAAGGCCCCATAAAGGCACATTTCAGAGTTAACTCTGTCCTTCTCTTTCAGTCTTGGCCGACGAGCCTTGCCCGACGAGCCTTGCCAGACAAGCCCGACAGTAAAAGCAGAAGCCCGACAGCAGCCCTCAACCGACGCCGAAACCTCTCCTGGGGAGCTGTGTGCTCGTCGGCCAGGAAGCCTCCCGACGGAAATTCCTGACGCGAACATAGTTTTGGCACGCCCGGTGGGATTTTTACTTCTTGATATTGTATGTCCAAAAAAGAGAAGCTATAAACTTAGCAACAAATCACAGGGGAGGTCTTCTACAAATGGCAGATCAATCAGAAAATCTTTCTTCCCCATCAGGACAAGTGGTCCTAGAAAGGCCGACCGCATCTGAGAAATCACAAGGAAGGGGAACTAGTGAAGAACTACAAGCTACTATGATCCAAGTGCTAAAAAGCATGGAAAGAATCTGTTTGGAAACTAAGGGGGAAGTGAGCAGACTCTGTACACTAACAGGAAATCTACAGAGAAGGCTTGACTTAGAGTTCTCTACTCCAAAAGGGGCTCAAGGAAGCGGGATGAGCCAAGTTATTATGAGAAGTGAACCAATCATTCCCTTATTCCCACTATTGGAAGAAGAAAAAGATAGAGGAAAGAAGAAGGTGGTTTCTGAAGAGTGTCAACCAATAATAGAGCCAGCTCTGGAGAATGAGTTTCCCAGCTTCCCATTATTATCATTTAATAATAGGGGGCATAGCGAGCAAGAGAGAACGAGGTACGGAATGCCAGCTATAATGGGATAAACTAGCGGAAAGGAGGCCACCACTACTGCAGATAAACCTCCACCTTACAGGCCACCCTCGTTGACTAACAAAGGAGGAGGGGCTAACTGGAGAGAGTCCGAGCCTAGGAGAGAAACAGGCACGAGCAATGACCGGAACCCAAGGAATGAACCTACTCTTGTCGGTCATAATGATAATTCAGCTACTCAACAACTGAGAAAAGAATTAGCTGAGCTAAGAAGGACAGTGGCTCAAAACGCTCAACCGCGGGCCCGCCCAGTGTTCAGGGTCACTTACCAAAAACCGTACCCTGAATATATTGATGAGCTAAATCCATTTCCCCTCAACTTCAAGATGCCTGCATTCCCAACATTCACGGGTGAAGACAGCAGCGTGTATTCCAGAGACCACATTTTCAAATTTTCCAATCATTGTGTGGCATATGAGGACAATCCAAATTAAAAATTGAGGTTGTTTGGGAATTCATTGGCAGGATTAGCATCTCAATGGTACTCTTTATTACCCCCCAACTCTATTGCCAACTGGGGACAAATGGAGATGACTTTCCATGAACAATTCTACAGAATGGAGCCAGAACTGACCATCAATGACCTTGTTGAAGTTAAGCAGTACGATCATGAGTCTACTGAGGACTTCATGATGAGGTTCAGAAGAACAAGGATGAGATGCCAATTCCCCGTCAACCAAGCACATCTCATATCTATTGCTCAAAGGGCTCTGAAATTACCTTTGAGGAAGAGATTTTATGATACACAATTCAACGAGCTGCAAGAATTGGTAATAGCTGCCACTAAGTATGAAAGGTTGTTGCAAGAGGAGCAACAAGTGAAGCATGCTTCCAAAGTTCCTTCTTTCTACAAAAATAAAGCTGCAATTCATCAAGTGGAAGTAGCAGAAAGCGGGCCAGGGCACGAGGGTAGCCATGATGAAGAAGACATTGACGTGTGTGCCGCTGAAATGACCACACCTTTCAAACCACTAACGGTAAAAGGGCTAATCCAACCTGTCAAAGATCAGAAGATCTTGATGAATGACGGTGGTTTCGTCCCCATGAAACCACCCAAATACCAGAGTTATTCTTTCGATCTAACCAAGGCGCCTGAGATCTATGAGGAACTGGTGCGGGCAAGAGTAATCTTGCCCGACAGTACTAAGAAGATGCCTAAACCAGAAGAACTCAGAGGGAAGAAGTATTGTAAGCTACACTATACCTTCAACCACTCTATAGTCAATTGCGTCCAGTTTAGAGATTGAATACATGACCTGATAGTGATGGGAAAGTTGTTACTTAACAAGCCCCAAACCAGTATGTTGGTAGATACAAACCCTTTCCCAGAGGCTGCTATCAGCATGATCAACCTCATGTAAAGAAGAGGAACCAGGGTCACCAATCAATATGACAAAAGGAAATAAACAAGGGGGGCAACGAGTTGCCCGAGGTCAATTCAAACAGTACTAAGAGCAGAGCAGGAAGCAAAACACATGTTCATTCCAATAAGAGAAGAGTTACAAATCATCATATTCTAAAAAATTTACATCTTCACATAGGGTGATTATTCGAGAATGATATGTTTGCATAATGGCAAAAATCCTACTAGGTTCGGCCAGAACAGTATGGCTGTTTACAAGTTCAGACCGGACTTGCTCTAACTCCGAGTTTGACTTGTCCACTTCCTCAATTTGGTTTTCAAGGGTATCTAGGAGAGTTGCTTGTTTCGCTTTAAGAGTAACCAATTGTTCCTCCAACTTTTGGATTTCGGAAGTAACAACTCTAACCCTCTCTTCTGTCGACAAGCTTTCTTCCATCAACCGATCAACTTGAGTGGAGGTGCTTGATTCTTTCTCCATAAAGCATTTTGCCCGATTAGCTTGTCTGTCCGCTCTCTGGTATTGTTCCCTAAGAGCTCTCAAGTTCTCAAAGAAAGAGATAAAGGAATCATGTTGAGGTTTTGATAGCCGACCGGTTTTGAAAAACTCAGTTACGACCTTCTCAAGATCACAAAGAGCCTTGAGGCTGAATGAAGCAGTGAAATCCTTCCTTGCCCATTCCTAAAAGATTCGCTGTTGCTCTGAAGAAAGGGAGGTTACTGAAGATTGTCTTGAGAATTTCAACCGTGTCGCAAGACGCCCAAGTGCTTCAAAAAGTTTGGGCAACTTAGCAGGGTTTGAAGATGAGACATGGAGAGGGTCCTGCGTTACGGCTCCCTCTGATGAAGTAATACCTATTGAGGGTGCAGTCTCCGCTTGCCCGATCTGCTCAACTCCAGAAGAAGGAATCCCAGTACCGCCAGAAGATAAATGAGGATGGGAGCGTTTTGATTTACGGACCAAATGAGGGGGAAATTTCTGTTGGAGCCTGCCGCGAAAGCTAAGAGTACCAGGTCAGAAACAATCTGGATACGGTTTGAGGCAGAAGGAGGCTTTGGAGAGATAATTGTACCTGACTCAGCCCGGAGGTTTCACCAGGAAGAGAACTAACTCCTTGTTGGGGAGGGGATTCTTCACCACCAGCAGGAGAGGGAAGAGCTGCACCTGAACCTGTGCCAGTGCCCTAGAGGTGCCCAGAGATAACATTAATTGTTAGTAAAGAAAAAAAAAAACAACAAGAAGAAAATACGCCCATACCTGAGTTTGGTATTGAGGAGGAGAAGCAGGTTCATCAACTGTCGGGCAAACAAGTACCCGTGAGATTGTTACATCTAAAGCTACAGGGATCTCAGGAACTACGGGTTCATTATCTGAAACCACTGATGGATGGGGTGGTTCATATACCGGAGAAGGCTACGGAGAACGAAAGAAAGAGTTAGTTGGGAAACAGTGTACAGGTATTCAATGTGGAAATAATAACTCACCAAGTTACTGTCCTCATCTACAAAGTGCAACATAACTCCGGTAGACGGATCAAATTGAGAGGAGGGGATTGCATCCAGAGTAGTAGAAGAAGTCATAGACTTCAGAGGAGGGCCATAACTAGGCAAGGAGGCAGATGCCTCAGCCTAAGTACAGATAGGAGGAAAAGAAAGATTCAGGGATTAAGTCCAGAAACTATCAAGTTACTCAAGAAAGAAAAGGTACTTCTGAAGGGTTAACCTGAGGAGGAGAAAGGCTGGTTTCTCGGGCAAGTGGTAAGGAGGCCTTTGGCGGAAGAAGCTTATTCTCTCTTGCGGCCTGATTCAAATAATCAGGTTTAGAGTTCTATGAAGGCAAGAAGGGTGTGCAGATAAAGATATAAGTCATACCTCGAGTTCTGTAAGAGCGGTTTTTTGCAGTTCCTCAGCCTTTTTGTGCATGGCAGCTCTTAATGGTTCCTCCTTAGAAGCAATGATTGGTCTTTTAGATGCTTGAGGTCCTGTTTCTCGAAGAAAACAAGAAAAAGTTAGATATGGAAGAAAAGTAGCAGTTTGGGGAAGAAGAACAGAAACTTACTTGAAGACTGTTTCTTCTTTCTGCCTGCCTCAGAAACTAGAGCAGATTGGGCTGGTGACATAGGAGGAGCAGTAGTTCTGGCTCTCTTACTCTTTCTGGTAAGAATTGGTCGTGTAGTTTTAGGTAGAGGTGCAGGATCAGGATTCGAAGTCTTAATCCCAGCCGCTCTCTTTCGCTTGGGTGCTTTAATAACTGCCTCAGATGTCTCTTCAGCTCCTGAATCCCCAAGGGATTCTGAAACATCCGCACCTCCCCCAGCTTCTCGTCTCTCAGCCTCTGCGGCAGCTCCATGAAGAACTACAGCATCATCGGAGTCACCCTCGGACTCAATGGCTTCCGATTCAACATCCACTGGAGCTGCAGAGTCAAGCAAAAGTGAGGATAGAAGGGCTTCAGAGGGGAAGCAAAATTAGATTGAAAAAGAAGTACCTATCAGAAGCGACCGATTCTTCTCTTGGATCATCTCTTTCCAATTTTCAAGCTCGCCCGAGCCAGGGTACAACTTAAGAGGAAGTGGACTGAAAAGACGATCATGAGCCTCTTTCAAATGTCCTCCATACTTCTTGGACCATCTCTCTTCCCACCAAGAAGAAAAGAGTGAAGTACATTCGAAGTTGAGAATAATAGAGTTTCGAGCAGCCTGACTCATCACGTCAAGACTGCGTCGGGCGGCTCGGAAGATCACCTCAGAGGGAATTTGCAGTCGAAATGAAGTGCCGCAATGGACAGAATCGAAGAACGGGACGGGTATGGCCTGCCTGAATCCTAGCTGCCTGCTGCAAAAGTTAGGATGATACACCTCCAGACCTCGTTCATATCTATTACCCCTAACTCCCCAAGCCAGGTCTCTCGGTTGAATACAGCTAATGAATTTCTCCCTACAAAAGGGGGTTGCATCTTCGCCAGGAGCATCTTGAAAAATTTGATCAGAAAACCAAGGGTATCTCCTCGGAACCGATGCACCCCATTCTAAATCTGATCGAGTCCTACAAACTCTGAAGAAATAGAAGCAAGCAAAGGTGGAGTGATCTATAGGGGCAGCTTCAGCCAGGACTCGGGCAGGGGCCACACCCTCCGGAAACTCCAAATTGGCAGCCCGAAACTCTGGGAAGTACCATTGAAGCCAAGTTTGTATCATCCAGATAGGCCCATTCAGGTTAGTCTCAAATGGCTCGCCCTGAGTCATTTCGAAAAGAATATGATAAAGATGGGAGAGAAGGAATGGGCCAGTGGCCACATCATCGAAATTATGAAGAGCTTCTACCAAGGGGATCCATTCAACCCTCACCCCTTTAGACTTGTTGGGGAAGACATGCCGGTTGAGCCAGTATAAGAGGAAATACATGTGCTCTTGATCTTTATCCACCCGAGAAGCGCTTGCCCCAAAGTTATCCTTTACAAAAGGAATGAAGCCTTTGAAGGAGGTCCCATAGCTCTTGAAGGTTGCAGGGTTGTAATTCAAAGAAAGGAAGGTAGTGGAGGAGCTTAAGCTTCCAGTAGTAGAGGAGGAAGCCCAGTCTTGAGTAACATCCACTATCCTGCCCGTTGGCCTTAAACCGAAGACCTGGGCCATGTCAAGAATGGTTGGAGACATGGGGCCCATACGGAAGTCGAAAGTATTTGTGCCCGAATTTCAGAAGAGAAGGGCAGAAGCAAGTAATTCGGGCTTGGGGATAATGGAAATTTTTGAGAGCATGATTAATTCGTAAATTCCATTATTCATCCATTTCTGCTTGAAGATGGGCTCCAATTCATCAATCCATTGAGCCCAAGCAGAGTCGTTCATCAGAGGAAAACCTCGACGGTATGACTACCATTTGGATGAAGAAATGCCCGACTCAGCCAAAAAGGGATTTGGGGAAAACCAATTATCCTTGGGCATGTTGCTTTCTATAACAGAAGGGACCCGGGAGATCCATGCGGGACCCAATGATTGTACCCCATGCACCTCAAAGAAAAGCTAGGAATGCAAACCTGCCCGAGGACGATAAAGCGCGTTGAGTAGACGACGCATGGTGGCGATTCCTTCGCCAGATTTGTAGGATGGTTGAGTTTGGCTAGATCCCGAGGCCATTTGATGAAGTTTGAAGAGGGGGTACCAAAAGAGATGACGAGGGTAAGAGATATCAAGATAAAAATCTGAAAGATTTAAGAGAAGAAGGATAGCTGGGAGATTTAGGGATTCTTCAAGTTACAGAGGGATTTCTTGCTATGGTCACAAAGGATTAGAGAGTTCAAACGTAAGAAATTTGTGGGTTTTTTATGAAGAACTTTTCAATTGATATTGGCGCCTGGAATTCCAGGCTAAATATCAATTGAAGGGGGCACTGTTTGGACCAAAACTTAAACTTTGGGCTCCAGGAAGGGGCCGGCCCAAAGGGAGGCCTGAAGGGAAAGTCGGTCGAAGGCCATCAACTTGGCCGAAGCCTAGTCGAAACCCAGAAAAGCAGGAAAGAGCCTCATCTGACTTGGTGCAGCTCATGAAGACCACTTGCCCACCTACCCAAAGACCAAGTGGTGTAGACTGACCAGCTACACAGCCCATAAAGTACTTTATGGTGGCATTACATGTAAAAAAGCTGATGAGTCATCACCTTCAAACCGCATTCGGGCAAGGCTGCTGCTACATGAGGACATGCTAGGTTGTCTATAAAAGGAGACACTCAAACAAACAAAAGAGGACACTCAAACAAACAAACAAAACACAAACTCTGCTCAAAGCCAGATTTGCCTTCAAACGATAGCTGTAGTCAGCCAAAGCCTTCATCCCTCTCGGGATCAACTCCCCCTCAACCCTTTTTGTAAGCTCTGCTACCTTGTCTAAAACACTTGCAGTAGTATCGATCTCCTTCTGAAAACTCACCTCTCAAACCTTTTTTCCTCTAAACTCTCAACCCACTGATAAACCCCAATCCCAAGAGGTCGCAAGATGCCCAGTTTTGCCCGACAAGGTGAAAACCTTGCCTGTCCCTTCTTGGTTTTGTCTTTTCATTTATTAAACTAGCAGTATGTTGTCTACTTTCAGTTGTATTCAAGTTGTTTCTAGTAAAATGATGATTAAGAAATTCTCTCAGTTCTTGAATCCGATTTAAAGATGTCTCCACTATTTAAATCAGATCTAAGTTTTAATCTCCCGGACATATAAGAGTGATCATGTAAAAGTCCTTGGTCTCAAGGCATAAAAAATAACTTTATGTAGACTTAACCTATCCACGACAATCCTTGATAAACAAAGAAGTCCGAAGTTACTTGGGGCGCAAGTAATCGACTGATCTAGTAGTTTTACCATTGTTATGTTATGATTATGCTAGAACGTTTGAGTATGGAATGAATTCTGATGGGAAGCCTCAAGGCCTACACCTAAGGCCCCACAAAGGCACCTATTTGGATTCGTTCTAAGCTCTGCGGGCTAGAACGTTTGAGTATGGAATGAGTTCTGATGGGAAGCCTCAAGGCCTACACCTAAGGCCCCACAAAGGCACCTATTTGGATTCGTTCTAAGCTCTGCGGGCTAGCTGGTCAGAAGTATAACGGTGGTAATACTATGTGCGACAATGGAACCAGTAGTGTATATGTCCAAGAGCTGGATTGGTTATGGATTGGAAGCCTCAAGGCCTATATCTAAGGCCCCACGAAGACACCTGTTATAATCAATACGGTCCCTCGGATGTTATATATATATATATATAATTGGATTCAACATCCGTTCTACGTCTGCCATGCTAAAGATGGCAGTGGCACGCCTGAGCATCTGAAAAGTTAACCTTGATTGTGAGCTTTAAGGCCTACACCTAAGGCCCCATAAAGGCACCTTTCAGAGTTAACTCTGTCCTTCTCTTTCAGTCTTGCCCGACGAGCCTTGCCGGACGAGCCTTGCCAGACAAGCCCGACAGTAAAAGTAGAAGCCCGACAGCAGCCCTCAACCGACGCCGAAACCTCTCCCGGGGAGCTGTGTGCTCGTCGGCCAGGAAGCCTCCCCGACGGAAATTCCTGACGCGAACAAATGGCAGTGGGTTTCTATCCGTTTATGAACGCACATCCATCAATTCTTTAGAATGAATGCCAACAAGAATTGGTTGGAATGTATGCCCACCATGTGTTTGTTGGAATGCAGCAAACAGTCAAAATTGTTTCTTTGAAGCTTGGCTTCCATGAATTCATTCGTGATAAAGGTGGTACCACGTTTCTCTCCAGTTTTGAGTAAATGGATTTATGGGGAAGCTGTGAGGACTCAGGGTTCTGTGTTGTTTGCTATGTTGTTCTCGATCGTGACTACTGCAAGGGCATTCGGGATAAGGGTGGTGGCTCAAAATTCTGGTACAATGTCGCAATAAAGTGTGCAACTATAACTCTAGATGAAACTCGTGTTAAGGAGTTCAACTTGAAACAGATGTGGAGGAGTCCAAATGGGACCATACGGAACATTTTAAATGGTATTGTTTTTGGAGAACCTATTATCTGCAGAAATGTTTTTCGTCTTGTTCCAGATTGGACAATGCCAACATGTATTGGGAGACATGTTTTTGGTGATCAGTACCGAGCAACTGATGCAATCATAGAAGGACCTGGAAAACTTAAATTGGTTTTTGAAGCATCTTGCGTAGGAACTGTCGAATCAGGGAAGAAGAAGTCCCCAAATGTTAGGGAGGATTAACCGTTGAAAGTAAAGTTCATGGATCTTTTGGTTTGCAATCATTATCCATGACAAGAAATACGCTTTTGTTGATCAAATGATTTGGTCAATACCATTGCTCATCTTTTTGGAAGGAAGGAGGTTAATGAAATGATATTGTTGTTCTGTTAGTATCTCTCTGTGCAATCGTAGAAGACGTAGAGCGGGTTCTAACATGTACTCTTCACTTTAACGAAAAACTATATTTTTACACTAAAAAGTAAATCCTGGTACTATTCACTTTACCTTTTATTTTGTCCTTATCGTTAAAACTCAATGTTTTCAAACCCTTTTTATTAGTTTTCATTTTATTTTACTTATTTATTTATTTTAGAGGTATTCATCAATTTTCCCCCTGAACTTGTGACCATTGGCCAATTTCCCCCCTCAACTTTAATTTTGGCCAATTTCCCCCCTCAACTCTCATAATTAGTCAATTCCCCCCCTCAACTTTAATTTGGCCAATTTCCCCCCTCAACTCTCATAATTAGTCAATTTGCATCCTACTGTTAATTTTTTTTTTAATTTTCCATCTTTTTTTTTTCTTTCAATCTTTCTAATAACTTCCAACAAAGTACTAAAATTAACATAAACTCACCTGCATAATATAGGGTAAAATGTACAAAAACATAATACAATTAGTATGTGATATGGGTTGATTATAAGAAAAAGTTATGAATCGGGTTTAAAGCATGTAGAAGAAGAAATAATAATCCTAAACTCATGGATCAGACCTATTTCAATAAAATAGGTTATTCTTAATAAGGAGTCGAAAATTATGAATTGACTAGCCATTTTTGCACTAAAGCTCGATTCTCCGCAATTTACTTGAACTTAACTTTCACTTTTATAAAGAAAATCGTATTCACATACAAAAATGTACACATCAATCCTTTTCGTTATCAATTTTGTATAGTAAAAAATCAAATAAAATTACTCCATACTGACTTATTATGACTAATAATACTATCTATGATAAATTGTAAAATTCTAAATTTTAACCAATTTTAATCTAAATTGGCCAATAGTCACAAGTTCAGGGGGGAAATTGATGAATACCTCTTTATTTTATGGCCGAAAGTCTGACAACTAAGCAAAAATGACTGGATAATATAAACATCAAATTATAGAAGAAAAAACCAGCCCAAAGAAGAGCAAGGCCCAACAATAACAGGGCCTAAAAAGGAGCAAGAGCTAACATAAGTGGACGCATGCAATATTTAAAATCAGGAAACAATTAAACTGCAAAATACCCTCCAATCATTACAAGGTTGCCGATTACTCTTCTGAACGATTTCTCCTGATCACAACACTTAATTAGTAAAAGGCTTCCAATTGCCCCTTTGTCGTTAAATTTGAGAGAATTTCATTCAAATTTCCATTCAGTGATATCATGTGTGAGGCATGTGACATACTTTCAAGTATAAAAACCCCAAACTATCACACGGATGTCAATTACCCTCTCACCCAAACTATTTAGATGAAATTCTCTCGAATCTTATTGTTTCTTGAGTCGAATTCTAGGTTTATTCTTAAAACTGTGTCCACAGGCCTCTCACGTGAACCACTTAACTACATCATACATGAAATGTTATACAACAAATTATGGATCAAAACCAAGTAGCAAAGGGGCAACCCGCAACAAAGGCTCCAATGCGTCAGGTAAGAATTTTCTAGCAAACAAGAAACATACTGAAGTTGTATTGCCATTGTACGTGCATTCTGATCCGAACCGAATCCGATTAAGAAACTCATCCGTAATATCCATCCATCCAAATTTTCCAGGATGAGGACCACCCCTTGACCAATCCACCCAAGTGACGCTCCTATTTGAATTCAACTCAGTGTACATCAAGTTCACTAGTGTTGGAATATAGTGCTCATCAATGTAACAGGGAGGGTTGCAGTACTGTTGAAATATTGGATAATATTTCCGATCTGAAACGATGTGGACGGCAAGGTCACGGTGCACTTCGAACCACTGAGACCCCTTTCTCCAATCTGTGATGTTTATCATCGGGTACATTTGAGGGTTGTATCGGCCACGGCCTGGCTTCCTCGGGTCATCGAATGAGTTCAGGAAGCTTAGGTTTGAGTTGATGAGGTAGTGATATGCTGTTGTGAAGTTGAATAGAGGAATGCAGGATTCAGAAAGCAACACAAATCTTTGATTGGAGATGTCAAGAAGTGCATTTGCCAAGAGTCGTTTCTCGGCATCTAGCATTGATGATGTTCCCCAATAGACTGGCTGCAACCGAATGAATAGTATTGGTTTCAAATATAGCAAAGATTGTTTATTTGCTTTCTTCTTCTTTTTGGTCATACTTAAAAATACAGAAACTCTTATCCATGAGCTTATTATCTCCAACAAATTGGGGTGTAATGTTCACCACAATAGTCTAGAATGTGTATGAGTTCAGTGGTCCATTACGAATTAGCGTGTTTGGGTTAATTGTAATTTTAACAATAGATACAATACGACTTGAAACTGGCATGAAGTTAGTGGATTTGAGTTGATTTTTGCTTAAAGACAAACATGACACAACCCAGACTCTAACAAAAATGGTTATGCTAGGAAAGTTGAAGCTTAGGGCCGGTCTAGTAATGTTTTACAAAACAATTTTGAAAGATCTATTGCATTATGATATGCAAATATCTAATAATTTAATCCGAGAATAATTTTTTAAAAAGAAAACATTGAAAATGTATTTGAAATGTGGTTGTAATATAAATTACTGTCAAACACGAGCATGACAATGACATATTGACAGGAATTAGTAATTACTATCCTAGGACTTTCTTATGGCTCAGCCTTCAAGCTATTGGATGTATGAATGCTAAAGTTGAAACCAATATCAATGTTGGATAAATGATCAGTAGTAAGCCCCACACTAATTAATTTCCTAAGAGATGTGTACATATTAATTGATCGATCAATCACGTTTAAATACTTCTGTTATAGAAGTGAACCTCTACCATACGGTGTAATGATTTTCATCTCCAATTGTAGGTGGAGATTTTTATGTTCGACTTACACAAATAGTGAATAGGATACCAAATTAGTGCTAACTTATTTTGGGCTTAGCTCAACTCCCATCCACAAAAATAATGAAAGGAACTAACCTGGCTATGAATTCTTCTACTATGGAACACAGAATCTTCAGGCACTGATTCATTGAAATCCGGGTGTGCGTGCACATAGATGGAGTATAGTCCTTCGTGTCCCTCGAAAAACTTCTCCCACAAGGGAGACAAAGGCAGAGGTCCCTTTGTCAAGAACATGAAAGCCACTTTCGGAACAAGCTTGTAAGGCAAATCTTGAATTCGAGGAACCATCAATGCCCTCGAAAACAACTCCTCGTCACTCATATTGTGTACAAGGAATTTTTGTTCTTTGAGTGAAACACTGTTAGATGTCCCATTTTTGGAGAAAGATGGTATGAGAAATGGATGCAGTGGGGGTAGCGGATTTGGTGATGGGGGTGGCGACGATTGAGCTTGAGGTGATGATGGTTGTAAAGGAAAAATATTGTTAATGGAATTTAGGGAGGCTTGAAAAGTAGTGAATGAGAAGCTCTGGAAATATAAGGTAATTATGATACCTAGTGACAAACCTATACCAAAGAAAAGGAAATGAAGGACATGGTTTAGCTGGATTAGGGTTCGGAAGGGCCGGAAAATTGATTGAATTTGGAATTGCTCATGGCTCATCATTGCCACTGGGCAGATCGGAAAGAAAGATATCGAGGAAGGAGTTTCCTAGCTGGCTAGCTCATCAAACTGCTAATAGTAAAGTCAAGCTGAAAGCTCTTTCAAATATAGGCTTCTTTGTGGAGAAGGTATTTAGCATGTTCTTTGTGGACTTTCTACATCGTGCTTCAAAGTTAAGCAGGAGATTAATAGTAATTTAGCTGTAAGTAATCAGGAAAGCGCCTTTTGGAGTTTGCAATCAGTTGGAGCATAAGTTGTCCTAGAACTTGAAGCAAATTGTTTAAGCTGATGAGGGTTGACAAACCATTCCTTCAATACCACACAAAATAATCAAAAAATAAAAAATAAAAATAAAATAGCAAGTCAAATAATCTGATGCTTGTTTTTGCATTAACGTCTCATGAAACATCAACTGGTACTTGATTATGTCCAGAGTTTTATGCCATTTGCTTCATATCACAAACAAAAGAGAACCATAGTGTGGAACAGCACTTTGTTGCTAATCCAAATTATAATTAAAAGTTAAAAACCCAACAAAAAGATAACCCCATTTTTAATTTTTAACAATTACCAAAAATTAAGCAGGTTGTCATAGATTAACAGGGGAAATGAAAACTTAGGCAAATGTTAATCTCTTTGCATTTTGAAAGGTCAAACACAATGGATTGGAATTGGCAAATCACTGAGTTTGGTCGTAGTCCAACAAGTCACCATAAATATTGACAATCGCCAAACAATGACAAATACAGCATCCATAAAGCACTGCTAAAATTATGGCAATTAAGTAGCCTCGTTTCTACTCTTTCTTTTGAATGACCAGTTTTTAAGTTCCCGATCTTACTACTCATTCTACAAGTAGGGTTTGGTCATCGTTTAATAGCCCACTATCAAATATTGAATTAGGTACTACCTGTTTACTTTGACTAATAGGCATGCATGATTAATTATTGTTATAAATAGGCAAAAGTAGAGAAATAACATTTGCTAAGAGCGAGGACGAAGTGGTGCAAAATATCACACTGACAAAAGTATTGCAGATCTTAGAAAATGAGGGATACTGAGAGTATTATATTTCTTCCTTTTCTCTTCTTGATCTTCTCCCTCTTTGAACTGCTCTATTTATAGAGCCACTTCAATGGAAAATTACAAAAGGATTACTATTTAGCTTGTGAGTTTATACTATACACATGTGGGCAAACATACCCACTATTTACAACACTCCCCCTTGGATGCCCACATATCAGTATCAGTTGCCTCGTTAAAACCTTGCTTGGAAAAACCCGGTGCGAAAAAACCATAGCGAAGAAAAAAGAGTACAACTTTACCTGGATGGTGTTGAGCATGCTTATGTTGCCTCGTTAAAACCTTGATAGGAAAAACCTAATGGGAAAAAATCCTAATCGAAGGAAAAAGAGTACAATATGCATGTATCATGGATGCTCCCCCTGAATTGTATCTCCCCCTGATTCTGCATTCTTCAAATTTGTAAGTCGACGTAATTTGATTCCCTGCACTAACTTCTGAAATGTGCACTTTGGTAGAGATTTGGTGAACAAGTCTGCTAAATTTTCATCTGAACGGATTTGTTTGACTTCAATAACTTTACCCTTCTGAATCTCATGTGCACTAAAAAATCTTGGAGATATGTGTTTAGTCTTATCACCTTTGATGAATCCTTCCTTCATCTGGGTGACACAGGCTGCATTATCTTCATGGATGACAGTTGGAGTGTCTGTTTTTGAAGGTAGACCACATGAATTCCGGATGTGATGGATCATTGATCTTAACCAAGAACATTCACGACTTGCTTCATGTAAAGCAATTATTTCCGAGTGATTGGAAGATGTAGCAACTAGTGTTTGCTTCGTTGATCGCCATGAAATTGCAGTATCTCCATAAGTGAACACATATCCATTTTGTGAGCATGCTTTATGCGGATCGGAGAGAAAACCAGCATCTGCGTATCCAACAAGGATCTATTCATTTGTGGGCTTGTTTGAGTATAAGAGACCCATATATGTTGTCCCACGAAGGTATCGTAGAACATCTTTGACTCCCTTCCAATGACGAATTGTTGGAGCAGAGCTGTACCTGGCTAACAAGTTAACTGAAAAAGCTATATCTGGTCTAGTACATTGTGCTAAATACAATAGAGCACCTATTGCGCTCAAATATGGTACTTCTGGACCAAGGATCAGTTCATCATCTTCTTTTGGACGGAATGGATCTTTTTTAATGTCCAAAGAACAAACGACCATTGGGGTGCTAAGTGGATAAGCCTTGTCCTTGCCAAATCGCTTCAGTATTTTTTCAATGTAAGCTGATTGATGGACCAAAATTCCATTAATACAATGCTCGATCTGCAGGCCGAGACAATATTTGGTTTTCCCAAGGTCTTTCATTTCAAATTCGCTTTTCAGATATTTAGCAGTTTTGTTGAGCTCTTCAGGGGTTCCAACTAGGTTCATATCATCGGCGTATACTGCCACTATAGCAAATGTAGTATTTGATTTCTTAATGAACACACAAGGGCATATGACATTGTTGGCATATTCTTCTTTAATCAAATACTCACTGAGACGATTATACCACATTCGCCCAGATTGTTTCAGCCCATATAGTGATCGCCTTAATTTGATTGAGAACATACCTCGTGGTTTGTTAGTTGCTTCAGGTAACTTAAGTCCTTCTGGGACTTTCATATATATGTCTGTATCTAATTCTCCATATAGATACGCGGTGATGACATCCATAAGTCGCATGTCAAGCTTTTCTGAAATCACCAAACTTATTAAGTAACGGAACGTAATTGCGTCCATTACAGGAGAGTATGTCTCTTCATAATCAATTCCAGGTCTTTGTGAAAAATCTTGTGCAACAAGTTGTGCTTTATATCTTGCAATCTCGTTTTTCTCGTTGCGTTTCCTTATGAATACCCATTTGTAACCTATGGGGTTCATACCAGGCGGGGTTTGGACTATTGGTCCAAAAACACTTCGTCTTTCCAAGGAATTTAATTATGCCTGAATTGCATCTTTCCACTTAGGCCAATCTTGTCTTTGTCTGCATTCATCAACAGAGAGGGGCTTAATATCATCACTTAATATAATTTTAGTGGCTATTGCAAATGCAAACATGTCGTCGATGATTATTTCATTTTGATCCCACAATTCATTAGTACATGCATAATTTATGGATATTTCTTTGCTTTCATGTACGTCTGTCTCTTTAGGGACATGTGTCTCATCAAGGACATTTTCTTTTTCAGGAAGTACAGAATCATGAATTGTGGATTTATCATTCAATTTCTTTTCTTGAATGATATCATTTGGGTTCAACTGTGCCCTCATCTTTCTCTTTCGAGGGGCTGAATCTTTTGAACCTGGAGGTTTACCACGCTTCAGGCGTGCACTGGATGAATCATTCGCTGCCACTTTATTTTGTCCAACAGGGACTTCAATTCTTGCAGGTGCGTTTGCAGCTGGTATATGTGACTTTGTCACTTTCGAAGCATCATTAAATGCATATGGCATTTGATTAGCAATACCTTGAAGATGAACGATCCTTTTCACTTCATTTTCACATTGAGTGCTTTGTGGATCAAAATGAGATAAGGTGGGAACAACCCATGTCGGTTCTTGTCGTTCTTCTGGAACAGTCTTTTTCCCCCTAACGACGGGAAAACTGTCTCATCAAAATGACAATCAGCAAAACGAGCTATAAACATATCACCAGTCAAAGGTTCCAAATATCTAATGATAGATGGTGAATCAAAACCCACATAAATTCTCAGTCTGCACTGAGGTCCCATTTTAATTCGTTGTGGCGGTGCAATAGGCACATAAACAGCACAACCAAAAACTCGTAAATGTGAAATATTTGATTGATGTCCAAACATGAGTTGTATTGATGAGTATTGGTGGTTGGCTATGGGTCTCAGTCGAACCAATGATGCTGCATGTAAGATGGCATGTCCCCATGTAGAGACTGGCAATTTCGTTTTCATGAGCAAAGTGCGGGCTATTAATTGAAGCCGCTTGATAAATGCCTCTGCTAAACCATTTTAGGTATGGACATGAGGAACATGATGTTCAACATCAATGCCCAGTGCCATGCAGTAATCATCAAAGGTTTGAGACGTAAATTCACCAGCGTTATTAAGTCGAATGGACTTAATGGGATGATTTGGGAACTGTGCTCACAACTTAATTATCTGAGTAAGAATTCTCGCAAAAGCTACATTTTGAGTAGACAATAGGAAAACATGTGACCATCGGGTAGATGCATCAACCAAAATCATAAAATATCGAAATGGTCCACAAGGTTGTTGAATAGGTCCCCAAATATCCCCTTGAATTCTTTGCAAAAATGATGAGGATTCATCATCAACCTTTAGTTGTGATGGTCTAATTACCAACTTCCCTTGAGAACAAGCCTTACAAGGGTTATCATTTGAGACATCAATGTGTCTGCTCAATAATGGATGTCCATTAGAGTTGGTAATGATTCTACGCATCATGGTAAATCCTGGATGACCTAGACGGTCATGCCAAAACATGTAAACCTTTGAATCAATGAACTTCTGGTTCATGACAGTATATACCTCAATTGTCTTTATGTATGTATAATACAATCCACTCGATAAACCATGCAACTTATCCAATATACGCTTCTGGGTATCATTGGAGGTAATGCATAAATATTCCACATTTTTTACACTTTTCGTTTCAATGTGGTATCCATTTAGACGTATGTCTTTAAAACTCAACAAATTTCGAATGGATCGAGTAGCATATAATGCATTCTTTATGGACAATATTGTTCCATTTGGTAACATAATCTGGGCTTTTCCTGAGCCTTCAATTACATCTGATTGCCCTAATATTGTTGTTACCTTTACTTTTGCAAGTACCAAATTCGAGAAATACTTTCGATCTCGAAGTATTGAATGCGTGGTTGCGCTGTCTGCAAGACAAAAGTCTCCGCCATTGCTCTTGTTTTGAGAATAGCCATAATTTTTATCCATGTTCTCTGAGTAAAGAAAAAACAGTTTATTCATACTGGAATACTACTTTTATTGAATTGAAAATGCGAGCATTAAACCACAAGTACAAATAACAAGAGTACATTAAACATAAATAATTCAATCGGACCCATAAACTTCATTCCCTCTTTCATTAATAAAGTCTGTAGCATCCATGTGGGTTGTGTTTAACTGTCCTGATAAATTGGTCACTAAATCATGTGTTTCCATTGGTTGAGCCTGGTTGAAGAAATTGATCTCGACAACCTTCTCCTTGAAGGAGGCTTGATACAGTTCCACCATATGCTTTGGGGTGCGACAAGTACGCGCCCAATATCCGTTGCCACCACACCTATGGCAAATTCCTTCAGGATTTCTAGGAGTGTTATATGATCTTTTCCTTTATGGCGATTTGCATTTTTAAAGCTCAGGCCTGGATTATGCCTTGGAACCTGATTATGAAACTGGACACCATGGTTCTTGCTTTTCCCATTCCACCGGCCTCGCTTGTGGCCACGTCCTCGTTTGTAATTATTGCCACGAGAGGATATGGTATTCCTTTCAAGGGAAGCAACATTCACTTCTGGGAACGGTGCTGATCCAGTAGGTCGGGAATTATGGTTTTTCATCAGGAGCTCATTATTCTGTTCAGCACTAGGAGCACAGATATCAGCTGGTTGTATTCAGTGAAGCCTCGCGCTCTATATTGATGTTGCAGGAGCATGTTAGATGTATGAAATGTGCTGAAAGTCTTTTCCAATAACATATCCTCAGTAATAATATTCCCACAGAGCTTCATCTGAGAGGTAATTATGAACAACGCCAAATTGTACTCAACCACTGACTTGAAATCCTGGATCCTTAAGTGAGTCCAGTCATAGCGAGCTCTTGGAAGAATCACCGTTGTCTGGTGATTTTATCTGTTTCTTAAGGCCTTCCAGAGGGCTAACAGATCTTCAACCGTTAAGTACTCACTTTTTAGTGCCTCATCAAGATGGCGACGAATAAAAATCATGGCCTTTACCCGATCTTGAAAGGATGAGCTGCTCTCTTCCCTGATGGTATCTCTAAGATTCGCTGCTTCCAGATGGATCTTGGTATCCAGGTAAGGTAATTATTTCCAGTAATGTCCAGGGCAGCAAAATCAAGCTTTGCCAAGTTTGCCATTTTCTTTTCTGAAAGAAAAATGAGGTGTGTAAGAACTTGCAATAATATGTGTTTTGGAGGAATATATTGTTAGAACTTCTGGTTCTTACAAATTTTCGATCTTCAGGCCAAAATGTTAAGTACTCGAAACTTCAGGCTCGAGATTTACATGATTAATGAGAAGGGCAATTGTACCGCACCATTCTCAACGAAACAAGTATAGGATGATCGATTATTCTGCACCACTTTAAACAACAGGAAAATTTAAATATGTAGAGCAAGGTGGACGATTATACCGCACCACCTAAAATTGCGATAAAATTAAATATGCAAAGCAGGGTGGACGATTATATTGCACCACCTAAAATTGTGATAAAATTTAAATATGCAAAGCAGGGTGGACGGTTATACCGCACCACCTAAAATTGCGATAAAATTTAAATATGCAGAGCAAAGTTGGTGATTATTCCACACCACCTAAAATTGCGATAAAATTAAATAGCAGGTAACTTTAAATATGCAGGATAGGGTGGGCGATTATACCGCTCAACTTAAAATTTGCAGTAAAATTAGATCTGTAGTCCAAGATAGGCGATGATACAACACCATCTTGGATTGCATAAATAAACAATGGGTTAATAGTCAAGAGTTACACCAAACAAAAAAAATCAAAGATATAAGTAACTGTTAGGTTGAGAACTAGAAGTAAACATGGTCCAAACAGTTCTTCGCGAGGGTATATCCAGTAATTGAGGCAGAGGAAGAAGAAGAACAGTAAAAACCTTAGAGGAAACATTTTTGTTTTCTTCTTTCGGTGAAGGGAAATGAGAAATGATTAGAGATTCGTGCTGATAACGTGTTATAAATAGGCAAAAGTAGATAAATAACCTTTGCTAAGAGCAAGGACGAAGTGGTGCAAAATCACATTGACAAAAGTATTGCAGATCTTAGAAATGAGGGATACTGAGAGAATTATATTTCTTCCTTTTCTCTTCTTGATCTTCTCCCTCTTTGAACAATCAAAGTGCTCTATTTATAGAGCCACTTCAATGGAAAATTACAAAATGATTACTATTTAGCTTGTGAGTTTATACTATACACATGTGGGCAAACATACCCACTATTTACAACAATTATACTAATTTTATCTAAACTGTGAAGATGAGAGAGAGTTCGAACCCGATACACAGTAGGTTGTAGAGAAAAGTCTTATCCATTAGGGTAATTCACCAATTATATATGCATGGTTTGCTTGAAGCACAAAGTTACAAGTTATTTCAATTATTAAAACATCTTTTCTAGGGTAGTATACTATATATCTTCCGCATTACTTAATCCCACATGTTTATGATTCTTGTCAAGCTGTTATTGCAAATTTTTGTAAACTAAAGACTAACAGTGCAAATTTTTGTAAACTAAAGACTAACAGGGTAATTGCTGCTGCTGAAAGTTTTGGTTGATTAAAGTATCTTGGCACAGTTTCTCTAGTCATTTTCAGTGGCATAATTAGTTCTCATTCTTGGAATGATATGCATAAAATGTGGAAAGAAACAATGGTAAGGATTAGTATTTATGAAATCACGATTTACATAAATTGTTAAGCTTAAGTATAGCATGCTCTGATACCATATTAAAATGTAAGCATTTAATCTAAAACCAATTGACAATTGACAATTAGGAGGAAGAGAGAAGATTATTTAAACCACCTAGGCAGAACTTTCTAAGCCCACTAGAAATTTCCCGCCAAACCACAAATCCTGCTCCTCCTTGCTTCTCCAGGGAATCAACCCCACTGACTCAATCCAAGTACCGTTTGGCAGGGGTCCAACAGGCACATCTTGAGCAGCACCAGCATTCACCCCAACAACAGTTTGATCAGGTGACTCTGTGAAACTCGGCTCCTTGGCCGCCTCTTCTTTCTCTTCCTTTCCTCGTCCTTTTTCTTTTCCTCCTCCACCTTATCTTCCTTTACCTCCTCCTCCTTCATTTGAAGCTCTCTTGCCACCCACCTTGTAAAAATTCCATGGCCACTATGGAGTCCGTCAGCATTCATCATCACCCCTCTTTCTGAGCTTTTTTTTGTTTCCTCCCTTGCTTGATGAGCTGACTTCTGCTTCTTCATTTTCTTTGTTTGAGAGAGATCAGTGAGTCTGGGTGAGCTTGCTGGGTATGTAGTAGCAGCTATAGAGAGAAGAAGATAGCTTAATTTGAGCTTCTTTGAGCACAAAAGGGAGTGAAAGTGATTGCTCTCATATATACACGACTCGCCTTGTCAAAACTCCATGGCCAATATGGAAACCATCGGCATTCATCATCGTCCTTCTTTCTGAGATATTTTTGTTTCCGGCCTTGCTTGAAGCTCTCTTGCCATTCCTCTTCATGAGCTACCTGATCTTCCTCTTTGCACTTCCTCCTTGCCCAAAGTGTTTCTCATTGTTGACTGAGCTAAACTGTAATGAATTTGCGACAAAACAATGAATTACATGCATAATCAAAGTATATATTCGCAGACCAAAAAATAAAAAAACACATATAACTTGATGAGATATCTTGGTCATACCATACGATCAAGTGATATTGTAAATCATCGATTCGATAGAAGATGAATGCCATCATTCTTAATATATACATCATTTGATATAAAGCATCATCCCGATAATCAAAATGTCTTACTGGAATTTTCTGCAACAAAAACAAAAATAAACAGATAAACTATATACATATCGATTGTTTAGCTCATATTCTGAATGGCTCATTGCTATGAAATCTTTAATTTCTAATATTCTATAAGTAGATACAGTAACCTAATTAATGTATTTAGAGGGTGAAACATGGCGATCCTTTCCGTTATGGAAACATAATGAATATCCGCTATGAGATATATGTTCCACATCATATTCATAAATTTGATAAAATTAGCTAGGTACGAAATTTATTATGTTGGTCTCTCGCGTTGAGCTTGATTCTTTGTTTCATTTTTGGATTCTTGACCTTTTTTCCCAAAACAATAAAAATTTAAGGATGTTAGTACTATTAAGAAAATCTACTTAATTGTAATAAGAAAAAAAGTTTCATAAAACATTCAACTTACCTACAAATATCACGAGCAACAAACTAAATCCGACCACAGATCAAGGGTGAAAGATTTGAGAGATAAGTGACTTTCAAAGAGTAAGCTTTATCAGATGTGAAGGGCATGAGGTGAGACCGTCCGACTCGGATCCAGTTTGGTATTGTTGCGAGAGATAAAATTAGATGCGAGGTAAAGCTGTTGAGGCAAAATAACCACAAGTCAACAGTGAAAGATCTGAGGTGATGAGAGAGAAAAGGAATGAAAAGGATTGGTATTAGGAAGTGGCGAGCCTTGCCAGAAATCTTAAGTGGCGGAAATGAAGAGGATGGAGATAGACTAAGAGGAATGAGGCCCTTACATATGCATATTGTGTACTCTTCGGTTTTCTAAACGTGTTCTTTTTCATGTGAAGTATCAGTGATGAAACAATTCACGATAAGATGATTTAGTTTTATTTATCATACCGTGCCCAAATCTTCGCGTGGTGACCATGTCCTAAATTTCGTGTGGTGATGTCAATATATGTACGTTGCTACTAGCTATTAGATTATGAATATTATTTATCACACTCAATGCAAGCTATATGACAACTTCCATTTCTAGCAAATTATTGTTGAAGTGGTTAGGGCTTCTTTAATTCAGTAATGCAAAAAAAGGTAGCTAAAAGCAAGATATGGCTAGAAATGAGATAGTACAGTATCTGAGGCATGGATGAAGTGATCTGTGTGCTGATCGGGTTGCCAAAATTACCTGTTTTGCAGCATTGTTATGGGTTTACATGAGCTTGTTGGCCCTCTTGATGGTATCAGTAATCATCTTAAACTTGATGTCTAAAATGTAACTAGTTCTGTATAAAGTCTGGTGCTAACAAAAAATATGAGATTTTCTTAAAAATTGAATAATTATTAAGTAATCGTGTACAGTAAATTAAAAATAAAAATAAAAACCATTCCATCACACATTAATTGAAATGGTGTATTTTGGTTTGGTCTACTATGGTGAATCTATGATATCCAATGTCTTCATGTTGTGACCATGTGTAATTAAGTAGATGCAATGAGCATAGCTAACTTAGCGTTAATTGACGTAGCTCACTTGCAAATCATTGTATAGAAATGTAACTTGCAACGCACATAAATTTTGGTTTCGTGGTAAGGTTTTTTCAAATTTGAGTGTTAGAGAATACCAGATGTATTCGGGATTACTTAAGGAAAATTGTACAGAAAGAGGATTTACGAAACCTCATCTTGTTGATTAATTATGTTTCAAAGCTTTTTTGATTATTCGATGATTTAGGTATCAGTAAATCTACGCCTATTGGCCGAGTATTATCATTTTCTTGTCCATAAACAGCAGCATATATAGGAGGAGGATGCAAAAATCACAATAAGAAAATTACTGAAACAAGTAATTGACTAATAAAGAGACATTTGCAGCAAGCTAATAACTCTAAAACATTAATAATTAACCATCAGCACAACATATAATAGGCTGTTTAGGGGGCGAATTATCTCCAAATTCCAAAGGCTTCCATCCCATGCATTATTTTTCCCTAGTTCATCCCCCGCAACATCACTATTACATACAGAAGGAAAGGATAGATGGGATTCCCAAGCCCACTAGAAAAGTCCCCGTTAAAACACAAATCCTGCTCCTCCTTGCTTCTCCAGGGAGCCCACCCCCACTGACTCAAATTAAGGGTTGGCTATCCCACATCAGTGGGGGAAGTCAACAACGATAACTTATAATTACCCTACTCTAACTAATACTAAAGTTTTTTGTGATAAAACCTTACACTTGACGGATTGGACATATAGTAATAATAAGTTGGGGACTCTATCAGTGTCGTCTAAAATTCCAACATGGTATCAGAGCCAACGATTACTCCATCACCTCCTGGAAGGATTGAAAACAAGTCTCGACTCCATTAGAGTCGACCTCTGACTTTCAACTCCCAGAAGGATCTGGTCCTGGAAGGACAAAAAACAAATCTCGACTCCATTAGAGTCGACCTATGACTTTCGACTCCCAGAAGGATCTGGACTCCATTACAGCTGACCTCCTCTGACTTTCAACTCCCAGAAGGATCTGGTCTCCATTAGAGCCGACATCTAAATGTGATCCCACATGCACGTCTAGAGCAGTAGCAGCACTCACCCCATCAACATTTTGATGAGGTGACTCAGTGACACACGGCTCCTTGGCCTCCACCCCTTCCTGGGCATCCTCCTATTTTTATTTCCTCTTCCTCGTCCTTTTTCTCCACCTCCTCCTCCACCACTTTATCTTCCCTTACCTCCTCCTCCTTCATTTGAAGCTCTTCTGCCATTTGCCTGGTCAAAACTCCATGCCCACTATGGAGTCCGTCGGCATTCATCATCTTTCTTTCTTTGTTTTTTTTGTTTCCTCCCTTTCTCGATGGGCTCACTGTCTGCTTCGTCATGTTATTTGCTTGAGAGACAGAGAGTCTGGATGCGCTTGCTGGTATGTAGTAGTAGCTATAGATAAGAAGATAGCTTACTTTGAGCACAGAAGGGATTGAAGTGAAGACATATGTCTCTTGATTATTGGTTACTGTGTAATCAATGCCACTTCAGCCTAAGTTGTTATAATGTTTGTTAGGTGGTTAAATGATTTGTTAGTTGGTTAATTAGTTACTTGTGGTTAAGTAAGCTTCTGTTGTTTAGTATATAATGCACTTCAACTTACAAATGTAGTTAGTTGTCATTTTCCTCAAATATATAAAACTCTCTCTCTCTCTCTAAACTCTCTGTGTTCTTCCTTTTGCTCATCCTTTCTTCTTGATTTTCCCTTCAATTCTCAAACACTACAATGTAGTTAATAGAAGTTGCTCTCTTATATACACAACTCACTTAGCTATTAGGGTTTTGATGAAATAAGAGAGATTTCTTCCTGGGTTTCTAGAGTCACTCTTTACTCGAGAAAATGATATCTTTACCTAAACATATCATGATACTTTATATTTTGTATGTAGCAGTTTAATTGCTTAAGTTCTTAAATTCAATTTCCTACGAATCAATAGTATTATCTCGAGATATAACGTGATAAAAATGGTGGACATGCAGCCAAGCCACGTGGACTTTCTCCATGCAGAAAATTGCAGTTGCTTTTCTGTACATTTCGGTTTCTTTGGATTGTGGTGAGTGCCCTTAATGTTCACGTTTTGCCCCTACTTTTTCTTGTCTTTTTTTTGCATCTGTGCGTGTTTTGCATGCAGCCACACTGTAATTACGTTTCAATGGCAGTTTCATTGTGTATTTAATTGCATACGAGTTAAAGAAAAGTAACGTTCTCATCTTCTTCCGCCAATCCATTTGATTTTTGGCTTTTTCTTTTTTACTTATATATCTGGAGGATGAATTCAAAAGCAGACAGAAATTTCTGTATCACATTCAATGTAAAACAGGCTCTCAACTAAATGGATTTATAAAGTGACTTTGTTGGCAATATAAATTTTCAATTAGAGTGTTGGATACCTATATTTTAATAAACGTAAAATTTAACATTCATTGTGAAAAGTAACTTGCATGGAATAAATTTATTGCCACAATTTCATATAAGTCATTCTTTTGACTATAGTTCCCAAGTCCTAGTCATCGAGGCCTCAAGGCCTAGTCCTGGGGTCAAGGTCGCAAATTTGAACTAGCAAGTTTTGATCCAATTTTTTATTATTATTATTTTTTTGACTAAGCGATGTCAAATTAATTACTTAATTTTTATTGTCTTAATACGACACAATATATCTGTTTTATGTATAAAAAGATGTGAATTTGATGAAACATTCATAATATAAAAAATATTCCTTTCTTCTTGCTCATTTTAAAAAGAATAAAATAAGAGTAAATTATTAAAAGAATCAAAAGAAAACAACCCCGCATAGGAGTTGCTAACCATTTTTCAAATAAAATTTAAAATCAGAAACTGTAAATTAAGTTTTGTAACAAATAAAATAAAAAATATCTAAAAATAATAATGATTAAACTAAAAATAGTAAAGTACAATATGCTCACACGTATTACTGTGTGACAAGATGCTAATTTATATAAAAGGTGAGAGAAGCAATTCATACCGAACTCATAATTGACTAGATTACAACCTAAAAACGCTACAAGTGAAGAATAATATTAACAAGAATGTAGTATTAAGTGACTTTATTTCTTCATTTATTTGTTTATTTTTGGGTTGATTTTTCTTTTATTTAATTTTTTTTTAAACCCTACATAAAAATATTCTACCCTGCACACTAGAGATATTTTGGTGTACTCTTAACACAAGAGGGCAACCACGTGCCATAATAGAAGTGGAGAGATATTGAAAAGCATACCATAAAAATGGGACATCTCAATCTTGTTGTCTAATTGTATTACAACATATGATGTACTAACTTATGTTCCAACCACACATAAAAATTTAACCCATCATACATTACCCTAAAATGGTGATGATTCTCACCACCCCAAAGTGGTGATGATGCTCACCACCCTATTAATTAGTGGTGGTAATGCTCATCATCCAATTAATTACCGTTTGTATAGTAATTAAATGAAACTCATTTTATGGTAATCAATAGGGTGGCGAGCATCATCATCACTTTAGGGTGGTGATGAAGTTTGAAGTTGACGTGGATTAGATAGTTTTAGCTACTTCCCCTGTAACTCGATTTTAATCTCACTTTGTTCATTGTTACTCAAAAGTTACCTCTTTACTCCCTGAAACTCATAGTTCATTCCACTTTACCCCTGAAACTCGATTTTGATTCCATTTTTTCCCCTTGAAAATTGAAAGTCGTCTCTATAAAACTCTAAATTTGCTCCACATTCCCTTAATTAGATCTTTTAATTTCTTATGTGGGTTTGATTTGGGTGCCCCAGGCTAATATAATTTTTTTTTCCATCTCATCAATTTCTTTTAAACTTAATACTCTTTGATTGTTGAATGTTAACACATAATGAAATAATCAAATTTATTGCACATGTGAAACACATGACACATACAAAACACATACAAAATACATACAAAACACATGAAACACATGAAACACAAACCTACACACATGAAACTGAAACCTTCAATCATCCTCTATATAAACACAGGTTGAATATCAAACCATCACAAAAAATATTCACCAATCTTTCAACTTTCAAAGTGTTTTTGTTTCCTAAAAATCCACAATATCTCATCAATGGGTGATAGAAGAAGGCGTAGCAGGGCAATGGAGATGACACAATACCAAGCAAGCTTTGACATTGAGGATGCAGAAATGATCAATGCAGAAGCTGAATTTGTGCAGCGTGACCGAATGTAGCTATTGTGGTTCTATCACGAGGTGTTCATTTGTGCAGCGTGATAGAGAATACTGTCATGACCGAATGATGAAAGATTATTTCATCGAGCGTCCGAGATTTCCTGCTCATGATTTTCGAAGGAGGTTTCAGATGAGGAGAGAGCTTTTTGAAAGCATCTACATAAACTTAATAATGATATCCACCATCTTGACTTGGTGGTGGACTTGGGATATAGCCTTGAGATGATTCATTATCTTGAATATACTCCTTGTGGCATACTTTCGCAAAATTTCCTTTTGCTGGAGTGTATTTATTGAGATCTTCCATCATGAAATTAATTTCGAACCTATCTTGCTCCCTATCCCCTTCTTCCTTCATTTGCAAATGCATTCGGGTTGCTTCTTCTTGGCAAGGGTTATAGGTTTTGCTCAATCTTGCAAATCCGGTAGCAATGTCTCATCGGATTTTGGGACTTCCCTTTTCTCTTTGCTTCCTTTTGCTTATCTCTTCCCAGGGGCCTTGCAAAAGAAGGAGTTGAGGTCATTTCATCGACACCTTCATTGACACCTTCATTGACACCTTCATCTCCATCATTTGTCGGTGCGGCTTCACGTTGAAATAATCTTCCTCATTGTTGGTCCACATCGGTTGCCCACCTCGGACAATCCTTGAGGACGTCCTAAGCATGATGCAACTTAAAAGGTTGATTTTTTTGGTGTTACTCTTGTCTTGTAAATTTCCATTACTTTGTCACCCTATGCAAAAAATACATAAAAACAATTAGTTGCAAAATAATATTATGTACATGACAAATAAAATATCAACAAAAAAACTCACAATTTCTGCGGTGCTCCTTCCACTGGCCATGCCAACCACGGTTCTCTTCAAGTTTCCCTTCCATAAAGTGCATGCTTTGTTGATAGTCTTCCACCGATCGTAAACACCACCACATTCCCTCCCTCCGCCGTTGCAGTTTTCATGGAACTTTTCAATGATTTTATCCCACAAAACCTTTTTATTTTGATTCGTGCCAACTACACCATCTTCACTAACAGAAATCTATGCCAAGCATAAAGCAACATCTTCCTCACATGTCCAATTACAACCTCTAATATGCTCTCTTGCCATCTTGAAAAATTTGGAAATGGGAAGAAATGGTAGAAAGAAAAATTGGAAGAATTGTACGAGAAAAGTGAGTTTTATGTGGATGTTTGAACAAATACATAGGTATTTATAGAGTTTATGGGTGAATTTTGAGTTAAATAATTTTAAAAAAAAAATTATTTTAGCCGTTGGATTTAAATTTGGGCCGTTAGATCTTTTTTTTTACCATTAGATTTGATTATATTCGATCTCAACCATTGGATTCAATAATATATAAATATATACAAAAATTGAATCTAGGCCGTTGGATCAACCAACGGCCTGTTAATCGCGACCGTTGGGGCGCCTGGGGAACGTGGGTGGGGCCCTTGTTGTCTAAGAGGTCGCGCGTCGCACGCGTCTGGTGAATGGGTGAGGGGGGGGTTTGGTGCACAAACACAGGGTTTCACTCGATTTGGTGGGGCCCGCACCATATCTTGGGCTAATTTTTGGGTGGAATTTGGTCTGGGTTTGGCATTTGGTTTTTAGCCCAAAGATTTAGGTTGGGTTTTGGGAGGGGGGGAATAAATGGGGAAATTTGGCAAATAGCCAATTTAAAATGTTGAATGAAAAAATTGATGCAAACTTTCATACTTGTCCAGTTTAAAGGTGGCGGGAGGTAGAATTATTCGGAAAAAAAAACTTATCCCTCGTCATCCAATAGTAAGGAGCTTTATATATAAAGACAAAAACTTTCACTATATTTCAAGGAACTCCACTAGTTTTTAAATATGTCATGAAAAGACAAAAACATAAAAACAACTAAAGCCCAACTCAAAACATGGAACTAATATTTTAAAATACCAACCATATCCCTAAGGCTTTAGGAACCCAACCCTCATAGCTCCAAACAAAATTAATATGTGCCATAAACTCTACTCATCCTTGAATATTTCTGCATAATCAGTTTAATTCGTCATCGACCATTTTTGCAGAATTAGTTCAAACTATCTTCGAAAATTTATACATAATCAATTCAACACATCTTTGATCATTTTTGTAGAATCAATTCAATCAATCCTCGACCACTTTTGCAAAATCAATTCATCCTGTCGTCGACCATTGTTGCAGAATCAGTTCAACCTGTCCTTGACCATTTTTGCAGAATCAGTTCATCCCCTCGCCGACCATTTTTGTAGAATCAGTTCATCCCGTTCTCGACCATTTTGATAATACACAAGAAAAAAAAATAACAAAAAACCAATATTATCTTGAAAAGTTAAAAAAAAAAATTCAACCATTTTGACAACAAAGAACCAATATTATCTTGAAAGTTTTTAAAAAATTCAACCATTTTGATCACAAGTATCAACCATGGAGGAGTCAAATTATCAGAAAAGTTTCTTTTAAATTGTGACTATAAAACCATACCATTTTTGCAGAATTAGTTCAAACTATCTTCGACAATTTATACATAATCAATTCAACACATCTTTGATCATTTTTGTAGAATCAATTCAATCAATCCTCGACCACTTTTGCAGAATCAATTCATCCTGTCGTCGACCATTGTTGCAGAATCAGTTCAACCTGTCCTTGACCATTTTTGCAGAATCAGTTCATCCCATCGCCGACCATTTTTGTAGAATCAGTTCATCCCGTTCTCGACCATTTTGATAATACACAAGAAAAAAAATAACAAAAAACCAATATTATCTTGAAAAGTTAAAAAAAAAATTCAACCATTTTGACAACAAAGAACCAATATTATCTTGAAAAGTTTTAAAAAAATTCAACCATTTTGATCACAAGTATCAACCATGGAGGAGTCAAATTATCAGAAAAGTTTCTTTTAAATTGTGACTATAAAACCATACCATTTTTGCAGAATTAGTTCAAACTATCTTCGACAATGTATACATAATCAATTCAACACATCTTTGATCATTTTTGCAGAATCAATTCAATCAATCCTCGACCACTTTTGCAGAATCAATTCATCCTGTCGTCGACCATTGTTGCAGAATCAGTTCAACCTGTCCTTGACCATTTTTGCAGAATCAGTTCATCCCGTCGCCGACCATTTTTGTAGAATCAGTTCATCCCGTTCTCGACCATTTTGATAATACACAAGAAAAAAAATAACAAAAAACCAATATTATCTTGAAAAGTTAAAAAAAAATTCAACCATTTTGACAACAAAGAACCAATATTATCTTGAAAAGTTTTAAAAAAATTCAACCATTTTGATCACAAGTATCAACCATGGAGGAGTCAAATTATCAGAAAAGTTTCTTTTAAATTGTGACTATAAAACCATACCATTTTTGCAGAATTAGTTCAAACTATCTTCGACAATTTATACATAATCAATTCAACACATCTTTGATCATTTTTGCAGAATCAATTCAATCAATCCTCGACCACTTTTGCAGAATCAATTCATCCTGTCGTCGACCATTGTTGCAGAATCAGTTCAACCTGTCCTTGACCATTTTTGCAGAATCAGTTCATCCTGTCGCCGACCATTTGTAGAATCAGTTCATCCCGTTCTCGACCATTTTGATAATACACAAGAAACAAAATAACAAAAAACCAATATTATCTTGAAAAGTTAAAAAAAAATTCAACCATTTTGACAACAAAGAACCAATATTATCTTGAAAAGTTTTAAAAAAATTCAACCATTTTGATCACAAGTATCAACCATGGAGGAGTCAAATTATCAGAAAAGTTTCTTTTAAATTCTGACTATAAAACCATACCATTTATTGGATCTCTCAACAATGCATATTGGCTGAATAGTGACCCAAATGAAGAGAAATTGTTCTAGGTTCCGAGGTCATTAGGTGACATGGTGTCCACCAACATAACTTAACACCTATTCATTTTTAACACCAACCTACAACTTAAAGAAAAAAAATAACATTTTGGGGTTTGCACTCCACTAGTCTCTCATTCTCCGGGAAACTGAAAGAACAAAAAAGATTTTTGCATTTACATTATTCAAATCTATTTGATTTCAGAATTATGTTGTCTCTTTCAAGTCATATTTCAGTTGGGCATGACTAGAGAAAAGAAGCACAAGGTACCAAATTCATATTTCAATATGAAGATTGGAGTTTCGGGTGGGTGTTCATGGCGGGGGGCCGTGATGTGGTTGTTGGGTGGATGTCATCAATATCAAATGGGTGATCTTGGGAGTAGCAGTGGAGGACATTTGGATGCAGGTGGTGGTGGTGGTGATTTTTACCCTTTTAGTTTCCTGGATAAGGGAGAGAGGAATGAGAGATAGTGGGATGAACCCCAATATGTTTTATTTTACAATTCTTTAAACGGTGGGTTGTGTGAAAAATGAACAGTGTCATGATATAGGTGATGGAATTCTAGGTCAACTAATGAGCCAGGTGAATTGGAACCAAGGTTCTAAAAAACGTTAGGCGCTAGTCGGGCGTCAGTCGGCTAGGCGGGGTCTAGGCGGGCGCCTAGGCGGATTTAGGTAAATTTCTTGTATATCTTGTAAATAAGTGCACATTGACACATACAAAAAATTATACTTGTATGATAAAATGCAAAAAGAGTACGTCCAAAATTTAAAAACACATTAAGCATATATGCCATATAACCATAGTGAGGAGTATTGTACGATGATACATGTACAACAAGTTCACAATTTAAAACAACATAAAATGAAAAATAGGAGGAAAATAAGGAATTGAAGAATTTGAGAAATGGGTAGAGAGACGAAGTGACGACGGCTTGGTTTTGTATTTGTTTGTGAAATTAGAGTAAGAGAGAGTTGCAAGGCATCCAGATTTTTCCAGCTGTTTTGCACGAAATCACCTCGGTTCCAACCCACCTAGCGCCTAGGCCGTTTTTTAGAACATTGATTGGAAATAATATTTCTTAAAAGAAGAGAGAGAATGGAGAAATAAATGAAGATATAAAAGTGTGAAAAAGACTTTTCTACTATAAAAGATAATTTTGTAACTTACACTCTAGACAAAAAAAAAGAGAGGCAATGATGTCATATTTCATATGTATTAAATTTTGTCTCTCCTTGTAATGTTTAAAAAAGTGTTGTCTCAAGATATAATTGAATATTAAAAATATACTCTATGTGTAATTTTTCCTTTCTAGATACCAACTTATTTCAATGGGAGTCTTTAAATAGGGAGACATATATATGCACGAATGGAAAAAGAAAAGGCTGTTGCAGTCCTAATCCTAGTAGATTTAGGAATATCTCTTATATTTCTATTAGGAGTTGATTACCTATTAAGAGTTGTAATCCTAAAAGGGTAGGATTTTACCTATCATACTACTATAAATAAAGGCACAATGGGGTGGAATAGAACACATCCACAATTACACATCTCTCTCTTCTCTCTACTATTGCTGCACCTTTCTCTCTCTATGGCCTCCATAATCGTTCAGTAAATTATGCCTACAACACGTTATCAATACGCTCATGACGCTGCGCTAAAGAGAGGATGATCTTCAATCAGGGGAGTACTACGTTTTAATCATTCTTTTTATGATTAATTCATTATTTTGAATTGATCTACATTTCTTCAATTTAATTTTCCTATGTTGAACGTGAAACAACACATTGGAGATGCAATTCTGGCTTTCCGAGAAGATTCTTCTAAAAATTCGAAGGCTTTTGTAGTTTTCTGCCAATCAGGTATGCTTAAAATAAAGGAAGATATTTGAAACGACCATGAAGCATGAAAACATTCCCCAAGATGCATGAACCCCCCTATGTTTATATTGTCCTTCCGATATTGTTTGGGCCCAAAATATTAGTTTGGGCCGAGTATAGAATCATTCTCGGCCCGGAAGGCCTTGCGACAAGGGTGCCATGGATCGTTCAGTACGTGGGCCTCCAAACCTAGGTCGGCTAGGTCATGACACAAGACAAGTCGAGTCCTGGTGCAATAAGGAGTCTCGACAGGATTAATAACCCGAAAGCGAATCCGGCTCAATTAAGGACTAAGTTCACAATTATAGTGAAAATATGACTGGTCGAGTTGGTGTTTGATCAGGAGAAGAAGACCTACTCCGAGTAGGGTTTTGACTCGACTTTAAAGGTATCCAGTGTTATAAATA
This sequence comes from Malus fusca, assembly GCA_035220775.1. Taxonomy (NCBI): domain Eukaryota; kingdom Viridiplantae; phylum Streptophyta; class Magnoliopsida; order Rosales; family Rosaceae; genus Malus; species Malus fusca. Next base: position 31,485,771 of record CM069075.1, on the reverse strand, counting down.
GAGGAGGCTGTGCAACAAATAAACCGCTCCAATTCAACACACAACTGCCCTACGCAAACTCTCTCAACAATTTGAGATTTTTATTTTCTCTTTTCGCTGACACATCTTCCGTTGGCATCAACAACACTGTGAAAGCAACCGGTGATATCTTAAGTCGGCATAGATAGCTCTGTCATCGTAGAATCAGCCGGTCTCGCAGTATCTTCCGTTGGCATCAACAACACTGCGGCGAGGACGGTTGGTTACCTATCCAAGTCTCGGTCCAGAAGGATTTTCGAATCCTTATTGATTGAGGTCGTCTCATTAGCCTTCTCGGCGAAGTGAGGTGTTACAGTTTACTAAGCTCGGCGCATTGCATGCCAAGTTATTTTATGATTGGATACTCCCAAGTGGGATTTAGAGTTCGGCATTCAGACGGCCGAACCACGTTCACTATTAAGACTTATATTCGTTTTGAGTATTTGTGCCCTTACACTTTGGTGTCGATTCGGCGAGAGTTTACTCTGACGAATAACATCACTGTGACTGAATCCGACGATAGCGATTCGTGAACTTCGTAAGAATGGTAACTTTGTCTTCAGGTTCGAGAGCCCAAGATGCCGAGACGTGTTCCTTTCTCGGCCGCAATCGCAAGACGCAGAAGTTAGCCGCGCACCCAACGCAACATCAACAAATTTTACTCCTCGGTCGAGCTCTGCCGACGAGTTGGCATGCCCCGCATTCACCGAAGGACGTAGTTAGCTTATAGATTACTCGACCTGCGCGCCACGTAGGCTTGGTAGTTTTTAGGGTCAACATTTTGGCACGCCCAATGAGACACAATGCTAAACTACGAAGTTCATGCTAATTGAAACGCGATCGGTAAAAAAGAAAACAGCTATGGGAAAATCAACAGACGATTTACCGATTCAGAACATAGGACACAGTGTGCCACAGGTGCAGAATCCCATTAGCGCCGTAAAACCTGAGTCCACGAGCGCGACTCGCCGAGAAAAGGGAAGTTAATCTCGGCGATCAGTTTCGCAGTCTTGAAATCCCCGACAGGAACACCTGCGTTGTCAATGAAGGGATAATAAAGGATTGTGACGAGGATGGTGGCAAATGATCTAATCCACCAACAAGGTCATTTCTTCGAAAATGGCTTGACGAGCAATCTCAGACGGTTGAACAGACGTTTAGTCGAGGAATCGATAAACTTCATGACGTGATACGCAATAGGCACAAACCAAGTTACTCGAAATACTGGTTAGTAAGGTCAGCGACGGTAAAACTTTCGATCTTGCCCAACATTTGCCACCGAGAAATAATCTATTACCAAGTGCACCGGCTGAGTCAATCCCTGCTCGGCTCAAACCAATTAACTTGGAGAGAGGAGAAGGATCGAATAGTAGGTCAGACGGATCCGACCAGAGAGTGGAAGCAATACCCGTCGATATGACCGAGGTCCAACGGATGATCGATTCGGCCATGAAGAAAGGGCCGAAGTTCCCTAAGTTTATACATCTGTATCCAGCTTATGTGGAACAGTTAGAATACCCTAGAGGTTTCAAAATCCCGGATTTTAGCCTTTTTGCCGGAGAATCATCCTTATCCTCGTTAGAACATGTAGCTCGTTTCACCGTGCAATGCGGAGACGTCAATAGCGACTTTCACAAGCTGCGACTTTTCAATTTTTCGCTGACCGGTTCACCGTTTGCTTGGTATATCAACCTCCCACCGAATTCCGTCCAGAGCTGGGAGGAGTTGGTCGAGAAATTTCATGAGCAGTTTTATCGACCGGGGATGGAAATGTCAGTATCCTCGCTAGCAAGGATGGCTCAGGCATCTGACGAGTCACCAATGGATTATCTTACCAGATTTAAATCAGCCAGGAATTGGTGCCGAGTACCTCTTCCCGAAGTCGAATTCGTCAGACTTACTCTGAACGGTCTTGACGTCGAATACAAAAAGAAATTCTTGGGGGCAAACTTTCAGGATATGTATGAACTAGCCCAACATGTCGAGCAGTATGATTATTTGCTCTGCGAGGAAAAGATTTCGAAAGCTCCGTCTCGAGGGACGATTTACAAGAATCCCACTGTCAATTATGCATCTACCGAAGATGAATGCGTTAGCGTGGATGCAACTGAGATAGTGATAGATAAGCCATACGTTTGCAAGGCGCTGACTCAGGTTGACTCTAAGGAAGTCAAAACCCGCTCGGCCACTGAGGAAACACTGAAAACGTCAAAAGTCTATACTTTTGATATTACAAAGGCTGATGCAATTTTTGATCAATTATTATCAGCGATGATCATCAAACTTCGACCTCGACATAATATTCCCAAGGCCGAAGAGCTTAAAGGAAAGATATATTGCAAATACCATAATTCGAACAAACACACGACAAATAATTGCGTCGTGTTTCGAGATAACATCCAAAGCTGGATTCATAATGGCAAACTTAGATTTTCGGAGAAGAATATGAGTGTTGATACTGACCCATTTCCCACGGCAACGGTAAATATGGGAAATGCACACCTACCTAAGGACAAAGGAAAAGGGAAGACCGAAGCCGTTACAACGCAACGCTTTTTGAATCAGAATCCTCGGCCACGTGTCACTGCCGACTTCCGTTCAAACAAACCACCTACAGGTCTAACGGGACCTGCTATTGTTAAGCCTATGACAGAATACAACACTGACGAAGAAGGTGGGTCAGCGCTTTTATGCAGAAAGTGTAAAGCAAATGTCAATGCCGAGCCAAAGGAAAAGTTATCTCCGGCTATAGTGGAACAACCTACGGCCACAACACAGCAAAAGGTGCTCAACGTAGGCCAACACCAAGGAGTTTTTGATAGGCTCGGCCCTAAAGTGCAAGTGAAAGAAACACCTCCGGTCAGACGACGTCTCGATTTTGATTACGTCCGTAATTCTAGCAGTTCAGAATCATCGAAGAGCCAAAAAAATTTCAAACCTCCCGAACCTCGGGACCAGCGTTGGTATACGTATCACCATTCGAAAGGTGTATACACCGCATTGTCCAAATCCCAGAAACGTCGACACCAAAGAATAGACTGCATGGCGAGCCGATGGGCAGCCCAAGAAACTTCGGTCCCTAAATGGCGGCCGAAGGAAACAATTGCTAACGATGATGAACGACCATCTCCAACTATTATGACAGAGCTGGTTCAAGGGAAACGGCTAGTCAGTCGAGATGTTGAAACCACATTTGAGGAGGCTGATAAACGGATCAAACTTCTTCTTCGGCCCGGAGAAATGAAGGCACGCTTCGAGCATTTCAAGCAAGAAGTTGAAAGCACACTGTCCCCGCCAACCACACAAGAACCTTTGATCAAAATCCGACGGAATTTACATCCGCCATTTCTCGGGGAGGCCTTGGAATATATGCGAGAATTTCATAAAACACATTCGGCCAACGGTCTATATGGTTTGCCGAAAGCATGTCAAGATACAATCGATCTCGTCCTCACTTGCCCGGATGCCGAGCGAATTATTCAGAAGACCTCAGACCTAGGATTGAAAGCTAGGTTTCAGCACATACCAGAAGCTCGTGTTCTTGGCTTTGAAGTCGACCCATATACTGATATTGATGCAATCGACCTTCCTTTCGCCATGGAGGACCTTCAATAACACGAGTTGCACGGTTGGATGCCTATCTCGACACCAGGGATGCCCGTATAATGTACCAAGAGCAAGCTCGTATCCTGGCATTAATCCCAGACACAATTCCGATTTCAGACGTACTTGAGGCACCTGTACAGAACAAACAGGCTTCCGAAGAGACACCACGGGAACAAACCCTTGAAGAAGGAGCAGAAGAGTCTCTTAGTACCACTCCGCCGTAAGTCGATGCCGCAGTCGGTGACCAGGAACGAGAAGAGGCGGAAGAGGATGATGGTAACCCGATGGGCCCGTCGGTCCTGGATAACATGGAAATAAGCATGGTCCATGTTTTACCCGCTGATTTTCAGTCGAGCACATCTCAACCGAATTTCCTCGATGGTGACGTAATCGCCGAGGAAGCCGGTCACATTGATTTTGTAACTGCTGCTGACGAGGAGTTTACAACAAAAGCTGACAACCTCAAAGCAGCTTTGGTCGAATTGTTTCCTCGCTCATCATCGGCCAAACTCCATCATTTGAAGCCATTGTATGTAACGGCCCATATCGAAGGGTATCCAGTCTCCAAAGTTTTTGTCGACTGTGGAGCCACTGTTAATATCATGCCTGTAAACGTCATGAAGGCATTACGTCGCTCCAATGACGAACTTATTCCCTCCGGGATCACAATGAGCAGCTTCGTCGGAGACAAATCCCAAACAAAAGGGGTGCTTCCTTTAGCGGTAACTATCGCCGACCGTAACCACATGATCGCCTTTTTATCGTCGACTCCAAGACAGAGTATAATGCATTGCTCGGTCGAGACTGGGTCCATCAAACCAGCTGTATTCCTTCATCATTGTATCAAGTCCTCATTTTTTAGGACGGCAAATTGGTCATTGTTCACCCGGTCGATAATCAACCCTTCCAGGCTAACATGATCCAAGCACGGTATTATGACGACCACGTCGGCTATATCACCCTACAGGGTTTCAAAGATGAAGGACGGCCGACTCGGATTTCTGTTAAAAAAGCTATCGAGGTTGGCGCCGAAACTGTCCACCAGGATTCGGCGAGACTCGGTTTAGCTAACTTCATCCCGACACCGATGTTTGACACCGATCGGGAAAGACGTCGGGCCGCGGTTTCATCTACTATGGAACGACTGCTGGCTCATTGGTATACTATATCTAAACAACCAAATTTGGGCGTTAACCTCGTCGAATTCCTCGTCGAATAAGATAATGGTCCTGTCTTATCTCTTGACAAAATTCAAGCCGCCCCAGCCGAGCTCGAAGACAATCGACCCCAAGTCAAGGATCCCTTGGAGGAAATTAATGTTGGGACGACCGATGACCCACGACCTTTATTTGTTAGTGCTTTACTTCCCCAACCTATGAAAGTCGAACTTCGTGCCCTGCTTGAGGAATTCAAAGATTGTTTTGCTTGGAGCTACCATGAAATGCCTGGCTTAGATCGCACTCTTGTCGAGCATGAGTTACGTATTAAATCTGGGTGTAAACCTTTCCGTCAACCACATCGACGCTTCTCGACCGAAGTGCAACTCGGTATCAAGGATGAACTGGTTCGACTTTTGAAAGCAGGGTTCATTCGGACAGCTCTTTACGTTGAATGGTTGGCCAATATCGTTCATGTTTTAAAGAAAAGTGGTGCATTGCGCATTTGCATCGACTTCAGAAATTTGAATCTGGCAACTCCCAAAGATGAGTATACAATGTCGATTTCGGATTTGTTAATCGATGTCGCGACAAATCATGCGATCTTATCCTTTATGGATGGACATGCTGGGTACAACCAAATTTTCATTGCCAAAACCGATGTGCACAAGACTGCTTTTCGCTGCCCGGGGGCACTCGGCACTTACGAATGGGTTGTCATGCCATTCGGCCTTAAGAACACCGGCGCCACTTACCAATGGGCAATGAACATCATATTTCATGATTTAATCGGAACCATCGTCGAAGTCTGCATCGACGATGTTGTAATTAAATCTAAACGTCGGAAGACACATCTGGACGATCTCCGAGATGCTTTCATCCGTATGCGTCAACACAACCTCAAAATGAATCATGCCAAATGTGCATTCGGTGTGTCGACTGGTAATTTTCTCAGTTTCCTCGTGCATCACCGTGGGATTGAAGTCGATGAAAATAAAGCACGCGCAATCATCAATGCTCCACCCCCGACGACGAAGAAACAACTGCAGTCCTTACTCGGTAAGATAAATTTTCTCCGCCGATTTATAGCTAACTCGGCGGGTAAAATGAAAGCGTTCTCTACGCTTTTGAAACTTAAGGACTCAGATCAATTTGAGTGGAAAGACAAGCATCAGGCGACGTTTACGTAAATCAAAGTCTTTCTCACGACACCACCTGTCATTGTTCCACCCCAGCGCGGTAAGTCTTTCAAGTTATATATCTCGGCGGCCGAAGAGTTCATCGGCTGCCTCCTCGCCCAAGACAACGATGCTGGACGAGAGAATGCTATTTTTTACCTCAGTCAAAATCTTAATCAACCGGAGATCAATTATTCCGCCGTTAAGAAGATCTGTCTCGCCGTTTTCTTCCCCGCCTCTAAGCTTCGGCATTACATGCTCCAATCGGTCACACAAGTCATTGCCCAGACTGACGTCATCTGGTACATGCTCACCCGACCAATTGTAAAAGGCCGAATTGGGAAATGGACAATGGCGTTGTCCGAGTTTAGCTTGCAATACGTGCCCCAGAAAGCTGTCAAAGGCCAGACATTGGCTGACTTCCTCGCTCAACACCCTTCCCCCTACGGTTTTGGGGACACCAACATCGAAATCGGCATGGTTGAAACACGCGATAACTACTGGACGATGTACTTTGACGGCTCAAGCATTTCATCCTCGGTCGACGTTGGAATCGTCATTCAATCCCCTCACCACGATCGTTGGTATTTTTCGCTCAGGCTGGATTTTGACTGCACAAATAATCAGGCCGAATACGAAGCCCTTATCATCGGCCTTGGAATCCTTCATGACTTGCGGGCGACCCTTGCCCTCATCCTCGGCGACTCCGAACTTGTGATTAACTAACTTAATGGTTCGTTTCGATGCATGAGTTGTACCCTGGCACCCTACCACATGGTCACCAGCTATTTAGCTGAATCCTTCGACGGTATTACATTTAAACATATTTCCCGGAGTCATAATACCGACGCAGACGAATTGGCTCAAATCGCCTCTGACGCACAACTCTTGGGGGGCAAACTAGGCCGAGAAATACCCGTGTTGCGATAGCTATACCCGGCCCTGATTAACCAACAAGTCCTTCAGCGCGACAATGTGATACGTACAAGAGTCATGTCCTTACCTTCGTTGTTAGATCGAGACGACCTTGTAGAGGTTTGCGACGTCGAGGCAATACCAGATGATTGGAGAAAGCCTATTATGCAGTATCTTGACAATCCCAATGGTAAACACAATCGCAAGACAAAAGTTCAAGCCAAGAACTATGTCATGTATCAAAATGAGTTGTACCGAAAATGCGAAGATGGTCTATTACTGCTATGCCTCGGCCCCCAATAGAGTGCTCAAATAATCATAGAAGTCCATGAAGGGGTTTGCGGAGCTCATCAGTCCGGACGTAAAATGCGGTGGTTGCTTCGACGACACGGTTATTGAAGGATTGTATCGAGTTTGCACGAGGGTGCATACAGTGTCAGATTCATGGTCCTATACAGCGGGTCCCAGCCGAGTCATTACATTCGGTCACTAAACCATGGCCGTTTAGAGGATGGGCCATGGACGTAATCGGTAAAATCACACAATCTTCCGGGGTTGCCAAGCACGCATGGATACTGGTAGCAACCAATTAATTCACTAAGTGAGTCGAAGCTAAATCATATGCTGAGCTAACGTCTAAAGAAGTTTGCGACTTTATGGAAGAACACATTGTGACCAGATTCGGTGTACCAGAAACGATTATAACTGATAATGGTACAATCTTTACAGCCGAGAGGTTTAGAGAATATACGGCAAGTTTGAAAATTCGACTTGAACAGTCTACACCGTATTATCCACAAGCAAATGGGCAGGCCGAGGCAAGTAATAAAGTGTTGATCGGCATTCTCGAGAAAATAATAAAGGAAAGGCCCGGCATGTGGCATTTAAAGTTGAATGAGGCTTTGTGGGCATATCGAACATCACCCCGATCGGCGACCGGAACAACCCCGTATGCACTAACCTAGGGACACGATGCAATGTTACCAGTCGAGTTAAGCATAAATTCGCTGCGACTAATTGAAAAAAGTAGTTTGTTCAGCGCCAAATATAATCAGTCCATGAGACAGGAGTTAGAAGATTTAGAGGAAGCGCGACTTGATGCTTATAACTTGTTGGTGGCACAAAAACGGATTGTCGAGCGAGCCTGTAACCAAAAGGTACGACAGAAAACATTTGGCGATGGAGAATTGGTTTGGCAAATGGTGTTGCCAGTAGGACTAAAGGACCCTAGGTTCGGCAAATGGTCGCCAATTTGGGAAGGGCCGTATGTTGTACATAAAATATACGGCAAATGGGCATATCATCTTAGAGACCGGACCGGTTTAGTTCACAAATTACCAATCAATGGGAAGTTTTTGAAGAAATATTATCCAGTCACATGGGAAATTCGGGAATAGAAAATCAGTTCATTAAGATCGAGAAGAGTATATACAAATTGAATAAGTCGATCACCGCACCTCGCCCATTATGACCTTGGCCTGCCGGTTATTCTTGTCCATTTTTAACTGCTCGACCTGTTTTGTGCTCACCGCATACTCGGTTAAACAAGCTTTACCGCCCGACTCGAAGTCCTTAGCAAGCTCGGAAGCAATGGTCGACCTTCGTTTCGCCAATTCGGCCATTTGACGGTCGAGGTCGGCCAAGGCTTCTCCTTTTACCTTTAAAGCATCAATCTTTGGACGGAGAGTATCTTGGACGGCTGTGGCAGCTTACAGGTCTTGTTCGGCCTTCAGAACGTTCTCGAATATACTAAAGGTCGCCTGAACCCGCTCCAGGGCAGACGACGCCTGAACGATAACCTCGCCGCTCAGTTGACCATCGGCTCCGAGGTCGTTTAGACATGCACCGAGCAAATCAAGACCTTTGCGTTCGAGTACTTGCGACGCCGAAAGAGACAAGACCTCTCGCAACTGAGCTAGAGCAGTTGAATCAGCAGCTTCAGTTGTGGTGGCCGAATGACCAGCCCCTCCAGTAGTGCTGGACAAGAAGGCTTTAAATTCGACTTCCCATGAAGCCTGCACACAAAATCAGGTTAAGCTCAAGGAAATCATAAAAAGATAACAAGAAAGTTTTGTTTTTAAACCTGCCAAGAGGAGACTTCGACCATGTCTTCATGATGGTTGCTCGAACCTAAAGAACTTAATGGCCGAGCCCGGTATCTTAGATTGCTTCTCAGCTCACGCGGCCGATGGAGGTTATCTACGTTCGATGGCCACTGAGGCGGCCAAGAGACATAGATAACACCCTTCGGTGCATAGAATTTTCGATGAAAAGAGTGTACAGGCACCTAACAGTTAATACTTTCATGGTTTGGAGTTCTATAACAGAAAAATAATCAAGGAAAGACGGTAGAGGGTACCTACGAAAGCCGAAGCGGCTTCTTGCGGAGGAATATCGAGGTCCTGGTCCTGAGGATGAACGGGCATTTCCACTGTCACCTCTGGCTCTCCAGCAGGTCGTTTGCCACGGTCAGCCGTAGAAGGGCCGACTGGGACAGCCGCTTCGGATGCAGGATTGAGGTCCTGGTCCTGTGGAGGAACGGGCGTTTCTGTCGCCGTTGCTGGCTCTCCGGCCGGTCGTTTGCCACGGTCGGCCGTAGGAGGGCCGACTTGGGCAGCCACCTCGGACACAGGAAGAGGTTGACGACGGGAACGAGGGCGACTCGCCAGTGGAACCTCGTCGCTCCCCTCACTCTCTTCCAGAACGAAGACCGAGGGTTTTGGATTCGCAGGAGAAGTTCTCTCGGTCGCAGGGACTGCATTTTCCAGGACAGGTGTAGCCTCGACCGATGGAACAACAACTGGTTTACCAACCTCAGAAACAGGCCGTGCTTGGACTGTTTCTTCGGTCAAAATTGGCCGTTTCTCGACCAAGGCTTGGGCGATGGGGGAGAAGGGGAAACGCTGGGAGTCGTCGCTCCCGTAGTTTGACTAGAGATGACGTGAATCTCCCGTTCTCCTTTCTTCCCCAGATTTTTGACCCGTTTGGCGGGCCGAGGAGGTTCGACGGTCGGCTCGGCGTCTCGACGAGGCCGTTTGCTTAGCAAGGCCTGTGCAGCAGTCTTTGCTTTCTTAAAGACGACCAATTTTCTCTCGGCCGCAGCTGCAGCAACCACCTTCACCTTTTTCAACGGCTGACTACCTGAGAAAGTAAAAGCAAATCAGCAAAGCAGATCAATCGTTCAAAATTGAAGGAAAAAGGGAGACATAAACAGTTACCTTGGGCTTGGAAGGCAGAAACCTTCTTAGGTCGACCACCGAAAAGTTTGTCCAAAACGGTTTCGACCGGAACACCAAAAAACTTCTGGGTATACTTTTCCCACCAATCACCGAAGGTGTTAGTGCAAAGAGTTTCTGGAGTGGCCGGTCGAAGGCGGAATTTCTGGCACCGCTCCTGGAACTCTCTTTTGGCGTCAGTGCATTCCTTCTCTGAAGAGCTAGGTTCGCACCCGCGGCTTAGGACTGACCTTGAGGAAAGAAGAGGGACTGGACAACCTTGGAGATAGCCGAGCTGCCGAGCGAGGAAGTTGGGATGATACACTTCCCAACTTGCTCGGCGACCCTCAGAGCCGAGAGGCAGGTCGCGGGCAAGAACGAAAGACCCCCAGGATTGACTAAGGTCAACATCTTCGTCCGCACCCCATGTTGATGTAGGAAGTCTGATTGACGAAGGGTATTCTCAACGACGACAGATCAAGAACTCGTCATTAGAAAGGTCGTCGAGAGCGAAAAAGTATCTGAACGCTTCTTCGGCTTGGTGATGGGGGATTGGTCGAAAAGCCAATTGAGGGCTAAGCGCTTCATTGGGCGAGAAGTCAGCAATCGTTGGCCGAAGAGGAGCAAAGTAGACCTGCAGCCAGAGTTGGAAGACCCAGAGGGGCCCACTCTGCTGCGGATCGACCTTATCTAGAGTCGCTTCGGCCAAGCAGCGCAGGAGATGAGCGAGAATGGCCGGGCTAAGTGCCAGAGCGTGACCGCTAGCTAGGGCTTCGGCCACTGGCATATTCTCGACCAGACACTTATTTGATTCGGCCACTAGCATGTTCTTGTGAAGCTTGTGGACCTCTTCATTCGAGGGTGTTTGGCCATCACCGCTCAACGTCTCAAGGGCCCGCTTGTCGAACAGCGCCTTCAAATTAAGGTTCGACGGGTACCTAGGGAGGGCAGCGTCGACTGGGATTCCAGTCGGGGAAGTCCCCAAGATGTCAGTAAGGTCGAGGACGGTGGGGCCAATGGGGCCAAGAGGGAGGACCATGGTGTTAGAGGCCGAACACCAGAAACATAAAGCCGCTAGGAGGAGCTCATTGTCCAGAATGATCTCCATGGACGAAAGGTGAATGGCGTCGTCGATGCTGAGGGCTTTCCATTGCTCACCGAAGAGCTTTTCCATTCGTACAACCCAGGCTGCCCAGGTTGTGGTGGTCGAAGGCCAAGAGCCTTGAGGCCTCGCCACATCCCACTTCGACCAGTCGAACCCTTGTAGCAAGGGTGATAGGCAGTGTTCCTGGAGAAGTCCAGTGATGGTTGATGGCACTGCCGCTTTAAAGAGAGGACCTAAGATCTGATGAGGGGTACTCATGTCACTCTCAAAACGGATGGTCTTGATTGAACTCCGATCGATGATTTTCTCGCATTGGTCACACTCCTTAAAAAACTTGGAGATAAAGGAAGCCATGGTAAATCGTTTGAAGGGATGACAAGAAAAGAACCTTCTGGGTTAAAGATTGAAGAACGAAGACTTGGAAGGAAGAGATGCACTGGAGAACGATAGCAAGAAATTTCAGAAAATTTAAAAGCGTAAAGTACAAATGAGAGAATTTTGGTATTTATAGAGTTGTGGAAGGAAGGGCAATCGTTCGAAATTCAAAATAAAGGGTAAAATCCACCGAAGAAATCGCTAATCATTATGGACATTCAGGAGATACAGTTGAAAAGACCGAGGGTTTCAGGTTTTGGGGGCACACGATTGCGTGTGGCGGCGAGATTTATGGTCAAAGATGTTTTGGTGTCTGCACGATGACGAAATGCTCGCGGATTGAGGTAGCATGGTTATGATCAGCAATAAGGCCATGATAGTATGACGGTTCAGGGAGCCGCACCCCTTAGACGTCATTATTAGGGATTGGCCATGTTAAAGGATGCCACGTAGTGTATTAGTCAGCAGGATCAAGATCGTGCAATCGTGCTCAATAAATTCACCTTGGAAATAGAGTACTTAGGTTCTGAGTATTAGATTCGCTTCTTCAAGGTCGAAACTTGACCAAAGAATTCAGGCCGAGGACCTCAGAAGCGAGGGGGCAATGTTTGGGCCCAAAATATTAGTTTGGCCCGAGTATAGAATCATTCTCGGCCCGGAAGGCCTTGCGACAAGGGTGCCATGGATCGTTCAGTACGTGGGCCTCCAAACCTAGGTCGGCTAGGTCATGACGCAAAACAAGTCGAATCCTGGTGCAATAAGGAGTCTCGGCAGGATTAATAACCCGAAAGCGAATCCGACTCAATTAAGGACTAGGTTCACAATTATAGTGAAAATAGGACTGGTCGAGTTGGTGTTTGATCAGGAGAAGAAGACCTACTCCGAGTAGGGTTTTGACTCGACTTTAAAGGTATCTAGTGCTATAAATAGAGGAGGCTGTGCAACAAATAAACCGCTCCAATTCAACACACAACTGCCCTGCGCAAACTCTCTCAACAATTTGAGATTTTTATTTTCTCTTTTCGCTGACATATCTTCCGTTGGCATCAACAGCATTGTGGAAGCAACCGGTGATATCTTAAGTCGGCATAGATAGCTCTGTCATCGTAGAATCAGCCGGTCTCGCAGTATCTTTCGTTGGCATCAACGACGCTGCGGTGAGGACGGTTGGTTACCTATCCAAGTCTCGGTCGAGAAGGATTTTCGAATCCTTATTGATTGAGGTCATCTCATTAGCCTTCTCGGTGAAGTGAGGTGTTACAGTTTACTGAGCTCGGCGCATTGCACGCCGAGTTATTTTATGATTGGATACTCCCAAGTGGGATTTAGAGTTCGGCATTCAGACGGCCGAACCACGTTCACTATTAAGACTTATATTCGTTTTGAGTATTTGTGCCCTTACACTTTGGTGTCGATTCGGCGAGAGTTTACTTTGACGAATAACATCACTATGACCAAATCCGACGACGGCGATTCGTGAACTTCGTAAGAATAGTAACCTTGTCTTCAAGTTCGAGAGCCCAAGAGGCCGAGACGTGTTCCTTTCTCGGCCGTAATCGCAAGACGCAGAAGTCAACCGCACACCTAACGCAACATCAACAAATTTTACTCTTCGGCCGAGCTCGGCCGACGAGTTGGCACGCCCCGCATTCACCGAAGGACGTAGTTAGCTTATAGATTACTCGGCCTGCGCGCCACGTAGGCTTGGTAGTTTTTAGGGTCAACAGATACATATATATATTGTATATGTTCATATATTTATCAATATATATATATATGTTTCATGCAATACACAATTATGCTATGTGGAATTTGTGAGTCAAAGAATCGAAAGAAATTAGAAGTAATTAGGATTTTTCAAACCCTAGGAATTTTGAAAACAAAAAAAAAATTTAAATTTTGGGAAAAATTTTCAGTTGAGCCGTTGCCTGTAACCACGCCAAACCAAGCCTGCATCTCAAGGCTTGCGCAATGAAACTCTGAGGCAGTAGCCCTTTGGGCTATACTGCATGTGTGAATCAGGCCTCTGGCCTTAGTTTAAACTGTTGGGCCCGCAACCCCTTAAGCAGCATATCATCATTTTTTTCACTGGGCCTACCTACAGCAAGCCTTCGGTTTGCTGGGTTTTTGCCCCGCATGCACGCAGGCCCGAAGCAAGCCTTCCTTGCTCGACCCATCGCTTATCACGATCCGCACCGATGCCAGCCCAGATGGCTGGGCTTATTTCCCACAGCTCACAAATGTAGCCAGGCCTTGATTAGGCTATGTGCGTTCTCACCCCATGCCAGCTTCATGTTGGGCTTTTCACCTGCACCCTTTTTATGGCCTGATAACTAACAACCCTCACTACTGGGCCTTTTTTCTCCTACACCTGTGGCCTGCGACCATGGTTGGATTGCTTGGCAACCAACCTAAGGCCTATTAAACCCCTTTTAAGCCTTGCCTTGTACACGACAAATATTTTTGGGCCATATGTTTTCGAACCCAATGCTAATTTTTGGCATTCCAAATAATTTTAACCCTAATGGTATAATTATTTTTGCTTCTATGATCGACCCCGAATGGTCTCGATTTATTGAATTAATTAAAATTTACCAACAGTCCATTAATTTGATAATGAATCCAAAATTATTGACCCGAAGATCACTTTTGGACATTAACGATTCAATATTTTATTTCTTTTCTTTGAACCGTTGACATACTTTCGTAGTAAGGAAGCTCTCACACTTGAGTTCCCGAAGAACCTCAAATCCACTACACTTAAATCAGTATATTGCATTATGTGTTCTTGCAGGAACCTACTAAACATTCATAAGCTAAATTGAACCTGTAGTTTCAAATTTATTGCCTTTGAAACCCAAAGTTTTCATAAAACAATACACCTATGAAAACCTGATGTTTTTTTTATGAAAACCATGTCTTAGAACTCAAATGTTCTTTGATGCTTATTGATGACTCATTCCTATAACACCAATCACAATTTTGTTCCCTCCAATTCAGTGGATTGTCGAACCGTCACAAGTTTGATTTTCCCTAATTTGGATGTTTCAAATAAAGACCACTTTATGTGGGGTACAAGACGTGAATCTCCACTTGACTATCATGTAGCTAAGAAACCATTGAAGCCAACAATGGCAAGGAAGAGCTGAATAAGCCTCCGCCTTTATCTTCATTCGAAGACTTATGCCCAAAGCATTACAAATGGAAATACCTCCCGAACGAGGATTCCATGGCTCTTTGTTTCGCTCATACGGACTGTCTAATCATGAAAGACATTGCCTGAAGCACACCATGATTACGTCTATGAATGAGTACAATTATGAAGTTTATAAATCTAATCAAATTTTGACTAGAGAATACTTTTCTCGTCCTTCCTTGTTTATAACTCGCTCCTGAAGCAACAAGCGTAGAAAGCGGAAGTTTACCAAATTCTCGGATTTGTTTACTACCACAAACATATGGTAGAATTAGGGCCTACCAAGGTGTGGCATCATGCCCGAAGCGTGATCTTTGGCACCTAAGACCTAAAACTTCAAGAATAAGGGATAATTGGTTATGCACCTGTTCGTGCCCTTACCATAGTCAATATGTGAGACTAATTTTGCTCCACCAAATATCATTGGAAGAGCAGAATTTTGACATGGATGACCTTGTTGGCCGAATCCTCTTAGTAAACCATTTACTTTGTGAACATTTTTCTATGTTCTTGGATTCAAGTTTGGTGTATGTTTTACTTATGGATAATCTTATTGATATTGTCCTCGAATATGAGTTAATTGAATCATGTTTCTTAATACATGTGACCGATTCAATTAAACACGTGATTAGGTAGGAATTTGGGGAAATTAGTTGTCTGGATGAATGCGATACTACGCATACTAACTTTACACCTAAATCACATATCTAACAACGACTTTAGGTCTATCCAACCTGATTAAGAGCATTAGCACGCTCCTCGTTGTATGAATGGTACTGCATCACCATTTAAGGGACCTTAAATTCTCCCTGTCGTTGAGCTTTTAAGGATATTTGAGATGACAATGATCATAAATGAAACCACTAAAGAAAATAAAGTGAAATATCTTTGCACCACCTCCAAAAATGAGCCTAAAGCTTTGATTTGGGGCTAATGGGTTGTCTCCCAACTGGGGTGCACGCCACATGTGGCTGGCCTGGAGCCTAGTGGTTGAGCAGTTTACTTGCTTTAGAACGACCATTTGGGACACTTAGGTTTAACAATGATGCTCTGACGTATCTCCTTACCCAAAGTAAGGATATTGTGCCTACAAGCACACTTTGCCAAGCCTGCTTATTAGGGAAATTGGTTTCTATATCATTTCTGGAAAAAAATCGAAAACCCTTTTTTCACAATGGATTGAAGGGACTATATATGGACTAATCCAACCAAAATGCGGACCATATAAATACTTATTGTTTTGGTTGATGAATCGATAAACTGGTCACAAGTTTGTCCACATACATTGCTGCTAAATCTTTTGGCCGATTAAGGGCTCACTACCCTACTTAGCCCTTAAGGTCTGGGAGACTGGATAATGCTGGAGAGTTTATATCGATGATTTTCGATAAAGTATTGCATGTATTTTGGGTTTATAATTGAACATTGAATTCCCATATTCATCCCAAATAGCCTCGATTAGCGATCATAAAGCGTAATTTAAATGATTGCCTGAATTTTGGTAAACGTACTAAGTTTTTTGTTTCTGCCTAGGGCTATGCAATCTTGTACATAGTTATGTTGGTCCACCTTGAGGCCCATTGCCACCCATCCTGTATGACGTTACAGTTAGTTACTGCG
This sequence comes from Malus fusca, assembly GCA_035220775.1. NCBI lineage: Eukaryota > Viridiplantae > Streptophyta > Magnoliopsida > Rosales > Rosaceae > Malus > Malus fusca. The sequence goes on along the minus strand of CM069075.1, from coordinate 31,469,386 downwards.
TACGAACCTGACGTTTTTCGCATTTACTCATTTGGGTGTGCATTCCATGTGCCAAGTTATGCCGCCACAATGTACCAACATGAGTCCTCAAAGAAGGATGTGAATCTTTGTCGATTATGATTCTCCTTCACACTAGCTCTCTTAGAGCCCTTGCATGTGATCTCTTTACCGTTAATTTGTGGGTTGTCACTTTAATGAGACAGTCTTCCCGCCATTAGGGGGTGATAAGAACGTCAACGTTCCTGTAAAACGACGTGAATTTGCGTTGACGTTGCCTACTATGTCTCATCTCAATCCCCATACCGCACAAGTGTGATAAGCAAATATGATGAATTCTAGATTTCAGAATGTTGCTCCAGACATATTTCTCTGATCTAGCTGAAGTGACGAGATCATATACCAGCTGCAAACATGTCTGCAAGGATAAACGTACTTAACGGACGTCGATTCAACATCCCTGGAGGGTGTGCCGCCCCTGTTGGACGGTTTAGATGCCCTTATTGGATGATCTGGTACACCGATGGATAACCAATCAATTTATCTTGGCTTGGAGCATAACATATCATTCAGTTCATAGGATTCACTTCTTTAGAAAGTGAAGACATGGCACAACAATGAATCTATGCTCGATCGCTATCTCAAATCATTTTCATCTCATGAAATTAATCCGGATTACTCCCAAGACTTGAAGTTCTTGGTCTAGTATACTAGTTTGGATGAGAAAATAGAATTGAAATGAGATTACCATTGATGATTTTTTCACTTATATGGTAGCTACCGACATAAATGAAAAACGACAATATCGAACCGTGTTCCGTTGATTAAGTGACAACATAGAATAGATTGGACAACAAAAATTACAATCTAGGTTAAATTCCTTACCAAACTGTGTTTGGACCTGTTGTTCCTACACTGCCCAAGGTAACCATATTATGTTACAAGTGGGAAAGGAAGCGTTGTGAGATGAATGAAATAATGCGATATGATGCACACCTTACGACGCAAGGTTTCTCTCAAACGTCATGTGATTGATAGCAGCATTATGAAATGTGGTTAGTGTTTTCTCCATGGGGATATAGATACGAAGATTGATATGTAAGTTCCCGAAGAATTACATGGATTGGTTCAAATAGTTCCAAAACCACGGAACACCCTCTTAACTTGTTTGAGGTGTTCACTTACAATCCGACGGATGTGGTATACCTGTCTAAGTGATTATTTGACCAGTCAGGGATATGAATTATGCCCTTGCATGTTAAACTATGAAGTCTTATTCCGAATTGCTAGAGTTACAATTTATGTATTTGACATACATCTCACTAAGACTCCGGAAGAGCTTGAGAAAATTACCTCGCACCTGAAGATGGAATTTAAGATGAAGGATCTTAGGAAAACTCGTTTATGCCTTGACCTGAAGCTCAAGCGTTGTTATGACAGTACATTGGTCTACCAATCGAACTACACCCCGAATATATTATCTTTGAGTATACCTATGATCGTCCATACATTATATGCAAATGGGACCCTTGAAGAGGTTATGGAATCTGAAATTCCATATCTAAGTTTAACTTTGCACTTCGTTGTACTTAGCTCATTGTATTTAGACTAGACATCTCCTTCGCTATTGATCTATTAGTAAAGATGCAGCACCGCGCCTACACGCATCCACTGAATTGGTATTAAAGACGTACCCTGAAGGTCCCACGTGGGCAAATCCTAACGCATCTCGAGCGGATCCAACTCCTTGATCCTCAATATAACTTTAGTTGCAAAATCTTCGAATTGTTCCAAGATTCACCTCACGTCACTACACCACAAGTAAGACATGGTTAGGAGTTCTTGTTGAGCATTTTGAAGTACTTGCTATTTTTCATCCATCGTTGAGTCCCAACAACAATCCATGAAGATTATGCCACATGTATCAACCCGATCAAGCCATGATACATTAATGAAGTCATCGCAAAGACATATTGTGTCTACATCTACATCAGCAAAGCATAAGGAGATCGAAGTCATGCAACCTTATCCCATACAATCTTGCCGACCTCTACACGACGTCATTGTCGAAGTCAACCTTCCAGAAGCTTGTTCGAGGAGTTGGTATGCCTAACTATTCGCATGCAATGCTTGTAGTTCTCATTTGGAAGTTCTGTCAAACTCACGGGGAGTATCCATAAGTATACTTACTTGATCTTAATGTACTTTTTTCCCTAAGATTAGGAGTATTTTTCCCACTGGGTTTTTGCTACCTAACTAAGTTTTAACAAGGCACCTATCCTGAGCTGATCATACCCTTGTGAGCTTTTCTACTTGCGTCTAGAAGACATATAATTTTGACTTAATGCAACTTCTCACTTTTCTCCTTAGCCTATGGGTTTTTCTCCCACCTTGGGTTTTACCATAGCGAGGTTTTGTGAGTTTTACCTTTTATGCATTCTTCTGTTGATTTGAGACTCGCATTCACTCATTATGCCGACGACTTCATCAACTGTACTTACTTCATCGTTGAAGACCTGGTGCGCAATTTACTTGAGTATTTACACACTCAAGGGGGAGTGTTGCGGTCCTATTAGATTAAGAATGTGATTGGTTTAAATTCTAGTAGATCTAGGAATATCTCTTATATTCTTATTATGAGTTGATTACCTATTAATTATATATAAATCGTGCACTTGAAGAATTGCAGAAAGATGTTGCCAGAATTGTCTCACGTCAAAATCTAATCCGATGGAGCTGTAAACAACATCACGTAACTGTGCATTTCGGAATGTGGATATGAAATATTGGTTATTACTGTTTGCAGGGTTTGGGAAATGCTATAATTATAGGGGAGGTTTTGCCGAAATTTCGGTAGAATTTTAGAGTATGTTTGACTAACTATAATTTTTTTTCTAGCTAAGAAAAACACCTAATGCCCTTGCCAATAGTTGAAGACAGCAAAGGTCACCCAGGTGATCAACAATTGTATCACGATCGGATAAGACTAGTGGCATAACACTTTGGTCCATGACGTTTGGCACGTCGTTTGAACCTTTTGCCCTATATGGTGGAAATCTTGGCCTGAGAGTCAGAAGGCAGATGTTTGCAATTGTTTGTCGGTAAGTATCCAACTATTTTATATTTGTTATATATATATATATTATACTAATAAATTACGTAATATTTAATATTATGTTTATATTTGTTAAATTATAGACATACTACAATTTCGGCAACATTAACGAGTCCATGGCCACCCACCTAAAAAGACTCTTCACTGACCGTACAAGCAATGTAAGAGTGAACTCCACAAACGATTTGAGTTGTTTAATGATCCAGGGGTCGCTCCCCTAAAGGGTGTCCCGCTAGAGTTCGACGGCAAGTAATAAAACTTTTCATATTCCAATTTTTATATGTGACAAATATTTATTTCTTTTTTGTGCACTAACATTTTTCTTAACTTTTTCTGTTCCAGGATGATTTAAAACTCCCCGAGATGGACGTCTTCAAGGACATTTATGTTCAACCCGGGGATAAGTTGACCGAGCAACTGCATGTTAGTATAGCTAAATTCTTATTACTCTCTTACACTTCCAACTATTTTAAAAATTAAATTAAATATTAAATATTAAATATTAAATATTTTTAATATTTCCTTTCTTTTTGTCACAGGCGGCGATGGTAGAGAAGAGCCAGTCTGTTCTTCAAAAGACCGCCTCCCAGCTTCCTCTAGACACCACGATTGAGGCTGTGGATCTGCCCAAGGATGCAGGGTTTCAAAGCCTAACAGAGATCTTGGATTAGACCCTTGATCGGAGGCCGAGGGAAGTATAGCCGGGAGATGGGGAATGCCCGGGAGCGAGACATTGGGCCTCTTCATCGACATATTTAAAGGACGAAGTCACAACATTGACGCAAGAAGTGGGCAACACCTAAGGAGTGAATTCATGTACACCTAGAGTTAGATATCTCTGATCATACAAGCCCTCAGCTTGTCCCACTAGGTGTTGCCCCATCCACCTCCGAGCCCCTCTACCCGGAACAGAGCTAGCACCTCGACCAGTTGACCTCTAAGCCTTTCCAGCAGCCTGCCACCATCGACGCAGTAGACTTGTCAAACCTTTTTATTGTAGATTTTCTGTTTCCCTTACTTTTAAAACTTTTGAAATTGTACGTACATTTTTCTTTATATTATAAATAAAACAAATTTATTAATTATTTTACAATGTAATTAAAAAATGTAATTAACTTTTTTTTTATAAATTATTGTTACAATTTAATTTAAAAAAAATTGTTGTTTTAATTTAAAAAAATGTTTTCAGAACCCAAAAGAAAAAAAATATTTATATTAAACTTTACGCAACGAAACCTTTCGTCATGTAACAGTAAATGCCACAACCATATTCGTCACATAATAGTAATATGCATACGACAAACTTGTAACAATTAAATAATGTTAAAATGACTCCAATTTTGTTGCATGAACATTTACTAGACGAAACGTTTCGTCGCGCAATGCTTTACTAACGCAACTTTTTCATCCCCACATGAGTACTATATGACAACATACTTTTGCCTCGTTGTATTTCACACGACAAATTGAGCTCTTTGTTCTATTACATTTAATGTGACGAATCATTTTTTCAACGCACAGTCATTTGTTGTGAGACAAATTTCATTATTTTGTCTCACAAATTTTTTTTTTCATTACCTATGTGCGACAAATATATCTTCGCCTAATAACTTATGCGACGAAATTTTACCTTTTGCGACCAAGTGTCCTTCGTCGCGAAAACTGTAAAATGTAGAAGTGAATGTTGACCAAATTCACCCTACGAACTAGTTATTTCCTAAGGGCAAGGTTTCGTAGGGCAACCCCAATTTTCTGATGGCGCAACAATATCACACAGTTTTTGCGCATATATAGTTGCGTGCCTGAAATGACACTAAATATGGAACCATATTTCAGTTTTTTTATTTTGTTGCTTTGGTATATAAGAACTAATTAACTAAGTTGTGTTCTAGAATTAAGATAATTCAAATCTGTTCATTGATTGATAACAGTACTGGATGACGGTGTTTGTTTCCATGAACAACAACATTTCGGACAAATGGATATAATTTGTATAAATGGTACTTGATTAATAGCTCATTCCTCATATCTAATTCTCTCTCTCTCTATGTGTTAAGTGATCTCATTTCTCTCTGATAAGTTATCTGTTTGTCTCTCTCTCTCTCTCTCTCTCTCTCTCTCTCTCTCTCTCTCTCTCTATTCATTTATCTAGCTCTATAGAGATGGAGATGGCTGACCAGAGAGCAGAAAATAACGTCGTCTCCGGCCAACCCCAGAATAGTATTGCAGACTTTGATCCCCCAAAGAAACCCAAGACAAAGAAGTTCGCTGTTGCCTGTGCCGTTTTGGCTTCAATGACGTCGATCTTACTGGGTTATGGTAATTGTTCCTTAAAACTCATGGATATTGTTAGTGGTTGTGGTTCTCTAATGATACACTCATTCTCCACTCCTGTTCCTATTTGATTAAAAATATTATCTTACTATTGCAATCCGCCATTATCCGTTCCTACTCTTTTTGTTTTGGAAGAAACTTCTCCACCTGCGACGCATGCTTATTTCAAATTTATTTACAGATATTGGTGTAATGAGTGGAGCGTCTCTCTTCATCAAAGAAAACCTCAATATCAGCGACGTTCAAGTTGAAGTTCTTAACGGTACCTTGAACATATACTCTCTCATTGGCTCCGCCTTGGCCGGTAAAACCTCTGACTGGATTGGACGCCGGTACACCATAGTACTTGCCGGAACAATCTTCTTTATTGGAGCTCTCCTCATGGGTTTTGCCCCGAACTATGCCTTCCTCATGTTCGGTAGATTCATTGCCGGAGTTGGAGTTGGCTATGCTCTTATGATAGCTCCTGTCTACACCGCCGAGATCTCTCCGGCCTCGTTTCGTGGCTTCCTCACATCTTTCCCCGAGGTTTGTTTCATTACCACGTTATATTATCATATAATATAGTAACTATTTTTGTTATTAGCCAAGGCGTAAATATAAGCATCTAAGTATTTGAAAAAAGTTATGCTTGCGAGACCATATATTTATATCACATTTATGTATCATCTCATGTGACAAGTGGTGCATACAATGAACATTCAATAAGATAAATTCATTAATTGATGTGGCATTTAAACCATCACTTGCCACGTCCGAAGGGGTATAAAAATATGGTAAAAAAAAGTGATATTCTAACAATTTCCTCGTAAAAACTAAGGGAGTGTTATTCATACACCCCTTTTTACCTCCCACACACTCTTGTTAGTTTTTGTCCACTGGTTTTCTTCAATTCATTCAATTTGACGGCCAAAAATTGAGAGAATGTGTGAGATGGTAAAAAAGAGTGTGAATAGCACCACCCAAAAAATACACATTAGTGTATCATCTCATGTGGTAAGTGATGTATACAACCACCATTCAATGAGATAAATTCATTAATTAATGTGACATGTACACATCACTTGCCACATTAGATAGTGCACAAATGTCATATAAAAATGTGCTCACCCTAGAATTTTCCTGAAATATCTACTGGGTGGCGCTATCCACACCATATTTTACTTTCCATACACACCCTCTGAATTACCGACCGCAAGATCAAATGAACTAAAGAATATCAAAAGACGGAAATTAACAAGAGGTGTGTGAAAAATACTAATGGATGTGTAGATAGCACCACCCTATTTATTGTTTCGTAAACCTCTCACATGCATGCACGTGGAGTTTATATTAATAGAATTGATCATTTTGAAAATATGTAGGTGTTTGTTAACGTTGGTATATTACTGGGGTACGTATCCAACTTTGCCTTAGCCAAGCTCCCAATCCACTTAAACTGGAGGATCATGCTCGGCATCGGCGCAATTCCCTCAGTTTTTCTAGCCCTCGGCGTTTTAGCCATGCCCGAGTCACCACGCTGGCTCGTCATGCAAGGGAGACTTGGAGACGCCAAGCGAGTACTAAATAAAACTTCATCTTCTGAAGAGGAATCGCAGCTCAGACTAGACGAGATTAAAGAAGCTGCAGGAATCCCCAAAGACTCAAAGGATGAGGTCGTTCAGGTTTCTAAACGCAGCCAAGGTGAAGGTATATGGAAGGAATTGCTCCTCCGCCCCACGCCGGCCGTTCGCCACATTTTAATAGCAGCCCTTGGTATCCACTTCTTTCAACAATTGTCGGGTACAGACTCTGTGGTTTTGTACAGCCCCAGGATCTTCGAGAAGGCGGGAATCACTTCTTACAATGACAAGCTACTTGCAACCGTGGCTGTTGGATTTGTCAAGACCATTGCAATCTTGGTGGCAACATTTCAAGTTGATCGGTTCGGACGTCGTATTTTGCTTTTGAACAGCGTGGGTGGAATGGTAGTTTCTTTTACGCTGCTCGGTGTGGGTCTTACGGTCGTTGATCAATCCCACAGCAAGGTCCCTTGGGCCGTCGGGTTGTGCATCGCCATGGTACTATTCATCGTCGCTTTTTTCTCCATCGGATTGGGACCCATCACGTGGGTCTACAGCTCTGAGATCTTTCCGTTGCAGTTGCGCGCGCAAGGGTGCAGTATGGGGGTGGCCGTAAACAGGGTGACGAGTGGGGTCATCTCCATGACTTTTATTTCATTGTATAAGGCCATCACGATTGGTGGGGCCTTCTTTCTTTACGCGGGAATTGCTGCGCTTAGTTGGGTCTTCTTTTATACGTTGTATCCAGAAACGCAGGGTCGATCCCTTGAAGATATGGAGGTCTTGTTTGGTAAATACCACAAGTGGAGAGAAGCCAATGCCATGCTTAACAAGACTAAGCAAGCTGATCATGGTTTGGGTGACGACAACAAGGCTCAAATCCATTAGGAATAGAAGGGCAATGATTAATCAATGTTTAATGCACTTTATGATGATGATCAATTCCTTTATCTCATATATTTAAGTTATATGCAACTGTACTTACATCTATAAGAATAATTTTCATTAAAACCCAAAAACTTGTTTGGTATGTAGTGAAGTTGAAAATTGTGAAAACTTTTGGTTTTCATCTTTAGTGAGACATAGATCTCGAGCAATCGCTCCAGCCATTATATTAAATTCTATACTTTTAAGAAGAATAATGCCAAGGAACCCAATTTTCAAACCAAATTTTGTAAATCAAATGATACGGTTGTTTATGGTTGAATTATTACTTAAGTGTTGATTAACATGCTTAACTCCTATTGATGATACATCATTTGGTTTGCAAAATTTGGTTTAAAAGTTTGCTACCTAGCATTATCCTTCTATAAAAATCACTAAACATAGCACATGAAAACCCCAGTCTACCTAGACATCCATTGACTTGCCCGTAAACCCTCACCCTCGCTTATCGACTCTCCCTTTATTCTTCTCTCTGATCCTAGCGTCCCTTCTAACATTTTCTAGTGGACACAAAATCTTCATCATCAAGATCGATCGAGCACACAAGTTCTGTGCTCACTCTCACCTTTTGGAAAAGTTCAGAGTCTCAGACATCTTATTTTCTTTGTTAAGTAACAAGATGTTCTATCGGTATGTTTGGTAGATGTGTTTAATATATAATTGTTTGTTCTTGTTAGAACATTTAGTTAATTTAGAATCTTCTCCGTAATTGCAAGAAAGTAAATTTTTAGAGTAATTATTTTAGGAAGTCGTCTCATATGGGTTTTGTCAAACCCTATATATATATATATATATATATATATATATATATATATATTACACATTGTATCACACAATCAGGGAATCATATTTCTATATGGTATCAGAGCAAGTTGCTCCATGTATGATGCTCGACGGCCACCCGTGTTCTATGTCACTTTATTTGTGTTGGAGTAAGGCCAGGAAGACTAAATTTATAGACAAAGTTTTGAAAACTAAAGGACATAAAAGTTGATGATTGGTTTATTACTTACACATTGATAAACGTGTTTATTCTTATTGGTGACACATCATTTAGTTTATAAATTTAGTCTCCAAATTTGGTCTCCCTAACATTACCCTTTGTGTTGTCCACGCGCTAGGCATGAAAATTCAGTGACACACTCTAACCCCAATAACACAAGTTACAAGGCCGTAATATGTTGTCCGCCACTAAATTGACCACATGAACCCATCATACGATGACGTCACAAGCCGACTTAGTGATGAAAGCCATCGTAAGATAATTATGATGTGAATGAATTTGAACCAAACTGTTATTTATTAATAATCAAAACAGTGTACTAAGCAAACCTCATCAACCTCCCCACTTGGGGACACATGTTCGGGGATGTAATCTCATCCTTATCACATTACACCAAAGCTGATAGTAGCCTCACACAACAGTTAACACAAAACAACGTAGTGTCATACATAATCAAGTGTACAATCATGCAATTATTATATACTAGAATAAACTGTAGTAAGGGACTCATCACCAAAATACGAAGGCGAAGGTCTCACTGCCAAGCCTACTCTTCACTTCCTGGGTTATCCTTGTTCTCACTATGTCCTAAGGGGTCGATAAAATAAAGTGTGAGTGGATCAAGTTTATCTAGTTAAAATCATTTGAATATAATAACCCTCGTTTTGAAATCATATATATAGTCAAAACTATATACATATAACACTACCATAACAGTAATCAAGTTTATATCACATCGCTTGTCATATCAAAGAATGTAAATTCCATTCACACTCAAAGTAATTCAAGTGTATAGCAAGCAGGTGAAGTGGCATTTACCTGATCGATGACTAGCGTCTATTAACGAATCTAGATTTTACTCGAAATATTAGTACCTGCAATAAACCTATGGTCGTAGCTAGCTATACGATATATATGATGACCATTTGGTGAAAATGAATCACCAATAGTCTTAAGATATCATTCAAGTTTAACTAGATTTAAGTCTCCTCGAAGACTACTCAAGAACAAAATATAATATAATATAATATATTATATTATATTATATTATACATCAAATGGTAAGTAGAGCATCCTTCCTCGTTAGGCTCCTTGCATGATTCCTTTTTAATAGATACTAAATTAATTAATCACACATTTGAAGAAAAAATTAATCAACAAATAAAAATAAACTAATCTTCAATCAATTGGGAGAGGAAGAGATGGAGGAGAGTGTAGGGTGTTTGTGTATAAGAGAGAGAGAGAGAGAGAGATGTAGGGAGAAACAACAGCCGCCGAGGGGAGATGGAAAGGAGAATGGGAATAAAGAAGAATGCACAGACCTAATTGGTGAAGTAGTGTTTGCCCGACGGGCACCTTCACTCAATCGTCGAGCAAATGTGTTTCTGCTCGTTTTTTAACACATCGGCGTGGTCCTTTGTTAAAACCAACTGAAACCATTAGTAAATGAAATTGTCCGTCGGGAAAATTGAACTTAGCCAACGAATCATTGTTTCGTCCCGCAAGCCACAATGACTTGCGCGCCAAATTTTTTGTTGGCGCCAAAATCTTGCCCTACGACAGTCCAATGTGGAAAACTTTCGTCACCTAAAGTGCATTGGAGTGATGAAAACAGTAATCTGTCAATCAAATGTGGAAAAATATACGAGACGAAGGATTTGCCGCGCAAGGTACCTTTTCTCAACGAATAAAAACCTTCATCATGCAAAGGCCTTCAAGTAAATGCGGGTAAGGAGTTTTTTGGCACCAAATAGTCGCATGACAAAGAATTTCCTGCGTAAACATTACGCGAGAAATTTTATCAGGTGAAGGGCTCTAAAATGGTTAGTGCACATTGAACTCGTCGTATTTACTGCGTACTTTATGCGACAAAGGTTTCGTCGCGCATGGTTTTTGGGACCATGTTTTGTGGTCAAATTTTCGTCTCGCAAGGTCGTACAGGTTATTTAAAAGTATAGTTTCACTTTAACTTTTTCTCACATTGGTTTTCCCACAACCCTAAATTTCCTCCCGTTTTCTTTATCCTCAACCCCCCTCCCCCCAAAAAAAATATCCTAAGGTCTTGTTTTTATTTTGGTGAAATGGCCGATTCCGTTGCTCTCATAACAAGGCAATGTAAGGGAGAAGGATTTGGGAAAGGTAATAATTAAGTTTTTGTGGATGTAATTTTTATATTTTTGGAAAAACAATTTTGGGTGAATCACTTACTTTGATTTTGAAATTTATGTTTTGTTTCCACAGATACTGCAAATAAAAAAACCCAGAGATCGGTGCGGGCTCAAAAGGACGAAAGTGCACAACGTAAGCGAATCATTTATGATGATATGAGGGGATTGAATATGACGAAAAATGCGAAGCTTATGCACGGCATTCGGGTACTAGTGCGGAACAACTGTTTTACGGAGCGGGCGTCTTGGAACAATTTGCCCGAGGACCTGAAGAAGTCTATGTTGGATGAATTATCAGTAAGGGTAAATTAGTAAAATAATAATTATTTTTGTTAAATAGTATATTATAACGCGTAATTTGTAATTATTTTTTGTGTCACAATGTAACTATATTATTTATATTACGGATCAACGCTTGATGAAGTTGATTTATGAGATGTTCAGGATGCATTACCGGCAGTGGTGGCCTAACGTCTAGCGACACGTAGAATTACAGGGAAATCCTAACGGACTAGTGGAGTAGAAGTGTTAATTAAGTGTTGTGGATGAATAACATATGTTTATATTTATGTATTTGAGGACGATGTTTTTAATTATTTCTTTAATAAGTATTTGAATTAAATTTTCAGTTTAATTGATTCGTTGGTTAATTTGATTTATTTGGTTAACTTAAGTTGATTTAAGTTTTTTATTACTAAATCAATTACACAATAAACTCTTTGTTGACATAAGCTTCAAATTTTCAAATAAATATTTAAATTCAATGTCCTCCATCGCTTCAGCATTTAGGTGGTGAACCTGTCATCACACAAAAATATTCGTCGCGCAAAGTGGCCAAAAAATGCAGGTAGATTTCGCGCCAATTTTCGACGGTATATGTTTTGCACGACGGAGGTTTCATCGCACAAAGAGTTCGTGTTTATAATCAAATTGCTCAGCTGTAAAGGTAGAAACTGCAAATTTTGCAACAATTGTCTCTGCCATTGCAAAAAATCAGCCTTCCTCCTTCCATTACTATCAAATCCATCCTCTAATACTCCCATCATCTCAATCTTCATCATCTCTCCCTAAATCGATCTATCCTACTCTATTTGGTATGTGTTTTCGTTTTGTATTTGAAAATTTCATTGTGAATTCGTATTAACGCCATTAAATTTGTTTTCTATAGAACTGTTGTATATGATTATCGATTAGTGAAAAACGAAATTGGAGGTATGTTCTTTGGTTTTTAAATTTTAAATTATTTAATTTATTTTTAAATTATGGCGTGTTAAATTGTTTGTATATAAACTATTGTGTACATCATGAACAAAATTGTTTTGTGTTGTACAGAGTTATTAGTAACTAACTTCGTGCGCGTTTTTTCAAAATGAACTTAGTTTCCCGTTTGAGGATTAGTTGGATTTCGCACATGGCTGTGAAAGCATATGACTATGGTCCAATTGATCCTTGAATTGTCCCATTATTCGGACAGTTTGGGAATGCACAGTTATGAGACTTAGTTTACGGTTCCCGGATTAGGTTTTGGTCATGGGAATTTCGGTCACAGTTTTTTACATTCTTCGAGTGCCTGATATGTATTTTATATAAGAGTTGTAATCCTAAAAGGGTAAGGATTTTACCTATCCTACTATTATAAATAAACGCACAATGGTGTGGAATAGAACACACCCACACATACACATCTCTCTTTTCTCTCTACTATTGTCGCACCTTTCTCTCTCTATGGCCTCCATAATCGTTCAGTAAATTATGCCTACAACAAAGGCAACTTTTTTTGTTTCTACTTTTATTTATCTAGTTATATGAATTTCGATTTTAAGAATCCATGAGCATTAAGTTTGAGACTTTTGTCCATGTATATGGAGAGATTTTCCGTTGTACTGGGTTTACTGCCCGGTATAATAAGTGTAATAATACAATTAGTTGGACATTGGGAAAAAAAAATCTAACAAATTGTATTATAGACACTTTGTTTATTGGACTGTGTTTCTAGCAAATTGAAAATTTTCTCATATATGAGGTAACCTCAAACTGGATTTGGTGTGTAATTAATAGAGAATCCACTTCGACGAGCATTCTTGGGTTTCCATTAAGAGAAAATCCGATGTTGTGTGTTGTATTGAATAGCCAGACCCATAGACGTCCATTGAATCCATTATTGTTCCAAAAACTCTAATATAAAGCAATGCAACGTCTTTCTCCTTCTGCAAAAAAAGAAATTAAAGCCCTAGATATTGAAATAAAAATTGTATCCAGAAAAGTTTATTACACATACAAGAATAATTAATGAAAAAAAAAACCTTTGGATTCTATTTAATTGAATTACTCGAACAACTCAGATTTGAAAATGTGATTTGGTATGCTAAACTAGCTCTTAAATTAGCGGTATATTTTAAAAGGTGATAAGTTCAAACCCTTCAATCATTGATGAAGGAAAATTTTTATAAAAAAAATTTATTTGAACCCATATAACCTTACTCTTCACCAAATCTAAACTTTAAATGTCAATTACCTTGTTTGTTTTAATTACCATCAAGTTTAAGATGAAATTAACTCTAAATACTGAAATTTATTAACAAATCCACATACAATAGTCAAACCCTTAACATTATCCAATCCTTCTCGGTATCTAATGTCAAACCATAGTCGAGCATTGTACTTCAAATTCAAATATGCAGCAGTTGTTGGATAGGTTGTATAGTTTGTTCTTTGTATTTCAAATGTTCACGTGTGAAAAGAGATTTGATGATAACCCTCAAACTTATGTAATATGGTTGTAGAGTGATGAGATTGTAATTTTTTTAAGAAAACATAATATTTAAAGAAAGGAGAACAAACTACTTTTTTATTAATATGTTATGCAATTTTTCTATTAAATAATCAAATTCATAATTTTCACTAACAAAAGAAAGATTTCTCGTACACAATACTGCCGAATGACACATATAATACCGGTAGTTTATGCTCTGCACAAGAGTAGATGCTCTGTAACACGAGGATTTTCAACACTCCGCTTTCTCCCATGCCACCTGTTACAGCCCGTCCCGGAGATACTTTTGACGGGAATGTGAAATGACGGAATTACCCTTGACGGGTATTAAGGTATGTGTGTGTGTGATATATTATTTGGACTAAGTAAATACATCCCTAAACTTTTGGATAAAATTAGTAAGTGAGATTTAAAAATGTTGGATTGTTTGTGTGGTTAGGGAATTAGGAAAAGAATTGGATGGTGAGGATTTGGGATGGACTACACACACATTTCCTTCTCTCTCACTCACCCCGTGTCTCTCTCTCCTCCCTCACGATTCTCTCACTCCCTCTCTCACCCAAAACGTACGGACGACACCCAAATCCAACCCAAACTTCATGGATCGACGTGGAAATTAGTACCATCGTGTTCGTGAGCGTCCTACGAACTCAAAGATACCATTTTCAGGTAAGAACTCCTTCGTTTTCACGTTTAAAACCCGAGGAACGAATGTGGCACTATTCATGAAATTTATGTTGGTTGATTTTTAGGACAATCCAAGCTCACAGTGAGCTTTAGGAGGTCCTAAGGAAGCTCGGAGTGCTTCGTTTGAAGGTTTTGGACGTCGGGATCGTCGGGTTCAAAGTTGGCCGAATTGGAGGAATTTCCCGACGAAATTTCAGAGGTTTTTAGAGGTTTTTGAAGGTATGGACTTCTTCCTCTCTTGATTTAGAGCATGTAGGAAGAAATTTGAGTCTAAATGGTGAAGAAATGGCCGAGAAAACCCGAGTTGCAGGTTTCCGGCGCTGGCGTTACTGTGCCGGCGACGCGAGGAAGAAGAAGCGCGCGTGGGGGGCGCGTAGGTCAGTGCATGTCCTTGGCGCGTGGGGGCGCGTGTCAAGCCCAAAATCTGAGTTGCAGATCTTCCGGATCGAATTGCGTAGTGACGCGTTTTATATAAGTTATATATTCTATCGATATGATTCTGAGATTGGATTTGATTATGGTTCTAGGCACCGATCATCTTGACACCTTGATGTGTTGTGCTAGGGAGTTGTTGGGCGAACTCCAGGTGAGTGGGCAGTACTTTCTATTATTACCTATATACTATGAATTTTCCCAGAAATCGAGTTTTAATGAAAGTATGTTTCCAAAATGACATGCATGCATGATATGAATGATATGAGATATATGAATTAATAATTGATGCATATATATATGTGAATTGGTGTTGTGGACGCACAGGTAAGTATCAGGTGAGTTTTATATTATTCATGTGCATTGTTGATATTGATAGCTCATAACCTGCAATCATGGTGTTAGTGCTTATATTTATTCACCACACCGCACGCTCGCCTTGGATCCAAGTAGGTGGATGTCGCACAGACCATGTGAGGGTTCCGACATGCTAGTTGTATAGATCACTAGATGTGATTCCGACTAGTGGGTGACCTTAGTTATGCGCGCTGATGATTGATGAGAGAAGCACTAGAGCGTATTTTTACACCATTCATGTCGTACAGACTACTTCAGGTAGTTCCGACTTATCTGCAGTGTAGTGCCGTACAGGTCACCGAGGTGACTCCGGTTGGATTGAATGTTGAGCTATAGAATTAACCGTACAGGACCAACTGCAGGGTCTCCGGTTAATTCACCATTTCACCTGTTACATTGATGCATCATTCAAACTGTTTTTGAAAGTTTTGACATGGCATACTTTCTGGTTTTAAGAAAGATTGATAAATTGAGATTTATGAAAAACTATATGCTATTATGCTATTTTCTGGGAAAATATACAGGTTTTACAGCGAGGGGTTAGAAATGTTTTAAAGGAAAGGTTTTCGAAAAACTTTGTTTTACTAACCCACTCAATTTTGTTTTGCGCCCCTCCAGGTTCAAGATAGCAGAGCTCTGGTGGCCACGAGGAATTCAACGGTGTTCTGACAGAATTCACAAATATAGAACTCACCCTCGGGTGTTATATCTTAGAATTTATATCTTTAAAGCTTCCGAACTGTGTAAATGGTTACGTCACTCTCACGTGACGGCCAGCATGCCCTCCTTCGGGACGGGGTGTGTCAGTTGGTATCAGAGCCTAGGTTGCAATCCTGAACATCTTGAGAATTTCCTAGTGTTTTCTGTCAAAACTTTACCGCCTCGTGGATAGCCACTTTGTTTAGATGAACTTAGCTTCCCCGATTTAACTTAGTTATGGGAACTACTGATGTGATTCAGTCTATTACCCAAAGGATTCCTCTTGAGACTGTGTATAAGTTGAATTTGAATCACTTTATGGAAAGGAAGAACCTGAGGGAGCAGAGTGATGGCTTAATCATTTGGAAAAGACGTTTCGGATTATGCAAAGTCAAGGGAATTTTCCTCCCGACAGGTGGGTCGAGATGACTACCTAATTTCTGAGTGTTGAATCTGCATTCTGGTGGAGATAGGAATGTTATCCGATGTTATCGGAAGAACAACTGTTTGGAAGTTGTTTAAAGAGTTGTTTAAGGAAAGTTCATTCCTCCTGCTTATTGTGATGGTAGTAAGCAAGAGTTTACAATTTGAGACAAGGAAAAGAATGAGAATCAAAGGAAAGATAATCAAGGTAAAGGTCATGTGTCTCAAGAACCTCACGAAATTTAGAGCTTCAAAAGAAGTGGAGTTAATTCTAGTTCTGCCATCAGAGATTTTTGTACCATTGGTCAGATGTGAGGTGATAGATTTACTAGAGATCCTAGATTACAGAGATGAGGCGACTCTGGTAGATGAAATGTACCCTTGTACCGTAAGTGTAATAGCATACACTTTGGAGAGTGTAGGCGAGAAAGCAGTGGATGCTTTACATATGGACAAATGGAACATAGAGCTGCAAGATGCTTTGAATCATTCGGACTTGATTATGAATGCGTTAGATATTTTGATCACTTCGCCAGAGTTCATTGGTCTTGATGCAGAAATTTTATGTTATTGACAATGATGTCAAAGAGAGAAATGTTGGAGCATGATCGAGACATATTATGTATTTCTGATGAAGAGCGAGATGATAATATTGCACCCTTAAGAATTGTTGCTTACTTATCGAGACGACATTGAGTTATCGTTATTGCGGGCTGCATACCGTAATATCCATAACTTATTTGTTGGACTCGTTAAGCAGGTAAACATGTAGATCATTCTATGTCGGTTATGATTATTCAGGGTGTCCAGTGATGGTGGAAGAAGTAGTTATGCCAGCGAGTCTTATCCCGTTAGGCATTGTGGATTTTGATGTGATTGTAGGCACAGATTGGTTGCATTATAATCGTGCCAATATGGATTGCTACGGGAAATCAGTTACTTTCCATTGTCTTGGAATATCAGAGGTTACTTTTGTGAGTGAGCAAAGTGGAGTGAGGCATGCCGTTATTACTGTTGTGAGAGTAAAGAAACTGTTATCAAAAGGTTGTCAAGGATACCTAACTCATGTGGTGTTGCAGGATCGTACTCCTAGTATTGTGGATGACGTACGAGTGGTAGACATTTTCCAGATGTGTTTCAGATGATTTACTTGGATTGCCGCCAGACAAAGATGTGAAGTTTACTATTGATTTGCTTCCAGGTATAGATCTTATATCTTTATTTCCGTATAGAATGACTCCGCTGAGTTAAGAGAATTGAAAATCCAATTGCAAGAATTGGTTGATAAAGGTTCCATTCAACCTAGGATGTCATCGAGGAGAGCCCAGTTTATTATGAGAAAGAATGTGAACGTTAAGGCTATACATTGATTATAGTCAATTGAATCGGGTAACGATTGAGAACTGTTATACATTGTCGCGCATTGATGATTGTTTGATCAGCTTAGAGGTGTCTATGGGTTTTCTAGGAAAGAGTTGAAGTCTGATATATTCTTAAGTGAAAGTAAAGTATACTAGTCATATTGAGTTGGTGTTAAAATGTTCGAGGGAACATCGGTTGTATGCTAACTTTAGCAAATGTCAATTTTGGACGAATCAAGTGACACTTCTGGGACATGTTATATCCGCTCAAGGTATTCAAGTTGATCCTCAAAAGATTGCAGCAGTGGAGAATTGGGAACAGCCAAGAACCGTCACCGAGGTACGGAGTTTCCTTGGTCTAGCAGGTTAGTATCGACGGTTTGTTCAAGATTTCTCTATGATTGCGTTACCACTAACGAAGTTAACCAGGAAAGATGTTAAATTTGTTTGGGGATGAGAATGGTGAGCAAAGTTTCCAGCAGCTGAAACATTACCTCACTCACGCTCCAGTTTTGGTACTTCCTAACGATTGTGGTAACTATGAGATTTATAGTGATGTTTCCTTGAATGGTCTGGGATGTGTCTTGATGCAGCATAACTGAGTGATCGCCTATGCTTCTCGACAGTTGAAGATTCATGAAAGAAATTATCCTACTCACAATCTGGAGTTGGCAGCCATTGTTTTTGCTTTGAAGATTTGGAGGCATTATCTCTATGGTGAGAAATGTAAGATCTTCACAGATCATAAGAGTCTTCAGTATCTTTTCACTCAGCATGATCTTAATCTTTGTCAGCGAAGATGGATGGAATTGCTAAGTGATTATGACTGCACCAGTGAGTATCATCCGGGTCGTGCAAACGTGGTAGCTGATGCACTGAGTAGGAAACCTCAAGGTCGACTTAATGCCTTGTATGCTTGTCGTGTTCCTCTTCTTGCAGATTTGAGAGCTACTGGAGTAAAGTTGGAAATGGAAGAGCGAAGAGAAGCTTTTCTTGCTAGTTTCCAAATCAGGCCAGTTTTGGTTGATCGTGTACTTGAAGCTCAGTTGGTTGATGAGGAAATTCAAGAATTGATTCAGTTGAGAAGTGAAGGGAAAAAGAAAGACCTCAGGATTTGGGAATCAGATGGTATGCTTATGCAAGAGAATAAAATGTATGTGCCGAATAACGAGGAACTAAAGAAAGAAATTTTGGATGAAGCACATTGTTCGGCTTATGCGATGCACCCAGGAGGAACCAAGATGTATCATACCATTCGTCCATTTTATTATTGGTCGGGTATGAAGAGGGAAATTGCTGAGTACGTAAGTAGGTGTATTGTTTGCTAGCAAGTCAAAGCAGAAAGGAAGAAGCCTTTTGGTCGGATGCAGCCACTTCCCGTTCCTCGGTGGAAATGGGAAGATATATCTATAGATTTTGTGTATAAGCTTCCCCGTAATCAGAATGGATTCGATGGCGTTTGGGTGATTGTGGATCGGCTGACTAAATCTGCACACTTCATTTCAGTGAGAGGAAAGTATCCTCTGAATAAATTGGCTAAGCTGTTTATCACGAAGATTGTGAAGTATCATGGAGTTCCAGTGAACATTATTTCTGATCGAGATCCAAGATTTACTTCTATGTTTGGATAGCTTTTCAGGAAGCTCTTGGTACGAAATCGTTTTACAGTACTGCTTATCATCCTCAGACAGATGGACAATCTGAGAGGACTATTCAGATGCTAGAGGATATGTTGAGATCTTCGGTGTTGCAATTTGGTGATTCTTGGCATGATCGCCTAGACTTGATGGAATTCGCCTACAACAATAGTTTTCATTCGAGCATTGGTATGTCACCATTTGAGGCACTTTATGGTAGAGCTTGTCGTACGCCATTATGTTGGTCAGAGGTTGGTGAAAGAGTGCTAGAGGGCCCAGAGATTGTGGATGAGACTATTCAAATTGTTCAGGTGATTAAGGCTAACCTGAAAACGGCCCAAGACCGACAAAAGAGTTTAGCAGATAGACATGCTACTGATCGAGTTATGATGTGAGTAATTTGGTGTTCTTGAAATTGTCACCTTGGAGAGGTGTAGTACGGTTTGGAAAGAGAGGCAAGCTAAGTCCTAGGTACATAGGACCTTATGAGATCACCGAGAGGATTGGTGAAGTTGCTTACAGATTGGAGTTGCCTCCGGAGTTATCTAAGGTACATAATGTATTTCATGTCTCGATGCTTCGACATTATGTTTCAGATCCTTCACATGTGATTCCTCCTCAACCGTTGGAGATCAATACGGATTTGACGTATGATGAGGAACCTATCACTATCTTGGATTAGAAAGACAAGGTTCTAAGAAATAAGACGGTAAGTTTGGTGAAAGTATTGTGGAAAAACCACTCTGTGGAAGAAGCTACTTGGGAGACAGAAGATCAAATGAGAGAGATGTATCCGAGGTTGTTCTATGAGTATTGAGTGATTGGTTGGTTGAATGAATTTCGAGGACGAAATTCTATAAGGAGGGAAGATTGTCACAGCCCGTCCCGGAGATACTTTTGACGGGAATGTGAAATGACGGAATTACCCTTGACGGGTATTAAGGTATGTGTGTGTGTGATATATTATTTGGACTAAGTAAATACATCCCTAAACTTTTGGATAAAATTAGTAAGTGAGATTTAAAAATGTTGGATTGTTTGTGTGGTTAGGGAATTAGGAAAAGATTTGGATGGTGAGGATTTGGGATGGACTACACACACATTTCCTTCTCTCTCACTCACCCCGTGTCTCTCTGTCCTCCCTCACGATTCTCTCACTCCCTCTCTCACCCAAAACGTACGGACGACACCCAAATCCAACCCAAGCTTCATGGATCGACGTGGAAATTAGTACCATCGTGTTCGTGAGCGTCCTACGAACTCAAAGATACCATTTTCAGGTAAGAACTCCTTCGTTTTCACGTTTAAAACCCGAGGACCGAATGTGGCACTATTCATGAAATTTATGTTGGTTGATTTTTAGGACAATCCAAGCTCACAGTGAGCTTTAGGAGGTCCTAAGGAAGCTCGGAGTGCTTCGTTTGAAGGTTTTGGACGTCGGGATCGTCGGGTTCAAAGTTGGCCGAATTGGAGGAATTTCCCGACGAAATTTCAGAGGTTTTTAGAGGTTTTTGAAGGTATGGACTTCTTCCTCTCTTGATTTAGAGCATGTAGGAAGAAATTTGAGTCTAAATGGTGAAGAAATGGCCGAGAAAACCCGAGTTGCAGGTTTCCGGCGCTGGCGTTACTGTGCCGGCGACGCGAGGAAGAAGAAGCGCGAGTGGGGGGCGCGTAGGTCAGTGCATGTCCTTGGCGCGTGGGGGCGCGTGTCAAGCCCAAAATTAATTCTAAAAATATGTCGACGTCCGTGACGTCGAGTAGATCACCGTGGTATATTTATATACCCAATTTGAGCACCGTATGAGAAGTTATTAAGATTTGTTGGCTAGGTGCTTTAAATAACGTTTTATAATTATTTCGAATATAGGTGAAAATGTGAATTGACGATCCGACCGTTGGATCGTCACCAAACTTTGATACGTTGTAATACATAATATTTAAGGATTATAGGAACTTACGGATTGGGAATCCGATTTACGGATCTTCCGCAATTGGAGTTGTAAGTCCATAATATAGAATGTTAACCACCACTTGGTTTTGGAAATTTACGGAGATCCGACCGTTGGATGGTAATGAAATTTTAGGATGTTGTCCTAGAGGTATATTGTGGACCTCTGGAAGTTATGGATTGGAAATCTGTGTTGCAGATCTTCCGGATCGAATTGCGTAGTGACGCGTTTTATATAAGTTATATATTATATCGATATGATTCTGAGATTGGATTTGATTATGGTTCTAGGCACCGATCATCTTGACGCCTTGATGTGTTGTGCTAGGGAGTTGTTGGGCGAACTCCAGGTGAGTGGGCAGTACTTTCTATTATTACCTATATACTATGAATTTTCCCAGAAATCGAGTTTTAATGAAAGTATGTTTCCAAAATGCCATGCATGCATGATAAGAATGATATGAGATATATGAATTAATAATTGATGCATATATATATGTGAATTGGTGCTGTGGACGCACAGGTAAGTATCAGGTGAGTTTTATATTATTCATGTGCATTGTTGATATTGATAGCTCATAACCTGCAATCATGGTGTTAGTGCTTATATTTATTCACCACACCGCACGCTCGCCTTGGATCCAAGTAGGTGGATGTCGCACAGACCATGTAAGGGTTCCGACATGCTAGTCGTATAGATCACTAGATGTGATTCCGACTAGTGGGTGACCTTAGTTATGCGCGCTGATGATTGATGAGAGAAGCACTAGAGCGTATTTTTACACCATTCATGTCGTACAGACTACTTCAGGTAGTTCCGACTTATCTGCAGTGTAGTGCCGTACAGGTCACCGAGGTGACTCCGGTTGGATTGAATGTTGAGCTATAGAATTAACCGTACAGGACCAACTGCAGGGTCTCCGGTTAATTCACCATTTCACCTGTTACATTGATGCATCATTCAAACTGTTTTTGAAAGTTTTGACATGGCATACTTTCTGGTTTTAAGAAAGATTGATATATTGAGATTTATGAAAAACTATATGCTATTATGCTATTTTCTGGGAAAATATACAGGTTTTACATTGAGGGTTTAGAAATGTTTTAAAGGAAAGGTTTTCGAAAAACTTTGTTTTACTGACCCACTCAATTTTGTTTTGCGCCCCTCCAAGTTCAAGATAGCAGAGCTCTGGTGGCCACGAGGAATTCAACGGTGTTCTGACAGAATTCACAAATATAGAACTCACCCTCGGGTGTTATATCTTAGAATTTATATCTTTAAAGCTTCCGAACTGTGTAAATGGTTACGTCACTCTCACGTGACGGCCAGCATGCCCTCATTCGGGACGGGGTGTGTCACCACCCATTTTTACTGAGAAATAAACTTCTTTGTGCAATTTTTTAGGAAGCACTGTTGAAAATTTTGAGTTGAAATATCATTCTAAATTGTCCCACATTGATCACTATCTCTCATTTTATAAGATTTTGTCCCTATTAGAAAGTTATTGAAGTGATGTACTTTGAAGAATAAAATTGGGCTCAATCTTGAGTTTTAGGCTTTGGAGTGTGCTAATTAATTGATAATTAATATCAAAAGATAGGTCTTGGGCTTGGGCTTTATTGTCACAGCCCGTCCCGGAAATACCTTTGACGGGAACGTGAAATGACTATTCTATCCTTGACGGGTACCAAGGTACGTATTAAGGTGAAGTTATTTGGAAATTTATATACATTATTAAATTGGAAATAAATAAAAGGAATTAAAATTGTGAATTGGATTATTTTGTTTAGGGATATAGAATGGAAGGTGTAGATTGAGTGTACTTCTAAAACACTCTCTGATCTCTCCCTTCATCTCCCTGTCTCTCTCTCTCTCCTCCCTCCCGACAGTCTCTCTCTCTAGACACCCATCGTACGGACAACACCCAACACCACTCCAAACTGCACGGATCGACGGACTTAGGACCACCTTTGGACTCCTGAGGACACCACGAGTTCGTTGGTACCATTTGCAGGTAATAATTCCTTCGAAAACCCTAGTTTCTAAAGTTCCCGTAATGGTGCACTGTTCATGCACACGTAGATTCTTAGGTTTTTGTGAATTTGAAGCTTGTAGGAAGCTTGGTGAAGTCCTAAGGAAGCTCGGAGTGCTTCATTTGGAAAAATTGGACGTCGGGATCATCCAGTTCAAGTTTGGCCGAATTCTTGGATTTTTGGAAGGTTTGATTCCGTGCGTTTTTGTGTTTTAAATTAGTCCAACGTGATAGTACTCGTTTAGAGCTTCATTTTGGTGTTAATTTCGTGAAATTTGGACGTAAAACGAGAGAGAATAGGCGATTTGAAATTTTCCCCAGTTTTCCGGCGACCGGAGTCCGGCGAGGGTAAGTCGGAGAAGACGACGGCATATTCCGTTAACTCTAACGGAATATGCTAACGCCGTTAGTTAATTCTAACGGTAACCGTTAGCATTTGATGGAATATTCCGAGGAATATTCCTGACGCCGTCCCTGTGTTCCGTCAGGGTTCCTGCGCTTGGGCCGCGCGTGGACCCGTGCCTATTTCGGCGCGTGGGGGCGCGTGGGACCTCGAAAAATTATTTTAAAAATTTTGAGACGTCCGTGACGTCGAGTAGGTCGATGTGGTATATTTATATACCCAAATTGAGCATCGTATGAGAAGTTATTTCGAAATGTTGGTGATGTGCTTAAAAATAATGTTATTTTAGTTATTTCTCATATAGGTGACGAGTATCCCGAGGACGAGCGTATCCAGGGACGTCGCGGGGGTTACGACCCATCGACATATCAGTGAGTGGGCAGTTTTGATTTCATATTTACCTATATACTATTGTTTTCCCAGAAAATGCTTTTATATGAGAAAATGAATTTAAATTGCCATGCATGAAAACATTGAATATTTGATTTGATAATGGATATATGTATATGTACATGAATTGATATTTGATGCATACATGTTGCATGGTGCTGTGGAGGCGCAGGTAAGTCAGGTGAGTCATTATGCATTGATTTATTAATATTGAAATGTTTAAGCTCATAACCTGCACCCTAGGTGTTAGTGCTTATATTAGTTTCACCACACCGCACGCTCGCCTTGGATCCAAGTAGGTGGATGTCGTACAGACCATGTGAGGGTTCCGGCATGCCAGTTGTACAGACCATTAGAGGGGTTCCGACTGGTGGGTGATTTTAGATTATGTGCACAGTTGATTGATGTGAGAAGCACTAGAGCGTAATTATACACCTGTCATCGTACAGACTACCTTATGTAGTTCCGAATGACTTGCAGAGTTAGACCGTATAGGTCACCGAGGTGACTCCGGTTAGTGAGAATGTTGAGCTTAGAATTAATCGTATAGGACCAACTGCAGGGTCTCCGATTGATTCCTTATTTCACCTGATTTATAAATTGATTCATGGCATGACATGTTTTCTTGAAAAATATTAAAGATTTGGAATATGAGTTTTGAGATTTTATATATATATGATTTTATATATATACTATTTTCTGGGAAAGTATACAGGTTTTACAGTGAGGGGATAGAAATGATTTTAATGAAATGTTTTTGGAAAATCTTGATTTTACTGACCCACTCATTTTGTTTTGCGCCCCTCCAGGTTCTAGTTAGTGGTTGGTGGCTCTCGAGGTCTTTTCCGGCATTCTGACAGACTCTTGACATGTAGGACTCACCCGAGGGTGAAGTACCTTTATTTTAGTCTTACTTGACTGCACTAAAACCTATGCTCTGAATTTGTGTATTATCTTAACTCCCCCATTACTCTAGTAGGTTGTTCATCTAGAGATTGGTTTAAATTTCTTCGTATTTTATTATCATGCTTCCGTGTCGCACCGTTGGTTACGTCACGCTCACGTGACGGCCAGCACGCCTTGATCCCCAGGATCGGGGTGTGTCATTTATTAATTAAATTCATTAAATAATTATTTGTAATTAATTTTGGATTTAATTAATTAATTTTTAATTTAACAGACTCATCTTTTTAGATGAAATTTGAAGTGATGAAAGAACACCAAAGAGCAAAGCACCCCTTTGAGAAGATGTCTCCCAAAAGATGCATCTCATATTCATACATGTTGTGAACAAGCATAAATCAATTATATATACATCTATCTGCATGGCAACACAGAAAAAAAAAATTCTCCTTCTATAATCCAAAAACCTTCTTACTAAGAGAACTACAAAGATATTCACTAGAAGTCTAGCTTTCCAGTGTTAGAATCTCGATTTAGATCATTGAATCTAGGTGAAGCAGATGTCAATCGAACTACAAGCACAGAGTAGGGAGGAAAGTTTGTTTCAAGGACATTGCGGTACGCAAGCCTTGATCTTCTATTTATCTGTTTAATATTATTTCGTTTTGTTCATACTCTGTCAAAATATTTATTCGTATATATTATTTATTAGCATATATAAATTTATCATAAATTGTTGATGATTCTCCAACCAGCACTCTATCCATATCCATATTTGCTCTAGAGCATTACTGTGATTAGAGTCTCGAAATTTCGTGCAAGAGTCTAATAGATCGAGCGAATAGGGATTCCGACTAGTCATCCTCTGAATTTCTAACATGTAACCTAATCGAAGAAATAACATACAAAATATATATCACCTTAGTTTTTGTGTGTGCGTGTAGGAGGCGCGGATGGTAATTACAAAAAAAATTGACGTAAAATCCAATGAGGAGGTAAGGTTTGTTGAGCGAAACAGAACTTTTCATTAATTTCCGAGAAAATGGATGTATTAGAGAAAATGTATGTTTCACGTGAGTATGCGAAAATTGAAAGGGTGTATGAGATAAAAAATGGGTGTGTGGATATAGTGGCGAAGCTAGGATTTGCTTAGGGGAGGGGCAAAATTCAAAATAGTGCAAGGTTCAATCGAAGAGGTTGCTTTGAGTCAATATTCATAGCAGAAAATAGTCTCTCCACCAAAGCGGTTGTAAGTAGGGGTGGGTTCGGTTCCGTTCGGTTTGGTTTTTTGCCAAAACCGAAAACCGAACCAAAATGACTGTTCGGGTCGGTTCGGTTCGGTTTGGTTTTCAATCGGTTTGTGTTCGGTTCGGTTTTTTTTGGTTCGGTTTCGGCCCGGTTTGGTTTTTTTTAATAAATCTGAAATTCCTAAATTCGAGTCTAAAATTTACCGATTTCCTTGATCCCGGTTTCATTATTATTGCAAGCAAAGAAATTCCAGCTATTCGACCTGCCCACATATAGTACAATACTCGTTAACAAAAACAATTACAATGTCAAGAAGGGAAATCCATTCATATATCTAAAAACAAGTAAAGCACCAGAAGAATACCTATAAAACTGCAATTCAAAGCTACCTAATTCTAAAACCCACACAAAAATTCCAATTAACACATACAAATTTTATATTTTCCATCAAATACAAACAATCCAAAAGCAGGGTAGGATTGAGCAGACCAAGAAAGAACAGACTTCAAAGACTACAAGTTAGAGAAAAAGGAACCCCATCGGAGGCGTTCGAACCAAGCCGTTGCTAATTCCTTCAATCATGCAAGTATTTTGATTTTGTGGACGGCGTGCATGAAGGAGATCAGATTCTGATCATGAGAGTACTCAAAGGAGAGAGAGAGACAGGCGGCTGGGGATTGAGGAGAGGGAGAAAAAAATGAAAAAAGGAAGAGGGAGAGAAAAGATGCGGCTGGGGGGGGGGAGGGGAGGAATAAAAGAGAAGGTTCAGAGAGAATAAGGCTAGGGTTTCTAGTCATATAGCTTTTTAAAATATATTTGGGCTTGAAGTTTGATATTAACCTGTTTTGGGCCTAGAAATTGAGTTAGGATTGGGCTTGAAATTAAAAACTCAAAATAAATAAATAAATAAAATTAAAATATATTAATTCGGTTCGGTTCGATTCGGTTCGGTTTCTGAACCACTGAAACCGAAACCGAACCAAAGATTTCGGTTCGGTTCGGTTTCTTTAATTCGGTTCGGTTTTTTTTCGGTTTTGGTTTTTTTCGGTTTCGGTTCGGTGTTCGGTTCGGTTTTTTTCGGTTTTTGGTTTTTTGAACCCACCCCTAGTTGTAAGCGGTAATATCAAAGCCAATGTAATAAGCTTAAATTGGCTAGGATTAGATTCTATAAAAAGGCGCTAGTTAGATAGTGGACTGGTGCCTAGTAGCTAGGCGCCCAGGCGAGATCTAGGCAAGAGCCTAGATGGATTTAGATGAATTTCTTTTATCGTAAAATAAGCATTAAACAATATTTACATTATTTTGTAAAAAGTAATACAATATTTATAAATAATGTGAGAGTTTAAGATAAATACTGTAGGGGTCTTAAAAGAAAAAAAAAGGATAATACTTGAGTACTCACCATTTAGTACAAATTTTACTCACTAGACTATGAGGCCTAATAAAATTACGTCAGCTGTCATTCTTAACTCTCTAACCAAACAGCAGCAGATCTACTATTCTAGCAACCAAACACTTTAGATATCAACCTCAATACGTCTTCTCCATCAACCCCAACTACACCCCGCCCAATCCCTTCCTTTTCCGGCGACCCCAACGCTAACCTCCACCATCTCCACCAGAATCAAAATCAGGAGATCGAGAGTATCGTTGCTGGAAGCAGAGGCATCCAACAATCGTCATCAAAGCAAGCCACCACCGACAACCTCTTCCTTTTGCTGCTGAACTTGTCCATGGTCAATAATGTGGGATTTTTTTTATTTTATAGTTTTAATCATTCTTATCCTATGTCAATTGATGCTATTGCTTATCATGTTTTGCACAGGAATCAAACTGTGTGTTTGTATAAGATATGAACTATGATGAGTATCAAATTTATGGCGGAGATGAATCGGTACAACGAGTTTTATGTTGGCTTTAATTTTCTTCAGTTGTTGCCGTTTTGTATAGGGAATATCAAACTAATCAGCCTTCATCTTCTTCGCAAATTCCGCCGCTCTGCAACTACTTTTTTTTTCTTTCAGATTTCGTTCTCCAAAAATCTTAAAAAATAAAATTAAAAAAAAATAAAAACCCCCCACCTCTGCTGCTAAAACCCAACTTTGCCGCCACTGTGTGGATATATAGCACCACCCATAAAATGGTCATTGCTCTTGCAAATGGCTCGCATGTGAAGTTAGCATACCCAAATGGGCCAAGTAGTATCACCCACCTAGTCTTAAATGGTCAGAGTTCAAAAAACACACTTGTTTGGAATTATCTTAGAACGAGCCATTATCCTAAATCGACTAGAAGCAGAAAGAGGAATGAAACTCTCGGATACCATAAGTACCTAATGATATTTCAGCTGCAACTAAATTTATTAGGGTTAAAAGTTTTTCTTTCTCTTTACCTCTATGAGTAAAGTTCTAACTTAGGCATCATAGAGTGGTTTCACACGCCGGCATGGTTTGGTATAGAAACCAATATCTTATTGAGTAAGAAACAGAGTTTAGAGAGAGAAAGAGAAATGTAGAGAGAGAGATTGAATTGTTAGAAAAATGTTTCTCATTACTTGATAATGTTGTTACAATAGAGAGTATGTATAGCCCTTGGCTTTGTACAACAAAGCCCTTAACTAACTATGACTAATTACATGTTATACCACACCTATTCTCAACTAACAATGTACTGTTATAACAAACTAACAACTTTTAATGATAAGGCATTGCCTCAATACACCCCCTCAAGCTAATATTGGACTCAGCAAAAGCTCCATTTGGAAGCTTGGACTTCAGGTAACAAAACCTATTTTTGGAAAGGGACTTAGTGTAAATATCAGCCAACTGATCTTCACTACAAACAAACTGAACTTTGATGAGATTTGCAAGAACCAACTCTTGAATATAGTGATAATCTATTTCGACATTTTTAGTTCATACATGAAAAATAGGATTTGAAGCTAGAGAGATAGCTCATAAATTGGGAATATAACTAAGAGAGAAACCAATATCAGCAGTTGTGTGTGCCAAGGCTTGATTCTCAGCTTCTATGGATGATCGAGCTACAATAGCTTATTTCTTTGCACTCCAGATGAGCAAGTTTGAACCAAGAAAAACACTATAACCACTAGTGGATCTACGATCGAACATGCAACCTGCCCAATTTGCATCCGAGTATGCAATGAGATGAAGATGACCTTTCTTAAACCAAATTCCTTGAGAAATTGAACCTTTCAAATATTGAATAACTCTTTTAGCAGCTTGCATATGTTGTTCTCTGGGAGTATGCATAAATTGGCAAATTCGATTCACTACAAAGGAAAGATCAGGTCTTGTCCAACTTAAATATTGGAGACCACCAATAATGGATCTGCAATCAGTGGGATTAGACAGAAAATGACCACTATGATCAAGCTTGGTGGAACTGAGAGGAGTGCAGCAAGGCTTAGAACCTTCCAAATTTGTCTTTTTAAGAAGATTAAGAAGATACTTGCTTTGGTGAAGAAAGATACCCTTAGGTGTTCTTTGAACTTCCAGCCCCAACAAATAATGTAAAGGCCCCAAATCTTTGACTAGAAAGATATAACTTAATTTTTGAATAAAAGATTGATATAAGGCAGTATTGGGACCTATAACAAGGATATCATTTACATATACCAATACTATTACCAAGGTAGGTCCTTTGAAGACAAATAATGAGGCATCTGAAGAGGATTGAACAAAACCAAAAGTATATAGGACCTAAAATAACTTGTCAAACCAAACCCTTGGTGCCTGTTTTAGGCCAAAGATGGACTTTCTCAATGTGCAAACATGATGAGGCATTAAGGGATCAATAAAACCAACAGGTTGTTCCATATACACATTTTCTTTTAAATCACCATGAAGAAAAGCATTTCTTATATCCAACTGATTTAAGAACCTTTATGGTTATTGGTTTAGCTACAGGACTAAATGTATCTTAATAGTCAATACTAGTCTATTAATGAAATCCCTTTGCCACAAACGAGCTTTATATCTATCTATAATGCCATCAGGTTTCTTTTTAATTCGAAACACCCACTTACATCCAACAACATTATGAGAATTTGAGGCACGGACTAAGGACCATGTACCAGTGGATTGCTATGCATTGAATTCTTCTTGCATTGCAAATCTCCAATGAGCATATTTAGATGCCTGCAAGTGTGTATTGGGAACATACTTAAGATCAATGGGAAGAGTATGTTTGGCTACTGAATATGCCTTGGGCTTGTACATTCCAGCTTTTGATCTAGTAACCATAGGGTGAGTGTTGATAGCACTGACAATTGGATTCGAGACAGATGAACTAGTAGTAGAGTCACTTTGAACATTGTGATTATCTAAGGTAGATGTAGGAGATACACTGTGAGATCCAATGTGAGAACTGGATAGTAAATCAAGTGCAGAATCTTTTTGAGTAGGTGAATGATTAGTAGGTGTAGGCAAAGAGAATTGCAAATCAACCAATGGTGAGCTAGCAGAAGTATTGGGAATTGATGATAGCTTGTGGACTTGTGAAATGGACAGGTGCCTTCATCATAGATGATATGTCGAGATATATAAATCCTGCCAATAGTTGGATTAAGACATATGTAGCCCTTATGTTGTAAACAATAACCAAGAAACACACAAGGTTCACTTTTTGGATCCAATTTAGAATGAACATAAGGCTTAAGCCAGGGAAATCAGCTACAACAAAAAACTTTAAGTCTTGAATAGTCAGGAGGCCTGTGAAAAAGTAACTCCCATTGAGACTTTGATAACCCAAAAATCTGCAATATGTTGATCAAATATAAAGCTGTGGAGAATGCTTCCACCCAATAGAGATGAGGAACCTTGTAGGCAACAAGTAGAGTTCTTGCAGTTTCAACAATATGTCTGTACTTTCTCTCAGCATAGCCATTTTGTCCAGGCGTATGGGGACAACTTAACTGATAAAGAATGCCATGAGTACTGAGAAAAAAGATAAAGCATTGGAAGTGAATTCACCCCCTGAATATGTACGCAAAGTCTTTATTTTATTAATAAGAGAGTTTTCTACATAAGACTTGAATACAACAAAAGTATGAAAAGCTTCAAACTTAGCTTTTAAAGGAAATAGCCAGCTATACTTACTGTGGTCTTCATCAAGTAACATGTAATACTGAAAACCACTAGGTGAAATACTTAAGGCAGGACCCCACAAGTCACAATGAAGCAACTCTAAACATTGAGTTGATGAAGAACTAGTAATATGAAAAGGGAGTTTGTGATTCTTAGTAAGAGCACAATCAATACAAAAGAAATCAACAGTAGATTTTCCTTGCAATGCTTCTTTATTACTAGATAAGATCCTTCTAAAGATTTATAAAGAGAGATGTCCCAATCGTTTATGCCGAACTTTGATAGGAGCTTTGACACTCATGAAAGCTGAAGAAAATGGAGAGGTTGAACTGGATGCTTGAATAGAATAGAAGCCATTTTTAGCTAGACCCCGCAAAAGCATCTTCCCTGAAATATGATCATTGACAGTGGATCCATCAGGGTCAAAAGTTAATGCATAATTATTGTCTTTTAAGATTGATAAGCAGACAACAAATTATGTGTCATGTGAGGAACCTATAAAACATTGCTCAATTTAAAAGAACCATGAGGAGTATTCAAAGATGAATGACCAACATGAGAGATGGACAAACCTTTACCATCGCCAATGTAAACTTTATCTTCACCGGTATATGGAGAAAGGGTTGAGATATTGGCAATGTCACTTGTAATATGAGCTGTGGCGCCAGAGTCAATCAGGCAAGAGGGATTAGATTTAGAATAGTAGTGAGCACAAAAAGTAGCCAATTTTGCAGGAGGAATTCTTCCAAAGATCTCAAGGTTCATCCAATCAAAGCAATCAATGGCTTCATGGCTTGTGGAGCCACAAATTTGACAAGGAACTTTAGAACCTATGTGAGTAGATGAATTCTGAGAATTTCCATGAGAACCTTAATCATTGCCACGAGAGTAATTGCCTCGATTGTTGCCTTGATAGTTATTATGAGTAAAATTCTCTCGATTGTTCCCTTTATTGGTGTTGTAACTGCGATTGTTGTTACAACCTCGATTAGAATTATGCCTAAATGAATTTTGTAGGGGCTGCTGTTGAACAAAAAATACATGTAGATAAATGGGGAGGAGAGGTGCCTGAGACTGCACAGAAAAAGCCCGAAAAGGCTCAGTAGTGGTGGATGACATAGGTTGCTTTCTATGAGCCATAGAGATATCCTTTGTAAGTAACATGACATGAAGTTCATCAAGAGAGGTAGATGAGAGACGAAGCCTAATCGAGTCAATGAAAGACTCAAATTCATCAGGTAATCCATGAAGAGACGCTACAATTAAATCACGATCAGGAACTGCAAAGCCAACATCTATAAGAGAATCGGAAATTTCTTTGATTTATTGCAGATACTCCGAGATCGATTGAGAGCTTTTTTCGACTGATTGAAGACGAGATCGTAATTGATGAATATGAGCATCAGATACACCACCAAATTATTGCTCATGTTTGATCCAGAAATCGCACGTTGATGAAACACCTACAGTGAAGGGAATAATTTCCTCAGATAGCGTAGAATTCAACCAAATGAGAAGGTTTTGATCCTTTTCGTACCACAATTCAAAGGCAGGGTTGAGAGAACAATCAGGCAAGAGTGGTGGCAGACATGATTCAGTACCGGTAATGATGCTGATGAGCTTGTACTAGCAGAGAATTGGTGCAAACAAGGCACGCCATGGAAGGTAGTTTGATCGTTTTAGTTTGATTGGGACCATGCTACCTATATTCTGAATCGTGATAGAGGTATACGAATTCGATGCTGAAGAAATTCCAAAAATTCCAGAGAAATTAGGGTTTGGCAATGTCGGTTCGATCGGAGAAGACGACTCTGAGGGCGATGCCATGACCAATAGAGTTCAAATCAGAACGCAAACCATAGACTGAATTTAGAAATCAGAAGAGAAAATCAATGAACATTCATTGATTGAACTGCGGAAAAGGATCGATCGCCGTGAGGCAGAGATGCATGATACCATATAGAAATCAATATCTTCTTAAGTAAGAAACACAGTTTAGAGAGAGAATGAGAAATGTAGAGAGAGATTGAATTGTCAGAAAAATGTTCTCATTACTTGATAATGTTTTACAATAGAGAGTACATATAGCCCTTGGCTTTGTACAACAATGCCCTTAACTAACTATGACTAATTACTTTTAAAATTATTAAAGCTGTAAAATTAAGGACCGGTTGTCGCAATGAGTTTTGTTTCCCTTCTATCTGAACTTTTAAAGTGTTTTTATATAACTCATGCGGTGTTTCTAATGAAAATAACTTGAAAACTTTGAGTTTTAACGATAAGGACAAAATAAAAGGTAAAGTGAATAATATCAGGATTGACTTTTTAGTGTAAAAATGTGGTTTTTCGTTAAAGTGAACAGGTCTGAAAGCTTTTCGTTAAAGTTCCCTTACTTTTTTTCTTTAAGGTTAGAATTAAATTGGAATGAATGTCTAAAAATTGCAACCCACACAGCTACTAGCTAGCAATTAAAAAGAAATTAACAACCAAACAGAAATTGGTAAAAATTGGAAAGAATAAAAAAAAACACACAACATTTCAAACTTAAGACCTTTCGTTACTTTTAAACGATATAAATCATTGCTTCTGATTAAACTTATTGATCATTTAACCAAAACTTTAAAAATTTATACTCTTACAAAAAGAAATTCCCCAAAATTTTAAAAATTTATACTCTTATGAAAAGAAATTCATAAAAAAATGGAAAATATAAAAACACACATAACATTTTGAACCCAGAACCTCCTTGTTCATTTTAAACATCATGAACAACCATTTCTAGTTAAACTTCTTAATCATTTGACCAAATTTGATAAATTTATACCCTTATAAAAAAAATGAAAACTAATGAAAATAGCTTGAAAACTTTGAGTTTTAACGATAAGGACAAAATAAAGGGTAAAGTGAATAGTACCAAGATTGCCTTTTTAGTGTAAAAATATGGTTTTTCGTTAAAGTGAATAGTACCGAGAGCTTTTCGTTAAAGTTTCCTATAAAAAATTCATAAAAATTAGAAAGTGAATAAACATATAGCGATTTGAACCCGGGACCTTCTTTTTAATTTTAAACAAAATAAACCACTAGGTCTAGTTAAACTTCTTGGTTATTTAACTAAATTTTATAAATTTATACTCTTATGAAATTATATATGAATATAACACCTGAAATAATTTGGGCGCCCCTGATTTTTTTGGGCATCAGACGATAGCCCAGCCTGCACTGGACCTGGGCCGGCCCTGAGAGTCACTCTTTACTCAAGAAAATGATATCGTTACCCAAACTTATCGCGATATTTTATATTTTGTATGTAGCAGTTTAATTGCTTAAGTTCTTAAATTCAATTTCCTACGAATCAATGGTATTATCTCGAGATATAACGTCATAAAAATGGTGGACATGCAGCCAAGCCAACGGACTTTCTCCATGCAGAAAATTACAGTTTCTTTTCTGTACATTTCGGTTTATTTGGATTGTGGTGAGTGCCTTTAATGTTCACGTTTTTCCCCCACTTTTTCTTGTCTTTTTTTCGCATCTGTGCGTGTTTTGCATGCAGCCACACTGTAATTACGTTTCAATGGCAGTTTCATTGTGTATTTAATTGCATAGGAGTTAAAGAAAAGTAACGTTCTCATCTTCTTCCGCCAATCCATTTGATTTTTGGCTTTTTCTTTTTTTACTTATATATCTGGAGGATGAATTCAAAAGCAGACAGAAATTTCTGTTTCACATTCAATGTAAAACAGGCTCTCAACTAAATGGATTTATAAAGTGACTTTGTTGGCAACATAAATTTTCAATTAGAGCGTTGGATACCTATATTCTAATAAACGTAAAATTTAACACTCATTGTAAAGAGTAACTTACATGAAATGAGTTTATTGCCACAATTTCATATAAGTCATTCTTTTGCCTAGGGTTCCCAAGTCCTAGTCATGGAGGCCTCAGGGCCTGGTCCTGGGTCAAGGTCGATGTCGAATTAATTACTTAATTTTTTATTGTCTTAATACGACACAATATATCTGTTTTATGTATAAAAAGATGTAAATTTGATGAAACATTCATAATATAAAAAATATTCCTCTCTTCTTGCTCCTTTTAAAAAGAATAAAATAAGAGTAAATTATTAAAAGAATCAAAAGAAAACAACCTCACATAGGATAATTTTTTAGTTGTGACGGAAATAAAAGTGGTACACCACTTGTTTTAATAGGAATGGTGGGAAATTTTATTTTTTAAGTTATTAACTTTTTAGCACACATATCTCATCATTTGTTTAGTGACACGTGGTGTACCACTCCGTGTACTGGTCACACTGAAAAACCTCTCCTCACATAAGAGTTGCTAACCATTTTTCAAATAAAATTTAAAATCAGAAATTGTAAATTAAGTTTTGTAACAAATAAAATTAAAAATATCTAAAAATAATAATGATTAAACTAAAAAAAGTAAAGTACAACACGCTCACAGGTGTTAGCGTGTGACAAGATACTAATTTACATAAAAAGTGAGAGAAAAAATTCATACCGAACTCATAATTGACTAGATTACAACCTAAAAACGCTACAAGTGAAGAATAATATTAACAAGAATGTAGTATTAAGTAACTTTATTTCTTCATTTATTTATTTATTTTTGGGTTGATTTATTTTTTTAGATTTTTTTTTAACCCTACATAAAAATACTCTACCCTACACATGAGAGATATTTTGGTGTACTTGTAACACAAGACGGCAACCACGTGCCATAATAGAAGTGGAGAGATTGAAAAACATACCATAAAAATGGGACATATCAATCTTGTTGTCTACTTGTATTACAACATATGATGTACTAACTTATGTTCCCACTACACATAAAAATTTAACCCATCATACATTACCCTAAAGTGGTGATGATGCTCACCACCCTATTAATTACTCTAAAGTGGGGGTAATGCTCACTATCCAATTAATTACTGTTTGTATAGTAATTAAATGAAACTCATTTTATAGTAATTGATAGGGTGGTGAGCATCACCATCACTTTAAGGTGGTTATGAAGTCTAAAGTTGACATGGATTAGATAGTTTTAGCTACTTCCCCTAGAACTCGATTTTAGTCTCACTTTGCTCCTTGTAACTCAAAAGTTACCTTTTTACTCCCTGAAACTCGATTTTGATTCCATTTTTCCTCTGAAACTTGAAAGTCGTCTATATAAAACTCTAAATTCGCTCCACATTCCCTTAATTAGATCTTTTAATTTCTTATGTCGGTTTGATTTGGATGCCCCAGGCTAAATCAAAATTTTTTTTTTTCCATCTCTTCAATTTCTTTTAAACTTAATACTCTTTGATTGTTGAATGTAAACACATAATGAAATAATCAATTTTATTGCACATGTGACATGGTCTTATTGGGTGTTGAGTCTCACATGTTTCAAGAGGTGACCTATAAGTTTTAGGAAGAAGAGAGAGTCAACAAGTTAAAGTGGAACGAAAATTATGACTTTTGAATTATATGAAGCAAAGTGAAATCAAAATGTCATTTCAGATAGCGTAGCTAAAAATAATCCAATTTAAAATGTTGAATTAAAATTGTTTCAAAAAAATGTTGAATGAAAAAAATTGATGCAAACTTGCATACTTGTCCAGTTTAAATATGGGAGGTTGAATTATTCGGAAAAATTACAAAGAGTTCCGAAATTCATGGTAGAAACTAGAATATTATTTGCATCTCCAAGGTGGTAGTGTGTTACAGTAATGGAAATCCATAGACACCATTTTATGTGGTTACAATCAAGGTTCGATCTCTAAATACAAGTCCTGAAGAGGTGGGAATGAACTAGTCCGCATAGCAGGAAAAGGAGGTGATGCCGTCAGTGCTTAAGGCCAAAATCCGAAGCTGCTGTAGATTTTTGCTCGTAGTTTGAATCATATTGTAATCAAGTGACAACACTAAGAGCACGCTCGATTTCCTC
Source organism: Malus fusca (assembly GCA_035220775.1). Classification (NCBI taxonomy): domain Eukaryota; kingdom Viridiplantae; phylum Streptophyta; class Magnoliopsida; order Rosales; family Rosaceae; genus Malus; species Malus fusca. The sequence goes on along the minus strand of CM069075.1, from coordinate 31,431,905 downwards.
CAACGAACGACCTTTCGTTTCAACAACATTACCAGCTATGTACAAGACAGCCAGAAGACAGACGCCAGCGAATCCAAAATACACTGTGCCGATCCCGAACTTGGTTACAAGGCTCAAGAAATAGAGGCCTATGACGAAGTTTGAAATCTGATGAAACATATAAACATTCAGTTAACATATGAGACGAGAGGTGAATCAATGAAAAATAAAAAGCACATCCAACATATTCTTGTGCAAACAAAATAATTAATGCGAGCATAATATCAGTTTCTTCATTCATTTTCATTCCACAGAAACACGTAAAGGTTTACATAGTTAAACAGACGTACAGATATGTATCTACACACAGATAGGCACGGATATACACATATCCAAATGCAGGTTGAGACAATAACAGTGTCATTTAAAAGTGAAATCAATATCCTTTTGCAATCAAGTTCGTTTGGTTTGGACAATTTAATCGTCCAGCAAACTTGTCTTGCTTCCTCCATCTAAAATATAAATAAAAGACATGCTGAGGTAATTAATCGAAAATCTTAGTCCATACAAACTGATTGGTTGGACAAGACATTAACTATTACCAATAAGCTGTTGAAATAAACCAACAAATAAGAGTTTCCTAATACCAGTGTAAGCACGAAAATCCCTGCAGACAATGAAACAAGAAAACATATACAAAATAGTATCAAGTAAAATTTCAGTGTCTAGTGTCTACAACCACTTACCCAGTGCATGCCCAGTGACAAAGAAACTGCTTTTGCTCTGATTCTTGAAGCAAAAATCTCTGGTAGAAGAAGAGCAGGCACAGGGCCAGCGCCAAGTGAAAAGGACAATACATAGCTGGTAATATAAAATGAAAACCATTATTAGATGGGAAATTAAACTTTAAACAAGAAAAGAGTATGGGGATATATCTTTTAATGTAAGCCTCTAACTTACAGAACAGTTCCAGCGACAGAAAGGGGGGCAGAATATGGAGCAAGGGCTTTCCATGTAAAGGACAGTGAAAGCAGCAACATCGAAGCAGCCTTAATGAATAAAGAAAGAGAGAGTTATCGGTATCATAAGAAAGAGAGAGGAACAAAAAACATAAACCATTCATCATAATTCAATTTATTTGTTGGTTATTTATAACAAACATCAACTACTGACGATGCCACTTAAGTTCAATTACATAGAGGAAAAATCGTGTGTCCCATTTTCCCATGAGTTTTCCAAGTAAATAAAATTTCCAGGCCTCATGACCTATAACAGTGTGATCTAATTGCTATGTATGCAGACAATGAACCTGAAACTAAAGTGCATACGTGTAGTGCACTTGGGTTAGTGCAGATAGCAGACGAAATATCTATAATCATTAAGCACAAATCACTCCTAAAAAATGTTGCAGTTAATGTGATCTAATTGCGATCCTTCTACCCATCCGAACAAAGGACCCTCCAAGAACCTGATAAATTCATGGCTTCTACTGCAGCCACTACTCTCAAACTACTAAAATGGTCATTAATTCCAATCCCTCTACTTATCTGAATAAAGGACCCTTCAAGCCCCTGTTAAATTCATGGCTTCTCCAGCAGTCACTAGTCTCAAACTGCTAAAATGGTCTGGGTGGCCAACCCACAATGAATTATTCATTCACGTCAAATAAAGAGAGATTGATAGTGAAAATAACCCTACCATTCCACCGAAGCTTGTGAGTAGAAGACTTTTCCTTCCCTGTTTGTCCATCAACGAGGATGCAACAGCTGTGCCTGGAATGAGACCATTCTTGGTTATAGAACACATAAAAAATAAAAAATAATTCCAAACTTCAAGAATAAAGATAGTAAGAGCCAAACCCAAGACATTTGCTAATCCAACCAGAGCACTTGCTGCAACATCAGATGTAATGCCAGCACTGCGGAAGACAGAAGTAGAATAATAGACCACGGCATTTATCCCAGCCATCTGTTGTAACAAGAAAAGTGCTGCACCCACACTAACGACTGCATAACGACATATGTTAGCTAAGAAAACGAACACAGCACATCTCAAGCATGACTCAGTGAAATTTAGGCAAACCTTTCCAATAGCGGCTACTAAACAAATCAAACCAGCCTGCTTCAGGTTCAGCAGAACCTGAAGTTGCTGATCTCAAGTCATGCATAACCTCAGTAACTCTTTCTTTTCCAAATAGTGTTTTTATAGCCTTTTCAGCTTCAGAAATTTTTCCTTGCTGCGAAAAAAGGATTGGTTTAGCATTTTCATTGAAAATAATCATGAAATAAATTCAAATAAAACTAACAGTAAAAGAGAACACAATGAAAAAGCAGATATAACATCTGTGCTGATGTTTGATCAGGCTATGTTGAAAACCTGAAAAAGCCATCTTGGACTTTCTGGTGAAACAGCCATTCCTAATGCCAATAGAACAGATGGTACTACTGCAATACCAAACATCGTCCTCCACCTGATAAAATAAATAATTGAGTAAAATTGTGTGTGTGTGTGTGTGTGTGTGAGAAAGAGAGAGAGCTGACATTTAAAGATCAAAAAGACATACTACTGCTACCATCTAAGAACAGCACTACCAAAGTTCATAAACAGGGTTTTATATATTCACTTTTCGCCGGTTGAAAGCACAATGAATTAGTATTTTGTGAAAATACTCGTCCTCGGCCAGGAGAGTATCCTTCTGAGGTTACAAGATTCTTGAACTTGAGTAAAGTAACTAAGATTGTGTCCTTAGAAAATTGATGGATCAATCTAGCTAGGAGGCTAAATTAGCCCCAGAAATATAAGTTCAAAGTTATCAACCAAGGTAAAAAAATAAAAAAATAAAAAATAAAAAAAACAAAAATCCAACGCGTTCTATTTTTATTTTTGCCCATTTGAACAAGAATTTTCTATTCCTCTACTGGTTTCTGGCTTCAGGAAAGAGGCTCTTTACCAGAAAAATCTATGTAAACTTCATTTATAACAGAGGATAAGCATCAAAACCAGATCCTAATTAACCAAGTTATTACCTATGATTTGTACTTCCTCTCTTTCTTGATATGTCAAATGTTGGAAATGAAGTGACGTTTAAGAATACATGTGATTTAGCATGAACATGCATGCGCGCACATACACGACACATTCACACATGTCTTTGCCCGCACATAACCAAAATCGTTTGTATAGAAAAGAAAAGGTGCAATGATGAAATACCATAAGGGATTTGCTGCTAATGGTAATCCAGCCACCAGTGCTGCAAGAATCCCAATACATATAAAAAGCTGGTTTACAGATCCAAGGGCACCGCGAATTTCAGTTGGAGAGATCTGATCATTAGAAAATAGGGTTGGTAAGTGGTACATTCAAAATGCCAAATGCCAACAAATTGAGGATGGAAATATATAAACATACATAGTACCTCAGATATATAAAGTGGGACAATAGCAGAAGTGACGCCAATTCCAATGCCAGCAAGTAAGCGGCCAACTATCATCGTTTGCACACTCTGGGCTGTGGCACTGAAACATTTAAGAAGACTATTCATTAGTTTCTTATATTCATATCGCTGACCACAACCTCATACTTGTTGGAAATAGACAGACCACAAAAATGCTCCAACTGCTAGCGGAATTGCATTTATTTGAAAAGTCTTCGTCCTGCCAAACTTGTCAGCCAACGATCCACCAGTAAATGATCCAACTGTGGCACCTGCTAGTAGTGTGCTAACCACCCACCCTGCAAAAGAGATGTTATAGTGTTGTACCAATTAACTATACAATCTTAAGAGAAAGTAGCATAAGCAAAACAAACCCAATATCTATGGTTGAGGCGACATTATATGCGTTGACTTAAGTTATCACACTAAGTCTTTAGCATAACCTAACACAATTCATTTTTATTTATTTGTTTTTACAAAATGATGGGAGACAATATATTCCTTTGTTAATTTGGAAATGTAGTCCTCAAGGAATAGGAAAATGGTGCAAATATGTTTCATGACACACTAAGATAAGATGAGAAACATGGAATCAAAAAGGAACAGTTACTTGATCCAGCTGTTATTCACAGATTTAAACGACTAAATAGTGGACTTGCCTTGCAATACCGCATTTTCCGCAATACCAAGATCCTTCGATAGGTACTCAAGAGCACCATTTACCACCCTGAAGAAAATACAGACAGATGCCACAGTAAGTCTCAGACACAATTAAGTTATATGCTCAACTACCATCAAAAGAGAAATAACAAGATTTCATGACTTGCACACAATTCCTGTGATCGACTGAAACATAATATCTTTCCTTGATAGAACCTAAATGACTCAGTAAGAATAGAGAAGTCCAGAAAAAAATTGAGGAACATGTCTATTAGTAATCAAGTTAAACTGTACCCCAGGTGATAGCCAAACAAAATGGCTCCAAGACAAGCAACACCAACATACGGCAATACTGTTCCAGAGGACTTCCCCTGAGGCTTGGAGGGAATAAGATTCTCAACATCCCCATCTGCATTTTATAATTGTATTAAGAACAATGTAAATCAAATTTCAGGAATTATGCTTTGGAGCCTCCTAAACAGACATGTGTAGCCATTAAACATCACTGAAGAAGCATCCAGATTGACTACAGAATATACAGTTACATAGAGACAGTTTTATGATGTTGAAAATGAATTTTTCATGGAATGAACATAAGCAATAGAACTACAGATTTAGAACTCAGTTTTCGGATGAAACTCTGGTAGATTTCTCTGATGAAACTTTGGTGACCAATCTCACGTAAATATATTAACCCAAGCGGCCAAAATTGCCATAAAACAGCTGTTACAGCTACGCATCTATTTGTACAGGGTGTGACAGTTCTAATGAAAGAAACCCTCCTCCTCCCAGTCAAACAATTTAATGAGGCTTACAAGCTCCCACCTCCCATATTGATTTAAGCAAAAAACAATACAATGAGGCCACAGTCTGAGTAAACCAAGAAAGTTATATACACTAGTAAGTAGTAAGCAGCTATTAATGACAAGGAGAAAAGGATGCCAATTCGGAGATCACGATTGAAAGTTAAATAAACTTAGGTAGATACCATCTTCCAATACAAATTTCACCAAATTATTAATCAAAAGCTAGCACGTAAGCTAAAATGGTGACGATAAGACAAAAGAATGCACATAAAAGCGAAAACGAATGAGCATGATTGTCAAACCAGAAGCCTGAGCGTGGACTGATCTGGGTTTCAAAGTGGACATGGAAATCCCATCAGACCCCATTCTAAGACCGGCAAGCTTGGCTCCCATCGCCGGCGTTGTGGCACGGAGGCTCAATCCACCAGAGCAAGTTCTCCTCTCTGCAACCCACAGATTCCTGGACCCTGTACTTGCTCTATGTTTCAATTCTCCAAAACCCAATACCCTTCTTTGGTTTTGATCTTCAAACCCCAACTTCCCCTTTGCTGAACCATAAGTTGACGCTTGCATTTTTACCTGGTAAATCGTGGGTGATTAATTACCCAATTTGCCAAAAAAGTCAAAGTTAATAAAGTTAAAAACCCATCAAACTTTTACAGCATAACACTCAAAAACCAAATCAATTGCGATTTATAACCTATTAAAGTGCAGAAATTAACAAAATTAGGGCGATGGCATTGAAGAAATAGTAGAAACAGAGCATGTACAAAATCAAGAAATCAATCAGAAGTTAACCAATTTTTATGACAATTGAATTGTACCAATGCCATTATTTGAACAATATGAATCAATTACCAGATTGAAATCGAGAGTATGGGAAGCAAAACCCAGAAAGCGATCGACCAATCTGTGATGTTCTGCTTTGTAATTGGGTTCTTAGTGAGAGAGAGAGAGAGAGTATTGAGAAGTCCGCAGAAAGTGAGTTGAAATAATGAGGTGGCACTATTTGAATAGTTTGTCACCAAAAGCAACAAAGCGGGTGAAGAATTCAACACCGTCACTCTAATATTAATTTTATAATATTCGTTATTCTTTTTGGTTTTTCCCATCAATTTTGGCAATATATTTATTTTCTTACTTTGCATATACAGAATGAAAAATGTACAATTCGAAAATTTAGTAGTATGATTTAATAATATTAATTTTATATATTTAATGATTTAAAATTAAATTTTATCGATAAATTTAGTATTGAATTACTTAACTGAAATAATCTGTTATTTAATTTCATAATTTTTTATCGTTTTTATTGCATCAAAATCAAATGTGAGTGATCACTTATTTTTTTATCACATGCTAATAAAGAGAGCACTTTCATATATTTAATTTTGTACGTGTTAGTAATTTAATTTAGGAAGTTTTTCATTTGAGTAATAGTTTGTTGAAGAACTGAGTTTGATTTTATTATATTTTTTATTTGTTTTTGGATGATAAGTACGCGGGATTGCGGATCAGATTTGGTTACGGTGGGGATGTCGTCGCGGGTTCCACGTGGGGCCAGAGGAGCATAGCTTGTGTCATTCATTTGAGTGCAAATCTGCTGTGCCCAAAAACCTGTGCCCAGCCTGTGACAAAGCTTCCAAATTTCGAAACGTGTTCCACTACTTATCACCTCTATAACCCTGTTAACTTCAGAAATTAGGAAAGCAAATACTTTCTGTTTTTTTTTTTAACGAGCGATATTAGAAAGTAGGCTTAGCCTCACAAATACTTGAAATGAAAAAAAGATCATATCCAAACTCCAGTCACTAAAGCACGCCCCAGCCATGGCAAACCCCGTCAGCCAGCCCACAGTGGCGACCACTCTTCTGCCATCGTTGAAATCTCTCTCTCTCTCTCTATCTCCCTCTTTATGTTTTTCTTTGAGAATTTGAACGAAAAACTTCTGGTATTGTTCACTTTAACAAAAAATCATAATTTTACACTAAAAAGCTAATCCTTATACTATTTATTTTACCTTTTATTTTGTCTTTATCGTTAAAACTCAAAGTTTTCAAGTCATTTTCATTAGTTGTCATTTTTTCTTTATCTAGCACCAAATCAAAATCTACAAACATTGCAGAGCGTAGCCTAGCGAAGAGGATGAGGATCCAAACATTCGTGAATCGTGTTTGTTCACTGTACATTGTACAATTAGAAAGTATTTTCAATTTTTTAATTTAAAATTACACATAAAAAATATATGATAAAAACTAATCGTACAATATGTAATGAATAAACATAATTTATGAATTTCCTAAAATCCTAGAAAAAGAATCCAGACAGTATCATGTTGGTAGCCAAGCCTTATCAAAATCTACAAACATTGCAGACGTGGCCTAGCCTTGTTTGCTGATAGTTCTACCAGCCACCAAGTGTCCTTGTAGCTAGAATGCGAAAAAGACCAATCATGCATAATTCCAAATACTCTTCCTTAATTAAGATTCTAAAATAAAATAATTTAATTTTAAAAAATATAATTATATATTTTGTCACATCCTGACCCTGGCTCCACCACATCCCGGGCTCGCTCCACCACCGTAGCACGATATTGTCCGTTTTGGGCCCCGACTACGCCCTCACGGTTTTGTTTATGAGAACTCACACGAGAACTTCTCAGTGAGTCACCCATCATGTGATTGCGCTCACGCACTACTCGCTTAACTTCGGAGTTCCGATAAACTTCGAAGCCAGTGAGCTTCCAAAAGGCCTCGTGCTAGATAGGGATGAGAATATACATATAAGGATCACTCCCCTAGGCGATGTGGGATCTTACATATCTAGTGGACAATTTTTTTCTTTAAATTTTTTTTTTCTAAAATTAAGATAAAAATGAAATTACAATAAGAAATAACATGTAAAAGAGCAAATTGTCACACGATCACACAAATGTGTGGCAAGAGGTTAGTGTAGAATAAGAAATCTAAGTCAATAGATTGTCATTAGGCCTGTGCACAAATCGATTCGATACAAAGGTGGTACCAAAATCAAACCCATAGCAAAAATTTCATTCAGTTCGGTATGCATGGGTGCATCGAATTAGGCCTGGTTTGGCACTGAGGTGATTTTGAAAAAAAAACTGGTATAAAAAAAAGCTGGGAGCTTTTTTGTGTTTTGTAAACATTTAGCTTCAGTTTTTTTTCACAGTTTTGGGTGAACAAAAGCCAAAAACAAGAAGCTGCAAAAACCGGCTTTTTTTCATATATGTTTTACATAAAAGTTTACCAAACACTATAATACTGCTTTTTTTTTCAAAAGCATTTTTACAACAAAGTTCACCAAACACTCTATAGCTTTATTTCACAGCCGCTTATTCTCACAGTACAGCAGAATCAGTTTTTTTTCAAAGCACAGCAATACCAAACCAGCCCTTAGTATCAAGCCAAATAAGTTTAGTTTGGTCCAAAATACAGGTCCAATTCGGTTTTTGGCCTTTTAGGAACAAAGCCTTTTTTTAAGAAAATAGGCCCAAATTAGTTTTGGTCTTTAATTAGTTGCAGTTTTATTTTGTTGTAAATAAGTAATTTTTTTTTACAACAAACATTAAAGTTCAAGCATCTAATTTCATAACTCATAATAGTGCCAAAATCAAATTTGTTTTCAATCCAACAATGTCAAACATCAACAAATTCAATCCAACATCAAAGTTCAAGTAAATGCCCTATGGCATCAATACAAATCCAAATGAAAAATTAAAGTTCAAGCCAAAGCCTTATGACATTAATATAACCCACATAAAAATGCAAAGTTCAACTAAATGCCTTATGTCATTAATACGTAAGTTAAATTCATATAAAAGCAATTACCCCTTATGCTTGATAGCCTTGGGGTTGAAGGTTTGGGAGGCTTTGAAGGAGCCTTTGGTTTTTTGAAGCTCAAGGAGGCTAGGTAAGAGCTTGTGAAGACGATGCTTGTTGTTCCGAATTAATAAAGAGAAAAGAGATGATTGAACTCGACAACTCTACATAAAACAAAAGTATATACAACTTGTAAATTTACAAATGAATAAAATTTAAAAAATTATAACAAATAAGAAATTTACCCGCTTCAATACTTTCGTAGAACTCTAGGTGCTCAAATGAAGGTGCATCATCCTCTAAAGTGATTGCATCATCACCCCTTAACCAATTTTGCATGCAAATTAATGCCTCTACCGGTTTAGGAGTTAAAGGTGTCAAAAAGCACTCTCCGATGCCACGGTAGAGGCTTGAATACCAAGTATATGTTTTGCAATGGCCGCCAATATAAGATACTTGTTACCATTAGCTTTCCATCACAAGAGACTTTTAAAAGCACCTTGTCAACCTTCTCCAAAGGATCCAATAAATATGAATCCACCTCATCTTCACCACTTGCTCATCATTCTCTTCCACAAAATGAATCCAATCATCTTCAAAGGATGGTGATTGGTGGTGACTACTAGTGATAGATGTGGATGCAAATTTCCACATTTTCCTTCTTGGATGAAAATGCACATGCAAAACAATTAACACCTAAGATCAAGGTCAAGAGCCTCACGTACCCACGATGAATGGGGGGCTTTGGGCGAAGAATCTCTTATGCCAAAGGTAGAATTTGAGAGAGTGTTTAGAGAATTTTAGAAGAGAATTGGACTTAGATTTTTTGAGAAATGAGGGGCTATATATAGGGGTGTGGCTGGCCCTATTTGGAGAAATAGGGACCGGCCACTTATGGTGGTAATTTGGCTCTAATTGCAAGATATTTTTCCAAATAATATCTTGCAATCAATTAGGTATTTAATCAATTGATTTTGGCAATAAATCCCAATTTGAAAAGAATAATTGGGAGTTACCTTGTGGGTGAAGATTTGATGAGGAATGATGAGAGGGTTTTAAAAGAATACCATTTTGATCACCTTTGGCCTCGATTAAGCCGTTATCGTCTGTTACATGGGCGTGGAATTCCCGGTGTGCCTTAAGGGTAATTTTGTCTTTTTTACCCAAAAGTCCACGTGTCGCCTCCGTATTTTTCTTGATTATGTTTGGCTCCACAAATGCCCTCACACCTATTGGGCTGTTCGCAGAAAATGACAGCATGTGTAGAGATCTTTTCTTTAGGAAACATAGGATTGTTTCCTATCATGATGTAGATTCCTTCTTTAATTGGAAATTAGATCCTTCTAGGAAAGGGAAATATATTACTTCTAAAGTATATTTAAGTCTACCTTAAGTAGATTATTAAATCAACTTCAGTGAACAATTTGTTCTACCCTACAAGAGAGAGAAAGCTAGAGGATATTTGTTCCCCTTCCTCTAGGAATCTTCTACACCTGCCCGTGAAAATGATCGTCTTTCGTTGCTTTCTTCGTCTTCACGCCACACCAAGGTAAGAAAAATTAATTTTTCCTTGTCTTCGTAATTTTTGGAAGCCTCGGGGCTTGAAATTTAGCTCGACGGGGTCGAGAATGTGTGAAAAAGTGGTTGGAAAGCCACGACATAGTTGTTGTCGTGGGTTGCTTCGTTGGTTTGGTGCGGCGGCAGCTCAGCTCAGGGCGAGGGCTGGTGGCGCATGGCTAGCTTGGGCTAGGGCGCTGAGGTGTCGTGGTCTGGGCCAATGTGCCTGGGCCTGAGTTGGAGATAGACTGGGCCGAGGAGACGCGTGCCTCCTCTTTTTTTTCTTGTCCTTTTTGTTTTCGTTGGCCTCGGGCCCGTGTTTGTATAGGAGGAAGAGAGGCTTGGGTCTCATTCCTGGGTTAGATGAATGGGCTTCGACCCATGGGAAAAGTGGAAAATGGAGGCGCGGAGGCGCCAGCCCCCTTCTGGTGGAATTGGGTCGTGAGCTTGCGGGCCGAGAGAGAATGGGCCAGGTCGTGAGGCCTAGCGTGGTTGCTAGGCTCCTGCAACTTGGATCTTCAATTTTTTTATTTTTTTTTTAGCCATCTAACGAATTTTCCTTGCGTCTTTGTAGAATCTCTTCGAGTATGTCTTCTTCAAGTCACAAAGATGATGATGTACCGTCGTTGTATCGTCAAGGTGGGTCCTTGAGCACAGTGGGCTACTTCAAGGCTACTCACTTCAAGATTAGCTCTGATGACTCGTTGAGATACTTTCTTGAGGCATATAGGCACGCCATTCCGTTGAGGGTGCGCATGAAGCCTGTCAAGGAAGGTAACAACCATGAGCCATGTAGTGGCGCTCGAAGAGCCATCAAGTTTCACCCCTATTACTTTGTGTTAGGATTTACTTTTCCCATGCCTCATTTCTTCCAAGAAGTAATTTGCTCCATGAAGTGTGCCCATGCTCAATGTTATATGAATGTGGTCCATGTGATGGTGGGGTTTATCAATCTAAGCCAATTATTAGACTTGGATTTAACCGTCAACGAATTTTGGTACTTCTTTGACATTGGCCACATTGAAAGAGTTGGGCAGCTGCGATCCTGCCATAGGCTCTTCGATCATTCAAGCAAAAGATGTCATAATTGGGCCAATGAGACTTTGGAGATAAGCGGAGAGTAGAAGTCTGATTCCTCCCCAGAGTTATGTGTTCCGACGATTTTCAACACCTGTAAGTAGGCTGCTTAGTCTCTAGCCTGCTTTGTACTTTCGTTGAGCTGCTTGATTTATTGATTGTCCTACTCTGCACTTGTAGATTCAGAATTCGGCTCAACTCCTAAGACTTCTCCAAATATGAAGAAAGTGCATATTACCCTAGGTATCCCTTCTAAGTATCGCGAGTGGCGTTGGCTGCTTAGTCCTCTTTGCCGGAAGAAAGATAGGTTGCCCCCGAAAAAGGAGATAAAGCGAATCGAGGTTGAGGCATTGGCTCATTCGATCATTGTAGGGGAGCCTGTTGTGCATGAAGGTGGAAATAAGAGATCTTCCCTGCTTGCTCAAGAGATGCAGGCTGAGAAAAAGCCAAAGATTTCTTCCGTTACTCCCAAAGGTTAGCCAGCTGCCCCTAGGCTCGTGATTGACCTGACTTCTTCCAAGGGCGAGAAAGATGAGGTTGTTAGATCCGTGTCAATGATGTCTGCCCCTAGTGCCGAAATTTATGCTAAAACGTCCGTCGGTGGCTAAGTCTGGTTCACCTTTCAAAAAACTTGCTACCATGAAGAGCGATTAGGTAGACTATACTGCTAAAGTGGTGCTACAACTTACTCCCCTTGCTGCTGAGACTAATTCTCTTGTTAAGAAGAAGAAGACTGCTCGTGTGGACAATTGTGAAAAATCTGCCAAGTCTATTTCTAAGGAAGCTGCTAAGATTTTAGCGCTCTTGAACTAGATCTACTTGAAGACATGGATGTGTGTGCCAAGTTTATTGATGGCGTTAGAGAGGTTGTTTGCCTAAGTTGTTTTGCGAAGCACACGGTGATCCTAGCAGCCGAGTCTATGCTCCTTGACCAAGAGGATACCAAGGCTGCCAATAGGGTGGCAAAGACTATGGCAACCGAAGCTTATTTCTCAATCAAGAAGATCAAGAGGTTGGAATCTGAGATTTCTGCTTTGAAGGGGTCTAATATCTTTGCCCCTATTTCTCTGCAGCTTAAGATCACTCGCATCGTGGATTTGAAGACTAGGCTTGACGCAATCCAAATCAAGTATGAAAGTGCAGAGAAAGAGATTGGATGTTACATACCTCAGATTCGAGACCTTGAGTGTGCCATCTCTAATCTTCGCTCTGTTGCTTACGCAAAGGATGAAGAGTTGATTGTTACTTATAATCAAGTGATCCACTTCAAGAAGATCATTGATAGGCTCGAACCCCAAGTGTTGGAACTCCAACGTGCTTTGAAGATCAACAAAAGTCTGAATAAGGAAGTAGAAGAGCTGCAACGTGTCCGCGTTGGTCTGCTCGAGGAGAACGAGCAGTTGAAGGGTGAGAAGGCTGGGCTGGAGTCTTCGCTTGCTCAAAGTCAAGACGATTTCTACAAGCTGGGTTATGTAGATCATCTCTTTGGTAGGCCATCTGATTTTGAGTTTGCTAGGAAAAACTTTGAGACCTTCTCTATTTCTCCAGATGACTTGCTTGCTTTTACTTTTGAGGCTTCCATTGGTGAAGTAGTCGAAGAAGTTAGTGCCCAGGTTGGGGCAACCGGGGGTGAAGCGCCAGATGGTGCCGCTGCTGAGAGCGTTGCGGCTGCTGAAGGTGTGGCGATCGAGTAGCTGTGATGTGTCCAAGCTGCTGAAGAGTAGTCTTCTAGGTAATCTTTAGGATTTTCTTTGTTTTCCTTGTTGCTTTCTGCTTTGCTTGAACTTTTTCGATCTTTGCTAGTCGTTTATCAATTTTGCTAGAAAATTTAATAAACTTGCCCAACCTTAGACTTTTTAGACAAGTGGCAGACGTGTTACTTTTCTATAAGCAGATAGGCCTGCATAGCCTATGCAGTTGTAGGCGTTGGTGTAGAACTTTTGCAAAGTTGGCAGCCATAGGGTCTGCAACCGGACGCCTTACTTACAGAAGTAAACGAGTCCACGTGACCACTTGGCTATTAACCTTGGCTTTCTTCAATCTTTTGGGCTATGTGGCTTGTATCACAACATACTTTTTGTAACCAATTATGTGGGTTGTGTAGCAAGTATCACAACACTTTAGGAATTAGTGTAGATCGTTCCACGCTTTGGCAGAAATGAAGCTTATCGACTACATAGCATGTCAGCAACGGATGAAGCTTCGTATATGCACACTAAATTATTTAACCTTTCACATAAGTGTGCAGTTGTATAAGTTTAACACTGCTTACTGCTCAAAGGGCTAGTTGTAGGTAATCTTTCGAAAATCGTAGGCTACCTTAATACACTCTATAGCAGCTTTAGGATTCCAGGGGAGCCGTCTATAAGGCGTACTGCGTAATGTGTTTCCTCCGTCTATGAGGCCTGGTTTCCCACGAATTAAGCCAAGAGACCCCAAAATCCTTCAGTTAGCTAAACTTGGAAAAAGACCATTGTGGCTACTTCTAGGAATCCCGACGCAAGCCATCGTACACCTAGTTATACCAGGGTAGCCCGGCTTATCCACGTTTGGATATTCAGAGTGTAAAATTTATCATCTAGCCTTGGAGAACAGACCCATGTGGGTGTCGGTGAATTGGTTTACCCTCTCGCACTGAAAAGTATGGTTGGTCTCTCGGGGGGCCCAATTTCTGCGATGAGTCCCTAAGAAGGGCACAGTTTTCTTTTGAAGTGCATGAGTGATCAGTTGTTGTAACATGTAGTCGAGCCAAGTTATAAATTACTTCTGAATTCCTCATTAAAAAATGAGTGAAATGAACAAAAATTTGGATGTAAAATAAAAACTGCATAACAACTAGATAATCCTCGGTTCGCGAGATGGTGTCCGTCGAGCTGCTTAAGTCTTCGGGTTTTAATGTAGAAAGAGGTCACACATGGTACTTCCTCAGATTGTAGGTGTTCCACTGCTTTTCAATTTCTTTGTCGTTCATGGTGGCGAGGATGTAACTGCATTTGTCGACTACTTTGTTGATCTTGTACGGACATTCCCAGATGGGATCCATCTTTTTGAAGCCTTATTTGAGAGTAGTGATGAAGGCTTTTCTTAGGACTAGATCTCCGGGCTGGAACTGCCGGATCTTGGCATTTTTGTTGTCGCTGAAGATAAGCTATTACTGGTAGGCTGCGATGCGGGTGATGGTTTGCTAGAGTTTCTCCGCTGTCAGATCTAAGCTTGTGGCCATCTTCGTACTGTTCTGCTCGATGCTTGGCAAAAGAGTGCTGATACTCGGCACGATGACATTGGGAGGAATGATTGCTTCTGAACCAAATGCCAAAGAGAAATGAGTCTCACCGGTTGCTCGTCATTTGGTTATGCGATACGCCCATAGACTCTCCGAAAAGTTTGTCTGGCCACTTTCACTTCTTGTCGGAGAGGGATTTCTTGAGACAGTCGAGAATCATCTTATTGGATGATTCGATCTGCCCGTTGCCTTGAGGATACCTTGGCGTGGACATGTACTGCTTGATGCCATATCTTTGGAAGAACTTCACCAAATCTTTTCCTATGAATTACGGGTCGTTGTCTGTGACGATGGATTGAGGGATGATGATGTTCCTCCATATAAAACACTCTATGTTCGTCTGAGTAGTGGTTGTCATAGGCTCTGCTTCAACTCATTTGGTGAAGTAATTGGTTGTTACGATCATCATGCCCCTACTTCTAGTAGCTGGCGGCATTGACCCTACCAAGTCGATCGCCCACTGCATAAATGACCAAGGACTTGTTTGTGGGTGTAGTTCGCTGGCAGGAAAGCTGGTACTAGCTTGTAGCGTTGGCAGTGATTGCATTTTTGTACTAACTCCTTAGCGTCTTGATGCATGGTAGACCAGTAGTAGCCTGCGTTAAGAGCCTTCTGTGCTAAGGGTCGACCGCCGAAGCGATTTTCACAAATACCTTCGTGGATTGAACTTAGAACATTTAGGTCGTCGGGAGGTGTTAGGTAGCGGAGATATGGTCCAATGTAGGATCTTCAGATAAGAATACCATTCCACATGTAGTAACGTGCACATTTATTTGAAGTTTTCTATACTCCAATCTTTCCATGGAGAGTGTGTCATTAACCAGGTAGTCTATATAGAATCTTGCCAGTTTTGAGTTGTACTAACCTGTGACACCTAGGCGAATAGCTCCACCTCTGTGCTTGGCTTGTCTAGATATTCCACCGGTATAGAGCGTTTGAGTTGGTGGTCGAGGGTAGAGCCTAGGCCAGCTAACGTGTCTGCGTGGACATTGTCTGCCTGCGGAACTTGAGTGAGGGTGTAAGTCTGAAATGCCTCAATTTGTTTATGTACCTTCTCTAGGTATTGCGCCATCCTTGGGTGTTTTGCCATGCATTCCCCAATAGTCTGGCTGGTGATTAGCTGGGAATCAGAATAAATTGCAAGTTTTTTTACCGCCAAGTCTTTTTCCATTCGAAGGCCTGCTAGTAGGGCCTCGTACTCCTATTCATTGTTAGATGGTTTGAAGCCTAGAGTGATCGTCTGCTCGAGCATCGAACAATCTGGGGTGACAAGGACCATGCTTGTTCTCGAGCCTTTGTAGTTGAATGCCCTGTCAACATGCAAATGCCAGAAGTCTCCATCGGGTGGAGTAGGCACGGCTAAGGTGTGCTCGGCTGCCTCTGAGGTTTCATTGGGCCGCTCCATTGTGTCACTTAGGCTAGGCATGAATTCTGTTATGAAGTCCACCACAGATTGGGCCTTTATGACCGTACGGGGTCGGAAAACTAAACCATATTGGCCAAGTTCCAACGCTTATTTCATTATTCGTTGATAAGCGTCTGGACCATGTAAGATTGATCATAGAGGATATTGAGTCATGACAATGACTGTATGAGCTTGAAATTATGGTCTGAGCTTCCGAGCCGCAACAACTAATGCAAAATCAATTTCTTGATCTTTGGATATCTAGTTTTCGCATGGAGAAGAGTTTTAGAAGTGTAGAATACTAGTAGTTGGGTGCCCAACTTTTCTCGTATGAAGGCATAGCTCACTGTTACCTCCGAGACTACCAAGTAAATGTATAAATCCTCCGTTGCTTCCAGCTTAAATAGTAAGTGAGGTGATGTAAGATACTTCTTCAGGTCTTGGAAAGCTCTTTCGTACTCATCATCCCATTTGTCTCATTGTGCCATCTTGATGGCCATGAAAAAAGGCTTGCATCTATCGGTAGACCACAAGAGAAAGCAATTGAGGGTGGATGCTCGTCCGATCAAGCTTTTAATCTCATTCAAGGTAGTTGGAGATTTCATCTCTAGGATCGCTCAGATTTGCTTGGGGTGCGCTTCAATTCTTCATTGGGTTACTAGGTACCTTAAGAATCTGCCTGAAGATACTCCAAATGTGCATTTGGCGGGATTAAGTTTCATCTGGTTCTTTTTAAGGATGTTGAAAGGTTTCGCCAAGTTGCCGATGTGGTCTGACCGCTGCTTGCCTTTTACCATGATGTCATCAACGTAGACCTCCATGGTTACTCCAATTTGCTTCTTGAACATCATGTTTGCCAATCTTTGGTATGTGGCTCCCGTATTCTTGAGGCCAAAGGGCATGACTTTGTAGCAGTAGGTGCCTCGTTCGATCACGAACATGGTTTTCTCCTTGTCAGGCTCGTACATGGCTATTTGATTGTAACCGGAGTATACATCCAAGAAACTGAGCAACTGGTTCCCAGAAGTCGAATATATTAATAGATCAATTCGGGGAAGTGGATAAGGATCATTTGGGCATGCTTTGTTAGGGTCGGTGTAGTCTACGCAAACCCTCCATTTGCCTTTCTTTTTCTTATTTACTACCATGACGTTGGCAAGCCATGTTGAGTGTGATACTTCTTCAATGAATCTGGCCTCTAATAACTTGTCAATTCCCGCTTCGATGATCGCTACTCGCTCGGGTGCAAATTGCCTTCTCTTTTAGACCACACGAAAATGTCACAATTTTCCCTAAGAAAAACCGTAAGTTCTCGCTTTTCCTTCGAGCTTAGATGTGAGCCGACTCTAGCGGTCTTCTCCTGCTAGTAAGGATCAAGAATTATGTGCTCGACGTTCTCTTCGATTTTCCAGCCCGTCTCGTCTGCTGACGTGTTGGTTTGTACACCATTTTCTTGATCCACTTGCTGTAATTGCTATTTGGTAGCTTCGTCGTCCATTTGGACCTCAGTAGCCTCTACGGATGTAAATGTCTTCTTTTTTATTGCTTCAGTACTTACACAGTGCATCGTCAAGATACGGCCTGGTCAAACTTGATTTCTCCGACTCCTCTTCCCGGGATGTGGAATCAGATTTTTTTTATACTTGACGGAAGTGACGGCGTCTAGCTTTATCAGCCAAGGTCACCCTAGAATCCCATTGTAGGGAGACGGGTTGCTTACTATCGTGAACGTCTACTTTGAGACAATTGGCGGTGTTTTCACGTCAAGTGTGATGTGGCCAATGACAGTTGAGGTATGTCCATTGAATCTGGTGAGTACCTCCGCTCGACATATGATTGTGCTTTCCAAGCCCATCTTCTGAATTACTGAGAGCTAAAGTAGGTTGATGGCACTTCCATTATCAACCATCATTTTGTCGACTATAGTGTGGGCTAATTAGACATATACCACCAGTGCGTCGTCATGCGGGAAGTCGACGCACTCGGTATCCTGCTCGGTGAAGCCAACGATAGGTCTAGGTTGGGTGTTGACTGCCTAGACTTGCGAAACTAGTAGAGCTTGCTGGATCTTCTTCTTCTTAGAATTGTTGGTACCCCCAAATGCTTAGATTCGACAAAGATGCCATTAATCCGAATCGTCTTGTTGGGGCGGCTCTTCGTCGATGTCTGTGTTTCCTCTCAGCTGCACATCTAGCTTGTCCAAGTATCTGTCGACCTTGCCTTTCTTCACGAGCTTTTATAGGTAATTTTTCTAAGTGTAGCAATTGTTAGTTATGTGATCGGGACTGTGGATGCAAATTTCTTCCTCCTTGATCTTGGACAATTTTGCACCTACAAAACAATTAACACCTTAGGTTAAGGCCAAGAGCCTCACGCGCCCACGATGAATGAGGGGGCTTTGGCCAAAGAACCTCCGATGCCAAAGTTAGAATTTAGAGAGAAAGAGTGTTTAGAGAATTTTGGGATTTTTGCCAAAGTGTTGGAATGAGTGTTTGGTGAAAATGGGAGCCTATTCATAAGGCTAGGCCGGTCCACTTATGAGAGAAAGTGGCCGGCCAACTTGTGGTTTAATTAGCCAATTTATTGGCTAATTAAATATGAAAGAAATAAATTGGGGGGGGGGGGGTTATCAAATTGAATGACTAACTTTATTTGGGTAATAAAGTGGAGAAAATAAGAAAGGTAAGGAGCAAAGGGAGGTGGCCGGTTTTGACTAGCTTTTGGGATTAATTTGGGTGACTTATTTGATATAATGGGTGATTAAATTGGTGATTAATGGATTAATTAGGAATTAATCCATTAATTAGCCAATTAATCTCTATTTATATGAAATAATTTATAGGTTATGAAGTAATTACTTAAGATGAGGATAGATGAGATAACTTGGAATTTGTTACCTTTTTTGGGCACTTTTAATTTGGTTCAGGGATGATTGCCCGCTGCTCGCGTGTAGAAATCCCAGTATGCCTCAAGGGTATTTTTGTCCTCTTTTACCCAAGAATCCACGTGTCGCCTTATGATTATTTTTGGCTCCACAAATGCCCCCACACCTGTTGGGCTGCTCACAGGAAAAGGCAACAGGTGTAGAGATTTTCTCGTTTAGGAAACTCTGAATTGCTTCCTATTTTGTTGTTGATTCTCTCTTTTAATAGGAAATTAGATCCTTCTAGGAAAGGGAAATAAATTTCTCTCAAAGCCTATTTAAGTCCACCTTAAGTGGGTTATTAAATCAACTTTGGATAGCGATTTATTCTACCCTACAAAAGAGAGATAGCTTAGAGGATATTTGTTCCCCCTCCTCTAGCAATCTTCTACAACTTACCCGTGCAAAGGTCCGTCTTTCGTTTATTTCTTCGTTTTCTCCCTACCGCACCGATGTAAGAAAATTTTAACTTTTCTTGTTTTCTTTTTGGATAGTGCTGTCGCGAGGCAGCCGTTGGGGTGATGCAACACGTCGGCTGGCAGGGGCCAGGAGTCGGTTAGGGATGGGCCGAGGAGGTGTTGTGGCAAGGGCCACTGCTTGGGTTGCTTCGCTTGGCTAGAGCCAATGGCAGCTTGAGCGGTTGGGGCCAGGAACTGAGATGCTGGGGCGCAGTGCTAGGGTAGTCGCATGGCTCATATCCTTTAGGCCATTGGACCTGAATCGGGCCAAGCTGGCGATTGAGAGAAATGAAAAGGTCGCGTGCTTCATGGGCTGCTGGAATGCTGGGCATGCAGACTTCCTGCCTGCTAGAATGCTGGGTTGAGCTCATATGTTGAGTACCGCAAATAGCGTTAGCTGCTTAGTCATTTTTGTCGAGAGAAAAATAGGATGTTCCCGAGAAAAAAAAGTAAAAAGGATCAAGGCAAATGCATTGGCTTGTCTGAACGCTGTTGTGTAGCCTATTATGAATGAAGGTGGAAAGAAGAGATCTTCCTTCCTGCTCAAGATATGACAGTTGGGAAAAACTGAAGACTTCCTCCGCTGCTTGTGAGGGTCCGCCTGCTGCCAAGAGGCCTGTGATGGACATGACTTCTTCCAATGCGAAGAAAAATGAGGTTGCTAGATCTGAGCATGTGGCGTCTGCCATGCCGAGAATGGCTTGTATCATTGCTGATAGAATTGCTCAACGTAAAGGTCATTTCATGCCCCTAGTGCCGAAGCATGTACCAAGACGTCCGTTGGGAGCCAAGTCTGGTTCACCTTTGGAGAAGCTTGCTATTATAAATAGCAATAATGTGGACTCTATTGCTGAGATAGCGCCAATGCCAACTTCCTCTGCTATTGAGACTGATTCGCTCACTGGGAAGGAAGAGCCTGCTAGCATGGGCAGTTGTGAGAAATCCATTAAGCTTGCTTCTAGGGAGGCTGATGAGATCTTGTGTGCTCTTGAAACCAGATCTGCTTGAAGACACAGACGCTTGTGCCAAGTTTGTTGATGGCGTTAGAAAAGTTTGTTTGCCCAAGTTCCTTTGCGAAGCATACGACACAATATAGAATGACTAATCTGCTTGCTTTGATGCAGATATAGCAAGGTTGCCAAGAAGGGTGGCGAAGACTGTGATAGCTGAAGCTTATTCCTCAACCAAGGAGATTAAGAGGTCGGATTCTAAGCTCGTTGCTTTGAAGGGGTCTAATATGTCTGCCCCCACTTCTCTACAGCTTGAGACCGCTTGCCAAAAAATTGTTAACTTGAAGACTAGGCTTGACGCGATCCAAGTTAAGTATGAAAGTGCAGAGAATGAGATTGGATGTTACATACCTCAGATTTAAGATCTTGATTTTGCAGTTTCTGAGCTTCGTTTCGCTGCTTATGCAAAGGATGAAGAGTTGATTTCTGCTTATAATCAAGTGATCCACTTCAAGAGAATCATCGATAAGCTTGAACCTCAAGTGTTGGAACTTCAAGGTGTATTGAAGATCAATGAAAGTCTGAAGAAAGAAGTGGATGAGCTGCAGCGCGTCCGTGTTGGTCTGCTTGAGGAGAATGAGCAGCTGAAGGGTGAGAATGATGGGCTCGAGGTTTCGAGACCTTCTCTATTTCTTCAGAAGACGTGCTTGCTTTTACTTTTGAGGCTTCCATTGGTGAAGTAGTTAGAGAAGTTGGTGCCCAAGCTAGGGCAGCCGGGGGTGAAGCACTGGATGATGACGCCGCTAAGAGCGTCGCGGCTGCTAAAGGTGTGGCGACCGAATAGTCGTGGGATGTCCAAGCTGCTAAAGTGTAGTCATCTAGGTAGCCTTTAGGATTTTCTTTGTTTTTCCTTGTAGCTGTTGTTTTGCTTGAACTCCTTTGGCCTTTGCTAATTGTTTATAAACATGTTTCCTTTGCTTTTCATCATCTTTGCTTCTTTTGTTGATGCCCTAACCTTTAAACTTCATAGTCCAGTGGCAAGCGTGCTACTTTTTTTTATAAGCAGACAGACATGCGTAGCCTATGTAGTCGTAGGTGTTGGTGTAGAGCTTTGCAAAGTTGTTAGCCATAGGGTTGGCAACCGGATGCCTTACTTACAGAAGCAGACAAGTCTGCGTAGCCACTAGGTTGTTAACCTTGGCTTTCTCCAATTCCGTAGGTCGCGTAGCAAGTATCACAACACTTTAGGACTTGGTGTAGGTTGTTCCGCGCTTGGCAGAAGTGAAGTTTATCGACCACGTAGCATGTCGGCAGTGGATAAAACTTTGTATATGCACGCTAGCTTGTTTAACCTTTCATAAGAATGTGCGGCTGTATAAATTTAGCGTGGTTTTACTGCTCGAAGGGCAAGCCGTAGGCAGTCTTCCGAAAACCGTAGGTTACCTTAGTGCACTTAGTAGCAGCTTTAGGGTTCTAAGGCAGCCGTCTGTAGGGCGTACTGCGTAATGTGCCCCCTTCGTCTCTAGGGCCCGGTTCCCCACGGATTAGGCCAAGATACCAAAAATCCTTCAATTAGCTAAGCCTTGAAAAAGACTATTGTGGCTACTTCTAGGAATCCCGACACAAACCATCGTGCATCTAGTTATACTAGGGTAGCCAAGCTCATCCACGTATG
This sequence comes from Malus fusca, assembly GCA_035220775.1. Taxonomy (NCBI): domain Eukaryota; kingdom Viridiplantae; phylum Streptophyta; class Magnoliopsida; order Rosales; family Rosaceae; genus Malus; species Malus fusca. Next base: position 31,409,860 of record CM069075.1, on the reverse strand, counting down.
GATATTCGGAGTGTAAAGTTTATCATCTCGTCTTAGAGAGCTGACCTATGTGGGTGTCGGGGAATTGGTTTACCCTCTCGCACTGGAGAGAAATTAGTTTACCATCTCACACTAGAGAGCATGGTACGATGAGTCCCTAAGAAGGGCGCAGTCTTCTTTTAAAGTGCAAGAGTGATCAGTTGTTGTAAGCATGCAGCCAAGCCAAGTTGTGATTACTTCTGAATTCCTCATTGAAAAACGAGTGAAATGAACGACAACTTAGCTGTAAGGTAGGAACTGCATAATAACTGGATAGTCATCGGCTTGTAAGGTGGTGCCCGTCGAGCTGCTTGAGTCTTCAGGCTTTGATGTAACAGGAGGTCACACATGGTACTTCATCATATTGTAAGCGTTCCACTGCTTTTCAATCTTTTTGTCGTTTCATGGTGGCGGGGGTGTAATTACTTTTACCTCCTACTCTGCTGATCTTGTATGGACCTTCCCAGATGGGACCCATCTTTTTGGAGCCTTCTGTGCGGGCAATGATGAAGGTTTTTCTTAGGACTAGATCTCCGGGCTGGAATTGCCGGATCTTGGCCCCTTTGTTGTAGCTAGTAAGGAGCTGATGTTGGTAGGTTGCAATGCGGGTGCTGGTCTGCTCGCGCTTTTCCTCTGCCAGATCTAAGTTTGTGACCATCTTCTTACTGTTCTGCTCAATGCTTGGTAGTAGAGCGGTGATACTTGGCTTGATAACATTGGGATGAATGATTGCTTCCAAACCAAATGCCAAAGAGAAATGAGTCTCACAGGTTGCTCATCTTTTGATGGTGCGATATACTCATAGACATCCAGGGAGTTCATCTGGCCATTTTTCCTTCTTGTTGGTGAAGGATTTCTTGAGGCGGTCAAGGATCATTTTGTTGGATGCTTCGACCTGCCCATTGCTTTGAGGATGTCTCGGCATGGACATGTGCTGCTTGATGCCATATTCTTGGAAGAACTTCTCCAAATCTCTACCCATGAATTGCGGGCCGTTGTGGGTGACGATGGACTGAGGGATGCCAAATCGGCAAATAATGTTCCTTCATATGACGCGCTCTATGTCCGTTTGAATTTTGATCATCATGGATTCTGCTTCTACCCATTTGGTGAAATAGTTGGTTACCACGATTATCATGCTTCTGCCCCCAGTAGCAGGCAGCATAGGTCCTACCAAGTTGATTGCCCACTGGATAAACAGCCAAGGACTCGTCTGCGGGTGTAGCTCGCTGACAGGCAGTGCTGGTATCGGCTTGTATCATTGGTAGCGGTTGCACTTTTGTACTAACTCCTTAGCATCTTGGTGCATGATAGGCCAATAATAGCCTGTGGTAAGAGCTTGTTATGCTAAGGATCGGCCTCTGAAGTGGTTTCCACAAACGCCTTCGTGGATTGAGCTTAGAACTTTCAAGTCGTCGGGAGGCACTAGGCAGTGGATATGTGGTTCGGTGTGGGATCTTTGGATGAGAATGCTGTGACACTTAGGTTGTTGGCTCCGTCTCTATGCTTGGCTTGTCAAGATATTCCACCTGAATAAAGCTTTTTGAGTTGGTGATCGAGGGTGGAGCCTAGGCCGGCTAGTACGTCTGCATGGGCGTTGTCCGTCCGGGGAACTTAAGTGAGAGTGTAAGTCTGAAATGCCTCAAGCTGCTTGCGTACTTTCTCTAGGTATTGCGCCATCCTCGAATGTTTTACCGTGTACTCCCCAATAGTCTGGCTGGTGATTAGCTGGGAATCTGAATGAATTGCGAGTTTCTTCACTACCAAATCTTTTACCATTCGGAGGCCTGCTAGCACGGCCTCATACTTTGTTTCGTTGTTAGATGTTGTGGAGCTTAGAATGATCGCCTGCTCGAGCATTGAGCCGTTTGGGGTGACAAGAACCATGGCTGCTCACGAGGCTTTGTAGTTGGATACGCCGTCGACATGCAAATGCTAGAAATCTCCATTGAGGAAGCAGGTGCGGCTGAAGTGTGCTCAGCTACCTTCGGGGCGTCATTAGGCCGCTCTGTTACGTTGTCAAGGCTAGGCGTGAAGGCGCGGTAGGGAGCCGTGGAACTGGGGCCATGTTACATGTGGCAGGAGATGCTTAACTACTAGTATTAGGCCACTCTAGAGCTGAATAATGGAGCAAGGGTCGGTTAGGGCCCTGTGACGCGCAGCAGGAAGTAGTGCTCAACTGCCGGTACATGTTGCTCCTAGGTAGAATCTTTTAGGGTGACGAGGACAAAACTTGCTTCCGAATGTGTCCTTCCAGTGTTCGTCTACCCTTGACGTGTCTTTCAGGCTGAGTTGTTGCGTTCGTCAGAAAACTTTGCATTCGCCAGGGTCTACGCCTTTATCGTCACCCGTTTGGATTGAACAAAATAGTACGTCATAAGGATGACTGCATGCGTTTGAAAGTAAAACTTGAGCTTCCAGGTTGCAACAACTATCGCCAAAGTTAGTTTTTGAATTTCTGATAACATCAATGAGAGCTTTTAAACTATGGAATACAACTTATAGCATCGATGATAGCTTTTAAACTATGGAATACAGGTAGTCACACCCCCAGCTCTTCTCGTATGATGGTAGAGCTTATTGCTGCTTCAAATGCGACTGCTCGTCCAGTCAGACTTTGAATCTTCTTCAGATTAGTGGGGGACTTCATATTCAAGATCGCTCGGATTTGCCCTGAATGGGCATCGGCGAACTTCGTCCTAAAGTGCATGCTTTTCTACCAGAGTGAAAGAGTTTGCCAGAGTTAGATCTTCTTTCATTATCAGTTTTCCGAATAGTGGGTGGTATGCTAGAAGTTCTTTTTGGAAGGCTGCTCTAGCTATCGAGTCGTTGCATCCGACTATTTTTGCCTTCTCTGCTTTGAACCTCCTCATATAGTCGCGAAGCAACTCCTTTGGGTTTTTCTTGACGTCGAACAAATGGTCAAACTTCTTTTTGATCGAGCGACATGATGAATATTCTTTGGTGAAAACCAAAGAAAGTTCATCGAAATTTCGGATGGATTATGGCGGCAGGGTGTAGAACCAATCTTGCACCTCGCCTTGTAGAGTGGTGGCGAATATCTTGCACATGAGATCATCGTTGTTTCGATAGAGGAACATTGTGCTTCGGTAGTGCTTTAAGTGTCTCTTCGGGTCTTCATCCCCTTTGAAAGATGTGAAATGTGGCATGCTGAACTCGCGTAGAGGCTCTGCCTGCTCGATCTCGTCCGTGAAGGGTGACCTGCTTATATTGGTCATGTTCCATCGTAGTGCCTCATCGGTGACCTCATTGCGTTGGAAATTACGCAATAACTTGGTCAAGAGTTTCTCTACTTCTTCCTGAATTTGCCTTTATTGGGGTAGCAGAGCTCTCGGCTACCCCCAGTCTTGACTTACTGGTCTAGGCTGCTCTTCCATGTGTTTGGCTCGTTTATGCTGCAAATGCGGTGCGTGTGGTACGTTCCTAGCAGGCGAGTGAGTTCTTCACAGGCTACCAGTTGAAATTAAGCCGGATTGAGTGACTGCTTCTCTCCGTCCGTCATGCTGCCTACTCCGATATGAGGTGAATGATGCTCTTTGTTGGCTTAGCCACGAATGAACACTTCGCCTGGAAGGTTGCTCATGTTGACTATTGGAGTGTGACCCCAACCGTGAATGTATGTTCGTCCGTGGGCCTAATCGAGAGTGCACACTCCTCTGCGCGCTAAGACGGGAGTATACATTAACTTAATGGCCCAGTCGGGAATGTACACTGCCCAAACGCTTGGTTCGTAGCTGGTCGAGTGGCTGCTTGCCGGACGCTGCTAGAGAGGTTCTTCGTCTGCCCTTGTCCTACTTCAGGAGACCTTGTCTAGGGCACGTTGCATCTTGGTGCGTTGCAAGAACTGGTTCACCAAAGTCGTCTGTTGTACAAGGGCACTCGTCAACTCTATAACTTGTCAAGACAAGTGTTGTTCGCCACTTGGATTGGAAGAGCTTGGAAGGAATGTGACTTTTTGGGCAACGAAAGAGTGGTAGACTCTAGGTGCGAGTTTTGAGTTGGGAAATGTCAAATCCGTGAAAAAATGTGGTGAGAATGCCCCCAGCTTGATGGTAGGTCCGGATGGTTGAGATAGTCTTGGGCCGACTTGGGTTGCTTGGAAAGCCACGGGAGCAGACTAGGCCGCAGGAGCAGGCTGGGCCATGAGAGCAGGCTGCTCGGCGGGAGCAGGCTCAAATCCGTAAAAAAATGTGGTGAGAATACCCCCAGCTTGATGGTAGGTCCGGATGGTTGAGATAGTCTTGGGCCGACTTGGGTTGCTTGGAAAGCCACGGGAGCAGACTAGGCTGCAGGAACAGGCTGGGCCAAGAGAGCAGACTCGGCTGCGATAGTGGGCTGCTCGGCAGGAGCAAGATGGGCCATGAGAGCAGGCTGCTCGGCGGGAGTAGGCTGGGCAGCGATAACAGGTTGCTCGGCGGGAGCAAGCTGGGCCACGAGAGTAGGCTGCTCGGAGTGTGATGCACATGGGTGCAAGGCTCGGGCTCTGCTTGGCAACACATTGAGTTCGCGTTGGGTTTGGAGTGACATGGCTTAGGCCGTGGCCATGGTGTCGTGAGCCTTGGATGGCACGACTCGGGCCGTGGTAGCGGTGCCATGGACCTCGCCACAGGTAGTGGTGACCATGGTGGCCATCGCGGTGGTTGCCATGGTGGAGCCCCGTAGCGATGGTGCCGCTCCTATGATCACATTTAGCCTCGTGGATCGCCATGGTCCCATTTCTTAAATATTAGAATTTTCACTTGTGGAATTTTCTAAATTTCTAGCCATTATATTTTTCTTATACATTTATCAAAGAACCTTTGCAAATAAAAAATTCTAATAATAAGAACGTATGAAAAATATTCAAATGGACTAGAAAATAGAGAAAAACCTTTTTATGCGAGAGTCTTCTACGAGTATGGATCTCAACTCTCAATGAAAGCACCAATTTGTGGATGCAAATTTCTTCCTCCTTGATCTTGGACAATTTTGCACCTACAAAACAATTAACACCTTAGGTTAAGGCCAATAGCCTCATGCGTTCAAGATGAATGGGGGGCTTTGGCTGAAGAACCTCCGATGCCAAAGTTAGAATTTAGAGAGAAATAGTGTTTAGAGAATTTTGGGATTTTTGCCAAAGTGTTGGAATGAGTGTTTGGTGAAAATGGGAGCCTATTTATAGGGCTAGGCCGGTCCACTTAGGAGAGAAAGTGGCCGGCCAACTTGTGGATTTTTTGTTGAATTTGTGGTTTAATTAGCCAATTTATTGACTAATTAAATATGAAAGAAATAAATGGGGGGTTATCAAATTGAATGACTAACTTTATTTGGGTAATAAAGTGGAGAAAATAAGAAAGGTAAAGAGCAAAGGGAGGTGGCCGGTTTTGACTAGCTTTTGGGATTAATTTGGGTGACTTATTTGATATAATGGGTGATTAAATTGGTGATTAATGGATTAATTAGGAATTAATCTATTAATTAGCAAATTAATCTCTATTTATATGAAATAATTTATAGGTTATGAAGTAATTACCTAAGATGAGAATGGATGAGATAACTTTGAATTTGTTACCTTTTTTGGGTACTTTTGACTTGGTTTAAGGATGATTGCCCGCTGCTCGCGTGTAGGGATCCATTATGCCTCAAGGTTATTTTTGTCCTCTTTTACCCAAGAATCCACGTGTCGCCTTGTGATTATTTTTGGCTCCACAGGAACTTCGGTGGAATGCGTAGTACTTGGTGTGGTCCAACTTGGAAGTATCTCATTTTGATTGCTTTGGCAGCTTGAACCATGGTTCGCTCTTGATGTCGCGAATGATTTGGTGAATCAGGATCGAGAACTTAGAGTAATTATTGGTCATCCGGCCTCCTTTAGTCAGGGATCAGTCTCTACGTTTGGCCTCATTCCTGCTTTTATTGGTGTACTGCTTCCTGTCCTCCTTTTGAGCCGCTGCTAATTTTTTTCTAGGCTGATCGGGTGCTTTGTCTGCTCGCTGAGCCTTATTTCAAAGTGCATGCTTCTCTGCCAGAGTGAAAGAGTCTACTAGAGTTAGATGTTCTTTCATGATCAATTCCTCAAACAACGAATAGTCTGTGGAAAGTCCTTTTTGGAATACTGCACGTACTATTGAGTCGTCGTATCTGACTATCTACTCATTCTCTGCTTTGAACCTCTTCACGTAGTCGCGAAGCGACTCCTTTAGATTCTTCTTCACATTGAACAAATGATCGGACTTCTTCTTGATCAAGTGGTAAGATGCGTATTCTTTGGTGAAAACCAAGAAAAAATCATCAAAACTCCGGATGGATAAGGTGTGAAACCAATCTTGTGCCTTGTAAAGTGGTGGCGAATATCTTGCACATAAGAGCATCGTTGTTCCGGTAAAGACCATGGTGCTTCAATAGTGATTTAAATGTCTTTACGGGTCTTCATCTCTTTTGAAAGATGTGAAATGTGGCATGCTAAACTTACGTGGAGGTTCTGTTTGCTCGATCTCATCTGTGAAGGGTGACCTGCTCATCTTGGTCATATCCCGTCGTAGTGCCTCATCAATGATCCCGTAGCGTTGGAAATTATGCAATCGCTCAGGGGTGAAGGGTGACCTGCTCATCTTGGGGTAGCGGAACTCTCGGCTGCCCCCGATCTTAACATGCTGGTCTAGGTTGTTCTTTTATATGTACGACTCGTTTATGCCGTGACTGTGGTGCGTGTGGTACATCATTGGCAGGCGAGTGAATTCTTCGCAGGTTGCCGGTTGAACTTGAGCCAATTGAGTTACTACATATCTCCGTATGTCGTGCTACCTAATCCGATGTAAGGTGAATGATGCTCTCTGCGAGCCTAGCCACGAATGAACACTTTGCCTGAAAGGTTGCTCATGTTGATCATCGGAGTGTGGTCCCAACCGTGAGTATATGCTTACCCGTGGGCCTAACCAAGAGTGCACGCTCCTCTGCGATCTAAGACGAGAATATATTCTAACTTGGGGGCTAAGTCGGGAATGTACACTGTCGGAACGATCGGTTCGTGGCTGGTCTAGTGGATGTTTGCCAATACGCTGCTAGAAAGGTTCTTCGTCTGCCATTTTCTTACTTCGAGAGGGGCAAGTTGCATCTCGGTGCGCTGCAAGAGCTGATTCATCAAGGTCGTCTGCTGTGCGAGGGCGCTCGTCAACTCTATGACTTGTCGAGACCGATGTAGTGGAAGTATGGTAGACTCCGGGAGCGAAATGCAAGTTGGGAAATGTCAAATCCGAGAAATGTGGTGAAAATGCCTCCAGTTCAATTGTCGGCCCAGAAATTTAGAGCCGGGACGGTTGAACTTGAACCGATCTTAGACCGGTTTGGGCTACTTAGGACACCACATGACTGGGCTGGATTACATACGGTGCACCTGGGTGCGAGGCTTGGGCTCAGCTCGGGTGCACACTAGGCTCGCGTCGGGTCGTGGCTCAAGCCGGCTCTCCTTGGGCCTAGGCTCATATAGTTTGAATAGGCATGGGGTGTTAGCCTGCCTTCGGCGCGACTTGGGCCTACATGTCTTGGGTTGTGCGTTGAGCTTAGGCTCGCGTTGCTAGGGCAGCAACTTGGGCTGCTCTCGGCGCCTCGGCTTGCTGCGCACCGTGATGGTTGCCATGGTGGTGCGCTATGAGAGTGGCGCCGCTTCACTTGCCATCGCGTTGAGCCTTGTGGATTGTCGTGGTCCTAATTCTTGAACGTTGGAATTTTCGTTCATCATGGTTTCCGAATCTCTTGCCATCGTACTTTTCTTTTACGTTTATTCAAAGAATTTTTGTATAAAAATATTCTAAAAATAAGAACGTAAGAAAAATCTACGAATGAACAAAAAATTAGAAACCTTGAATGCGATAGTCTTCTACGAGCGTGTAAATCAAAGCTCTCAATGAAAACACCAATTTGTGGATGCAAATTTCCGCCTTCTTCTTCTTGGACGAAAATGCACCTGCAAAACAATTAACACCTAAGATCAAGGCCAAGAGCCTCACGCACCCACAATAAATGGGGTGGGGCTTTGGCCGAAGAATCTATGATGCCAAAGTTAGAATTTGAGAGATAAAGTGTGTTGATGCACAAAACCGGAGGTCTTGGAACAACGTAAATCCGACCGTGAATCTGCATAATGTAAATAACACAAGATGTATCGTGGTTCACCCCAAGGTTTGGGCTACGTCCACACTGATTGTATTTATTTGAGGGAGAGAGAGCTCTGAGAGTGAGAGCGTTGAGAGAGGGTGAGAGGGCCTAGGAATTTGGCCTCTCCTAATTGTGAGGGTGAGGGGTCCTTTTATAGAATAAGGACTCCTCACATATTACATATTTGCCCCTTCCTTTATCACATAATTACATTTAAGTCCCTCGAGTATTTGTACGAGATCTAAATACGAGGCCCTAAATATGGTATAAACAAAGTGTTTAGAGAATTTTAGAAGAGAATTGAACTTAGGTTTTTAGAGAAATGAGGGGCTATATACAGGAGTGTGGCCGGCCCTATTTGGAGAAATAAGGATCGGCCACTTATGGTGTTAATTTGACTCTAATTGCAAGATATTATGCCAAATAATATCTTGCAACCATATAATATCTTGCAATCAATTAGGTAATTAATCAATTGATTTTGGCAATTAATCCCAATTTGAAAAGAATAATTGGGAGTTACCTTATGGGTGAAGATTTGATGAGGAATGATGAGAGGGTTTTAAAAGAATACCATTTTGATCACCTTTGACCTCGATTGAGCCGTTATCGTCTGTTGCATGCACGTGGGAATCTCGGTGCCTTAAGGGTAATTTTGTCTTTTTAACCTAAAAGTCCACGTGTCGCCTCCATATTTTTCTTCATTATTTTTTGCTCCACAAGAGAGATTGGAAAGGCGTTGGCAAATGGTTGAGACTTGAGTTTGGAAGAAAAGGTTGCAGAGTGAGGGTCGTGAGGTATGAGGTGAGGTGAGGGAGTCTGAGAATGAGAGGGAAAGAGAGATCGAGTGGCTATTAGAAGGGGATTCGAAGCCATGTGGGCAAGCCTATGTGAGCTCGGAGAAGCCCCAAAGAAAACCCGCCATGTGGCAAATTATTTACATAAAAAAAATCAAGGATTTGATTCGATACCAAACTCGGAACCAATAACGACCCTATTATTAAAAAATTGGTTCAATTTATTTTTCCTGTACCAAAATGAGCAAAACAAAACCAAACCAGCCAAGTTTTTTCTGGTTTGGTCCGGGTTCGGATTTGGTCCCCGGGAATTTATGCCCACCCTTATTGAACCATGACAAGTTGTCATAGGTCAATTGAGCTCTCTCTCTCTCTTATCTACGTCGCGTGCAATACGCCCATGGGCTGTGCGAAGAGGCCCAATGTCTAACGACTTGTGTTTCTGTTTTACTTGTCTTCTTTTTGAAAAAGTTGGGCCTTTGTTTTTTTGTTTCAATTGTCCAAGCATGAATGCATGATAACTTGAAGATGCTATGTTGCCATTCTTATCACCATGTTTTTATTTATTTGTTCTTTAAATAATTAAATAAGGGATGATAGTTTGTGGATGCGTTAGTGGAGTTTAAATTTTTATGTCAAACAAGAGATTTTTTTAGATTAGATGTTAGATTAGCCACCGACAGAATTTGAACATACATTATCATGCAAGGGCTAACGCAGATGGGTGGGGGGAGATTAGCTTGTGGTTGTGTTGGCGACAATGAGAAGAGAAAAAATTGGAAGAGGAAGAAGACAAGGAGAAGATGATGAAAAGGGTTTCTTCTGTGCTTTTATTTATTTGTAATGATTTTTATATTTTAAGTAATTAAATCCAAGTGTAAATTCTTTTTTTAAGGCGTGATGTGAAAGTGAAATAAAATTTCAAAGAATGTTAGTGTCCTTTCTCAAATGTAAAAAAGTCTTGTAAAAATGCGATAAATCTCAAACAGTGTTTGTGAAATTAACCCCGTACTTTTCTCGCGTATTAACTCATAGTCCTTGCGGGGGCGTTCTAATTTTGTTCTTCTAAAATTTAGGACCTGTCTAGAATTTTCTTTTTTCTATTTTATTAAATTTCCTAACTTTAAGGGGAACGTGGAAATTTTGGTACAAAATAACTTAAATGGGTGGCTACTTGATATGCAAATAGTTTTTATTTATGGTTATTTTATTAGCACACCACATATTATTGGAAACACTCCACATTAAAAATTATTATTAAATAACTTATATATTCTAATATGAAATGATTATTAGGCCCGTTAGGCTTTTAATAAAACAAATAAAAATTGTAAATACACTCCCAAACCACTTTCAACCTGCATTCTAAGAATTATTTTTCTTCAAGCTCTCAGAACCACTCACCTTTCATTGTAGAGCAAAATTCTAACAAATAAAAGTACAAATATGTTGATAAATTTTTAACAAATAGAACATGAAATCAAAGAAGTTATAGAGGCCTAAGACTTGAATGTTTTTCGTTCTTTTATATTACCTATGCTTCATCTTGCCTACACCATTTAAGTTGGTTATGAATTATCCAGATTTGCCTATTAGGATAATTTTAATTGAAAAAGTAACGTGGGGTGTGTTAAAAAATATGTAGGATGAATAAAAAAAAGGGAAAATTAGGTTCATATCCTTCTTTTTATTACTCCATTGATTAAAATCTTATTTATTTTTAATTTTTTATCAAGGTCATTGGGTATTAATAACATCATTAATTATTTGAATAATAAAATATTTTTATTTTTAAATATATTCATTTAGTGTTAAAAATGTTACAATTAATATATTTATATTTATGACTAATTTTTTTATCATATATTTTTATTTTTAGTTTGTACCTATTTTTAATTTGCAAATATTTTTTAATTTGTACCATTTTCTTTTCATTTTTAGTTTGTACCTATATATTAGTTTCTTTTTGTGCCCAATTTTTTAAAGTTTTATTTGTGTTTGTACCCATGTGTATACCGTCACGTGACATTGTATATTTAATCAATAATAGAAAAATTACATAAGGTATATTTATGTTTTATGCCTAAACTTTGTATCATATATTTATATTTTTAGTTTGTACCCACTTTTAATTTGCAACATTTTTTTTAAAAATTTGTAGTATTTTCTTTTTAGTTTTATTTTGTACCCATGTATTAATTTCTTTTAGCACCTATATTTTAAAAAAAATCATTTGTACTCATAATTTTTTAATCTTTTATATGTACCCTAAAAATTCATTTGTAGTATTTTCTTTTTAGTTTTATTTTGTACCCATGTATTAATTTCTTTTAGCACCTATATTTTTAAAAATTTCATTTGTACTCATAATTTTTTTAATCTTTTATCTGTACCCTAAAAATTCATTTGTAGTATTTTCTTTTTAGTTTTATTTTGTACCCATGTATTAATTTCTTTTATCACCTATATTTTTAAAAAATTCATTTGTACTCATAATTTTTTAATCTTTTATTTGTACCCTAAAAATTCATTTGTAGTATTTTCTTTTTAGTTTTATAATGTACTCATTCTTCTTTATTAATGTACCACTTTGTTATATGTGAAATGTACCTTCTTTTTTTTTGTAAAATGTACCATTTTTTTTAACACTATGGATACATTCTTTTGCCATTTATTATTTCTTATTTTTATATAGTTTTTATCCATTTATTAAATCAAAATGTTTGAATTTTTTTATTGTAACCGTTTCTAATAGTATTATAATGAGGGATTTTAAATTTATAGGATTATAAATCTCATAAAATATCAAACAATTAATGTCAAAACTATAAAAATAAAAATATTAATAGTAATATAATGAGGTGTACAAAGTCAAGGGACTTTGATCAAACTTTGAATATTATTAAGGTTTTAATCAAAGAATGTTAAAGATTAGGGACCGCATCCAAAGTATCCCATAAAAAACCCTTTATTTGTCTATAAGTATTATAGTCTAATCATATTTTTCTTCGTAAGTGAGAGATTTTAGGATTCTCTTCCCCTTTAATCTCTCTCCTTATCTTCCCCACGATTAAGTTACGTCAACATTTTGTGTTGACTTCTATATGGAGAGACAAAAAAAATTGTAAGAGGAGGAGAGAGAGAAGGATGAGATTATGACAGGAGAGAATCCTACTTCAGTAGGGAAAGCAATAGCATTACAAGGAAAGTCTGAAACCACAAACTCATAACGCATATACTTTTTTAATGTACTGGGAATACGGCTCGGTACACCAAGTGTAACAATACAAGTAGTTGAATATATATATATATATATTTAAATATTCACCAATTATATTATTATACTTAATGTACTTAATCGTATTTTTAACGCATTAAAAATCTCTCTCGTATCGTCCTTTTTTTCCTCTCTCAGATACCAAAAACTCATTCAAGTTGCATGTCCAAGTATTTCACGTTTTTATTAATAAAAAACAAGTTTCCCACGTTGTTTCGTCCACGACTTTTCTATCCAAATGTATGTGGTTCGCATCGCATAGTTGTTGTAGAAAGCAATGCAGACGTTTGACGTGTCCCACCAAATTAAAGCCTAAGTTTTCTTCAGACATTAGGTCATCTCTAATCGAAAGGTCCAGAGGGTCAGAGGGTCGAAAATAACCTGAAAATCGTCTCCAACTGAGAGCTAGGCCAGAGGGCTTTGGAATCTGGGAGGGCCCCATCGAATCGGAGAGGGCTGGAGGGCTGGAAGGCTGGCTGCAACCCGCGGCTGGCCATTTTTTTTTTTAATGTTTTGTTATTTCTGTCGGTTATAGCCGACAGTAATACATTCTATTACTTAATATAAATGTATTACTGTAGGTTATAACCGACAGTAATACACTTATACTAAAATAATATAAATGTATTCATGTCTGTTATAACCGACATGATTTCTTAAGAAAAAATTCAAATGCAACGGCTAGTTGACTAGCCGTTGCATTTGATTTTATTTTTTTTACAGTTTTATTATTATTTTTTTGTTTACAAAATTTTTCATATCACTTCTATTTTTTTCCTATAACTTTTATTTTACAAATTTGTTTCATATTTTTTTAAAATTCCATTTTTTCCTATAACTTCTATTTCACAAAATTTGTTTCATTTTATTTTAAGTTGTAATTTTTAAATAATAAATTATGTTTGGCCTTATGTCCCTCTGGCCCTCGGTTGGAGACGATTTTTTGTGACAGGGCTAAAACGAGCCCTCTGGCCCTCGGTTGGAGACGGAGGCAAATATGGCCCTGTACTATTCATTAAAATATTAATATCTTGGATAATCTTGGAGGGCCAGAGGGCTAAAACGAGCCATCTGGCCAGCCATCGGTTGGAGATGGCCTTAGCATCCTCGAATCGATGGCTACTTTTCAGAACTCGTATACCACTACTGATGTCTTCAACGTAATTCCTCAAAACTCATTTCGTCTTCATCCTCTACTCAGGTATCTACCCTCTCAACCAAAAAAACTTAAAAGCAACTCATCCCATTCTACATGGACTTATAAGCAACTCCACCCGTTCTACCATGTCAAGTAGCACGGGAAGTGGAGGTTAGTTACCATTCGCTCTCAAACCATAATAATTTTTTTTAATGCATTGAAATTATAAAAATTTCATTTGTTAGTAAAGAGATCTTAAGTTTAAATTTTAAAAATGACAAAGTTTATAACTATTTTATTCTCCACCCCTTAATGTAAATATATCATATATAAAAAAACGATAATTTTGATTTAATAAAATAAAAGAGCCTTCAAAATCAATGGACAGAACTAGGACCATGGTGACTTTAGGCCATCTCCAACCGATAGATATTAATATTTTAATGAACAATACATGGTCATATTTGCCTCCGTCTCCAACCGAGGGCCAAAGGGCCAGAGGGCTCGTTTTAGCCCTTTCACAAAAAACCGTCTCCAACCGAGGGCCAAAGGGCCAAACATAATTTATGTTTTTAAATGTTTTTAAAAATGTTGTTTAAGTTTCATGTTGTATAATTTTTATGTTGGTTAATGTTATTTAATGTTGTTTCATATTGTTTAATGTTGTTTCATGTTACTTAATTTAATTTAATGTTGTATAATGGCTTAGGAAGTTATAGGAAAAAAAATAGAATTTAAAAAAAATATGAAACAAATTTTGTGAAATAAAAGTTATACGAAAAAAATGGAATTTAAAAAAAATATGAAACAAATTTTGTAAAATAGAAGTTATAGGAAAATAATGGAATTTAAAAAAAATATGAAACAAATTTTGTGAAATAGAAGTTATAGGAAAAAAATGGAATTTAAAAAAAAATATGAAATAAATTTTGTGAAATAGAAGTTATATGAAAAATTTTGTAAATAAAAAAAAAAATAAAACTGTAAAAAAAAAATAAAATAAAATAAAATGCAACCCTCTAGCCCTCTTCGATTCCGTGGGGCCTTCTCAGATTTCAGAGCCCTCTGACCTAGCCCTCGGTTGGAGACGATTTTCGGGCTATTTTCAGCCATCTGACCCTTTGGACCCTTCGCTTGGAGATGACCTTAGAGCCATCAAAAGGGACAGACCCTGGACCATGGTCGGCTTTAGAGGACTGAGGTGTCAGTATTTGAATTGTCTAGACATCCCTTAAAAGCTGGAAACCAGTGAAAGCAATGGCATCAGGAGAAAGACTGAAACCAAACTCGTATCCCTTTTCTTCTCACGCGGTGTGAGTCATCTCAGAACGCTCATGTCCTTTCATCTCCAACTGTTTCACGTTTTATTAAGAAAAAAGAAGAGTTCCATGTTTAGTCACCGACTTTTCTACCGAACTTCTGATTCACATATGTATGCGGCTCACATCGCAATACAGATGTATAACGCATCCCACCTAATTAAAGCCCGAGTCTTCATCTTACATTAATATACTCGAACCGATGTATATGTTTCAGAAATCTTATACAATAACTGTTGTTTTCAACTTAATCCTCAAAACTCATTTCGTCTTCATCCTCTATCTCAGATATCTACTCTCTCAACCAAAAAAATCTTCAAGCAACTCCACCCGTTCTGTCATGCCAAACAGCTTCAAGCACCTCCACCCGTTCTGTCATGCCAAACAACATGGTGGGGGGGGGGGGATGGGGTTTGTTACCATTCGCTCTCAATAGTAATTTCCACGACCACGACAGTTACTATTCATAATTTTTTTAAATGCATAATTAAATGAATACAACCCTAAAGGTTGTTTAAATAATCTTCGTAAACACTATACATGCCACAGGCAAATAAAACGTGAGACTACAAAAATTCCAAAAGTACCCTTAAACATCAATAAAATGGGAAAAACAATCTTCAATCGTGGCAATGAATTGGAATCTCCTCGTCATTTCCTATCCAAAAAGGTATTTCTGGCCCAATTCTGACCCCGAAAACTCAAAATATATTATTCATGCAAAAATATTATTCAATCAACCTATATATGCTTTGTTAATCTAATCCTCCACACTTCATTATTGACTTAGCTTTCCAATAAGATTTCAATCACTTTCGTGGCACCGCGTGTCATATCTATATAAAAAAAAAAAAATCATTGCTCATACTTTCAATAAGACTTTCAACCACTCACGTCTCACCACATGTCCTTGTCTAATCTTTCAATTTCCTTTAAATTGTCTATAGAAAACCTTCAAACTACATCATCTCATACCAATCATCTATATCCTCTTTACTCATCAATTATCATATTATTATTATTTATTTATTAAAAAAAAAAGGTCATTCAATATCTACATGTGTGGAGGTTGGATATGAGAAGCACGATTAACGAGGGTTGTTGGATATAAGAAGCATTGGAAATCCAGCGTCCCAGCGCAAACCATGTGTAGTGTGTACTAGTCGTTTATGGGTAAACGACCATTTGAAATTTTTTGAGGATTGAAAAACTAACGGTCCACATCTTTTGACTGTTGAAAATCCAACAGCCCATAATCGGTTAGGTGGCGGAGCCCGTGATGATTTTTTTTAACCGTTGTTTGCCTAAGATCAAGGTCTAAAATATCGATGATATCGGAAATATCGGTAGTCCAAAAACAGAGAAATTTCAATGGAAATATCGGAATATTATCGATATCGATAAAAATTGAATAAAAACCACGGAAATTGTAAGAAAAACTTGGAAATTTTTATTGAAACTTTGTAGGATGTTTATTTAGTCAATTATCTATTAGTTTATCACAAAAAATTGAAAGGAAATGCACTGCATGATGAATTTAACTAATTTAAGTTGATTATATAGCGAGCTGAGAAACATTGTGAGTGTAGAAAATATGTAGTAATTAATGAAAGAAGTTTAAACACACCATAATCATTTATATATAATGAATTAGTACAATATTTTACACTTTATACATTGCATAGTAAGATACATGAGTGACTTAGTACCACATAGAGTTCCTATCAAGGTCTAAAATATCGATGATATCGGAAATATCAGTAGTAAAAAAACACGAAAATGTCGATGGAAATATCGAGATAATATCGATATTTTAGACCTTGCCTAGGACAAAAGAAGTAATCGACTCAAATCTTGCAAACCGCGCATTTTTTGCACGCGCCAACATAAAAAAATAAAATAAATAAATAAATAAAAAGAGAATTTGGCTAACACTTTCTTTACGTCAGCCTTGAGTCACATTTCCCACATGCAACCTCTCGGGCCATAACTACAAGAGCTCCAAGTTGGGTAGGATCGGGCCCATTCTGCCATGGCAATTTGGAATTGTTAAGAGTTTTTTTTTTTTTTTTTTCCCAAGACTAAGTGCAAGCTTGGAAGGTCTTCTCTATCTCTAGCACATGGCTTAAAAGGGGGAAAATCTCTCAATCATTGCACTCCAAACAGTCATTCAAACATGTAATTACCTACTTGGAATCAAACTCAACGACAATATGTAAAAAAATTCTTTGCTAAGCAATGAGACAACTCTCCCAGATCGCCAGAGCCTCAACCATAGTCGTGCTTGAGACAATGACCTCCACTCTTTTCACTTCTAGGCACCTACGACAAGCATCCCTAACAAAAATTCCCACCTAGTTCCTAGAATCTCATCAGCTTGCATCAACATTTACCTTTACCCATTCATGGAGGGGATGGGAAAAAGGGAGATGCCTACGGGAAAAAGGTCGTACTAGTGGCCTAGACTATGGGATTTCTCCTTTTAGCTTTCACAAAGACCTCACTCGCACATGATATGGCCTACATGGTATGAGCAGGAGACATAGGGCTTTGGTTGAAGATGGCCTTGCATCTGGATTTCCAGATGTGCCAACAAGTGAATGCCACCGTCGTTAGAATCCTCGATTTCCTGCTTGTTACCAAAGTTTGCCATATCCAACCTTCTCGACCATGCATCAAATGTAGAGATCGAAGCTCTGTCAATCCTGTAATTGAGGGGTCCCTCCAAACCAAAGCGCCTCAACCCAGGGACAAACCATGTAACCATCTATATCCCGATATGATCAAGTATCTGCCTTTTTTATTCGCTGTCCAAATTAGCCTGTCAGGACTCCTGCAATCTCCAATCTGGATCAATGAAATTGCTTTTCCTTCCTCATTCGAGATCGAGTTGGAGAAAGTCAAGCTGCTAACCTATGGATTCCGTATGAATAATAGAGTCCACCACATGATCCTTGTCCACTACCTAATCAATAATAGGGTTAGGGTGTCCATTTGTAATGCACGAGATCCACTTGTCCCTCCACACTTTTAATTGATGCCCACTAAGAATTTGCCAGTTTGCACCTTTTAGAATTAGGTTTTTTCCCTCCAACAAACTAAGACCAAACCCAAGAGGTCATCCCCCTTTCTTGGCTTCCAGGAAAGGTGGGTGAGGGAAGTAACGCTCCTTCAAAACTTATGCCCATAAAGAATTTGGCTCATGAATTTTGCCATGGTAATTTTGACATGGGTGAAGTTGCTCTTATGACCTAATAGCTGCTCATACTATGACCCATACCATCAATCTCTCCTAGACATTCACAAAAATCAATAAAAAAGTATCACATTATCAAAAAAGAAAAATATTCCCTTATGCTTTTTACTCTCTCTTCAAATGGAGAAATTATACAATGTTATTGTATCACCACATCATCCGTGATATTTCCAATTAAAATCTGCCATATGTACAATATATTTATAGTTGGACTAAATATATATTTTAGTCTTACAAAATAAAAATTTTAAAAAATAGAAAAGAGAAATTGTTCACACACACAAAATGTGTACTCTCTGCTAGTATATATATATGAGAAGACAAGAACAGTGAAAACTTTCAAAATCCCAAGAAATGCCCTCTTTTTTTAGGGAGTAAAACAATTTATTTCTGGGGATAAAATAGTAATTCACGACATTTTGAATGAACTTAGTATTTGATTTTTTTTTTCTATTTTCAAATGAAACCCCCATTAGGTGGGTGCTTTTATAAAAAAATGGTGAAGCTTTCATATACCCAAATTATTCCTATTCCATTAAGATTTCAAAAATAAAAAAATTCACAAAAAAAAACCCACATAGTGACGCTGTGTGTGGTCACGTTCATTAATTTTTTCAAATATATTTTAATAAAAAAACAATAATATGTAAAGTAAGTAAAACTAAAAAAAAAAAAAGTAAAACAATAGAAAAGAGTCAATTACAACCGGCATAAGCATGTGACAAAAAACTAGTAAACAGTAATGGCCCAAGTACTACCCTTCCCTCTTGCCATTGCAATGGATGGAAGTGCTCAGTTTAATATTTCCACGTTATATTATTCATGCTCTTACAAATTTTCCACGTTATTCATACCATCTAATACTATTCATGATCTATTAACGTCTCTCTCAAACACACTGTGTGCGCCCCTGATCCTATCTTTTCTTGAAGAGAAGAAAAGACATTTCTCACGCTATGTTTATTAGAAATGAGTTTTCCACGTTTAATTGAATATCGACGACTATTCTACTTTCTCAACTTGTTTTCTGTGTTTTGGTGAAAGTTCCTCCTAACTTCTAGTTCCTCCTAACTTTTAGTTCCTCCTAACGTCTAGTTCCTGGAACGAACTTATATATATTTTCACAACTCACAGTTCCTCCCACCAAAATATTCCACCAGTTTAAAGCAGCTCAATCATCATCGTACTACTTCAAGTGCTTCTACTTTCAATTCAAAGCATTTTTGAAAATTTTGTCAAACAACCATTTTTCACAACTAAAGTGCTTTTACTTCATAAAAAAACATTTTCAACTCTTTAAAAAGTACATTCAAACGAACCCTTATAAAGTCAATGGCTACTTTTCTCAGATATACTAGTACTACTGCTACTGGCTTTCAACTTAAGAATCCTCAAAACCCATTCCATCTCCATTCTCATTCTCAAACACGTACCCTCTCAACCCAAAAAAGACTAGTAACCCCAATGGCTGCTCTCAGCATTACCTCGCCTACCACCAACATCTCACACACATTTAGAAAACTCAAGGACCAAGGCAAAGTGGCATTTATCCCCTACATCACCGCTGGCGATCCTGATCTTTCAACCACGGCTCAAGCTTTGAAGATGCTCGATTCTTGCGGATCAGACTTGATCGAATTAGGCATGCCATACTCGGATCCAATACTAGACGGTCCAGTTATTCAGGCTTCAGCCACACGTTCCTTGGCAAGAGGGACGAATTTCAACGCAATTATGTCAATGTTGAAGGAGGTGGTGCCACAATTGTCTTGTCCAATTGTTCTATTTTCGTACCTCAACCCGATTCTTAATCATGGTGTTGAAAAGTTCATGCACAACATTATGGACGTTGGGGTACATGGGCTTGTGGTTCCAGACGCTCCATTTGAAGTGACAAAAAGTTTGAGAATCGAAGCTGTGAAAAATAAGATAGAGTTGGCTCTACTAACTACACCAACTACTCCAACAGATCGAATGAAAGACATTGTTGAAGCTTCAGAAGGATTTGTATACCTCGTGAGCTCCGTGGGAGTTACGGGTGTACGTGAATCCGTGAATGAACAAGTTCCAACCCTTTTAAGGGAAATTAGAGAGGCGACAAGCAAGCCTGTGGCAGTTGGCTTTGGGCTCTCAAAGCCTGAACACTTAAAGAAAGTAGCCGAGTGGGGAGCTGATGGTGCTATTGTTGGTAGTGCCATTGTGAAGGTGTTGGGTGAAGCTAAATCTCCCAAGGAAGGGTTGAAAGAACTTGAAACCTTCATCAAATCGTTGAAATCTGCATTATTGTAAAAATGGTAACAGTATTAGGGGGCAGTGACCTTATTAACTGTGCTATTTTAGTGTACTGTGTGGGGTTAGTATTATTGTGTTGGAATATATTTGGTGTTTTATGTCTTGGGGTTTTTTTTTATTTTTTTATTTTTTTTTTATTTAAGGATAAGAATTTTAGATGACCCCTTAGCGTCATCCCCTTCCCTTTTGTTTTGGTTTTTGGTTCTACCTGCAGGGACTTGTTTTGGTAATTCATATCTATTGGTTCTTCTCTAGTATGGAGGTTTTGGTGGCGATTTTTGGTTGGGGTTTTTTCCTTGTTGCTAGTTGATTTGTGGTACGATTCCTTCGTCGAATTCGACGCGGAGTTGGTTTTCTTCGGGCGATTACCTGTGCGGTTGTTGGCGAGGGGATGGCATCGGCCGTGGTCGGCCTTTGCTGGTTGAGGCTTTGGCTATCCTCACTTTATTGGGCTAGTTTGTTGTATTTGTATTTTGTCTTTCTCATTCAATGAATTCGCATGTCCTTTTGTCCAAAAAAAAAAAGAATATATAACAAGATGTAGTCTTTCTGGACAGTGGCGAAGCTACAGAGGGTCTAGGAGGGACGGATGCCCCTCCCCTCGTTGGAAATCAAGCTCAGGAGCGACGGTTCGCCCCTCTGGTGTCGTCGGAAAACCTGCAAGGTGAAGCCATGGCTGTTGCACGCTGCATATCTATGCAGCGGTTGCGTTTTCTTTTGTTATAAACAAGTCCATGAAAACGATGCATTGTTTTGTTTGCTTTTATAAAGTAAAAATATTAGACCATGGACCACGTCGTTTGGGCATAAAAAATAACAAAAAAAATAAACACAATAGAAGAGGGACCACTCGTCCTCATTGACCCTCACATATTCACTTCCCAATTCCCACCTCACTGCCGTGCCTTCTACCTTTTTTTAATTTAAATTATTAATTCCTAATTTAACATAAATGTTTGCTTAATTGACTTTCTTTATAAGAATTCTAACGTAATATGAGTATTGATTATTGATATGAATCATATGATTATTGATGAATAAGCGGGTATGTTTGTTTCTGCTTGGAATTTAAAGAAATGAATCTTGAAGCATTTTTTACTTAATTTTTATTGCAATTTGATCTTTGATTTAGACTAGCTTTTCACCATTATGATCCTTCGTTTTTGCTACTAATTTTACTGTGGGAATCAGATGGTGCCTCAAAATCATAGATTTTTAGGCAAAATTTAGCTACCATTTTTCGAAAGGGTGTAGCTTTTAACATAATTTGATGCTTGAAAGGGATTGACACATCAGTTATTGGTTAAAATTGCAATTTTTATCTTTTAAAAAAGTTCATTTTTATTAGGTAAATATGTTTACAAAAAACTCAAATTGGTATGATAAATCACGGTTTTCACATTTGGCATATCATTCAAGAGTTGCTTGTATCAAATATAGGTTTCGTTTGAATTTTAGGATTTTATTTCAATGGACAAACATGTAAATTCAGTCATCTTGACCAAACGAGGCCATATAGTAATATGATCAAAGAGATGGACATCACTGCAATGCCCCCTTTCCTTAAAGTTATTGAACGAGTAGCAAATTTACAGCATAAAATCTCATCAGCAACAATTGTAAATTGTTTGTCTTGATAAATATATGAACAAAATTAATATTGTCTATTATATAAAAGAATTTGGTTGTCTACATTTATTTTGGAACATTTTACTCTTTTAAATTTCGCCCATCCCCCAGGCAATTCTTGATTTCACCACTGTTTTCGGATTACGTATTATTCATAATTTTTTAGTCCGTTAATTGATCTATTTTACATATTCTTATTTTTAACATGGTATCAAAGCAAATTCAATCCTTCTTGGTGTCGGTTTGTCTATCGGTTCTACGTCTCTTTAGCTTCTCTGACTGCTTTTTCTATATTATAAAACCATAGGAATTGTTATTTGGGTTGAGACGGTTTAGTTGTCGTTGAAAACTAGGTTACAGAAAATGCTGAAAATCTGAAGCCACAGTCCGCAGTCCTAAAGTCTGAACTCCCGTGAAGTCTTAACATGAAGACCAGGTCTGATATGTGCTGATGTAGATAGGAGAAGCAATTGCATGTAATAGCAAAAGAAAAAGAGAAACAAAAAAGAATTATAACGGTTTCACGAAGAAAGATACAAAGATTTTCGAGAGATATTTTTCTGATTGGAACAAAGAATTATAACAGTTTCACGAAGAAAGATACAAAGAATTATAACAGTTTCACGAAGAAAGATACAAAGATTTTCGAGAGATATTTTCCCGACACCCCGTATGGGATCCCATACCGAAACCCTAATCCCGATTCCCAAACCAAAATTTTCGGGAATCCCAATTTCAATACCGATCCCAAACCAAATTTTCGGGAATCCCAATTTTCGGGAATCCCGAAATAGTTTCGGGATTTCGGGACAAATCGGGAATCCCGAAATGGTTTTGGGTTTTTGGACTAAATTTGACATATTATGCTTTTGGGCTTTTGGGAAGAATGCCAATATGCGGCCCAATCTATTGTTAGACTAAAATCTGCAATCTGTGCAATTTGAAATCTGAATCTGTGCACAATAGTCAATAGCTATGCAATCTGAAATTTGAATCTGTGCACAATAGTCAGTAGCTATGTGATCTAATCTGCCTATTTAATTTCTACCAATAGCATATGTGATCTGCCTATTCAATTTCTACTACACATGCATGCAATAAAAATAAATTAAGTAACAAATCCAAAAGCAAAAAAAATTAATTACAAGCCAAGGTTTTAAAATAAATAAAGTAACAAACTCAAAAGCAAAAAAATTAGTTACGAGCCAAAGTTTCAAAATAATTAAGTTACAAACCAAATGCAAAAAAGCAAAGCTTAACGTTTATGAAGATTGTTGGCCTCTTCGGCCCTTTGATCTTGTTGATGCTTGTACTCTTCCCCTTGATGTAGATCACATAGCTACTTACTATTGTGCCTAGTTGAAGGGTACCACTAGGTTGGGTTTGTTTTCTTTTTCCTAATACCGAGACCATAGGTGTACTAGATTGGCTACTAGACCCGTCCATCCTAACAAATAAAATAACAATGCACACTAATATATCACAACCACAGTTCAGCATATATCCAAATTCCAATCAATAAAGCACAATAGCACATATCCAATTCAAATGCAATAACATTAACATATTCAATATGTGCAAAGTAAGAGGAAACAATTAAAGAGAATTAAAGAGAATTCATATATATTCATAAAGAGGAAACATAATTAAAGAGTGATATGACTCATATTTATTCATATCTAACTAATGTCCATACAACATAAACAACACAAACATGTGAATGAAAAATGAAGATATAGTACTAACCTTAAAAAACCTCAATTCAAACCAAGGACCGAATACACTTGAGTTGTTATTACAGCGGGTGCAGTACACTCAGATCTGATCCAAAAGCACAGATAATGTTATGCAAATGCTCGAGGATCTAATCAGTTAGTCATTAGAAGTTTAAGAGAGAAAGAAAAGAGCAAAAACAAGTTCTCAATGCTTGCTAAATCGAAAAAGAAGTTTAAGAGAATCTCCAATATGAAACCATTTTTCAAATATGTAATAGTTAACAATCTGTATATGGACAACAAAAGAAAATTGATATATCATGGTAACATTTTAGACTAACTTTTTAATCCACTTCCTTGCAATCAATATGTTTTTAATCCATATTCCGAGTCCAATACTAATCAACACCATTTACAACCCACGGCCCTCATTCATCCCCTCACCCAAAAGGAATATAAAACAAACAAAGAAAGAAGCGAAATGCCTCGGTCTGTTCGAATGCATATGACCTAGATTTCATATATTTAATTTAACACAAACAAGGGAACAACAACATCAGCTTGTAAGTTGTACCACACTCCATTAACTTCTCATATTCCCTCTGCAACCTCTCCGTCGATTCAAAATCCCTAATTCCAAAAGCCCTATTTCAGAAACCCTAATTTCAGAAATTCCTAATTCAAAAACCCAAATTCAAAATTTCTAATCGAATTTGGAATCAAACAATTTGTATGAACTTTGGTTGAGTTTATTGCAGGAATTTCTTACCTTTTGCAGTGAGGAGGAGTGCGGAATGAGACCGAAAGCTCGATTTAGGAGCCGAATTCGGATGGTAAGGACAGTGGGTAAAGGCGCGATTAAGGTGAGGAGTGATGACTGAGAGGCATGACGACTGGTGTGGGTAGATTCGGGATTCAGACGACGGATGTGGGAGGAGAGACAAATCGGCGAGGAGATACTGAGGTGAGGTGAGGTTTTAGGTCTGAGGTTGAGAGACCGAGAGAGAGTCAGACACGGGTTGGGGGTTGATAACTTTGATTTACATGCAACGGTTGAGATTAAATCTCAACATAATCCAACGGCTATTAAAATTCTAATTATATATTTAAAAATAAAATAATATATATGTATATTTTTCGGTTCGGTTTGGGAATACCGAAATCCCAAAAATGTAAGACCGATTCCCGTACCGAAATTTCGGGAATTTTTCGGTTCAGTTTCGGGAAAATTTCGGTTCGGTTTGGTATTTTTGAGATTTTTTTCCAGCCCTACCTATGGGGCTGCTGATTACGTGCAGTTAGAAAATCAAGGGGAGCTTTAGGGGAAGCCACTAGTTGGTTTTGAGGCTCATATGGGTGACACGAGAAGGATTGTACTTTTGGGCATTTATAGTTTGCTATGTTGTTGCCCACCGCAACAGTCACTAGGGTAACGTTGTATATGTGGGGTCACTTTTTTCTTTTATTTGTTTGTGTTGTATTTGGAATATAAAAATCTTGTTCGTTTACAGATGCACAAATGTTTCTTTTCAAGGACCACAACATCAACATATGCATTTATTTCCATCTGGAATTTGCATTTGTCTCTGCATCTGGAATTCGTATCTATCCTTTCATCCGGTATTTGCATTAACATTGGAATTGGAAGTGCGCATTGGCACTTGTATTGACATTGGTATTGGAATTTTGCACTGGTACCAGTTGAATTTCGTATTAGAATTGGCATGAAAATTATCATAAGTTTTCTTCTTGGCAAACTCATGTTGTTTACTGATGAGTAGATTTTATATTATATATTTAACTCTATTCTTAGTATATTTTGGTTAATATTTTGGAAGAATTTTGATACTTTGAATTGTATTTTTAATATAGGACTTTCAACTTTCTCTGGAGCGAAACGTGGTACGAATTTTAGAGTTATTTCAATTGGAGGACGTTCGTGAGTCACTTGGCTTAATCATATCAAAATTTAGAATTTTTCTACCTAGCTGTGATTTTCTGGCAATAAAACAAATGAGCGATGTGCAGTGCTGGAATAATGACGTTTTGGGTTTGAATTGCGTTTTTGGAGCCTAAGATGACCTCAGATGGGTTCATGACCTTCTGGAGATATGTTCAGAACGTCCTGATCTTCAAAACAAGCTATCATGGGCCGGATTTGGAGGATATTTGAGGCTAAAACGTGGCTAGACAAGTATTTGGCAGATTCTCCTAGCATAAATAGGACTTTATTTTCTAAGATATTTTATTTATTATTTGGTTTCCTAGTTGGAACAAAAGACTATTTTCTAGGGATTGTGTGTTGGTTTTTGGCGTAGGGTATAAGGCTTTGCCGGCCCCAGTTTTTCTCTACGCTTTCTGTTATGCAACTTTGGACACGAAGAGTAATTACTAGGGTTCTTGGAGATTTTCTACTTTAAGGTGTTTTCATTCCTTTTCTTCTTAATAATATTTTCTATGATTTTAATTATGAATATGCGTAACTAATTCGTTTTGCTAGGGCGAAGCCTTGAGCCTTAGCATGAATATGTGATTTTTATTTAATTGCTTATGATTGATTGCATTCATACTTTGAATTATTAATCACCGTGATTAAAACTATCTAATTGTCTTAATGAGGAATTCAGAAGTAATCACAACTTGGCTCGGCTACATGCTTACAACAACTGATCACTCCTGCACTTCAAAAGAAGACCGCACTCTTCTTAAGGACTCATCGCATGAATTGTGCCCCCTGAGGGACCAACCATGCTCTCCAGTGCGAGAGGGTAAACTAATTGCTCTCTAGTGTGAAAGGGTAACCTAATTGCTCTTCAGTGCGAGAGGGTAAATCAATTCCCCGACACCCACATGGGTTAGCTCTCCAAGACGGGAGGATAAACTCTACACACTGAATATCCAGACGTGGATGTATAACTAGATGCACTATGGCTTGCACCAGGATTCCTAGAAGTAGCCACAATGGTCTTTTTCAAGGTTTAGCTAACTGAAGGATTTTGGGTCTCTTGGCCTAATCCGCGGGGAACCGGGCCTTAGAGACGGAGGGGGCACATTACGCAGTACGCTCTACAGACGGCTACCCTGGAACCTTAAAGTTGCTACCGAGTGCACTAAGGTAGCCTACGGTTTTCGGAAGACTGCCTACGGCTTTCCCTTCGAGCAGTAAAACCACTCTAGACTTATACAACCACACATTCTTGTGAAAGGTTAAACAAGCTCGCGTGCATATATGAAGTTTTATCCATTGCCGACATGCTACGTAGTCGATAAGCTTCACTTTTGCCAAGCGCAGAACGACCTACAACAATTCCTAAAGTGTTGTGATACTTGCTACGCAACCTACGGAATTGGAGAAAGCCAAGGTTAACAACCTAGTGGTTACGCAGACTTGTTTACTTCTGTAAGTAAGGCATCCGGCTGCCAACCCTATGGCTAACAACTTTGCAAAGTTCTACACCAATATCTACGACTGCATAGGCTACGCTGGCCTGTTTGCTTATAGAAAAGTAGCACACCTGCCACTGGTCTATAAAGTCTAAAGGTTAGGGCATGAACAAAAGAAGTGAAGATGAAGAAAAACGAAGGAAGCATGTTTATAAACAACTAGCAAAGGCCGAAGAAGTTCAAGTAAAACAAGAGCTACAAGGAAAAACAAAGAAAATCCTAAAGGTTACCTAGAATACTACATTTCAGAAGCTTGTACATCCCACAACTACTCGGTTGCCACACCTTCAGCAGCCGTGACGCTCTTAGCAGCGGCATCATCCAACACTTCACCCCCAACAGCCCTAGACTGGGCACCAATTTCTTTAACTATTTCACTACTGGAAGCCTCAAAAGTAAAAGCAAGCAAGTGTTCCGGAGAAATAGAGAAGGTCTTGAAACCTCGAGCCCATACTTCTCACCTTTCAGCTGCTCATTCTCCTCAAGCAGACCAACACGGACGCACTGCAGCTCATCTACTTCATTCTTCAGACTTTCATTGATCTTTAGTACACCTTGAAGTTCCAACACTTAGGCTTCAAGCCTATCAACGATTCTCTTGAAGTATATCACTTGATTATAAGAAGCAATCAACTCTTCATCCTTTGCATAAGCAGCGAAACGAAGCTCAGAAACTGTAAACTTAAGATCTTGAATATGAGGTATGTAACATCTAATCTCATTCTCTGCACTTTCATACTTAACTTGTATCGCGTCAAGCCTAGTCTTCAAGTCAACAATATCTTAGCGAGCGATCTCAAGCTGTAGAGAAGTGGGGGCAGAAATATTAGACCCCTTCAAAGAAACAAGCTCAGAATCCAACCTCTTGATCTCCTCGATCGAGGAATAAGCTTCAGCTGCCATAGTTTTCGCCACTTCCTTGGCAACCTTGCTATATCTGCATCATACCAAGCAGAGCAGTCGTTTTATATTGGGTCGTATGTTTCGCAAAGGAACTTGGGCAAACAAACATTTCTAAACGCCATCAACAAACTTGGCATAAACGTCCATGTCTTCAAGCATATCTAGTTTCAAGAGCACATAAATCTTAGCAGCCTCCCCAGAAGCAGGCTTGGTGAATTTATCACAGCTGCCCATGCAAGTAGTCTCCTCCTTCCCAGCAGACGAATCAGTCTCAGCGGCAGATAGAGTGGGCCTTAGTGTCACTTTAGCAACAGAGTCCACCTTATCGCTCTTCATAATAGCAAGCATTTCTGAAGGAGAATCGAACTTTGCTCTCAACGGACGTCTTGGCATAAACTTCGGCACTAGGGGCATGACAAGACCTTTACACTGAACAATACTATCAGTAATTGTAGAAGCCATTCTCGACATGGCAGGCGCCACTTGATCAGATCTAGCAGCCTCATTTTTCTTCCCATTGGAAAAATTCATGTCAATCACATGACTTTCGGCAACAGTCGGACCCTCATAAGCAGCGAAAGAAGTCTTCAGTTTTCTCAACCGGCATCTCTTGAGCAGGCGGGGAAGATCTTTTCTTTCCACTTTTGTTCATAATAGGCTCTACGACAACGTTCAGACGAGCCAATACATCCGCCTCGATCCTCTTTACCTTCTCTCTAGGGAGCAACCCACATTTTTCCCGGCGAAGAGAACTAAGCAGCCAACGTCATTCACAATACTCAGCAGGGGAGCTTAACCCATACTGGCTTTTCCTTTTTTTTTTCTCTCAGACTAGCAGGTAGGAGGCCTACATGCCTAACATTCTAGCAGCCCATGAGGCCCACGACCTTTTCATTTCTCTCAATCGCTGGCCTGGCCCATGTCAGGACCAAGAGCCCAAAAAACAAGAACCATGCGACTCGCCCAGCACTGTGCCCCATTGCCTCAATCTGCTGCCTCAGTCGCTCAAGCTGCTCTTAGCACTAGCCAAACCAAGCGGCCCAAGCAATGGTCCCTGCCACAACACCTCATTGGCCCATGCCGAGTCAACTCCTGGCATTTGCCAGCCGACGTGTTGCACCACCCCGACGGCTGCCCCGCAACAACACTATCCAAGAATAAGACAAGGAAAATTAAATTTTTCTTACCTTGGTGTGGCGTGGAGAAGACGAAGAAAACAACAAAAGACGATCATTTGCACGGGCAAGATGTAGAAGATTACTAGAGGAGGGGGAACAAATATCCTCTAAGCTCTCTCTCTCTTGTATGGTCGAATAAATTGCTCTCCAAAGTTGATTTAATAACCCACTTAAGGTGGACTTAAATAGGCTTTGAGAGAAATTTATTTCCCTTCCCTAGAAGGATCTAATTTCCAATTAAAGAGGGAATCAACATCAAAATAGTAAACAATCTTATGTTTCCTCAAGCAAGAAGATCTCTACACTTGCTGCCATTTCCTACGAGCAGCCCAATAGGTGTGGAGGCATTTGTGGAGCCAAAAATAATCAAGAGGCGACACGTGGATTTTTGGGTAAAAATGACAAAATTACCCTCGAGGCACATTGGGATTCCTACACGCGAGCAGTGGACAATCATCCCTCAATCAAGTCAAAGATGCCTAAATAGGTAACAAATTCAAAGTTATTTCACCAATCCTCATCCTATATTTTCCACAAGGTAATTATTTCATAACCTTCAAAACATTCCATATAAATTGAGTTAATTGGCTAATTACTGGATTTATTCCTAATTAATCCATTATTTACCAATTAAATAATCCATTTCACACAAAAATACCCCAAAGGGCCGGCCACATTTTCTCAAAAGGGGGACCGACCATGCTCTATATATTGAACACCATTTTCTCTAAAAACCTAAGTCCACACTCTTGCAAAACTCCAAAAACTCTCTAAACACTATTCTCTCTAAATTCTAACTTTGGCATAGGAGGTTTTTCGGCCAAATGCCCCCCTCCCCATTCATCATGGGCGCGTGAGGCCTTTGGCCTTAACCAAATGTGTTAATTATTTTGTAGGTGCAATTTTGTCCAAGATCAAGGAGGAAGAAATTTGCATCCACAGTATGCTCCAGATTGCACAGCATCGAGCACACTCCCAGCACAGCCTGGATGACCAGCTTGGGATCGCTTTCCACCATGATCTTCGACACACCTTTTCTAAGGGCAAACATTAGACCCTCTCTTAGACCTTTAGCTCCAACTTCGAAAATAATGGCTCTATCAAGATTTAAAGCCCCACCAGTAATAAGAATTTCATTATGTTCCCTGATGGCAAATGTGAAATCCCGTCCCTATAATTTCACTATTAATTACGTATCTCGTTATTTAAATTCATATTTCACATTTGCGTTATTTTCATTAGCTAATTTTAATTCTGTTAATTTTTGGAATTAAATCGAATAATTATCGAGTTTGAATTTTCGTAATTAATCTTTAAAATTCGTTGACCTTTCGAGGTCACAAGTAACTTTTTCGAATAGATCTCGAAATCACGAGTGCATAGGCGGAAGCGGTTTACGAGTCCAGGTTTTAATCGTATAGTTACGGACATTTGAAGTTGTGTTACTAAATTATAGATTTTAAATTTATTTTAAAACTCCCACCTTATGGGAAGGGGACCAATCATATAAAAGAGTGAGGGACCAATTAGAAAGGGGAGAGAAAAAGGAGAACCAATTAGGAAAAAGGGAGGGGGAACAACCAATAAGGAAGGGGGAAAAAGAAAAAAAAAAACCTTCCTATCGGGCAGTGCACCTAAACCGATCAAACTCCAGTGATTTTTGCGATTTTTTTTCTGTTGAACCACTACCATCCAACACTTGCAAAACACTTAGTGACTTCCCCTCTTCGATTTCCACCCAAGATCGGGTTTAAGGACCAAAATCATGAAAAACCTCACCGGAGCACTGGAGGTGCTCGACGGTGATTCCTCCGATCCGGTGAGTTTCACCACCCACCACCACCCTTAATAAACTCCTCTTGGACCCAGGAACAAGAACCAATTAGTTGTAGGGGCGTTGGAACATCGAGGAAGTCGAATCGAAGAACACCCATCTTAGGGTTTCCGGCGGGTTTGAGTGAATTTGGGGCTTTTCCACGCCAAATTGGACTTGGCCACATGTATGAAACTTGATCTACTCTTTGAGATCTACATTTATGTGAAATTTGGTAATTTTTGGAGTTAGTTGGAAAATTATGTTTCCGTTCTCCGGAAACCGCCACCCATGGCGGCTCGTGTGGCGGCACGTGCTCTGTGGGTCGATGATGCCTTTCTAAGTTCAATTAGATGTCCTGATTTTCTATTTGATATTCATATGACGTGGATTGATCGTTTGCACCTAATTTCACTATGATACATTACTTGATCAAAATATGAATTGACGATCCGACCGTTGGATCGTTACCAAACTTTAATACATTATAATACATAATATGTGAGTATCATAGAAACTTACAGATTGGGGATCTGACGTATGCATCTTCCCGAATTGAATTTCTAAGTTTGTAAAATCAAACGTTGGTCGCCACTTGAATTTGTAATTGGCGGATATCCGACCATCGGACCGCGATGAAATTTTAGTATTTTGTTTTAGAAGTATAATGTGGACTTTAGAAAGTTATGGATCCAAAATTCAATGTACGGATCTTCCGGATCTAATTATGTAGAATTGTGGACCCTACCTTTGATCGAGAGTTGACTTTTGGTCAACATGTCTCGAAACATTCTAAATACTAAAATTAGTACTATGGGAGACTAAGTGAAGTCTAGTGGCCTACATTGGTTAGAGAGTGACTTAAATATATGTGATATGGTTATTACCTTAATTTCTTATATTAATATCATTTGTGAATATGACTTGGTTTTATAAATGTGATTTTTATTGAAATGTGATTTATATACATTTAGCCATAGACCTACGTTTATTAAACATGATTTGGCTTGGGTATTGATGGTGATTGTAATATATGTGTGTTTAATTATCTTGTTAGTAATGTGAATGATAAGTATGATAAATGTTATGACCATGTGATCTTAGAATCCTATTAGAAGTATTATGTAGAACTTTTATGCATGTATGACAAGATAGTTAGTAGTCATGAGAAGTTGATATAGCTTGTGCCTATATTGTAAATCATAGGGGTTGAGGTAAGGGTAGATTGTGTGTTGAATTGACTGCACCATGTAGCAGAGGTACATGGATGGTCCTGCTTGGTATATCCGCGATGGGGGACCATATGCATTTCAGGGCTGATCATGCTTGGTATATCCACGATGGGGGACCATACGTATTCTAAGAGTGATCATACTTGGTATATCTGTGATGGGTGATCACTACCTAGAGCTATAGGATACAATCCTGCTTGGTATATTTGTGACGGGGGACTGTTAGGGGTGATCATGCTTGGTATATCCGTGATGGGTGATCACTACCTACGTTATTAGACTATGCATATGGTTCTGCTTGGTATATCCGCGATGGGGGACCATATATATTCAGGGGTGATCATGCTTGGTATATCCGCGATGGGTAATCACTGCCTGCACGATGGGATTATGCCTATGGTTCTGCTTTGTATATTCGCGATGGGGGACCATAAGCATTCTAGGGGTGATGAGAAGTATTTGTACTTGGTACATTTTGATAGGCGATCATAGTTTAGTTTCGTTCCGTTAAGTGGTCCGAAACCCGATGTTGTTGGATTTTGTTGAGTGATCCGAATTCCATTCTTCGGAGAAGTAGGCTTGGCTTAATTGTGTCACTCTAGCCTTAGTTTTAGTATATTTGTGAACAATGGTTTCAAGAATCTTGTGAATTGAATTAGAAAAGTTGTTGGACGTTTGGGTGACTCATTCGGGATTTTTCTACGATTCGATTATGATTTCATAAAGTATGAATTTAGAAGATATGAATATGATTGTTATTATTTTGGTCAAATTAGTAAATTAATGTGGCTAGAGAATGGTATTGTGCTTCGTCGGTTCTGATATGATATATGTTGTGAATTGCGGTATTATGTTGGGACATAGTGGGTTATGTGATGAATACTTGAGTGTAGTGAATGGTAACCTACGAATGGCTTGATCCCTATTGAGGGTACGTAGGCAGTCTAACGAAAAGGTTAGATACAGCCATAAAGTATACGAAAATTTACTATGCGATTCGATTCTTGATTATGCTTCTTACATATCCCGAAAGCGGGATTTGTTAGATATATGGTTACTTAGTGACGTCACGTGTCGATCCTGGACGTAGGTCGGGATCGGGGCGTGACAGCAAAGCTATCCGCTGCCTTGACCCCGACTACGGAACCATCAAAATTTAACTTAACAAAATCCTTATCCAGTGGATGCCATTTAATAATTGTCAATTCATCATTTGAAAGCTTCTTAGTACACTTATTGTTGTAATTAAAATATCTTTTACCCAAAGACAGAGCCAAGAATTTAGATCTCCACGGAGTAGGCATAACTTCTCGTAAAACCTCATTATTTCTGTCATTCCAAATTTGCCAACATAATAATAAAAACAAACTGAGCTCACTCAGACCTTCCTTATCCACATGATCTAGAGAACCCATACACTTAACAACAGAAACAAAGTTATTAGTATAAACAACATCAGGAGCATTAGAAACCAAGTTCCAAAGGAGACGAGAAACACTACACTTAACAAAATAAATGCATTTGGTTCTTTTCATCCATATTGCAAAAAGGACACAGACTATCATTATTAGACAAAAAACAACTTAGTTTTTTCCTCGTTTGTAGTCTTTCTCTAATAAACAACCAAGCAAACATTTTAACTTTGGGAGGAATATTGAGCTTCCACATTTTATTGATCACCTTATGTCTAATTGACAGCACCAGAGAGCCATTTTGGATCCAAGTTTCTGATTTAATGGAAAATTTACCGTTAGTGGTAGGACCTCAAATGATCTTATACTTGGTGTCAAGAATAAGAATTAGAATTTTGCCTCTTTTTTTTTCATCACGTCATTACAGACTACTTGGACCAGTTTGTCCATGTCCCAACAATTTATTAACATTGAAATCACTCACTCTCAAGTTCCAATCAATATTTTGAGAATCAATATCAAGTAAGATATGGAAGAGAGGATAAGGAAAACCCCAATTGTGGGTATAGAACAATATGTCATGGCCATTACCCACTCTCCACCTAATCCCCTTAAAAATGACATCATTGCTCTTCAAAATGTTCTTCTAAGCCAGAGAATAATTTTGTCTAACTTTATTTCCCAAAAAATCCTCCTCTCGAAGGTACTTACTTTTGACCAACCTCACCCACAAATTATTCTCATTCGTTAGAACCTTCCAACCCAACTTAACTGGACAAGCATTACTAAACTGATCCAGACACCTAACTCCAAGGCCACTGAATTTCTTAGGAGTGCACACACTATCCCAAGCAATGGGAAAAATCTTTCTATCTCTACCCCAAAAGAAATCCCTGCACTCCTTATTTAGCTTATTCAAAATTTTATCCGGCGTTTAAAATAAGACATAACATGGTTAGTCATACCTGTAAGATTTAAATTAGTGTGACTGTAACCATTAATCACCCGTTCTAGGCAGTTGATTAGGTTGTCATATGTTGTAAACATGAAGCTTGATGGTTCTAAATTATCACGCTGGAACCGTCACAAATCAAGGCATGCAACAGGTGTTTTTAGTCCCTAAGGTGAACAGGAGATGATTGGTGGTAATGTGGAAGTTCAATTTGCTGGTATTCGGCCAAAAATAGCTCGTCGGTCTTGGGGCATTGTTAAGCAAAAAAATTATACACAATATGTACACAAATAATTCGCTCGACATAATTTCACCCTAATTCATTTTTTCGAATAAGGTTTTATTAATTTGAGTTCGACCCATTCTAGACTATGCGCCTATTAATTACAATCCTTCGTTAAAAGGAAAAACCCTTTGATTCCAATATGAATAAATTGTAACTTGGGGATTTGGGTGTTTGTTTATTTTTGCGACTGCACCTAGGTCGAGCCCTAGATTGCCTACATACCCTCGTTGAGGGATCAAGTCACTCGTAGTTCCTTATGTATTTGTTGAGGTTTGATGCCTTGTACAGTTTCAGCTCATGCAGGCAATGAGCATTTGATGCCTTATGCAGTTGTAGCTCGTGCGGGTGAGGACTTTGAGCCTTTGAAGCTTTTGATGCCTTGTGCAGTTTTAGCTCGTGCAGGCGAGGACTTTGAGACATTGGAGTAAAATGAGGCTTCGTGCCTTTTGAGACTTGATGTGGCTTTGTGACATTTGAAATTTGACGGGGCTTTGTGCCATTTGAGTCTTGTCGCGATTTTGTGCCATTTGAAATTTGATGGGGCTTAAGTCCACTAATTTGAGGTGGTGAATTCATCAAGCTTTGTGCTTTGATATGGTTTGCGTCCAAGGCATATGAAGTAATGTGCGTCCATAAGTTTGATACCATCACTATTGTCTCAACACGTTTTGTTTTAAACCAATTTGAAACCGGTGTGCCTCAGTCACATCGTTGGTCATCTTGCCCTTTACTACTCGGCCCAAATTCTAACTCATAGGGTTTAAATTTGCCAAACCCATATGAACTTATGTAGGAAGCCGTGGCTCTCCCAATTTCTTGGGAATTGAACTTTCTAAATCCAAGTGGGACTTCACAAAGGATAAAACCACCCCTTCTTTTTATTTTTCTTCTTCCTGCTGCAATATTTCTTTGGTGGGGTTCAAATCCTATATCAATTTTTCTTTGGCAAATTTTTGTTCTGCAGTAAACTTATCCCTTTTTCTAGGGAACCACATGCATGGCATCCCAATTTGTTCTGCTCTTCATCACGTGTTATTTGCACACTCGCACTTCCTTTCTTCATGGACCTTGTGAAAGCTCCAGAGACTTTGATGAAAAGAAAACTGCAGCAGCATGTCATCAACTTCAATTTAGCAACATGTCTTGTTTACTTGGAGCAATAATCAACATGTGAGAAGATTTTGTTCTCACTACTGCTTCTTGTGGAAGGGCCGCGTCTGAAGCTTGCACCTTGCTTATGAAGGTGACGAACTTTATCGAACGGTAGGAAACCAAAGTCTTTTGTGCAGTAGATTTCATCGAGCTTTCTCAAGACACGAACGGTGATCGACGACCAAACTTGAAGTCTCTCCCTCTGCTTGCTTCCACCAAAAAGAAGGAATTTTGTTCCTTCCTATCTTTTTTCTCCACCAGTTTATGGCGGCAGGAGCTAGGTTGTGGTGGAGATGGAGAACCGCATACGTTTTCTTTCTCGGGACGAAGCATGGACAACGGAGAGCATCGACCACTTTCATGGAAATTCTTATAGCTGATGATGATGGCAGGGAGCCGAGAACATGTAGTCGTAGAACTTCATCTCAAACTTCGTCGAGTGTTCTAGACCACTTAAAATTTCACTGTAGAGACGGCTCGGCAGGGAGTGACACCGATTGCTCTTTTCTTTCTTAGCATGGCCGGCGGGCATGGATCACTTAGATTGATTGGAACTTCACGGGGTGGTTTAGACCACCCCAAAGAAATTCATGAGACTAAGGGGTGATTTGGGAGTCAGGTGCTTAAAAAAAAAGCACCCATGAAAAAAAGCTGTGAGGGTTTTAGGTGTTTGGTAAACTGAAAAAAAGGGCTTATTTTGGAAGCTGATGTGAGAATAAGCTGAAATCAAAGGAAAAAGCTGAAGCTACTATTTGCAGTTTTGGAAAACTGGTTTTTTTTCAAAGCACACGGAGCTACAGTGCTCCTTTAATGAAAAGATCCACTATCATATTGCTTTTTTTTCCAAAAGCACTTTTACAAAAAAGTTTACCAAAGACTCTGCTGATTTATTTCACAGCCGCTTATTCTCACAGCACATCCGCTTATTTTCACAGCAGCTTTTTTTCAAAGCACAGCAATACCAAACCAGCCCTAACTGCAGCGACAAAGAGCTAGGTTATGGTGGAGATAGAGGACAACATACGACTTCTTTCTCGGGACAGAGCATGGATGATGAAGAGCATCGATCACTTAGATTTGATTGGAACTTCACAGGATGGTTTAGACCACCCACAAGAAATTCATGAGACTAACGACATCGACAAGGAGCGGAGAGCGTCTGGCCATAGAGCTTCGTCTCGAGCCTTGTTGGGTGGTCTGGACCACTTAAAAAATTATGGCAACCACATCCATTTTTGTTTCGGGAGAATGAGAGAGTTTAAAGAAGCAAATTGCTTCTTCTTTTTTTTCTGCAAAGCCGAGAGAAACCAAACAAAGAAAGATTTAGAAGGATGGATTTATACCTTTAAATTCTTTGCTGCTTTCCTTTGTCGTGTATCCACTTCTCTATTTGCCTTTGTCTCCTTGAATTTCCGCAGTACTTCACTTTTTTTATTTCTCTTCAACTCTCTCAAGATTTCTGTCGTCTGTTCTTCTCCGTTGTCTCTCAATTTCTGCAACGTTTTTCTGTTCCCCCCCCCCCTCTGTATGCTTTTGCCATCCCTCTCCCTTGTGTTTTACGTCCTATTTACAAACTTTGAAGAACTTTGAGTTTGATAGGCAACGTGGGGTGAAAAGTATGGTGAAAGTGAGTAGTTTTCACTAACTTCTTTTGCACATCCAGAGACATGGAGGAACTATTTCCCATTATAAAATTAAAATTTATTTTTATTTTACAATGGATGGTGTAGATTTCCTTAAAATAATATGTACCATTGATTTGTTTGCCACTCACATTCCCACTTTTTTTTTTTTTTTTAACCTCTACAGGCACCAAAACCCTAACTGCTTAATCGAAAATGGCTAACAATTTCTAGAAATCAATTTGAAGGTTAAATTGAGTGTGAGGAGAGTTTGTTTCTGGTTGTTTTGTGGTCAGTCGTCGCCAGCTATGTCACGGAGAGAAGAGCAAGAGGGAAGAGAAAAGGGAGGAAGGAAAAGAAAAAAAATTAGAAAGAAATACAGTATATATATGATGAGGTCTGAAGACATAATCAGAATTAGGGCAAAAATGCAAGGGTAAAATCAGGAGAAGATTGTGCTTATAAACAGTAATTTAGTTGATTTTGGGTTTTAGTATATTTTGAATTTCAAGTTCTGAGCAAGGGAAACCAATTAAGATTATTGATCATAATTTAAACCTTATTTATTGTCATGAAACTTACAATTAAAATATAGAAAGGAATACTTACAAAGCTGTTGTTCTCAACCTCGTTGCCATAATTTGCATGTGTCTCCCTCCAAACCTCCACCTTTGGGAAATGTGAACCAGTTGCCCACGGTTCCTCGACCCTGTAAGATAAGGGTCGAGAACCGAAGTGATGAAGGTATGGGTTCTTCTCCAAGTTACCTTTATTTGCCGTTGATTTTTTCTGTCAATTAAAAATATTAATTAAACTTAACTAAAAATATATAAAATTGAACTAATATTGAAATATAAATAAAATTTAATTACCTGAATTTTTTTACTCTAAAAATGAGTGCACAACCATTGCCATTCGCTCACCCTCTCCACAAATTCCTAGGATGGACCCGTAAGAGCTGCCTCAGGCGACACACAAATCTAGTAGTACTTGTGTAACTAGTACTTCTATTCCTTACATTGCTCCCTCTACACCCGATTTATGTACTTAAGACAAGCCTTGTTATGCTCATCCCACTCAAAGTTGGCATGAATTCCATAAAAAAATAAAAACCAAATAGTTTAGTTTTATACCACATCAAATGAGCTAAGGAATTTATTTTTTTTTAAAAAGTTATTGTATACTTACCAAAAGTTGTCGGTTCATCTTGCACAAACCTAGGGGCTATGCATCTTCCAATAATCGGCTGCCATGTGCCATTTGTTGTGGAAGATGACACCCATGTCGTGAGTCAACAAACTATTGACGTCACTCATTCGGCGGTGACTGCGGAGGTATACAACCAGGATTCGCTTATGTGTAACTCGAGTGATCAAGTTGCTCGCCAACAACCTACAAATCCCCCAAATTTTTTGGTCCTCGGGTCGATGGGGAGCTCTCTATCTCCCACCTCTTTCACGGTTGCTGAATCGTTCTCTGCTCTAGGGCTGCCCTGAGAAGGGTAGGATGAGGCTAGGCCGGGGGCTGCCACATGCTTGTGGCATTTGCGACTATGAGACCGCTTGGCAGATCATGCCATCTAGGTTAATGGCGCATAACTGCTCGCACCGGGGGTCGACTTGGTAGTGGCCGTTTGGATCTCGCTGGTCTCCTAAATGGTGTTTGGGGTCAACCCCTCACTCTAAGCAGAGGCGAAGGTATAGCTGCAAATAATGATCAGGCATGAAGACATTTGTGAAAAAAAAACATGATTTCTAAGAGCATGTTTGATATTCTACTTGAATCTAACTTTTTAAATTCAAAAACAATTTTCAAGTTTTAGGCCTTAAAAACTTGTTTGGTAAGACTATTTTCAAAAACTGAACTCACGACTAACTCAAAAATATAGTATATTATCTAAAAACAAAAAATGTGAGTTTTTAGAGTTTTTAAACTTAAACTCACTCATTTCTTTTTTCTCCCTCCTCCCCTCTCACTCCAAAGCTATCTCTCTCTCTTTTCTTCTTTCTCTCTCCCCCTTCTCTTTTTTTTTTACCCTTTTCGTCTCTCATCCAATCCGCTCTCTTCATTCTCTCCGTTCTTTCTCTCACTCATCTTCCTCTCTATCTCCTCCAATCCTCCCACTTCTTTCATTTTCCTCCAATCATCACTTACTTTCTTTCCTCCTCTCTCCTCTTTCTCTCTTGACCCACTCTTTTTGGATCTCTTTGTCCAATTTAAGTTGTAAGATTTAAATTTTTTAAATTGCATACCAAACAAGTTTTTGAGTCTTAAAGAAAATTGTTTTCAAGAAAAATTCCTAAGAAATGTTTTAAGAAATGTTTCCTACTATTTCTCATATATTCTAAAATTGTACTAAACTTAAATATTTCCTACAAATTTCACATTTTTTCTACAAATTTCACAAATTTCCAAAAATTTCCTACAATATTTCAAATATTTCTAAAATGTAAACATTTCCTACAAATTTTCATAAATTTCCTACAAATTTCTCAAATTTAATCAATTTCCCACCACCATTGTATCCACCCTACCACCACCACCACCACCACACACCTCACTACCTCGTACTCCCACCCCACCACCACCATACCCACCCCACCACCACTACCACCACTGTACTCACCCGACCCACATATCACTACGTATTTCCAAGTTAAATCACACCATAATCAATCACAATTTGAAATCAAATCCTAACATAATCAATCCACTAATCATAGAATGATCAAATCCTAACAATTTCAAATTAAAAATAATATAGAAGAGAGATTATATTCACACATCAAATTACTTCCCTACACTTTTTTATTTTTTATTTTTATATTTTTTGATATTTTAAACACCACTAACACTTGGTAGAAAAATATTAATAAATTAAAAAGATGTGGGCGAAGTAATTTGGGGTGTGTGAATATAATCTTTCTAAATAAATATTAAAAAATTTAAAAAGTGTGGGGGAAGTAATTTGGGGTGTGAATACTCATTTTTCTTCCCATCCAAAGAAGTCAAGTTAATTACAAGCCTCTAGGCAGCAAGCAGACCCTCACGAGCAACGGAGAAGTCTTCGGTTTTTTCTCAACCGGCATTTTACAAGCATGCTGGAAATATCTCTTCTTTCCACCTTCATTCATAGTAGGTTCCACGATAGCGATCGGATGAGCCAATGCATCCGCCTTGATCCTCTTTATCTCTTTTCTTGGGAGCAGCCTACCTTTTTCCCGGTGAAAAGGACTAAGCAACCAACGCCATTCACCGTACTCAGCGGGAAAGCTCAACCCATGCTGGCTTTTCCCTAATTTTTTCTCTTGGACCAGCATGCAGGAAGCCTACATGACCAATGTTCCAGCAGCCCATGAGGCCCGCGACTTCGTCCTTTCTCTTAATCACTAACCTAGCCTGATTCAGGTCCAATAGCCTAAAGCACATGAGCAATACGGCTCACCCAGCACTGCGCCCCAACACCTTAATCGGCAACCCCAGCCGCACAGCTACCCTTGGCTCTAGCCAAGCCGAGCAGTCTAAGCAGTGGTCCCAATGTCCAACAGCTCAACCTAAGCCGAACTGCTCTTGGCCCAGCCAGCTGCCGCCACACCGAGTCGATAGCAGCAAGCCACCCATGGTAGCCTTGTCGTGGCTTTCCAGCCACATTTTCACGCCTTCTTGACCCCTGTTAAGCCAAATCTCAAGCCCCGAGGCTCCCAAAAATTACGAAGACTAGGAGCAATTAAATTTATCTTACCTTGGTGCGGCGTGAAGATGAAGAAAGCAACGAAAGATGGTCCTTTGCATGGGCAAGTGCAGAAGATTGCTAGGGAAGGGGGAACAAATATCCTCTATTTTTCTCTCTCTTGTATGGTAGAATAAATTGATTTCTGAAGTTGATTTAATCGTCTATTTAAGGTAGACTTAAATAGACTTTAGAAGTAATTTATTTTCCTTTCCTAGAAGGATCTAATTTCCAATTAAAGAGGGAATCTACGTTAAGATAAGAAACAATCCTATGTTTCCTAAAGGGAAGATCTCTACACCTGCTGCCCTTTCCTACGAGCAGCCCAACAGGTGTGGGGGCATTTGTGGAGCAAAAATAATCAAGAAAAATATGGAGGCGACAGGGGACATTTGGGTAAAAATGACAAAATTACCCTTAAGGCACACCGAGATTCCCATGCGCATGCAATGGACAATAACGGCTCAAACGAGATCAAATGTGGTCAAAATGGTATTCTTTTAAAACCCTCTCATCACTCCTCATCAAATCCTCACCCACAAGGTAACTCCCAATTATTCTTTTCAAATTAGGATTAATTGATTAATTACCAAATTAATTGTAATATATTATTTGACATAATATCTTACAATTAGGGCCAAATTTCTACCATAAGTGACCGGTCCCTATTTCTCCAAATAGGGCCGGCCACACCCCCTATTTATAGCCCCTCATTTCTCCAAAAACCTAAGTCTAATTATCTTCTAAAATTCTCTTAATTTCTCTAAACATTTTTCCCTCAAATTCTAACTTTGGCATGGGTGATTCTTCGGCCAAAGCCCCCCCAGTCATCGGGGGCGCGTGAGGCTCTTGGCATTGATCTTAGGTGTTGATTGTTTTACAGGTGTATTTTCATCCAAGAAGAGGAAGGCGGAAATTTGCATCCATATTATCACTAAAGAAGAATGTCTGATCTTTAGACTTAATAGATAGATTAGAAGATCTATCAGAGAAAAGAGAAATTTTAGAAAATATTTCGATTTGGCTAGAGAATAAGAAAAACCAAAGCTTAACGAGAAACAGCCAGTTGAAGCTTATAGCTTCAAAACAACTATTGACAGGTTAGCTAGAAAAAAAAAACAGCTAGAAAAAAACCCCAAATGCAGTATGTGCTCTGAAAGAAGAAATGCATTTTAAAAGGACTCAAGAACAACTCACTACAATATTAGTAAAAAATATTAAAAAATAAAAATAAAAATTGAGTCCATTCAAAAGGAATTTGAAACACAAGTATGTGCTGAAATTCCTAGTGCCTTTTGGGATTGTAAAAGGCATATTGTTGAACTACCCTATGAGCTTGATTTTGATGAAAAGAAAATTCTCACTAATGCTCGACCAATTCAGATGAATAGCAAACTGATAGAGATTTGCAAAAAAGAGATTAATGAAATTCTTGAAAAGAAGTTAATCCGAAAGAGCTACTCTTCTTAGACCTATTTAGCATTCTACATGGAAATTGCTGCTGAAGTTGAACAATGAGCGCCCAGGTTAGTCATTAATTACAAACCTTTAAATAAAGCTCTTAGATGGATTAGGTATCCTATTCCAAATAAGAAAAACTTATTAGACAAGCTGAATCAAGCTGTAATATGTTCTAAATTCGACATGAAATCTGGATATTGGCGATTCAGATTGCTGAGAATGACAAGTGCAAAACTACATTCAATGTACCATTGGACATTATGCATGGCATATAATGCCATTGGTATTAAAGAACACTCCCTTAGTGTTTCAAAATATAATGAATGATATCTTTAATCTTTACTCCACTTTTACCATTGTTTATATTGATGATGTTTTAGTTTATTCCAATTCGTTAGAACAACACTTTAAACATCTAAATATTTTCTTGAAAGTGGTAAAAAAATGCAGGTTTGGTTGTCTCAGCTTGAAAGATGAAACTCTTTCAAACAAAAGTTCGATTTTTAGGTCATACTATACATAAAAGAAGTAGTTTGCGTATTGATTGAGCTATTGATTTTACCGAAAAAATTCCAAATGAAATTATGGATAAAAAAACAATTGCAAAGATTTTTGGGAAGCCTTAATTATGTAAGTGACTTTTACAAAGACCTAGCAAAGAATGGCAAGCCACTCTACCAAAGGCTAGAGAAAAACCTTATTTCTTGGACAGAGGAACAAACTCAAGCAATAAGACTTTCAAAGAACTACTATGTTCAGCGTTAGCTAACCCAAAAGCTTTCAAAATTGTGGAAACTGATGCTTCTGATAACGGCTAAAGAGGAGTCATGAAGCAAAGAACTCAAGACAACAAAGAGTCTTTTGTTCGTTTTACTTCTGGTGTCTGGAAACCAACCTAGAAAAACTATTCTACTGCTAAGAATGAACTTTTATCAATAGTTCATGCAGTGACAAAATTCGAAAGTGATATTCTTAACAAACTTTCCTAATTAAGGTGGATTGTATGGCTGCTAAGGATATTTTGTTGAAAGATGTTAAGAATTTAGCATCAAGACAAATATTTGGGATTACCAAAAAGCATGGGATTTAGTTTTATGTTTTCAAAACATTCGTTACTCCCACACTTGGTTTATCCAGTTCCTTCTTAGATCTCTGAAAGAGGTCCTAAATTGGTTCCGAACTTGGTTTATTGTTTGGGATCCTAATATGGATTACTTGCCTCAAATAATTATTGATTCGTTTCTAGAAAACTTTACAAAAGAAAATTTTGATTATCTTGAAAAGAGG
This sequence comes from Malus fusca, assembly GCA_035220775.1. Taxonomy (NCBI): domain Eukaryota; kingdom Viridiplantae; phylum Streptophyta; class Magnoliopsida; order Rosales; family Rosaceae; genus Malus; species Malus fusca. Next base: position 31,365,793 of record CM069075.1, on the reverse strand, counting down.
AAACTTTTTCTATGACGGTCATTGGGCTGGGGATTATGGGGGTCCCATGTTTCTGCTTCCTGGTTTGGTAAGGGAGAAAAGTAGTAATCACTGTGTAATCCAGAAGATGAAAATAGGAAAATCTGTATGTCATGGTTAAACATGAGAAATAAGTTTGACATTCCTCAAGAGGGCTGCCTATTCATTCAGAACTTCACAGCCTTTCTTCTTAGTGAAAAATGAATTAACCAAGATATTTTTTTTTTCCTTTATTATTTGGTCCATTCGGTAGTTGTTGGGTGACTAAGTATTACTTACCAATTGCAACAGATCATTACACTTTCAATTACTGGAGCTCTAAATGCTGTGTTATTGAAGGAGCATCAACGTGAGATGTGCAGATATCTCTATAATCATCAGGTAAGAATGGTTTTCATGAAATTAATGCCTTTTAAGAAAGCTTCAATTTCCGCATAGAAAAATGAAGAAATTCACTGATGAATTGTTTTTGCAGAATGAAGATGGGGGATGGGGTCTGCATATTGAGGGGCCAAGTACCATGTTTGGCACTGCACTTAATTATGTCACTTTGAGGTTGCTTGGTGAAGGTGCTGATGATGGACAGGGAGCAATCGAACTAGCACGCAAGTGGATATTAGACCATGGTGGCGTGACTGCAGTTACTTCATGGGGGAAAATGTGGCTTTCAGTATGAACTCAGTGTTTTTCTTGTTGGATTCTACCAAGGGTGTAGTCTTTTGAAAATATTAGCTGACTCTTTGGTGGTTATACGTACTTGGGGCATATGAATGGTCTGGGAATAATCCACTTCCGCCTGAAGTGTGGCTATGTCCTTACTCTCTTCCATTTCATCCAGGTCTCTGATCATTATCGTTACATTTGACATTGATGCTATATGTTCATTCTAGGCAGGATAGAAGAAATTCAAGCCTCCTTTCATAAAAATATCTCGATCAAATAAATAACGTAGGTCCCATTAACATTATTATGTTCATACACTTGTCAATGTTGTTAACTGCCTAACTGCTACTCTTTACAGTTTATGAATTTTCAAATTTTCCACATACAGGAAGAATGTGGTGTCATTGCCGAATGGTGTATTTGCCCATGTCATATTTGTATGGGAAGAGGTTTGTTGGACCTATCACACCCACAATCCGGTCATTGAGGAAGGAGCTTTATACAGTCCCCTATCATGAAGTTGATTGGAATAATTCTCGCAATCTATGTGCAAAGGCTGGTAAGAAACGTCTGCCCCTTCGAATATACTCTGCTTTTTCTAGCTCCCCTGCATAAAGATCCCGTGCTTGTGAGTTTAATTATACATTTTTTACTTTTCATAGGGCTATTCACAGGTGAAATACATGATAGCTATTTGTAAAAGTACATTTTTTATTTAGGGTTTTAGTCCGACAGATGTTTAATTGTTAGATTGCTTTGCTATAACTCTTCAAATACAATATAGCACAATTTCTCTGCATCTGTTTTACCGGATTTTAGTTGTACAGGTAATTATTGATGACAATTCATTTTGCATATGTTTTTAGTTCTTACCTGGATGTTTTATACAACTTCTAGGAAGATCTATACTATCCGCACCCAATGGTACAAGATATCTTGTGGGGGTCTCTTCACTATGTTTATGCACCTGTTTTCACACGTTGGCCAGCAAAAGAATTGAGGGAGAGTGCTTTGAAGACTGTAATGCAGCATATACATTATGAAGATGAAAATACTCGGTACTTATGCATAGTGTTGGAAATGTGCCCTAAAGCCAATCATATGATGATACTTTACGGACATTTCACATGTTAAACTAATCTAGTTTACATATAAAAGGCAAACATTATTGTTTGAGACGTCTCATATAAATGTTATATGCTTAAACGATAAAGTCCAAGGAATATGTGATTGGGAGAATGCAATCTAATGAAGTTAGATTAATGAGACCATTCTTTCGTAGACACATCCTAAACGTTCCTGATCATAGGATTGCCAATTGGGCATTGACAGTCCGATAAGATCAGTACGTGCTATGTCTTCTCTCAGGGAGAGTGACTAGTCTCGAGTCATTGGTGTGTGTGACATCAAGACAAGTACGTAGGTGCTCAATAGAGAATGAGTCCACTGAACACGATCAACGAGGAGTTCTCATACTCATGTCACATGAGAACTCATAGTTGGGATAATGCAAATTAGTCCTTTAACCTGAGGCATCACAGTTGTTGTCTTGTGGTTAAGTCCTTGATCTTTGATTATGTCAAAGTCACCCCATCGGGGTGTCCACGACATCATTGGGGTTAAGCCACTTAGTCATGGAGACAAGTGAATGTGCAACAAGGGATCTCTAACCTTCAAAATGGTTTGAGGGAGAATACTCTATGATATGATTAAAATCTCTGGCCAGAGTATGAATGAGATTAGGGAATGCGTTCCAAATCACATTCAAGGTAATCATATAAGCAAACGAATCACATTCGATAGTAGACATGAATAAATAAACTATCAAACCAAACAATGTGGTCAAGAGTATTAGATTAGAGAAAGACCGTATTGCATTTGTAATCCTAAACTGAATAGGTTCTCTACCTCTTCTGATTAGCTTGGGTAGCCATGATATGCTGCTAGGTGTCACTCATGGTTTGTGGAAGCCCTAAACGTGTGTAATCACTAAAGGGAGAATTGAAAGTAAGTTTCAATTCACAATCGATGTAAAATGGTTTTAATCGCCCACTGCCTCGCTAAAAGGAACCTAATGTATCGTACACCGTGTAAGGTGGAGATTGAAGAAACAAAGGAGATGAATAAGAATAATTAAATGGTTTAATTATTTATGGAATGATTAATTAATATGTTAATTAATCAAACGAATAAGTTCGTTAAAGACCTCGGGATAGTTTTGGACCTTAAGGCCCAATGGGCTTCGAACGTCAAAGTCCATTGACTTAAGTTGTATGACAACTTAATGAATAAAGATTCACAAAGGCCCAAAAGCCCAAATCCATTTAGTGTTGAATTAGGGTTTTTTGGTTCTTTAGGTCATTTAAAGAAGTGACTATATAAAGAACTTTATAACCTAAAATTCATAAGTTGTTGATTTTAGAGAAAATTGGTGAGAACACAAAGCTTCCATTTCTCTCTAAGAGGCCAACCACCTTGGGGGATATTGTCTAGCAATTCTACTTCCTCAAGGTCACTCATTTCCTCTCCAATCCAACCTTGGTGTAGAATCTTTAGAGGTTCTCAATTTTGGGAACTTGGAGAATCCTATTCTTTCAACCAAATCCATGGAGCTAAGAAGCAAGGAATGAAGGCCCTATCTCTTGGGTGATTATCCTTTGCATATGCAAAGAGGAATCTACAAAGGTAAATATTTCTCAACTAATAAATGTTGATTTAAAAGTTGAGTCAAGGTTCACCAATCTACTAGGCTTTGAATTTCATGGTTGATGTTTTGTTTTTGAGTGCATGCAAGCATGATTCCGCCTTTAATTTGTTAATTGCATGCTATTGATGATGCTCAAATAAACATGTTTTTCACAAAATTTCCTTCACATAGGGCCTGTTAACAAGGTATGCATTCAGAATAATTTTTATGCATATGATCATCTGCCAATAGATCCATACATATATTGACAAGGTTGCCATTGGAATTGCTGAATTGACATGTTTCTTTGGTTTACAGATTCATTCAGTATGTAGTTGTGTGCTTCTTGATTGCCTATTTCTTAAATGATGTAGGTGTTAAATATGCTTTGTTGTTGGGCAGAGGATCCAAACTCAGAGGCATTCAAGTTGCATCTCCTGAGAATCCCTGATTATTTATGGATCGCTGAAGATGGCATGAAGATGCAGGACAGTTATAGCATTAAATTGTCTGTAACTGATTTTAAGATTCTTCCCATCTCTTCCTGACTCCCTCTTTCTTAACTGAAGCAATCTCAATTTGGTCTGGCATCGCTAGAGCTTGTTACCAACTTACGACTTTGCTGACATGCTGCTAATTGTTTTTTTATCTAATGTTTTTTTTTCCCTTTACTGCAGGGCTACAATGGAAGTCATGCATGGGATACTTCTTTTGCCATTCAAGCGATCATATCAACTAACCTTGTTGAAGAGTATGGACCAACTTTAAGAAAAGCGCATCAGTATATCAAAGATTCCCAGGTTTTCGTGAGCAGAAAATTTTACTGTATCATTTAACAATTATGCTCATTATCCTTGCTTGACTAGTACTTTTGCTTTGAAGGTTTTAGAAGATTGTCCCGGAGATCTGAACTTTTGGTATCGTCACATTTCAAAAGGTACTTGGCCATTCTCAACCGCCGATCATGGATGGCCTATCTCTGACTGCACAGCAGAAGTGCTGAAGGTAGTTTGCACACTCAGCATTTCACATACAGACATTCTTTTTATTACAAATTTAATATTTACTTCTTTGTGAAGGCTGCCTTATTACTATCAAAACTTCCAGCAGAAACAGTTGGGGACTCATTAGATATAAAGCGTTTTTATGATGCTGTAAATAATACCCTTTCCTTACAGGTAAATCACTGGCTGTACGGGAGTTGAATCTTACCGGACATAATGTGTCAACCTGTATTCTCTTTATAATTTATATTTTCAAAAGAACCCTCCTTGTCAATATGTCACAATTCTTATCAGCAGCTCAGCTCAAGTCTTAATTTGTTGACAGAATATTTACATATTCCTGCATTTTGGTTTTATGAGTATTTAACTATTCCCCTAATCTTTGGATTCTTGAAGTACTGCAGAATGACGATGGTGGTTTTGCAACTTATGAACTAACTAGATCTTACCAGTGGTTGGAGGTAAGTATCATTTATATGCTGCCTAGCCTGCTCATGTTTTTTACCATCATCTAATATGAATCCATAATGCATATGCTTAACTCTATCCTATTTTCAGCTAATCAACCCTGCCGAAACTTTTGGTGACGTTGTTATTGATTATCCGTAAGATTTCTGTACACTTTATTTTAAATTTATCCTATATCATGGAAAATGCCTGAAGTCATCTTGACAGGAACGGGGATGCAGATATGTTGAATGCACCTCAGCGGCAATTCAAGCACTTGCATTGTTCAAAAAATTATGTCCTGGGCATAGGAGTGAAGAAATAGAAAACTGTATTGCTCGTGCTGCAAAGTTCATTGAAACGATACAAGCAACGGATGGATCTTGGTTTGTATCCGAATTCAATTAAAAATACGTGCATAAATATACAGGGCATTTCATTCATGTTTGGATGTATGATGGCTGAATGGTTTTGGTTGTATTGACTTCGATGTGTAGTCCAAGTGATCCACGAAGTCAATGCAATCCCGCTAGCAATGGTCTTTGGCATCCACGACTTGCACAATTCAGAACTCATGCATGCATACACATTTATTGCATGATGCTCTCTTGTCAGACAGTCAGACATGTAAATCACAGTCATGTTTAAAACACTGCATATTCGAACATCATTCCATCTTGCCAACAATCTTTATCAACAGTCGAACGACATAACATGTTAGACTGTTTGGTAGGACAGAATCTCTCACCTCTTTCTCCCTCTCTAATGTTTGACAATTTAGAAACATAGTGATCTTGACAGTAGTCGCACCAATTTACACGGAGATTTATGATAGGTATGGTTCCTGGGGAGTATGCTTCACCTATGCTGGGTGGTTTGGAATAAAAGGGTTGGTTGCTGCGGGAAGGACATAGCAAGACTGCTCTAGCATTTGTAAAGCATGCGACTTTTTGTTATCCAAAGAGCTTCCTTCAGGTGGATGGGGAGAAAGCTATCTATCATGTCAGAACAAGGTTTAATGATTCCTCAAATTTGAAATATACTTTCTTTTTCTTTCATACCCAAGGAGCTTGTTTCATTCCTTCAGTCAATTGCTGGTTTCACTCGCATACTCATTTGGCAAGATGTATGATCTACGTTACACTTGCACCACTCTAATGCCGACTGTTTATATGTCAGGTGTACACAAATCTCAAGGACAATAGGCCACATATAGTTCATACTGCATGGGCTATGTTGGCCCTCATTGGTGCCGGGCAGGTACATTTGGATATCAAATTCATCTCTTCTCCTTCCCATGCGATTTATCAAATATATCTTTCGAGTTCTTCATCCACTTATCGAACTGGCTGCTGGTTGCTGCATAATGAATCAATGATTTGCAGCTAAACATAGTTTTTGGAACGTTTTACGAATAACTTTATGAACTTCCACATGTTGTTGACTTTAATACCTGTATTTTCTTCTCATGTTTGCCTCTTTGAAAGGCTAAGAGAGACCCAACTCCGTTGCATCGGGCAGCCAGGGTACTAATCAATTCTCAAATGGAAAATGGAGATTTCCCTCAAAAGGTAATCTACCAACTTTTTCCTCAATTTTTCACATAAAGTTCTTTGTACCTTCTTGACTGTTCAATCTACAATTACCAGTTAACATGGTTTTTCTGTCGCCATAGACATGTTAACTGCCATTTTCAACACATCTAGCCAATGTAGAAGAAAACTGTACATAGAGAAATGCAGGTGTAAAGACCTTTATAAAAGAAAAAGATATATCGTGAATCCTTGATAACCCCCTGTGAATTCAAAACTGCATAGCTAATTTTCAACCTATTTGTAACTAGCACTACCAGTAATGTTTTCATTCCCCATACAGGAGATCACTGCTGTTTTCAACAAGAACTGTATGATCAGCTATTCAGCCTACCGAAACATTTTTCCCGTTTGGGCCCTCGGAGAATATTCTTGCCAGGTATTGGACGCCCTTTGAATGATTGTTTATTGTTCAACGCTTAGTCCTCCGGATAATGAACTGATGTTTATAAACCTGTATGAGAGCTCCTTCAACTCAGCTCAAAACCATGTAATTCTATTGCTAACATACTTCATAATCTTTATGTTTATTAATTCAAAATTGTCTTTGATCTATTCAGAGATAAAAGAACACTGGAAACAGAATAAATAGTAACAGAATGAGAAAATTTAGCTCAGTAGGGATAAACGCAAAGCTTTTCTTATTCTTTAATTATTCGTAGATACATCGATGTAAACATCCGTGCATGAAGCAACACCGTTGAAGATAGAAATGAACAGAAGACATGAAAAGACGTAAAAGTACATTTCAACCGGCGATTCGTTTAGGCTTTGGAAGGCAGCGGAACCCTCCGGCGGTATTATGCAAGAGCCCAGAGCGGGTAGATATTTCGATAATTTGGATAATGTAGGATGCAGTTCGTGCTGAAGACTCCAGTGATTTCCTGCAGTATAATTCAGTGATTGATTACAAATTTATTCATATTCCAACATGGAATGTTATTATGCATTTGATCTTTTTCATCATAAGTCTTGCAATGCAAGTTAGGTCTGCACGATGAAGAGGCTCGGGATCTCTTTGCCTGTTCAGCATGAATCAGACCCATCATAGCCCACGCCGTGTGCACTAAATTTGATTGGTTTCGTTCAAGAGGAACGTATTCCTGTACCACTCACCACCGAGACAGATTCTAAAGAATTTCGCTAACCTGACAAGGTTTTAATAAGGCACCTCTCTTGGGCTTGTCATACGCTAATGTGAGCGTTAATCGCAGCTTGATTACTTCAAGCTTCGACTTTGTATTGCTGACCTTTTTCTCCGAGACTTTGTGCCTTGTCCTGCATTGGGTTTACCATTGTCAGGTTTTTGTGAGCTTATGTTTTCTTACATGCATTCCTAACATAGATTTGCGTGTGTATTGCCTATACCGATCGAAGACTTCAACAATCATCCGTGAAGACTTGATGAGCCTACTTCTTAAGCTTTACACACTCAAGGGAGAGTGTAGTAGCAACAATTTTTCTCTCGTGCATTACCCACATGCGACTGGGTTGCACATCAGCTTGTGAAAAACGCACTACAAGAAGATTATCAATGAACTATTCAATCAGTACAAAGACATTAGAAATGCAGTAGAAAAAGCTGAACAAAGGACTTGGTGTCATTTAAAAATTCTCTCAAATGTATTGCATCTCTTCATTTTAAGCCTCTCCATGTTCTTTATGTAGTACATTCTTAACAACTGTGGCCTAAATTCCTAAGAAAGCACCTTGAGCAACATCTCTCACAATATATTCGCCCTATAATACTGTAGTTGTGGTCATCTACTAAGAAAATAATTTTTTTATTTTTTATTTTTTATTTTTTATTTTATATGTTTTCAGTTTGAACAAGAAGTATAATTTCATTGATTCCAAATAGCTAAATTTTACTTCCTCATCTGATTGAAGCACTTTTTGTATAATACATAATTTCAACAATTGGCTTTTATGCTTAATATTTTATGCTGGATGCAAGAGCTGCACAATACAGAAAAAACCTAATAGGCTATGGAAGGCAATGGTATTAGATTCTGCAATTTAGGTGGTTTGTGATGGTTTTACTGCAAAATATTCAACAAGAAATTGAAGTGAAGAAAGTTGCAGAGAACAATGGAGAGGGAGAAGGGTAGAAGATGATGGTGCTGTTACACCAATTCCTTAAGTCTCGGTGAAGCATTACAAGCATGTAAGGTGGAAGAGGCCATAGACTGGACCTCCAGTACCGGACAAACAGAATTGATCATATGCAATGCACATGGATCACTTAAGTGACTCATCCAATATAACAGACTGAGCTTCTTATAATCCTGACCATCCATTTTCAAACACTTAAAACTAAAATACAAAATTAAGCTTTTCAAATGAATCAAAAACATTCTTTTCTTCATGAACATGGCTGCAAAGCTTAGGCGTCAACACTCCCTCCTAAGCTTGCAGCTGATTTTATCCGACCATTCCTTTCAAGTACAAGAACTTGTCCTTTGGTAGGGCCTTTGTACGAATGTCTGTCATTTGTTCCTCAGTTTTGTAGCATACCAACTCAATTTCATTTTGTTGGATTGCTTCTTTGATGAAGTGAAACTTTCTGCAAACGTGCCTTGTCTTTTGGTGAAAGACAGGGTTCTTGGCAATGACAATTGCTGATATATTGTCACACAGCAACAGAGTAGGCTTAATTTGTTCTTCACCAAAATCCTCCAATACAAATCTCAGCCATTTAGCTTGTGATGTTGCCTCTGCACCACTAACATATTTTGCCTCTACATTTTAAAGTGCAACAGTATTCTGCTTAATTGAAGCCCAAGAAAACACACCTAAACTGAGGTTGAATGCATATCCAGAGGTACCCCTCATAAGATCTTCATTACCATCCTAATCACTTTCACAATGGCCTATTAGTAAAGTTGATTTCCCTTTGATATACTCAATTCCATGATCCACACTTTCTTAAATGTATCTTAGCTCTCTTTTGGTTGTTCCCATATGTTTCTTTGTGGGATTATGCATGAATCTAGACAACAGACTTGCAGCAAACATGATATTTGGCCTTATGGCAATCAAATACAACATACTTCTAACAAGATTTTTGTATTCAGATTCATTTGCTGGTTCAGTGTCATCATGTTTGCTCAATCTATCATTCACTGCAAGTGGTGTTCCCACTAATTTACAATCCTTCAAGCCAAACTTCTCAAGCAGTTTCAATGCATATTCCTTTTGATGAATGAAAATGAATTTCTTAGTTTGAACAACTCCCATGCCCAATAAATGATGCAACAATCCAAAGTTTGTCATCTCATAGTGGTTTATCTTAACATTTTCAAATTTCTCAAGCATTGATGGACAACTTCCAATGTAGACAATGTCATCAATATAAAGAGATACAATGATGATACCTGAGGTTCCATTTCTTTTGATATAAAGTGTAGCTTCACTAGGACTCTTCTGAAAGCAATCATTGATAAAATGGGCATCTACCTCATCTTACCATGCTTTAAGTGCTTGCTTCAATCCATGAAAAGCCTTGTTCAGCTTATATACTTTGTCCTCCTCATTTTTAATCACAAAAGCCTATGGTTAATCCACATACACTTCCTCTTTAAGTACTCCATTTAAGAATGCAGACTTCACATCAAGTTGATAGACTCCAACACTTCTGAGTTGCTGAGGCAATCAAGGTTCTAATTCTGTCAAGCCTTGCCATAGGGGCAAAGGTTTCATTGAAATCCACTCTAAGCTTATGTGAATATCCCTTGGCTACCAATCTTGCTTTGTTCTTCTGTAGAGTACCATCAAGGTTGAGTTTTGTCTTGTAGACTCATTTCACACCAATAATAGGCTTATCTCATGGTCCATTCACCAAATCCCCAAGTGTAGTTCTCAATCATGTCAATTTCAACTTGCATAACTTTTTTCCATAAATCATCTTGTGCAGCTTCCTCATAGCTGTATGGTTCAATAATGCATACATTGTAGTGTGCACGTACATCAATCAAATTCCTCCACTTTTGTGGAGTGAAGTCATAACTTTGTGATAACTCCACATCTCTCTGTGAGCTGGCACCATATGCATCTTGACTATCCTTACTTTGTTCAGTAAAAGGAGTTGAAACTTGAGTATCATCAACTTTGGTAGTACCTTCAATATGTTTACTAGTTGTTCCTTCCTCCTCAGCAAGGATTGGAACACTAACATCTCCCTCAGAGTTTTCACTCCAATTCCAGCAGCTATCTTCATCAAATACAATCTTGAGAGTATGATCTTCTTTGAGAGAGGCTCATATAGTCTGTACCCTTTCTCACTAGTAAAATAGTTAACAAAAATGCATTTATGATTGTTGCTATCTAGCTTGTGTCTCGAGTTAGAGGGAATGCGAATATAGCATAGTGAGCCAAAAATGTTGAGATGTGCAAATCCTAACTTCCTTCCATTGTAGGCTTCAAATGGAGTCATCTTATCAAAAGCCTTAGTAGGGCTTCTGTTCAACAAATAGACAGCAATATGTGATGCTTTAACCAAAATTGATATGGCATGCTCTTCTCATGTAGCATTGCCTTGGCCATCTCCACAACGATTCTATTTTTCCTCTCAGCAACACCATTTAGTTGTGGAGTATAAAACATGATCAATTGCCTTTTCACTTTAGTGGAATTGCAGAATTCAACAAATACATTCGACATGAATTCACCAACTTTGTCACTTCTAAGCCATTTCACCTTATAACCACTTTGTAGCTCGGTCATAGCTTTAAATTTCTTGAAGCATTCAAATGCTCTTGACTTGTGTTTCAAGAAATAAACCCATTCTTGTGCAGCCATCTGCATTGGACCACAAATGTTTGTGAGTACCAATTCCAGGGGTAATTTTGCTATCCAATTAGCCATTCTTGGAAACTCATCTCTGTGATGTTTGCCAAGCATGCATCCTTCACACACTGCCATTGATTCCTCTAGTGAAAGTAATCCATGAACCATGTCTTGTTCTACAAGTAAAGTAAGACTTCTTCCATTCAAGGGACTAAATCTCTTGTGCCAAATCTGTGAGTAATGTGAGACACTTATCTTCAATAGCATGGAGTTTGCAAGTACCATAGTAATGGAAAGCATCTGTTACCTGTCATCTGCCTCTAAACACCAGATTGTATATGCTCCATCCATCAAATACATTAACCACACCTCCTCCAAACAGCAAATAATACCCATGTTCCATCATTTGTCCCACATTTAGAAGATTTTTCTCTAATCCGGGCAACAATATCACATCTTGAATGTGTTTTCTTTCTAGCTTGATTTCAATTACAAGGAGTCCCCTTACTAGCAACATTGACAATTTCACCAATTGCCATTTTCACTCAAGCAGTGAGGTTCTTCTTCACATCAACCAAAAACTTCTCATTTCCTATCATATTATTACTACACCCACTGTCAATGTATCATGTGCTGTTAACTTTCACCTATGTGACTTCATTACATGCATAGAAAAGAGTTCCAAGTTCATCCACTTGATTTGCATAGTTTGCCTTTTGCACAATTTTTTGTTTCCATTGCAGTTTCTAGCTTCGTGACCAAACTTGCCACATCTAGTACACTTAGGCTTTCCTTCAAACCAACATTTATCATAATGAAGCTTCTCACAGTGCTTACAGGCATTCATGTTATACTCTTGTCTTGCAATTTGTTATGGTACAAAAAGTGTCTTATTTTCCCATTTGTTCCCCTTATTTTTCCAATTCTTTATTGTCCTTTGATTGCCAGAAAAACCACTAGTTTAGGGAATTTTGATCCTACATTCAAACTAGCAAAAGCTCTCTCAGTGGAGCTCTCAGCATTCCTATCCAACCGTTGCTCAAAACCCTTCAAGGATGCAACAACTTCTTGCACTTTTAGCGTATCCAGATCCTTAGAATGCTCAATCACATAACATATAGAATCACAGGACCTAGGCAAGCTAATAAGCAATTTTTGTACTACTATTTCTCTATATAACTCTTCACCATAACTCTTCATTTGATTAATGATATCAAACAAATGAGTAAGATACACATAAAGGGATTCATCATCTCTCATTCTAGTGTATTCAAAATCTCTACGTAATCCTTGTAATTTCACACTCCTAACCTGGTTATCACGAATTCTTGCAGTATTATTTCCGAAGCTCCCTTTGAAATGTTTCTTCATTTGAGATTGTGGGAAAGATTTGACCAGAGTCGACTCCTTGAATCAATCCAAGGGCCTTGGCATCCTTCATCAGCACCTCAGCTAGAGTGCTTGATTCCTCCTCCTTCTTTGCATCAGTGGCTCTTTTAGCCAGATCCTTCTTCGATTTAGGAACTTCAAACCCTTTCTCAATGAGATCCCAAGGTCCATGAGATTGAGAATGGTGTTCATTTTGATTCTCCAGAGTTCGTAGTTTTCACCATTGAAAACTGTTGTACTAAGTTCAGAACTAGTTGATCCAGCCATGTTAGACTTGGGCTTGACGGATTTCAGTGTCTATAAAGCTCAGTATTGCAGAGATGAAGCTCAATGTGAGCTTGATTCTACAAGCACATATTCACTCCCAGATGAAAGTTTAATCGAACTTAGGCTCTGAGGCCATATTAGATTCTGTAATTTGGGTGGTTTATGATGGTTTTACTGCAATAACATTCAACAAGAACTTGAAATGAAGAAAGTTGCAGAGAACAATGGAGAGGGAGAGAGGTAGAAGATGATGGTGCTGTTACACCAATTCCTTAATTCTCGGTAAAGCATTACAAGCATGTAAGGTGTGAGAGGCCATAGGCTTATAGCCGTTGGACCTCCGCTACCAAACAAACAGAACTGATCATGTGCAATGCACATGGATTACTTAGTGACTCATCCAACATGACAGATGGCACACATGAAACCTATGAGCTTATTATAATCCATTTTCAAACAAATCTCGAAACTCAAACTCATTTAACGGTAATAAATGGAGTAGTGAGCATAACCACACTAAATGGTGGGAGCAAAAATACTCCCTAAACTGAAATACAAAGCTTTTCAAATGAATCAAAACATTCTTTTCTTCATGAACATGGCTGCAAAGCTTAGACATCAACGAACGGAACCCGCCTGCGGTATTCTGCAAGTGCCCACATGGGAAAGATATTTCTATAAGCTCCATAATGTAGCATGCAGTTCTTCAAGAATACTCCAGTGATTTCCTGCCATATATAATTAGTGGTTAGAAGTGTTGGATTTTTGGATCGCCAGGCCCATCCTACTCTAACGAGACCGATACTGTCCCAACTTAACCACCTGCTCATGTGTGAGGTTTTACCACAAAATGCCTCGACATTATTAGAGTAGGGTAATCCTATTTAAACTCATTGGGTTTCTTTGAACCCCCACTGATGTGGGACTTCAACAAGAAGTTATACAACGTTTCAAGTAAAAATTTGAGCATACGTATAAACAACACAACATGATATGCTATTTTGTGTTTCATATTTGTACTCGTCAAGCTTGCAATGCAAGTAATACTAAGGCAATTTTTTTTTTTTTTTAATTATGGTTGGAACTAATGTGGTAAGCAAGATACCTGCTGAGGAAAATCACCATTTTCCATCTGAGAATTGATTATCAACTTTGCTGCACGATGAAGAGGTGTGGGGTCTCTTTCCGCCTGCCCTGCATGAATCAAACCCATCATAGCCCAAGCTGTGTGTACTAAATTTGATCGGTTTCCTTCAAGAGGAACGTACTCCTGTATCACCCGCCATAGAGTGAAATACTTTAGTCCAAGACAATGAGATTAATTAAGAAATACTTGCAGCTAGCTTCAATCATAATCCACCTCTCATATTTTACCTTTTTTGGACATGAAAGGTAGCTCTCTCCCCAACCACCATTCTCTTTCTGGATTGTGAGTAGAAAACTAATAGCTTTGCGCATGGCTGCACAATTGTTGAAGGTCTTACCAGCAGCAGTTAGCCCTCCAAGAGCAAACCAGGTACCATATGTGAAGCAAACTCCCCAACTCCCGTACCTGTGCAAACGTTTCTTCACTAAGTTCTTTTTCTTCTCTAGTTTTTAATGAAAGAAAATTATATAATCAAATTTTGATTTAATCATATGATATACCATGAACCATCTGCCATTTGTACATTTTCAAGGTACAGTGCTGCAGCGGTAATAAATTGATCAATCTCTTCCTTCCTATGGCCAGGGTATAACTTCTTAAACAAAACTAAAGCCTGGATTGCAGATGAAGTGCACTCAACGTATTCATGCTCAACCACAATGTCCGCCAAGAATTCTGTGGGATTCAACATCTGAGGGGAAAAAAAGGACAATATCCTAGTAAGTATATACTAAATAATAATGATTTGAAAAATTTTAGTTTGTTACGCATCTGGCTAAGTTCGACATCATGACTCCAATTCTTTAAAATTCTTACTTCTAACCATTCTGCTGCTCCTGCTGGTTCCCAGGCTGCTAAGCCACCATTCTTACTCTACAATGAGAAATACAGTTAGATTTGTAATGACTAGAGAGACCTAATAGACCAAGCACTGAAGAAAAAATGTATTGAAATGTTCAAAGTTTTCAAAACTTTTACAGTAAGGCAGCCATGCATTAGATCCAAATTTGATTACGGCAACAAAATGCAGCTCAAACTCATATCTATGACTGTCAGAAATAATTGTTGTCACCTGTAGGGAAATTAGGACATTGACAGCATCGTATAACTGCTCAGGCTCCATTTTTTCACCAACTATCTCTGGTGGCATCATCGATAAAAGCAGGCAACACTGTAGATGGGGTTATGGTGAGAAAAATTGAGATAACATTTTAGACAACTAAGTTGAATTTGTTACCTTTAAACCCTCTGCAGTGCAATCAGAAACTTGCCATCCATGGTCTTGATCAGAGAAAGTCCACGATCCTTTGGAAATGTGGCGGTACATGCTTTTGAAGTCACCCGACGGATTGTCCTGTACCTTAACAATTTCAATCCAAAACAGTCACTAGTTAGAACAAAATAATGGATGCACATTTACATTTTACAAATATGAAAGTTGAATTGACTATATAAAAACGAACCTGAGATTTCTTGACGAAGTCATGTCCTCTAGCGAGCATGGGTGCAATTTCATCAGTTAGATTGGAAGCAAGCAAAGCTTGAATGGCAAAACCAGTATCCCACTGTTGACTGCCAAAACTCTGCATGTATCAATAAAATGTATCAATTTATAATGTTTTCTAATGATTTAGAAGAGTGAACTTTTGAAACAGAAAAAAAAGGATCAAGAACAATTCATCGTATCATATACTGTATAACAAAATGTGTACTAACTTGCATCTTCATCCCATCCTCAGCAACCCATAAGTAATCTGGTATCCTGGCAAGATGCTTTTTAAAATAATCCCCATTTGGATCTTCCACCCAACAAGCTAGCATGCATAACACCTTTTCCACACATGCATGGGTAATGTATCTGCTGTTTTCATCTTCATAATGAACATGCTCCATTGTTACTTCAAGAGCCCTTTTCCTGATCAGCTTGTTAAACGGCCAGCGAGTAAGAAGAGGCTCTGTACATACGTACAGACTATCCCATAGAAAGTCCTGTATCCAAGGATGAGGGTAGTAGATGTCCACCTGCGATCAAATTATTACTGCAATCAGTTTATTTACCAAAACAAGAAAACATGAACTAATTAGCTAACTTAATCAAGTTAAACTCACTTTAGCGCAGTGATGACGCACTCCCTTCCAATTAATTTCGTCATAAGGTTGAGCATAGAGTTCTTCCCTTAATTGTAGTATGAGAGGTGTTATTGGACCAACAAATCTTTTGCCATATAAATATGACATAGGCATGTAAACACTCCTACAGTAGCACCACATTTTTCCTGCATTTGCATGATGTAGAAGAGATTAAAAAAGAAGACTATAGGTAGAGAGAGACTAATTAAATCAATCAAAATGTGAAAGATTGAATTATTTGTACTTGTGGTGTCCGGAATTGTGCCAACCTGGATGCATAGGAAGAAATGAAGGCAGAATCCAAAACTCTGGGGGCATTGGGTTGCTTCCGGACCACTCAAACACACCAAGCATCTACAAGAATCAATTAAGCAAGATAATTAGAAAGGGAAATGCTTTTACGTAGTTGCAGTCTCAAACAGCACTAGTACTAAATTGAAGCAACTAGTCGCGTTTTATTTTCGATAAAAAGAAAGTATCATTACATTGATGAAGTAAACGCAATTTAAACACCCAATGACAAATATGACTCCATCATTCTTCAATATTTGCCTTAATCTATTGTTAATAGGGGCCCACCACTATTATAGAGTGTATCAACAATAATGTTAGTTTTGTGTGTCTAACTAACATTATTAAGAATTAAAAGTGATACATCTTTATACGTTGTCGATATTGCTCCATTATCGACAGCAAATAATCTCATGTAATTCAGCTATATATGGCATAGATAAAGTATCAATATGTTGTTGACGATTTGCGTAGTGATAGTGCTATTTAAGAACAATTAACTGAAGCCTAATAAAAGCAATTAGTCTTAGTGTTGCACATAGGCATACCGAAAGCCAAGTTTTACACCAAGAGGGGATGTGGGTAACACTGCCATGATCAAGAATCCACTTTCTAGCTCTTGCACAAGCATTGTCTTGGCCACCATCAGGGCCTTCTCCAAGAATACGCATACAAATGTAGTTGAGAGCTGTGCAAAACATGGTGCTGTGTCCTTCAATGTGTAATCCCCAACCACCATCTTGGTTCTGAAATACCCGAAAAAGTAATGCGTATTAATTAGCATTATTTATTCAGTTTTTTTTTTTATACGAGCGGGACTTCGGATGTAGAAGTGAAAACTCTTGGGCAACTTCACTGCAACCCTTGTTAGTAGTTTAACACAAATAAGCACATTTTGAAAAATTAAAATTTGATGCAATTTGTGTGAACAAAGACCAATACACACACACACACACACACATATATACATATATATATATATATATATATATATATATATTTATGTACATATATATATTTATGTACCTGATGATAGTATATGTAACGCAAAATTTCTTTGCGGTGTTCTGCAGGGAATACAGTAATAAGATGTCCCGTAATGTAAGTGCACATGACCTGCAAATTTTGAGTAGGAAATTGGAAAGTAATTAGTAACCTCCTAAAATTTGAACTTTAGTAAAAACTCGAGAATATATGTGCTATATATTTTTAAGTCCCAAAATGAGAACATGAGATTCAAATAACATGATAGTAAATAGTAAATGCTCACCAAAGGAGGAAGATAAAACAACGGGCCGGCATTTTCAGCCGGCCAATGGCCATCACTAGCTTGCAAGGCTGAAAAGAAGTGGACAGACCTTCTCAATGCAACGGTGGCCTTTTCGTATGTGATTTCCTCTCCATCCTCAACTTTCACTGGGGAAATTGTCTGTTTGAAGTTCTTCTCTCTTAGGAACTGTCAGTTAGTGAACAAAAAATTGAGAGCGATACTAATGAGAGGATTAAAATTATGATGATGTTATTATTACTAATTAAATGTTATTAAACCCTAAAATTTTAATGGTGTTGCCCATCAGATAGGAAATGAAAACTTGTAAGTACCAAAAACAAGACAAACAAGAAGTAGAGGTTTGTTTGTTTGGTGGTTTGTTCTTTTTACAACTTGATGTGCACCTGCCGAACAAGGCTCCTTTCTTTTCCCCAACTAGGAATAAGATCGAGAGAAGCCCAAAAGCCCCCAACCAAGAATGGGTATATTTATATTAAGGGGTGGGGAATAAATCGGTATCAAACTCGACATTACAAGATTCGAACATAAGTACGTGAAGAGGAATATTATTAAACCCTAGTACCAAGAACGGTATATTCATCTTGAGAATGTTACTTGTTACCAAAACCGTTGATCATGTTCAACGAACACAGCTTACAACTTTCATCGTATTGTGCTCTCCTACATATGGTTGACTAAACAATCTCTAAATTAATTTTTTTTTTCTTTTTTTGCAAACAAAATCTTTAGATGACGTGAAAAAGTAAAATAACGTCTCTGATTATGCAATTATTATACGGTACGTTAATAATAAGTGGTGGATAAGTAGGTGCACCTATAGAGTGGGCACATGTATTGTTTCTAATTAAAAACTACATGGGTGGAACCAAGATAACTAGAACTCACATTTAGTAGAAACGTGATCAAATAAGTATCATAGGTTCATATTGGTGGGAAATGTTATTCTTGTTAAATTGTGGCTTTTATTTGCAGTAAACTAATTGACAACATTATAAGTTTGAACGAACTAATTAAAGTATACCTGCATTCGCCATAGGAGGTCACTACTGGGCTTAACCTGATAGCGATTATTGTAGAAATGAAGACGAGATTCTTCCACCTCAGCTCGCTCTTCGGTAGTTCCTACTTCAGGGTCAAACTCAAATATCTGCCTACCCACGAAGTTGTTTGTGCTGTAGATGTATGGATCATTGCCACCATCTGCGACCTTAAGCTTCCACATTGTTCAATATTCTTTATTTCTTTCTTCTTATCAAGCACCTGTTGCATGCAAGCAACTTATAAGTCACAATGTATCTTTATAGAAAGTGTAACTCGCACACTCATTTTTACCTCCTACATACCTTGTTAATTTTTAGTCAATGATCTTCTTCAATTCATTTGATCTGACGGTCGAAAATTAAGAAGAGTGTGTGGTAAGCAAAAATGGGTGTGGATAGCACTACCCTATTTATATCATCACTTTGAGAGAGAGAGAGAGAGAGAGAGAGAGAGAGAGAGAGAGAGAGAGCTGTATATAGAAACGTAACTATGCTTTCAATGGGCGAATGTATAAGTGAACTTCCCTTCTATATATATAGATAGAAACTTAACTGTTTTCTTAATGTGATCACCTTCCTTTGGATATATATAGATAGGGGTGGAATTTTTTACCACATTACCATACCTACCGTATTACCAACCGTACCATACCAAAGTTGTGCCAAAAAATTTGTACCACTGGTAATGGTACGGTATTTGTACCATACCATACTGTTTCGGTACGGTACCGGTACTCAAAACCAGTACCGGTGGTATACCATACCTACCAGCTACCAATATTATTAATATTATATTATGTATTTATATATATATATAAATAGAATTATGTATTATGTATTATGTAATATTATATTATGTTGTTTGACTCATTTATCCTAAAATCTCCACAGAAACCAAACACTCTCAGTCTCTCACTTTGGTCTCTGCTCGACGCAAAGTTAGAAAACCTAGGGCTTGTTCCGCCGTCGCATCTGTTTGTATTGTATCTGCAACTGCAAGCAGGGAATCCAAATTCCCCTTTATTTTTAAGCTTCATGTGAAACTGCAACCCTTTTATTGTTTTGGAATGAAGATTGTTTTGGAATGAAGATGGTTTTGTATTCTTAAGAACCTTTTTCAAGTAGAAGAAGACAGAAACATACCTAACCTTTCAAACTGGAATGTGTCCCCAACAACAGCACTTCCAAGTGAGGGCACAGCATATGCATTGGGTATTACCACCTTGGATTGTGGGTTCAAATCAGCAAGCCGGTCGTCGAGCACAGCTATGGATATTTACTTTTTTGTGGTTTGTTGTCTTACGTTTCTGGTTCATTTGAGTCTCAACATGCTATAGAAATCTTGTCTTATGATTTATTAAGTTTCTGCCACTTTGACATACAATAGTAAAAAATCTTGAATTATGTTAAATTGAGTATATATGTCAAACTATGTATATTTTCTGGGCTTTGAATTAGGTTAGAAAAATATTAGATTTTGGCCAAACTAAGTGGTTTAAAACAAAGTGGCAATTACCATTTGCATACCATACCAACCAAACTATTTGGTATACCAATATTCGGTATACCGAAAGTTTGGTACGGTAATGGTAATAGATTTTACCGTACCAAATATTTGGTATGGTAATTGGTACAGAGGTTTTGGTACGGTAATGTACCAAAACCACCCCTATATATAGATAGAAAGTTAACTGTTTCCTTAAATGTTTTTTTATTAAGAAGTTATTGTGTGGAAAGTAAGTTTATTTTGATTGCAATAAAATAAATTAATTAATTGAGTTTGTTTTCTTAAATCTTACGCATCCATAATAATAATTTTTATGAATATTATTATAAATTTGATATGTACGATCAAATTCGGTTATCATTCTAAAATCATATGACAGTATACTAATGCTAAGTATAATCATTTTTTTAATACAAGTATAACCAAAATTTTATCAAGGAAAGAGATTAAAAAGACAACAAACAAAGAGTATCAAATATTGATTTTAATTTACTGAAAATGTCAAACAAATTGTTAGGTACCTTTAAGGCCTAGTTGTTTGGACTGAAAACATTTGTTAGGCACGTTCTAGCCCAACCCACTGAACTTTAACTAATGACTTAGTGGGTATTTAATTATGTTATATGTGAACAGTGTGCGGTCCAGGTTTTTAAAAGTACTTTATGATGTAGCAATGTGGACGTCAAAGATACCCTTTTTCACATTGAAAGAAGGTAATTCAGTTGATTTTTTGGTAAATCTCAGTTTACTACCTCATGTTTCGTGATTTTCAACATTTAGTACATCAAGTTTTTTTTTATTAGAGTCATACTTAAAGTGTAAATTTTGGGATAGTCTTATATATCCGTTAGTCAAACTGTTAAATCTCCCATTAACTGATGACGTGACGTCCATGTGAACAATGATTGGACGCCACGTGTCATTAAAGAGTCGATGTGGAAATTAAAAATTCAAAAATAAATTATTCAAAAAAACACCTTCGTCTTTCCTTTTCTCCAATTCTCTCAATCTCTGATTCGTCCTGTGAGCTCGATTCCTGAGGAGGAAGACGATGGCGGCGTACAGATGGAAGTACTTCGAGGAGAACGAAGACCGTCCCGAAAAACCTCGAAGCTATGGCGTCACAGAAATGAGAGGCCCCCATTACTCCCTCTTGAGCCAAAACGTCCTCCTGATACTTCCCAAATTTTCATCTTTCTTTTCCCTTGGATTCATTTCATCATCATTTTTTGCTTTTGGGTTTTTCACAAAATGTTGTTCTGCTATGTAAATTTCAAAATTTTGTCTTGCCCCCATTCAAAATTTCAATTTTTTGCTTTTCTTTCCAGATTTTAGGACTTCGGTTTTTGAATTTGTGGAAAAGTTGATGTGGGTTTTATCATAATTTGTTGTAATTACCACCCCCAACACTCTTCCTCTCGCACCACTCCACAGCCGGCCTTAAGATTTCAAGAGCATGTGAGAAAGTGAATTGGAAGCCTAAAAAGTATTAAGAATTTAATTTATTTTTATTTTTTTGTTCAAAAAAATAATTTTGGTTTTCAATTGAACTTCTATAAATTCTAATAGCACAAACAAATTTAACAAATCAACAAGTGGAAATGTGGCGTATTGTTTTTTCTTAAATATTTAGAGGGTCAAGATTTGAATTTTTATGTTATTGTGTGGAATTTTTATATTATTTTGTGGAAACATATGCATTTAATAAAAATAAACTGAAAAAAATGATGAAAATGAGTTTCAAACCCATCCCCTAGGCCGATGTAAAGAAGCAATAATAACACTTACACCAAGACTCATGTTTGTAAATTGTAATATTCTACACATACAGCTATATATACGCATATGTATGCAAAATTGAAAAATCGGGGGCCCTTCCGTTTTGGGGCCCTATGTTGTGGCACCACTTGCACACCCTCAAGGCTGGCCCTAACCTTAGATTGTCCATTGTGTGACTTACCCGAACTTCCTCTCACCTTAGTAAAAAATATATCGTTGTACTAAAAAAACAAAAAACATCTAATGTATGAGTCTTTGTTGTGTCACGTACACACATTAGCACTCAACTTAGATGAAAATGACAAAAATGATTAATAAACAAAAGTCAATGATCAAAATTCAGTTTGATAAAGAGGTTACAATGTTGGAGCATTTATCATCACATTTACAACGATTGTTCAACTCTCAACCTCCCATCGTTTGATTTAAGAAAAAATAAGTGCTAAAAAGACTCATGAGTTCAAGTCTTAGGTCATGTTTGGTTACTATGATTAGTGAGATTAGAAAATATGGGTGAGGACATTCAATTTGATAGGATAACATTCATAATGCCATTATATTTGCTTCTTGCCAAAGAAAACCCTGGTTTTTTTTTCCCATAAAATATTGAAAAACTATCAATGTAAGAGAAGAAGCGATTGGAATACAATACTGGTGATAATGAAGATGGTTGGGCATAAAAGTTGATCAAATGTAATATTAATTTTCTTATAAAAAGTATAAACACCAATGGATGTGCTAAATGACATTAATTATCTTTCTGTTTACTTAACAGGATGATGGAAGCGAGGGATCCAACAACATTTAGAAAAAGGGGAAGGAGACAAAAGCTCGAGCTGCGAGAGGAAAAACTCATCCTCTGGCAGTAGTCAAATCAGCAACTTATTGGATCATAAGGAATGAACTAAGAGGGAGGTATAAAGGATCTCTTCCACTAAGGTCACTAAAACAAGTGATTCGGATCTTTGAAATTTGATTTAATAGCTAAAATTATTTTAACTTTTAAAGGGAACCCCTGTTTTTAGCCATTGGATCAAATTTCAAGGGTCTGGATCACTTGATCCAATGGTCTTGGTGGAAGAGATCAAAGCTCTGCACAAAGAGACACTCACTCCACACAAAAGACTTCAAAGCTCTGCAAACCTACTTTTAACAAATTCTTTTTGTTGTTCAGACACTCATTTTCTTTAGGGAACTTTAACGCAAAGCCCCTCGTACTGATCACTTTAACGAAAAACCACATTTTTACACTAAAAGGTTAATGCTGGTATTATTCACTTTATCCTTTATTTTGTCCTTATCCTTAAAACTCAAAGTTTTAAAGTTCTTTTTATTAGTTTTCCTTTTTCTTTATAGCTCTGCAATATCACTTGTAGAATCGATTTTTTGTATTAACTTCCTTTCTAAAAAAAATTCCCTTGCTTGCAAGAATTTGCCTATGAGTAGTCAATTTTTGCTTGAATAGGTTTAAACTTTGCCTGAATACTTGTATTTGTCATTTCTTTTGAAATTATTAGCCTTATATGCAATTTACTTTCTTGTTAATTAACATTTGATGAACATCTAACCTTCCTTTACTTCCCTGTCTTTCCTTTCTATCATTACTTGCATTACTATTTGTCTTCCAATTTACTTTGCAGTTGCAAACTAAGATCCGATTAGTTTAGGATTGTCTCTTGGCATAAACACAAAGAAAATACAAAATCCTTGGTGATAAGGCATAGGAAAAAAAACTTAACTACAGATTAAACCCCTCTATGGCACAATCTTATGATAACGAAGTTCAATTTATTTGTGACGCAAGCAAACGATCTAATACTTATTTTTTCAATATTAAAGAAGTTCCCGAATTTAAATCTCCTTCGAATACCGATTGTTTTAAGAAAAGTAACTTTCAACTAAAAAGACAACTCTTATGGTGGGAAAAACCAAAAAGACAACTCTTGTAATTTTTGTTAAAGTCAAACTATAGTCGGAAAATAAACAAAAAGAATACAACCAAAACGACAAAAGTTTTGGTGCTAACTTGTTATAAATACATCTGGTCCCTCACCGTATTTCCACCTCTTCGTTTCATCCTTTTGCTTTCGTTGGTAATAGAGAGACAACAATATGGGACTAATTGCGGTACACACATTATATATACATACATACATCTATATTTATTTATTTATTTTCGAACAACCGATATTGTCTACACTAAGAGGAGAGAGTGGACTTAGCCTCACAATGGGTTAACAATAATGTGGTTTAAATTCGCTTTTAACGAGAATCAAACCTAAAACCTCACACTTACAAGTGAAGAGATATACTATTAGACCGTAGTACTAAGCAGCATTTATTTAATATATTTAACATCTAACAATTAAGTATGTAATAAAAAAAAAATATATATATATATATCATTTTTAATTACATATGACTGTTAAATAATTTGTGTATTAAGTAAATGATTAAACACTAGTACTAATAAAACACGTGAATTTGTCAATTAGTCATTGTCATGTACTATAATAAAAACTAGTTATAAAGAACTAGGCAATACGAGTATTAAGTAAATAAATCAAACATCGAACGAATACGGATGAATAATCACAAACATGAATATGAAACATCTCAGCACAAGAGAAACGAAATTTTCCTCCCATTTCTATTCAATTTCCATATCATTAGCCTAAATAATTCTTAGATTTTTCTGTAATCTAGGTCTGCGTCTAGTGTTCAATTTGGGTAGACATGATTCAATCAAAGATGTCGGTTGCCATGATTTATTTGTGTTGAAGGTGTCGAATTGGTTGGCTTTCAAAATGCAGATTTGGTCATTGCATTTTTCCGTTGGGGTCAGCATTGACTAGACAATTATGTAAAGCTTGAAGAAAAATAAGATACATTTGAACATAATTTGGGTTGCGCTTGTAAATATAATTTTATTTTTGTAAGTTTTGTGGGGCTTAAATTATTTTGATGATTTTAAAGTTAAACTACTAAAAAAAAACTTACTATAAAATACAACAACCATAGTGTATATATTGTATATTAAATATGTATTATTGTATTTTTATTCTATATAAGTTTAAAAAATTTAAGTTTTATTTATTTATTTTTATTGTGAGATTTTCTAATTATCGTTAATGTTATAAATTTTACTTGATTTGTTACCCAAAATTTTTGTACTCTCTCTTATACACTCATACTCATAAATGTTTTGAAATTAAAATATTGTAAAACACATTAAAAAATAAAAATATCAAAATAATCTACAAATACCAAACACATTAAAAAAATCATAATAATTAATGTACAAGTGTAAAAAAGTGAAAGAATATATAGACGCTTGGGATTGCATACTCCACGTGTAGACGATGGTTACATTGTCGTTTAGATTTAAAACTGTCCAAACCCTCATGAATAGTGTTTTTTATTTGAGTGCAAAATTAATAAAATTCATAATAATCATTGTAGAAATGTGAAAAATGTAAAAAAGAAAAAAAATACATACATACATACATACATACATATATATATACACACACACACATACACATATACAATTACTCATAATGACAAGCTTTACAAATTTTGTGAAGGGGTCAACTCCAAAATCTGATATTATGGTTAACTGAAATATGAGTCGATGTTATATAGTTTCTAGAAATTTTATAAACTCCAAGCAATGTTTTCACTAAAAGTAAATTCAAAATGTATTATGAACGACCAAAACCATTCATCTTTCTGAATCCTCTAAAAGATTATGTTTTCAAAAAAGAAAATCTGAAAAGACAAATTTGGTGAGAAGAATGGAGCATAAATAATGTAAACGACAATCAACAGTTAAATTTCAATCTATAGTTTATGTGATTATAGTGGCAAATTTCAAAGTTGAGCCATTCACGAAAGTTGTAAAGTTTGTTAATTAGTACGAGCATTTATATAATTTTTTCACTATTTTTCTGTTTTTATGTGATACTTGAAAGACAAATGTGATTTTATGTTTGAAGTAATATTTATGCTGCAATGTGGTATGTGTATACTATTTAGTATAATATTTTTTTATTTGATTATTTATTGGCTTAAAATATATTTTCTTTAACAGGTAATGGGTTAGGTTATATTACCTATTAATATTAACTAGTCAATTTATGGTCAGTTCATATACCCGTTTATTTTAACGGGTTTTACACGATACGACCCGTTAAAATATCTAGTATGACACGAAAACGATATGAACACAGAAAACACGACACGAATGTCAGGTCTAGTTATTTCTCATCTTATATATAATTAAGGAGAAACTCGAGTGAATATGTGAGTTGGAATTCAAGGTAGGTCCAATTAGGTTTATAAGTTAATATCCAAGGATATTATATGACTATTCCTCAGCTTTAGTTTACCCAATTGCTATACAGAAAGGTGCCAAGGATAAAAATAGATACATTCGTCATGTACATTGCCAACAAAATGTTCCCATTTTCTGTTTTTCCATCAACTGTTATCACTAGGACATAGGATGACACACCCCGACCCAGAGGATCAAGGCGTGCTGGCCGTCACGCGAGCGTGACGTAACCAAAAGTGCGACACGGAAGCAATATATAATAGAATACGAAGGAATTTAAACCAATCTCTAGAAGAACAACCTACTAGAATAAAAGGAGGAGTTAATACAAACACATAAATTCAGAGCATAGGTTTAAGTGCAGTCAAGTAGGACTAAAATAAAAGTACATCACCCTCAGGTGAGTCCTACATGTCAAGAGTCTGTCAGAATGCCGGAAAAAGACCTCGAGAGTCACCAACCGCTAACTAGAACCTGGAGGGGCGCAAAACAAAGATGAGTGGGTCAGTAAAACCAAATATTTCTCAAAACATTTCATTTAAAACATTTCTAACCCCTCACCGTAAAACCTGTATACTTTCCCAGAAAATAGTATATATAAAACCATATATAATCTCAAAACTCAAATCCCAAATCTTTAACATTTTCAAGAAAAACATGCCATGCCATGAATCAAAATATAAATCAGGTGAAATAAGGAATCAATCGGAGACCCTGCAGTTGGTCCTATACGATTAATTCAATAGCTCAATATCCCACTTAGCCGGAGTCACCACAGTGACCTATACGGCCCTACTCTGCACATCACTCGGAACTACGTAAGGTAGTCTATACAATGAAAGGTGTAAAAATACGCTCTAGTGCTTCTCTCATCAATCATCAGCGCGCATAACTAAGGTCACCCACTAGTCGGAATCACGCCTAGTGATCTATACGACTAGCATGTCGGAACCCTCACATGGTCTGTACGACATCCACCTACTTGGATCCAAGGCGAGCGTGCGGTGTGGTGAATAATATAAGCACTAACACCTAGGGTGCAGGTTATGAGCTCAAAACATCTCAACATCAATCAATTAAATGAATAAATGAACTCACCTGACTTACCTGTGCCTCCACAGCACCATGCAACATGTATGCATCATATATCAATTCATGTTTTTCATAAACTTCTATGCTTGGCATTTCAATTCATACTTTTCATAAACTTCTATGCATGGCAACTTAAAAACATTTTCTCATATAAAAGCATTTTCTGGGAAAACAATAGTATATAGGTAATACGAAAACAAAACTGCCCACTCACTGGTAAGTCGATGGGTCGTAGCCCCCGTGACGTCCCTGGATGCGCTCGTCCTCGGGATAAGTGTCACCTATATGCGAAACAACTAAAATAACATTATTTAAAGCACATCACCAACATTTCGAAATAACTTCTTATACGATGCTCAAATTGGGTATATGAATATACCACATTGACCTACTCGACGTCACGGACGTCGCACAATTTTTAGAATAATTTTTGGAGGCCGCACACGCCCCCACGCGCCAGGACAAGCACGGGGACACGCGCCCCCACGCGCATCATCTTCCTCCTTGGCTCGCCGGACTGGTTTTTCCGGCGGCCGGTTTCCGGCCAAACTTTGAACTCCTTGTTCTCCTTCATTTTTCACCCATTTTCTTCGTATTTTATACCAAAATGAAGCCCCAAACATGTTGAATCACAATAGACTAGTTTAAGGCTCTAAAAATCAAGAAATCTCACCGGAAAATTTCCAAGAAATTCGGCCAGAATGGAACCACGTGATCCCGACGTCCAAATCCTTCAAACGAAGCACTCCGAGCCTCCTTAGGACTTCACTAAGCTCACTACAAGCTTAGAATTCCCTGAAACACGACATTTTACGTGTGCATGAACAGTTGCTAAAAAATGGAGGTTCGGGTTCCACGTGATTTCGAGGGTTTCACTTCCTAAAACTAGTACCAATGAACTCAGAACGTCAAGAGGATGAAGATGCATACCTTGGTTGCCTCGATCCGTCGAGTTTTTGGAGGACTGGGTGTGTGCCGTACGTTTTGGGTGCATGGGAGTGTGAGAGATCGTGAGGGAGAGAGACAGAGAAGACACGGGGAAGGAAAGAGAGAGGTCATGTGTGGTCCAAACTAATCCACACCATCCTTTTTCATCCTAACCATACAAACAAAATTGCAAACCAAATTATCCCCAAAACTTATAATAATTTAACCCAAATAACGTTACGCACACATACCTTAGTAACGTCAAGGGTAAACCCGTCAATTCATGTTCCCGATATATATAATTCCCGGGACGGGCTGTGACATGGGACAATACTGTTTTATATCTTGAAAAAAATGTAGTTTTACTACCAAATAATACAATTTATGTTACCGCCCAAATCAGTCAATGAGTTAGTTCATGATATAAATGCAAAAATAATAGATGTAGAAGCTCGTGGGGT
This sequence comes from Malus fusca, assembly GCA_035220775.1. NCBI lineage: Eukaryota > Viridiplantae > Streptophyta > Magnoliopsida > Rosales > Rosaceae > Malus > Malus fusca. The sequence continues at coordinate 31,336,938 of CM069075.1, read as the reverse complement.
TTCTTTTGTTATTAAGAAGTTATTGTGTAGAAAGTAAGTTTACTTTGATTGCAATAAAATAAATTAAATGAGTTTGGTTTGGGGAGTTGACTTTGGATTTAAGTACCAAGTTGTATCTCTTTGGGATATTGAAAGGGTGCTAGGGAAATCAAAAAAATTTAAACCAAATTTGCAAACCAAATGATATGGTTGTGGATGATTGGATCATTACTTCAGCGTTAATTAACGTGCTTAATTACTATTAATGATCCATACTTATCAAATTTCATTGAGTGATTCTGGAACTCTACGTTTTTTGCTATAAAGTACCATGAAAAATGTCGAAGTAAACAAGGGGTGAACTACGAATGGCTTGATCCCGTCTTAGGGTACGTAGGCAATCTAACGCAAAGGTTAGATGCAACCATGAAATAAAAGAAAAAAGTTACTACGTTATCGAACCGTTTGGTTGTTTTTGGTCAAGTTTCGGAAACGAGGGATGGTAGCTTCATAAGTACTTTATGTCGTCATGTGTCGATCATGGTCGTATCTTGAGATCAAGGCGTGACACTCTACACCTCCTCTATACTCAAAACGACATAGTTTTAAGTATAAGCACGCTACAAAACTTTAGTATTCTTTTTCCGTAATGCTATATTTGGAGGAATGAAGCCAAGTTAATAAGAGATGAATAAAAATATATACAATGACGGATTATAAATGCACCACATTTGCATTACAAAGGCATATGAGAGGGATTTGCAACTCCGTCTAGCATACATTTGTAACTTGGTAATGGTCATGTAGTGCATTTCCGCATCTAAAGTTTTATAGCTTATTGCTTCCTCACTTGGCTTAAATCCCTTACACCCAAACAAAGCCTAACGGTCAAATTTCACCAATTTAATATAACCATGGAAAACAAATAGCTTGGAATTGTAACTCAATCTCAAATGTCTCTCAATCCTCAAACAATCAAGAATTGTGAAAATTAAAGTAATTTGAAATTTGTTTAAATTTGATCAAACATTCGACAGCTTGAGCTTTTGGGCTAAGCCGAAGATCGGTTGGGTGTTACAGATCAAAAATTTTAAATCAGACCCCAAACATGTTTTACTTTCCTGAATTTCCCATTGTACTCCCCCATGATCAATTTTCCAGTAACTTGTTTTTTCTTAAACCTGCTTCTCCAATAGTGAACAAGCTAGAGTGCCTTGGAGAACTTTAGGGCCCAGAATTCATGAGATTAATTCTGAAGTCGAACTATTTAAAAATATTGGGCAGGCAGAGCAGACAGAGATAAATATTTAAAGGAAATGACTCAATCTGTCTCTCTTTTATATGCTTACATGATATTGATCAAAATGAAAACCATCGTCCTCTCTTCGCCATCATCATCAAACGTCAGTCAAGCGACAAGAAGCTGCCAGATCTTCTCTCCTGCTGCTCATGGCACTGGAGTGACGAGATGCCCCGAGACCAAAATCTTCACTCATGTTCGCAGCAGAGCTCTGCACTAACCGCACCAACTGTTGCACCAGTTATTTATAATAAGATGTTGTAACTCGGCTAAGTCTTGCAAGATTTAGTTTCTTCGAGTTATGTAATATTTTGGCAATTTTGTAGTGTTTCTTTGTTTTAGGTAATTAAGTATTAGGAGACTTTGGATGCGGTCTCTAGCTATCAATGTTCTTTGACCGAAACCTTGTTGATTTTCGGTTTTTAACCGAAGTACTTGACATAATAATGTATAGGTTATTATATTTTTAAAACTAAAAATTGAAATATAAATGGTTTGATATTAGGGGTTTTACCCGATTGTAACTTAACTGTAATTTGCATCTAGATGTGAAAAGAGAAACATTGTACAAAATTTGCTCGATTTGCATCTATGAGGTTTTTTTTTAGTGCACGTTAAGTTACACATTTAAATAAGAATCGTTAGATGATTTAATCTAATAAAATATAACTGCTCTTGTTCAGATGAATTTAGGGTAAATTACATTTCACCCCCTCAAATTTGGGGTCGATTTCAATTCCTTACAACATCGTTAAAACATTTCAATTTCGTACATTTACTTATCATTTTATTTTAATTTCATACATCCGTTAGAAAATCTATTAAGTAAACCGTTAAGTGATGACGTGGCAAATATGGGATCCATATTTGAGCTGACGTGGCTGCCAAATTTGTGTCACGTGACAAAAAATATTTTTTTATGCATTAAAATAATAATATTTACCCTATTAAAATAAAAATTAAAAAAAAAAAAAAAAAAAAACCAAACAGAACCCAAAAATGATTCACCTCCTCTTCCCATCTCCGGAACCTTCAAAACCTCCAGATTCACCTCCCTCTTTCTGCACATCAAGATTAAGCAAACAAAATGTCAATCAAATTGCAAATTTGCAAACGAAAAAATTGGGTAAAATCTGTTGGAAAATATTAGTATTTTGGTTTATTTGAATGTTTGGTTTTATGGGTTTAGCCCGTTAGAATTAGGTTTTGTTAGAGATTAGGGTTAGTTTATTATAAATAGGGTGCTTTGTTATTCATCTGAGAACAAGTTATTCACAATGTAGTATCTTAGGGTTTTGTAGCCGTTCTGGCATTCTAGTTTGTTTAATAATATTCCTATTATTTTGTTAGCCTTGTTTGTTGCGCACTCTAATATTCAACTTAGTATCAGAGCAGGTTTGATCCTTCGGGATTTAATCTGCTTCTGTTTGCTCGTATCAGTTTGTTTGTTTTTAGATTTCGATATTAGTTGTTGGTAATCTAAACCGCATCTAGAGCATCTGCACCCTTCACGTTCCTGCACTCGCATCGATGCACCCTTGTGTTTTGCAGGTTCTTTGTGGAGAAGACTGTAGAAAAAAAAAAAAAAAAAAAAGGAAAAACGAAACAGGAAAAGGAGGAGGAAAAAGAAAGAAACTTTGAAGAAGATCCCGAAGAAAAGAAAGGAAAAATAGAACAGAAAAAGGAGGAGGAAAAAGACAAAAGGGAAATAGAAGGTTTTTTGAGGTTTTGACTTTGTGCCCACACGGGCAAGAAAGAAGTATTGATATTGATATTGATATTGGTATTGGTATTGGTATTGGTATTGGTATTGGTATTGATATTGGTATTGATATTGGCATCGGCATCGGCATCGGCATTGGAATTTGGAAGCTTGCATCCACATTTGCTTGTTGGCAAACTCATGTCGTGTACCGCCATGAGTTTGACGGGGGGTGTTGGAAAATATTAGTATTTTGGTTTATTTGAATGTTTGATTTTATGGGCTTAGCCTGTTAGAATTAGGTTTTGTTAGAGATTAGGGTTAGTTTATTATAAATAGGGTGTTTTGTTATTCATCTGAGAACAAGTTATTCACAATGTAGTCTCTTAGGGTTTTGTAGCCGTTACGGCATTCTAGTTTGTTTAATAATATTCCTATTATTTTGTTAGTCTTGTTTGTTGTGCACTCTGATATTCAACAATAAAAACTAACATTTCTCGGACCGTTTGATCGAAGACCTTCATGAAATCCTTAACGAATCTGAAAAATTCGGAAATGCACGATGAGATTGGAGAACCAAAATTGCGACTGAATCAGAGCGAATAAGAGAAACTGAAGTCAAATTTTGGAGGAATGCAAGAAGATTAAGGAAGAAAGAAGAATGACCTTTGAGTAGAAAGTTGAAGAGAAAGGAAAGGAAAGGATTTTCAGATCTCAGCATGCGTCGCCAGACGCGAGAGAGAGAGGTGGGGGTGAGGTGGTATGGGGTGGGTTTTTGGATGGTAGGGGAGGTGAAGAGAGAGAGGTGGGTCGGGGGTTCTGGGTTTGTTTAGTTTTTTTTTTTTTTTAACATAAATTTTTTTTTTTTTTTTTTGCCGCGTAGCATAAATTTGGCAGTTATGTTAGCATAAATGTGGATCTCATATTTTCCACGTCATCACTTAACGGTTTACTTAACAGATTTTCTAACGGATGTATGAAATTGAAATAAAATGATAAGTAGATGTATGAAATTGAAATGTTTTAAAGATATTGTAAAGAATTGAAATAAACCCCTCAGGCTTGCGGTAAAATGTAATTTACTCATGAATTTATTGTATTTACACCGTATAAGATCAGTCAAAACTACCAGAGTGAATTGGGCCAACCCATCAATGAGAAGGTGCATTGGGCCAAATGAAAGTGAAATTCTGGGGTTTTTGCTGGTATATCCTCAAATCAGATAAATCTTAGATCTTTCTTGTGATTTTGACCCTATTAACTCTATCCTCTGAAACACCTCCGTCTGCAACTGCAAACCATAAACAACTTCCAAGCTCTCGTCGAGAAGCACCTCCTCTCTCTCTCTCCAACTTCCTCACATTCATATATCCCCCACTTCAAATTCAAGCTCCAAAATTTGCAGCCAGGTTCGTTTTGCTCCTCGTTTTTTAATTCTTTCGTGATTTTTTCCCTTCTTTCTCCATATTCTGCTATTACCAAGCTTGTCTTTTATTTTTATTTTTATTTTTATTTTGTATGCATTTTTTTTCTGCTTAAGCTTATATTTAGTGAAGAGTATATTAATTAGAGGAAACAAGAACAAATAATCTCAGAATTTAGCCAACTGGGGTATTAAAAATGTTGAAACTTGGCCAGTTAATGAAGTGCTAAGTGGTTTTTGATTCAAACCCATTGCTAACCATACTTCTAATTTGTGTTTTGGATGTTTAGGTCAATGTGGTATGCTGTCTCTGCCCCAAACTATTGCATATCATATCCGAGAAGACCTTGCAGCCCTCCTTCTATAAGGAAGTATTCGGTTTCCACAAGTTTACGTGTGAAGGCTTGCTTACCGGATAATACCAATGGCGCTAAAGTGGAGTACACTCCTTGGCTGATTGTTGGATTGGGTAACCCTGGCAACAAGTACCATGGGACTAGGCACAATGTAATATTCCACCTTTATAAACCAGTTTAAGTGTTTCGGTTGAATTCTTTTTCATTACCCTTTTTTTCCTGTGGGTTTTGTACACCAGATTGGTTTCGAGATGATTGATGGTATTGCTAAAGCAGAAGGCATTGCGATGAATACAATACAGTCGAAGGCCTTGATTGGAATAGGTGGGTCTTCTGTAGTATTTTAAGTGTTTCAATTCTTGTTTTTCAATTCCACATTTTCATGTGTTTTGGTGTTCATTTAGATTCTTCTCTGTGATCAGTACAGGCTCCATTGGAGAAGTACCAATTTTGTTGGTGAAGCCTCAAGCCTACATGAATTATAGCGGAGAATCGGTGTGTTCTCATCGTTTCTGTTTGCTTTTTTTTTTGTGTCAATTTTGGCTCACATAACTGTTATACTCTCCACTACCCATAAGTGTTCTATGATAACTTTGTATTACTTATAACCTAAACTCTGTGACGTCCCAACGAAGGTGACAGGATACTCTATACTGGACAGACCATTAGATTGAGAATCCATAGTGTAAATTTCTGTTGCACCTAATGGAAGGGTTCAAGTAAACTTCAAAAGGAGCTTTCATTTAGTATAATTATTCCTAAATTCCTCAACGCTGCAAGCAGTTTTTGATGGAAGAAGAGCTGTGTTTCATGAAATACCGTCTTCCAGGAATATGTATAAGTAATAATGATTAATTAGCTCCGGAGTGTGCTTTCTGCAATTGATTACAATCATTTACCATTCACTCACGTAGAGTTTAACCTGGCTGTGAACTAAGCAATGGTGATTTGTATATCATTACATGTTTGAAAATTTCAAACCTTATCTTTCATTGTGGTGTGTAATCAGATGATTGACATTTTCGAGCTCATGAAAGATTATAATACTGTGATCAATTTTGTTGGCAAAATGGAATAACTTGATGAAGCAATGTGCCATTTTCATAAATATTTTTCTTCATGTTCATGTTTATGGGTGCACTTATGCCAAAATATCCATGAGCATCATAGTATGTATCTCCTTTTCTTTAGTTGAATGAGTAAATGCCAGTGTGATTAGAGCTACCTTACGATTGCATTTTTCCACCACTTATTCTCCTTTCGTTATTCTTAAGGTTGGACCACTTGCGGCATATTATCAAGTACCCCTACGCCATATTTTACTGGTATGCATTTTTTGTATCTTAATGTCAGCTTTACAAGATTAATAAATTCCTTTCTTTAATTTAGTTCATCAAGTTCAATGTCGCATTACATAAATGGGAGCCATGGACTTGTAGGTTTATGATGAGATGAGCTTACCAAATGGTGTTCTGAGGATTCAGCCAAAAGGTGGACATGGCTATCACAATGGGTATGTGTGAATATTAATTTTGAACAGAATTCATATGAAAATTTATCTATCACTTTCCTATGTTCTTTAATAAATATGTTTTCAAAATCAAGAAAAAGTAGTTTGATTCTTTTATCTCTTAACGATGCATAATGTTAGTTTGTCCAACTAGTTTCTGACTTAGAATTGAAGATTCTATAACTATAACTAACCCACTAAATGAGGTGGATTCTATAGTAAATTATATTTTCTGTGGTATGTTCTAATTGATGTCTTTCACGAGAGCTGCTAAATTAACTGTGTTGACATTCCTAATGAACAAGTATTAAGGACATTTTCTCAATTTTTGCAATCTGTACACTGCGAAGGTACGTTTGCACGGATGCTTTCTGTATAGTCCATTGTTAGTAAGTTTTCATGTACCATTGTGATTAAGTTCCATGCTTATTAAAAAGGATATGGAGCAGGAATCTTACTAGATTCAATTAGAGGTGTATTAGTGGTGATGTCATAAGAAGAAGTAAAAGTAAGTGGTTATAGGTTCTTAGTGTTGGCTGAATAGCAAGTGGATGAAGAAACACCCTGTTCGTGTCCTTTTATCTATAGATTCCGAACTAGAAATTAAATAAACATTATACTGATTCTAGAAAGGGATACTTCAGTCTCATATTTTAGCTACTCATACTTAATTTGACGGGTTTGACAGTTTGGCTACAGAAAACCGAGATTTTTTCTGTAGATTGTTTAGTTGTTTACATTTAAGCCTTTATTTCATTGCAAAATCAAAGGGTAACTATGCATCACTTTGTTTTTTTTTTGGTTACAACTATGCATCACTTTTCCTTGATATGCTTAGGAAAAAAGAAAAAGCCAATCTGGCTCAGATGATTTAGTTTAGAAGGAAGCAAAGACTATACATAGTCTTTCCGGGGTTGTTTGAGCTTTAAAAGTCCAAATGAATTTCAATTGCTCTTCTCAGAATCTTGTAGAAAAATGGAAGAGTCGGGGCACACTCAAAGTTGTTGATATGTGTGCCACTGGGTTTTATGTGAATTTGTGGTTAGGTGAAGTTATAGACTAGAGGTTGTTTGATAATATTGGAAGTGACAACAGTAACATTTTATCTGTCTCAGAAAAATTGTGCTTGGCGTGGATCATTTGAAAGTCAAACTCTTCTCTAGCTTGTTAGCGTTGCATATTTTCCTGTCCTTATTAAACCACTACCTTTTTATCTGCCATTTATGTTCCCTGATTCTTGCTTACCCAATGCTTGGCCATGAAGAAAGGAAAAGATTTAACCCAACTCGTACTGCCCCTAACCAAAATTACATTTTGTTCTTATTAGCTTTCTCTTGGTAAGCAAACGCAAAAAAAATTAAAACTTCTGTTTCTTTTGTTTCTTCCTCTTTTTCTCTCTTATTTTCTCTGCTCTCTAGTTGAAAGCATACGGAAGGCAGGAAGGAAAGAAAATAATTATGAACAGCTTGAACTTATTGTCCTGTGACACATTCTTTTAGAAATGCTGATCCACGTAACTCCATATCAGGCAATACAAAACTGATTAATAACGCGTCTGCTGAATCCCGCTCCTCTCACGTTCCAAATTTTTTATAATTGCTTTCTCCTTGTTGCAGTGTAAAAAGTGTAATGGGCCATCTGGACGGTTGCCGTGAATTTCCTCGGCTGTGTATAGGTTTGTTTCTTCAGTACTATGTTCAACCGATGGTTAGGTGTCTTAGTCCAAAAGGGTCTATACTTGCCTTAATTGGAAACTAAAAGAGGACTATGAATTATGTTTCAGGTATTGGAAATCCACCGGGAACTATGGACATGAAAGCCTATCTTCTACAGAGATTCAGTACAGTCGAGAGACATCAGGTATATCGTCATTTCTAAATAGTTCTGACTCATGGTATTAAGGAAATTCATTGATCACTTAAATGGTCAGAAAATATTTGCTTGCACGCACGCTCGCCATGCACATTCAAATGTTCACGCATCTGCAATTCACATTGTCTGTTCATCTCAATCGGTGTGAATTTCAACCTGTAATATCAATTCTGACCGATATCTGCTATATATGTGAACAGATTGATGCAGCACTGGATCAAGGGGTTGAAGCTGTGAGGACCCTGGTGCTGAATGGATTTGACCAGAGCATCACTAGTTTTAATTTGAGGCAGAAATACAAATATCACAAAGTGTAATTTGCACAAATCCTTTTGTGTGTCACATATTTCTTCTGAAACAGGTTTGTAATCTGCATAATATTAATGCCATGGCACCTTAGATTTTCACATCGTGTATCGATAGTTAAATGCGACTCATCTTGCCTTCTTGACCGATGTTTTGAGTCCCATTTTGCCCCCTCCGTCAAGTTTACCCGTATAATTGGAATCAACACTTGAATTATTCTGATCTTTCCGTTAATTAATTTCCGGTTTCTCTGCCGCCGGCCCGCCGCCGTTCTGGGAAGGATAGTGTAAAAAACTGGAGTTCTTACGACGGCACAGACCACTAGAAATAAACGCAGATATGGCTGCTTGAGATTTTGTTAATTTCAGGCATTAGCAATTAGTGAGGAGTTCCTGTGTTGAAGCCGAAGGGTTTCAATTTTGTTAATTTCACAGCCCCTAGGTTTGTGATGGTTTTCAAAGCGGCCCACAAAGTTTTAATTTTTTTACATAGGTTTTTAAATTGTATTAATTTTTTTTTTCTAATAAATCATTTGAATATTCATTAAATAAATGATATGGTAAGCATGACATTCAAAATTGATTTACCATGTAAGTCATATTTGCACCACATTAACAAAAAAAACTCTTCAATTCAATGGGAAAGTAGACATTCAAAGAGACAAAAAGTATAAATTGATAAAATTTTAAAACATCATGGTGCAGTATGAAAAAAAATTAAAACCTCATAATCCATCTTAAAAATTACCTCAAATAGACTAAAATACAATTAGCCAATTTTTTTTTTTCAAACGATAGGTTTTGTTAAATTAGTCACTGATAGAATTCGAACTCACACAGTCATGCAGAAATTCAACTCCTTTGTACCACTATGATAAATGACAAAAGTCTACGATTAGCCCTATGAAAATCACACATTCACACCAAGCAAATCTCCGGCTCATTGTTTACAATATTTGACCAATGGAGGCATAACGGGCCTCCAAGTGGAAACCTTACAAATCTCCGGCTTGTCTAAAGATCCTAAATAAAAAGTCTTTCCCCACTACAAAAAGAGAGAACTTTTTTGGAAAGTCATATCATCTTACGGCAATCTATGACCAACAATAAAAAGATCAACGGCTCTGGAAAATCCATCACGGAAAATCAGTCAAATCAGACCGTCGATAGGGTATCCAAAGCGATTTAAAATCCGAACGTTAGGATGCAAGAAAAAGAGTAACCTCCATTTATCGACCGTTGCAAATCCAAAATTTTCAATTGCAAAGTAAGAAAAACCCAAATCACAAACTACAAATGCCATTATTGAATCACCAACAAAAACTCAAATCTCTCTCTCCGCACACTGATTGAGATTCTAGAGAGGGAAAGAAGACGAAAGAAGAAAACAAAACTTAGCTGGGACCTTGAATTCTTCAACAATGGCCGAGACTAACAGCTCTCTGCAACAAACCAATCAACAAAACCCAGCTTTTCAATCTCTCTTCCAAGCCATCGACCCCATCTCTCTCATTCTTTCCCAGAACCCTACCCCAGATCAACATCCAGTCCCCCTGAGGTTCGCCACCGAGAGCTACCCCATGGAGAGAGGACCCAGATACACAGCCTACGCGGAGCTCAGAGAATCGCGGCTAAAGAGGAAGTACATGAGCCTGGAGGAGCTCGAAGAACCCGAATCGAAATCGACCCCATCGAAGAAACAAGTCAAGTTTCAGACCCATCTGACCAATTCGCGAAAGGGGTCTTCCGTTCTCGCTCAGTCGGTGCCCGACTTCTCAGCCGTGTTGCGAAAAGAGAACCGCAAGCCGCCGTCGAGGCTTCCGTCGATGCAAGAGATGACCCCACCGGCGAAGAGTTCGGCCAAAGCGGCGAACGGGGTTTTGTCGAATTCGAGAGGGAGTAAGTCGGCAAGCGCGGGGGAGAAGAGGTACAACAATGGCGGAGGGGTCATGGCGAGGAAGAGCTACGCGAGTATGGAGGAGTTGAAGGGGTTGTCGACCGCCGCCGCTAACGCTATTAGCGGCGAAAACAGGGGCGGAAGGAAGGCCAATGGCAATGCAAGAGCAATGCCAAAGACTGTTTTGGGATACAGACAGTTCTGAAAGTTTAGTGCTTTTTGGGTTTTTTTTGTCTCGATTCATTCTTTCATTGCTGAACATTTTGCTTGAGGTTTTATGACCTGGGAATTTGATTACAACTTAAAATTCTTTTCTTTTTTATTTGTTTCGGAATGTAACTAGTAAATGATAAAGTTTGATGGATTGTTTATCATCCTAAGGTTAAGAAAAGCAAAAGAAAAGAGTGAGAGAAAACGTGAGTATGAAAACATCTTCTCTTCTCGTATTTAGCCAATTACAAACGATATATTGCACTAATCTATACTAAGGTGAGGGAAGAGAGTTCGAACCCAAGATGCAATAGGTTGAAGTTAAAGTGCAAAAGGTTAGAGTGCAAAAGGTTGCTTAACTTTTATACAACTCAATTTTACTTGACAGTCTCAAAGCGGGAAAAAAACAAAAAACTGAAATCTTCTTGCATACCCTGGTAACTGATCTTAAAATTGAACTAGGCCTTCCATTGATTTGTACAAAAGAATACACTTGCTTGGTTTAACAGACAGAATTTAACATGTGACATGGCTGATCAAGGACCATACGAACTCAAAAAAATGGTAGCTAGAGTTTACATGAATTTCAAAAGGAACCCAGCAGCTGGCACTCACATAAGTCGATCACAACTTCATTAACCAAACTTTGAAGAATGTCTCCGTCAATTTCAGAACCGATCTCAAAAGCTTCGGTATTAAAATCTGTCCACTTACCCAGGGAATGACTCATATCCCATTCTATCAACTCATCAGGAATCATTCCAGCCAAATCCGTCCACTTCTGAATCCCCTCCCGAACCTCTTGAATCATCAACTTCTGGTTCATGCCTACGGGGAGTTTTTCCCAAAATCTGAATCCGGAATTGCAGCACCGGCCATATTTTGAGTCTAAGTACTCTATGACAAAGTCAAAAAGGAATTCACCAAGTTCTTTGATGTCCCCAAAACTACTGAACACGCAGAATTTTGTCATCAAGGTGTCGGCAATAGTTTCCAGATCAAGAAGCAAAGGACTGATGAATAGACCTTCCATTATGTTCCCCTTACTGTGCAGAGTCAAATCTCCAAACAATAGTTCAGCATTCAATATAACTTCATTTGCATGGGTGAGCTTGCCTCCACTCAATCTTTCCCCACCAGCATCGATGCTATGCAATATCCTCGACACATTATTGAAAAGAGCAGTTATTATCTCACTGCCAGTCTTATTTTTGTCCACTGAAGTGGCAGAGTCTACACTATCAGTATCATGACCCAATTGCAATTGATCATCAGAGTAATCCGTTGAGTGATGGTAGACGGACCTATTCCCTGTATCAGAAGCAATACAAAGATAAGAATCACATTCAGAGGATCTTACCGATACGAAAGAAAACAAAATCACAATTAGCTTTAGGGGGTTAGCCGAGTACTCTACCACCTCAGTTTAAAAAAGGTAATTATGAATCTGTTTTGCATGGCAATTCCTACTATTACTCAAGTACTCTACCTGAGCTATCATCCAGACTACTAGAAGAAAATGAAGCTTCAAGAACAGACCCTGGGCTCAAATGATGATCATCATGACAGATTCCAACTGATCTATCAGTCTTTCCACGAGCCTGAGGAGGACCAACAGAAGCTAAATGAGTCAAGAAATGTGTACCGAATCACCTTTTAATCAAACAGAAGAAAATTCTGAAGTTGCGCACAATGCAGGCACATTAACAGAGATTGACAATAATTCCTACTTTCTCAAGAAGTTAACGGTGAGGATTAAAATAAAGGACTATATAAACAACTAATTTTGCATGACAAGGGCTATCGAGCATTAACTACGATAGTTCCCCAGAAACTTATGCAGTAAAAGTTGCAGGAGAAGCAAATAGCAAATTAAGAAGCATACAGCAAATGATTGATTAGAGATGTTAACTAGAGTACTACTGAGAATTTGCATCATCTAATATACTAATGTTAAATCCTAGCTAACACCTTGTTCTTCTTCCTGACCTCTCTTTCTTCCTTTTCTCCCCTTTTTCTCCCTATTGGTTCGGCATCTCCTTCATATAATTTTCCCTAATACATACACAAGAGATGGCAGCAAACATCCTACCAGCAACCAACTCATGAATGCAATTACTTTGAAGTTGATAACTTTTTTTCTCTTGGTTAGAACTTATAGGTATCGTTTGGTATGCAGACGGGACGGGACGGGACGGGACGGGACGGAACGGAGAGGGAGCAAAGATGCCCTCGGATGGAAACAAGGAGGAAGAAGAAGGAGACGGAGAGGTTATAATTTTGTGTTCCACGGATGTGGAACGAATCGTTCCAGGGGGGTGAGGCGGAACGAAAATTCACCCAAAATTCGTCCCGTGGAACAGCGCGTTCCACCCGTTTTAGGCGCACCAAACGTGAGACGGAACGCCTTGTCCCACTCCGTTCTGTCCCGTCCCACGTACCAAACAGTACCATAGGGTACCAAGAGAGTAACTTTTGTGAATATAACCAAGGAGTTGCCCCCGGTTCATCAATGCATTATGAAATTCTAGTGGGTAGTATTTACAAGCAAACGGTGAGGAAAGTAAATCAATGGTTCAAGCAGCATGCTCTGTTGAAATAGCTTTCCAAATCTAGGACCCGATCTCAATGCAATAGCACATATTCCCACAACCTGAATTCTTCTTCATTCCACTCATCATCTAAATTACAAGTCAAATACATGGACAAGCTCCATACCATGTAGATGCCATAGTAACTACTGTTGCCAGACTGGAGTATGCATGCCCAAAGGCCTGTGATTTGATAAGCAGAATCCACATGCAGACTCCTCATAACTAAGAAAGAGTTGCCATTCTACTTCAAATTCCTGACACATTCTTATAACCCAAACTAGCCTGGTGGAAGCACTAAAGCTCCAGAAAGTCTAATGAAATCCATCAGGAAACAATGATGTATCCATTGTAGTCATCCCAGTTCAGGAATTTTTCTGTTTGTGTCCATAATATATACAAAAAAGCAACCACCAACTATATAAAACATGAATAAGTTCTTAAATTAAAAGAAAAACAAAAAAATTGGGACTTTAGTTTTGGAACCCATGTACCATCCATTTATAATTACATGAACATCCAATCTCAATAGCAGATGTGATAACTGTGAAGAAACTTCAACTTATACAAGAATATGAATATCTAAGCTTATCTGATGTAGGTCACCACTACTTATTAAGCAATACTTTCCATATCTATAATATAGCATCCATGAAATCAAACTCAAAAGTATTTCATGATGCATGGGACATGTATAAGGGATTAAACAGTGCTACATCCTAAGATGACTAAAATATAACGCTTTCCACCATGAAAAGCGCCCAACTATTATCCATGGGAGATCTTGCATGTAATGGCCAACTCTGATAGACAGTTATATAAGTCATACATCAGTTATATTAAGAATTGTAATCATACATCTAAAACGCAATTCTAAAAATGCATCATGTTAGACAAATACTAGAATCGTAACATGATAAACAAGCCGCCAAACCAGTTACCAAATACAAAAGACTCGAAATTTAGAAACATTGTTCTCTCAAAGTAAAAAAAAATATATTGTAACTGGTTCCCAAACTCAAATCGTTACACTTCCAGCATATTTTTTTTTCTTGGTATAAACGGTACAGGTAATGCCAAGTCAATAAACACAGTTGAATAAACAAAGAGACTTACAGGTGATGCTATATCTGTATTGGCCATGTGTCCGTCGTGAGAAAGAGAACGATCTGCAGACAAGGCAGATATTAGCTCTTGGAGAATCATAGCAGTGGACCTCTTGGATGAAGCACCTGTTGCCATGTCATCATCTTCTTGACAAGCAAGCTCCCTCAGTTTTTGTTCCAGAAGGGCACCAATATCATCTCCACTCAATGGCAATGGTTCTTGGGGAGGGGACTTTATGCAATTGTCTATGCTTGTACCTTGCATTCCTGTAGGGTTTCCAGTCTTGTTCCTGATAGGGGAATTAAATGTGAATGAAATAACATCAGTGTCCTTATTTCCATTTGCTTTGTTACCTTCTCTCCGACCGGCTAATTTATTCCTAGCAGAAGTGTGGTCCATCAAATGAGCACCATTTCCTAATCCTTTTCCAGTTGACTTATCAAACTGATAATTCTCCTGTCTTGTGGAAGTTGAACTAACAAAACCACTACTTTCAACTTGGCCACTACCATTGATCATCCTCCTTTTCCGTATTGTTGTCCTTAGCTGTGATGGGTAGTCATCTTTTCCAGGAAAAGTTTTCCTCTCTGTGTCTAACTTAGAATCGTTCACTTTGGTAGGCACCCTCGGTTGGGCACGACCACTCAGATTCCGGTTCAAGGCAACAAAGTCTTTGGTCCCTCTAACAGCATTTGCAGCGGATGAGGCTCTTCTGCCATCAAGACTATTTAGTTTGGATCTGGGTGGAATCCTTTCTCTTCCTAGTGACATTCGATGCTGCATCTGAGACCTATTCTTTGAGGTAATAGAAGATGCTTCTCCATTTTGAGGTTTGCATGGTTCACTTGACGACAACTGCCATGAAGCTAGACCTTCTGGTGGCAGAGACTTCCCTTCTGTGACAGGTTCACCAATGGATAGTATTTTCTTTTGACCACAAACTGATACAGGTTGGTTCCTAGTTCCCTGAAAAATTGCATCATTTTCTTGCCCCAAGTAGGATATGGATGACTTTGGCCTTTGTTCTGCTACCAGCGAAGAGCTATTGACTAAGTTTGAAGCAAAGGATGGGAACACAGGTTGTTGTTCCTCCACATTTGATGTTACGTCCACATCTACTAAATTACCACAACTTTTGCAAGAAGTTTGGCCCATCATAGAGTTGACTGCACCACCATTATAACATGCTTGATTAGAAATCCCCAGTGATTGAACTGCTGTTCCATCTTCCACAACCTCATCCACTTGAGGATAATGAAAAGAATGTGAGTAAGTGAGAGCACCCCTTGCTCTATTCGTAGACTGAAGTCCTGGTTCCAAAATTCTAGTAGCAGCATCAATCAACCGAGAAGTTCGTGAAGAATTCTTCCCAGAGGAAATCCTCGAACTCTTCACTGGTGAAGCAAGCTTTGGGTGATGCTTTCTCGAGCGCGACAAAACACTCTTAATTTGAAGTGCCTCGGCTCCAAACCTAGTCACTGCCCTCTTCTCATACGGTCCCATTTTCTGCAGCTTCTGAGGCCTTGATTCAGGCTTTGCATTTTCCGTCTCCAAATTCAATTCATCTCTATCATTACCATTATGGTTATTCACCAATGTCTTCTCTCCGCTGCCCCTAACATCAGCAAAGGAAGCTTTCTTGGGCTTCTCGCGTGTGGCGGGCATGGATTCAAGTCCCATAAGCCTAGCAACCAAACTTGGAGCTCGCAATTCATGCTTGTGCTCAAAATCAACGCTACGATTCACATTTTTCTTCGCATTTGGGAAACCCCCACGGTTTTCATCAGCAATCTATCATTCAAACACACATACCCAGCATGCCCAACAAAAGAAAGATAATTAAAACAATCAAACCCATCAAAACAAAGAAATAATCGAAATTTAGAAGCAATAAGATGCATACCAAATGAAGCTTCGAAACCGGCATTTTCTCATCTCTAAACTTCTTGGAAACTTTGTTTGCTCCTCGAGCTGATACATCAAATTAACACACAAAAATGTTGTCGAATTTTTTACATTTCGTTTTTTTTTAATTAAATAGGAAATAAAGAAGAGAAACGTAGCTTTACACGATGGAAAAAGACTAACATGGAGGAAGCAATTTCTTGGAGAAGAGCTTCTTCTTGGCGAACCTGCGGTTCCAGTCGAAGAGCTGGAAGAAAATCCCGACGCAACCACCCGGCCTATGCGTCTTCTTCTCTGCTATCGCCAAAGACGACGCCGTTGTCCCGGTAGAATCATTCATTTTTCTTCCCCACCACGGATGAAAAACCTCAAAGCTCCTTTCTTTCAAAACCCAAAAACCTCACCTTCCACCCAAAAGGTTGAGACCTTTTGCAGCCAAAAACTCAAATAAATCTACCAAACAAAAACCAAAATCCAATTCTTAAAAAACCCCATTCCACCAAAAAGGACTCACATTTCCTCCAAACCCAATTTTTTGTTTCTAATAATACCCAAAAACATACAACAAAAACAAAGAAAACCCGCCATCCGTACAATAATTACACTCCTTCAAGCGACTAAAGAACAAAACAGACGCACAGCAACAACTGTCCTGCAAGTGCAGAGCAACGAAAGCAACCTATCACCGTAAAACGACGAGGTCTGATGAAATATGTCCCTTTTTCGCATGCAATGGACCGAGAAAAGTAGCAGCTGAGAGAGAGTCTGAAGCGATTCAGATTGACGGTGAGGATGACGACGATGGAATAACGACCATGAAAAGCGCCGATCGAGAAAAAAAGGAATGCGCAAACGACACGTCGTATGTCGTCGCGAAGCCCTAGAGATCGAAACCAAGATGGAGAAGGCTCCTCTCTGCCATTTTCGCAGTCTCGTCACTGCAAAAAGAGGCTTTGGCTTTTGTACAGTAGCGTGTGCGTAGGATAAGAGAAGACGACAACAGTGTACACTACACCCCAAGCTCACTGGTGGTCAACATAACAGAGAGCGCGAAAAGTAAAATATTGTTAAGTTTTTGGGGTCGTAATAAAATATTGGTATTGTTTGGGGGGTTTGGGGGAATAGAATAGGGACAAAATTGGAAATAGAGTATTGGAGATTTCGTTGGGTCTACGTCTGTCGGCTATCTTGCACCCGTGTTTTAAACTTTTTAAAAAATCGATACTCTCTGTGCAAACGTTTACTCGCTGCCGGGAATGTCATAATCCTACTCGCCGCTGAAATGCTAGGGAGATTCTCCCACTCTGTCCCCTCTCGACTATCCCACGTCTCATCTTTTTAGCATAATTTTTAGGCCAAATTGGATTATTCATCCCCATTGTGAAAAAACTAGGAATTAAATTCCTGTGGTAAAAAATGTTAGCAAATTTAGTCCAAAAGTAAGATTTCTGTTAAATGACTGTTAAAAGTATAGGTAAAAATTTTCAGTTCCAATTGACATTTAAAATAAATAATTTTTTTATAACAATTAACAAAAAAAATAATGCTTAATTTTTTAAATAAAAAAAAACCCAAATTCAATGTCAATTGGAACTGAAAATACAGTTTTACCCCAACTTTAAATACAGTTTTACCCCAACTTTTAACAATCCTTTAACAGAAATCTTACTTTTGGACTAAATTTGCTAACATTCTAGACCACAAGGGTTTAATTCCTAGTTTTTTCACCACGGAGGTCATTATGCAAGTGTCCTATGACCACAGGGATGAACAATCCAATTTAGCCTAATTTTTATATTAATATTATAAAACATGAGAAATATTAAGGAGAGTAGGACTTTTCATACACTCTCCATTGTTTTATGTTTTTGATATAATATTTTATAAATAATATTAGTACGGAAATTTTATCAAAAATTTGAGGGTAAAAGGATTTATGAAAAATCTCACTTTTAAAAGAATCTTCTTAATAATACTAAAAAAAATTAAAATAACAAAAAATCTATGAAAAATCTCACTTAATACAACTATAACTTATTAAGTATCAAACAAGTTAAATACCCACAAATAGCCCAACTGATAAGCCTAATACCAACACTACCCTAACACATTTCTCTTGTGCAAGTTCTCTCCGCCTCCCTTTGCCCTTTCTTCTCTCTTATTCTCTTCGTCTCTGCGTGTTTATTTATCTCTTATTCGTGCCGCTAATCTCTTCCCATTCCTCTTTCTCTCGCCCACCATTCAACAGAAGCATCATCGTGATCATCAGCAAACAGATTAATAGTCAAAACTCCTCAACGCTTCTTAAGTTCTCAATTTTTACTCTCTACATCCCAATCTTATTTCTTGCGGTCACAAATTTTCTGGGTGTGAGGGCTCAAATTTTCTTGAATATGTAGTTGAAATATGTGTTTGGTGTTGAAAGTAAGATTAAAAAAAATATATATAATTCTTGTTAGAACTATAAACCAGCATGAACCAAAATCAAAATCGACATTAATGGAATTGTACAGTTTTAATAATAAATTTAGAGTTATGTTATTCCCACCCCATTGTCTTATCTTTTCACCCATCTTTTATTAAATTTTTTAATTACAAATTTGTTCATTTGTAAAATGACTAATAAGGACATTAATTATCCTCTTTTGTGTTAAAAAAAAAAGGATTGGGTTGCACGCTCAGTTTATCTTAAACGCTAACTCATCTTTCCATCTCTTGATTTAGATGACTTTTTCGTTGAAGAAGTAGAAGATGACGCTTCTATGAAAGAGCTAGAAGATTATGTTTATATTGAAGAGGTAAAAGAATAATTTTGTATGTGGGTATTTTGCATTTGCCGAAGTTTTCCTTTTGAATTTGGATACCTCTTTCCAATTGAATTTGCATACTTGTGACTTCAAGATCAGCAAAAAGGATTTGGGCAACATATCCTTAATTGCATTGCTTATTTGAATTTGGGCAACGTATGTTGAGAAACACAAAACTCACCTACGAAAATCTTTAAGCAAATCAAACAATCATTTCCTTTTTTTGCTGTTTCATTGTCGTGTGCATTTTAGAATGCTTGGAATGAATTAGCAGCACCCTGGCACGAGAGCCAGTTGAAATACCATGTTTGTGATGCATTATGAAAATTATATGTTGTTTTATAATTTCATATGTATGCATATGTTAAAGGTTATATTGAAAATAATAGTGGGTGGGGAAATAACATTTTAATTTTTTAACTTTTTAAGGAGGGTAGGATTAAAACGTGGATAGAGAAATAAGACAATTGGATGGATCTAGTAGCTCTCTAAATTTAAACAAAACCGAATCAAACAAAACCGTTGATAATTTTCAATTCTAGTTCCGGTTTGAGGGTGGAATTGGATCACACCCACCCCTAGCTTCGACTTCCCGCTTGTGCAAGGAGTTGAAGGACCATTGGCATTCTAAAAGGACAAGCGCTTCAATAAAGAAAAGAAAAGAAAAAAGAGCGTTGTACACTTGCAAAAAAACAACAATAACAACAATCCAACCCTATATTTTCTTAAGGATCGACCGACCGTGACAACTTCATGCCTAAGAAGAAATACTTTAACAATGAGTTGGGTGACTTTTTAGTGCGATGACCTTCTAGACCCATTAATATAATATATGGCTGTTGTTAGACCCAATAGATGAGCCTGAAGAGAGCACTACTGCAGCAACGAAGAAGACTACTAATATAGTTGGTGAGCCTGATAACTTTCTGGCACATAATTTGTAGGACAAGTATGCCCATACGTTAACTCTAGGCCTTGCATTGGCCATCGATAGGAAAGAAGTCTATGAAGAGACGTAACTTATTCTCAGACCTAGCGCTCGTTAAAATGCTATCCAACCAGTCATGGATGAGAATTGTGCTCAGTATGTGTCGACTAAGGAAACCATGCAAATAGTCTTGAGCAAATATCACTTCCTCTCCACTTATCAAATGGACATTGAAAAAGTAGCTTATAGATCGTGCTTACGTATTCGGCCCATTAAACGATGAGGCAATGATAGAATGAAGGGTCTAAGACTTTTGGAACTCACTCATGACCTATATAAAAGGGTTGAGTACCCCTTATAAGCAGTTGAATCCATGAGAAAAAAAAATTACATAGCGTTGTTGTAAAGTTCTCTTGTAATCCACATCGAATGTATAGCATATCGCTATAGTTGCGTAGCCCAATTTTAGAGTGAACCGCTCAAGTTGCTTTGTCCATAATCTAGCGTTACATCTCAAACCCACCAAAAAAATGACCACATTGATTTTTGTTGACCTCCCAATTTTTTGCGTTGATAATGCTCACCACAAATCTTCTACATTTAAAGCCCTTCCATCACCATGATCAACAACTAAACCGCAACCAAAATATCTTACGAAGCCTTATCACATAATCAAGCCTAACCGAACCTCATTTATCCGATGTTCTAAACATGTGGATCTTTAGCTACCACACTTCAAACTCTCATGCTAAGAATTTTTCGCCATTCATCTTCAACCATTTCCAGAGCTATTGAAAGCACTCCAGGAAGCCAAATACGAGCAGCTAGAAGAATAACAGTGTATTCATAAGGCTCATTTCTCCTTCAAGATATTTTGGGCCTAGTTCTCACTTACTCATCAGATTCGAAGAATTCAAAGGCTTTATTCACTCGTTTTACAGCAATCCAACAATAAACGAGCTTAGTCATGCATTCGAACAAATATGCCCCAAACAAAAATTTACTTTAGTTTGAAAATAAAAAATCTCTTTGCAATCTTTTCATCACTCTCTCTTCATCTGCAAGAGGTCCTTTATTCAAATGCATAGTGTTTTACTAAAAAACCAATAAGAAACCTTCCATGAGTTTATTAAAAGTTATACTCTTCTATCGCCAATTGATTTTGTGGTGGAATCTTCCTTCATATATTGTAACAAATTGATCAACAAAGTTATCCGATTATCTCAGACTTATCATGATTTATGTTCACGATCACTTGGACTAATTATTGCACAAACTAATGAGAACCCAATTCATATAATGCATCTTGTATGTACACAAAAAAAATTGAAGTTTCACTATAAAACCAACTGACTATATGACAAGTAGTCTAATTACTTATAGGCATATGCAAGGTCCATTCTTTCTCTGATGTGAAATTGATACACTCAACACGCCACTTCACGTGTGGCGAATTTTCAAGCCTTACACGAGGATAACTCAAATTGGATAACGTGGAGCACGTGGGGTTGTTGTGCTTCATCCATAAAACAACTTGCTCTGATACCATAAAAAGTTAAAGTTCTACTATAAAACCAACTCGCAATATAGAGAGTAGCCGAATTACTTGTAAGTACATATTAGATCCATTTTTCTCTGATGTGAAATTGATACTCTCAATAATACACACAAATGTAAAATTCATTAAAATAAAAATGAACAAGCTAAAATAATGAAACACCAAACCCAAGTTCAAAGAAAATGTCAGAGACTCCTCAAATACATAGATCAGACCTCTCTGAATTCTAACTTTTCATACAAACCATACACATAAATCGATATGAGAGAACGAAGACCAAATAATGCAAGAAAAAAGGAAAAGAGCATGTGGAATAACCAAGAAAAACTATGGTTACCTTGTCTTTTAGCACTCCAAGCATGTGGCTTGAATTATGCAGATGCCTTGTGGTATGTCCCCTCTCTTCATGCACCTCTTTATCTCTTTGTCTTCACCCTTCAAAACCCCTTTACTATTTGGCGTACAGATAATGTCCAAATAAATTTACAAATCACATTAAAAAAAACATACCACGAAACCAAATTAAACAATAAAAAAAAGTTAATCACTTGATCCCATAAATATATCATCATTTCTTCTTGGTCTTATCCTTGCCATTGGAAAAGATTGATCCAAAACCCAACATATTAGCTGCAGGAACATTTAGGACAGGACTAACTGGAGCAGCATTGCCCCCATATGATCCATATTGACCCTTTTTCAATGGAGGCTTTTGGTAATTACTCATTAAAGCAGAAGAATATTGTGAGGAGGAGGAGGAGGGCTTTTTGGATGCAGATTTATAGGAATTCTGCTTCTGATTCTGACCCTCTTTTGAAAACAACGATCGCTTCGCACTTGATGATGATGAAGAACCGGTTGAATTGCTTCTTGACAAAAGCGGCAAAGGACATAGGGTTCTGCCATATCCACTTCCGCAGCTGCTACTCCTCTTGAAACTCCAGAAAGACTTTGAGTTCTGCTTCCCATCACCTTCACTACTACTACTCGTCGTGTTCTTGCTCTCTTTCGCAATAGTTATTTTTGGGTCACGTTGGTTAGTAGCCGGTGCTGTTGGCAATGGAGGCATGATTTGGTCCAACTGCTTTGGCTGATGGGAAGACTTTTTCTTGATCTCAGTCGGGATCATTTTCCCATCCGAGAAAAGTTCGTCCGCGGAGGAGGACTCCTGCTCGAAGCTCTCGCGGACGCAGAAGTCGAACTCCATGCTCGAGTTCATACTTCTTGAGGATGAAGAATTGGATCTGAGAGGTTGGGTTTGTTGTTCCATAGATGCAACATCAGATTGGCAGAGATCATAGGAGAATGAAATCCTTGGACTCATGACGCCCATGCTGCTAGGGTTATCTGAATACAGCTCAACTGCCATTTTCCCTTAAGATTAACTTGAATTTAAAGAAAAGCCAAAGCCAGAAAATACTCAGACTACTGAAGAAGTTGGGATTAGAAAAAAACAAGAAAACATGTCGCTTTTGAGGGTTAAAACTTAAACATGGACAAGTCCAAGTCTAGATTTTATAGAACAGGGAATTCAAATCCACACACAAAGATAAGTGGTGAACTTAAGATTGTTTTTTGTTGTTGATGGAACCAATGAAGAAGATGGAGGTGATTTGGACAACAGAGAGAACTGAATGACCAAGTCGTTGAGAGTTTTGCTGTGTGTTGAGAGTTTTAGAGGGAGATAAAAGCAAGCAACCAAAGCAGGCAGGCCTCGGTGGAAGTAGCTGAGGGAGTGAAATTATGGAGTAGGATTCTCTCCCTTCTTTTTTCCGCTCCCTTCTTATTTGAATGGTCACGATTAAGCCACGTTAATATTTTATATTAATTTTTTATAGTAAGAGAAGAACAAAATAAGAGAATGTGAAAGGAATGGATGGAAGAGGATGGAAAGAGGAGGGAGATAATCCTAGTCCTGAAATTATTCAGCTGCTGTCTTCAAACAGGTAGGCCATGTTTTTAGCGACGTGGGGAAAGGGGGTTCTAGCAAATTGTATGCTTACCTAATTTTTCTCTTTTTCATTTTCAATTGCTTCTTAACCCCAAAAAAAAAAAGTCTTTCCTTTTTTCTTTTTCCAAATCTTAATTGATGGAATAATCATTTTTAAGATTGATATTAGAATGATATGTCATCAAAACTAAATTTTGATCAGTTCAACAATTGAAATTTAATAGATAATCATTTTAGCCATTCTATTTTTATAGCAAGTTGGGCAAAATTTTGAAGGTCTATGTTTTAACCATCATGTTTCAGAAACCATCAGCAGGGATAGTGAGCGGAAGTTATCGATTGAGGGATCACAAATGATTACTTTTTTTTTAACAAACGATATATTTCTACACTAAAGGGAGGGTGGAAGAATGAGCTAAGCCTCATAATGGATCAGTCATAATAATGTGGTTCAAATATGTTTTTGGCAAGAATCAACCTATGATCTCTCACTTACAAATAAAGAGGAATATCACTAAACTATTGTTTTTTTTAAGAATGGATTGAAAGGGTAAATGAAATATAGCCATAAAAGTAGTTTAAATAGTGACACAACCTTATAATTAACAACATAAAGAATTAAAACAGGAGAGTATGTGTGACAACCCGTCCCAAATCTTACATTTTTACAAAATTTAAAAGTGTGATTTTACAAAAATGCCTTTAGAGGCGAGGGTCTGACATCCGTTGACCAACGTATAGCGAGGTGTATGAACTAATACTTAGCGTTTTCTTGAAGTACTCGACGTTACGAAATTATAAAACCGAGAAGTACTTTTGTTTAGTCGCTATTTATATATTTTATACATTTTATAATGATATATTTGGTCTATCAATTAGTGGTTTTAAAAATTAGTGGAGGAAGACGAGGAAGAAGAAGGAGGGGACGGGAGAGAGAACAGAGGGAAGGGCTGCTGCCTAATCAGAGAAGAGGAAGAGAGAGACTGCCCAATCAGAAGCAGAAGCAAGGAGGGAAAGGAGGGAGAGTGGCGAGCGGGGGAAAAAGGGGGAAACGAGTTCCCAACCAGTGACCCGTGTACATCCATTCCCATTTCTTCATATTTTCCGGTGGTTTTCCATCGGATTTCTCACGAATTTGGACCAAGAAACCATTCCCAATCATCCCCTAGTCCTTTCCTCTTCCATTCCCAATCAGATTTTATGGGATTTGAGCTTGAATTCGAGTAGAACGAAACTATGGGTTCTGAGGGTGCCATGACAAAATTCGACAATCGTGAAGGTAATCCAGCAAATTGCTACCACCACTAGACTCCCCTATAACCCAGGAACAAAGCCCAATCAGTGGTGGAGGCGTCGGAACACGTTTGGAGGTCGAATCGAAGCACGCCCAATTCTAGGGTTCCGACGGGTTTTGATGAAATTGGAGCCTTTCCAGGCCAAATTGGCCTTGGTCACAGGTATGAAAGTTGTTCTACTCATTGAGGTCTTCAAATCTGAAAATTTTGGTAATTTTTAGAGATAGTTGATTTTTCCGGCGAATCGGGGCGGCCAACCGCCACCCACGATGGCGCGTTGCCAGAGGGCAG
The DNA here is from genome assembly GCA_035220775.1 of Malus fusca. Lineage (NCBI taxonomy): Eukaryota > Viridiplantae > Streptophyta > Magnoliopsida > Rosales > Rosaceae > Malus > Malus fusca. Next base: position 31,311,951 of record CM069075.1, on the reverse strand, counting down.
CCAATGCTATTTTTAGGCTATATTTGATGCCTTGAATTCAGTTTTGAGAATTGAATGACGTAGATTGATTGTTAGAACCAAAATTCTCTAAGATACGTTAATAGGCCATTATATGAATCGACGATCCGACCGTTGGATCGTCAACAAACTTTAATAGGTTATTATTCATAATATTTGAGGAATATAGGAACTTATGGATAGGGAATCTGATGTATGAATCTTCTCGAATAAGATTTGTAAGTTCGTAAAATAAAATGTTAACCGCCACTTGGTTTTCGCAATTGGCGGAGATCCGACCGTTGGATCGTTCCGAAACTTTAGTATGTTATTCTAGAAACATAATGTGAATCCTTGGAAGTTACGGATCAGAGATCTAATATGTAGATCTTCTAGACCGAATTACATAGACTCATATGCGATGTAAGTTATGTATTGTATAAACGAGAATTCTAAGATATAATTTGATAATTGGTCACAGGCGCCGATCGATTGTGACGCCTCAATATTTGTGCTAGGAAGTTGTAGCGCGGACTCCAGGTGAGTGGATCTTTCCTTGCTTATCATATTTTTTTTCATGATTGATAATTCTATAAATGCTTTTAAATAAAACTGAGAAATTTATGCCATGACATATATGTATTTATATGTTATAAAATACTATGAGATGGTTGAGTTTAGATTTCATCGTGATATATCCATATGCGAACTACGAATGACTTGATCCCTGTTTAGGGTACGTAGGCAGTCTAACAAGACGTTAGATGCAGCCATATAATAAATGAGAACGAATAATCGAGACAATAGTCTAGTTTGGGAAATTGAGTAGTTTGAGGGACATTGGTGGAAATAGTATAAGATTTGACCCTATGTTTTAGTGGTTAAATGTTGATCATAAATCATTGCTTGAATAATCAAGAAATTGAAGTAAGGAGAGGGAATTAATTGATAGTTAATTTAACTAGTGTTTAATTAGGCTTATCATCGATGATTACTCTCAAAAGTAAATAGTTTGGGAATGGGGCACTACAGTTTAGACATTCTAGACCAATTGTTTATATGTTTATATATATCTGGAAATATTATGAAATGTTTTAAGTTTAGATTTCATCATGGCATATCCATACGTATATTTCTTGCACATAATTATTGTGAACGCTTTGAAGTGCAAAGGTGAATGCAGGACACACAGGTAAGTTCAGGTAAGTTTAGGTAAGTTCAAGTAAGTATACGGTATTAGTTGAACTGATGAGATATGTGATGAGATATGAATATGTCGTATAGGTCACTAGAGGTGACTCCGACTTATATGCTAGCCATGATTGATGAGATATGTGAAGGAAAAATTTTGTCCTAGCTAAGAACAAGTAAGAATATTTGAATACATATGCAAACTATTAACATATTAAAGTAGGCATGCATTAAAAAACAATTCATAAAACCCATGACTTTCAAAGCCTAGTATATGGTGAACCAATAAACTCTTTAACAACATTAAAGAGAAGGAAAGATTTAGAGTTTCTTTACCCTTGAAGCTCATCCTTGATTACACAAGGGATTCACCCAAGTGGAGGGCCTTCAAGTCACCTCCTTGCTCCTTGGATATTCCTTGTGATTTTCCTCCTTTTAGTGCTCCTTTGCTTCTTTGAGGATTTGAGGATTTGTTCTCCAAAACATCAAAAGCTTGATGTCTCTAAGTCTCCACACCAAGGATGAAGTGTGAAGATGAAATGGATGACTTAGAGAAGAAAAGATTGCTAGCTAAATCCCCTCTAAGTGGCCGGCCTCTTTAGAGAAAATGAGAGAAAGTGTTTCACCTCATTTCACCAAGAAAAACCCTAATGAGAAAAATAGCTATAAAGTTGCTTTTATAACTCTTTTCTTAGGTGAGTGGCAAACTTGCAATTAAGCAATCCTTCACCCTCTCCTCACCATGGCCGGCCTCTTTGTTGTGATTGGGCTTATTGCCCATTTTGTTTTAGTTGTCATACAACTTAAACATAATGGGCCTTGTGGACCAAAACACTTTTGGGCCCCGAAACCCAAAACCAACTTAAAAGCCCAATACGAACCTTTCGTAAAATTAATTAACTAATTAATTAATCTTGTGAAGGAAATTTTGTGAAAAACATGTTCATTTGAATAACATCATATAGCATGCAATTAACAATTAAAGGCGGAATCATGCTTTCATGCATTCAAAAACAAAACATCTACCATGAAATTCAAAGCCTAGTAGATTGGTGAACCTTGACTCAACTTAAAACAACAATTTGTTAGTTGAGAAATATTTACCTTTGTAGATTCCTCTTTGCATATGCAAAGGATAATCACCCAAGAGATAGGGCCTTCATTCCTTGCTTCTTAGCTCCATGGATTTGGTTGGAAGAATAGGTTCTCCAAGTTCCCAAAATTGAGAACCTCTAAAGATTCTACACCAAGGTTGGATTGGAGAGGAAATGAGTGACCTTGAGGAAATAGAATTGCTAGACAATATCCCCCAAGGTGGTTGGCCTCTTAGAGAGAAATGGAAGCTTTGTGTTCTCACCAATTTTCTCTAAAATCAACAACTTATGAATTTTAGGTTATAAAGTTCTTTATATAGTCACTTCTTTAAATGACCTAAAGAACCAAAAACCCTAATTCAACACTAAATGGATATGGGCTTTTGGGCCTTTGTGAATCTTTATTCATTAAGTTGTCATACAACTTAAGTCAATGGGCTTTGACGTTCGAAGCCCATTGGGCCTTAAGGTCCAAAAACTATCCCGAGGTCTTTAACGAACTTATTCGTTTGATTAATTAACATATTAATTAATCCTTGCCATAAATAATTAAACCATTTAATTCATCTCCTTTGTTTCTTCAATCTCCACCTTATTTGGTGTACGATACATTAGGTTCCTTTTAGCGAGGCAGTGGGCGATTAAAACCATTTTACATCGATTGTGAATTGAAACTTACTTTCAATTCTCCCTTTAGTGATTACACACGTTTAGGGCTTCCACAAACCATGAGTGACACCTAGCAGCATATCATGGCTACCCAAGCTAATCAGAAGAGGTAGAGAACCTATTCAGTTTAGGATTACAAATGCAATACGGTCTTTCTCTAATCTAATACTCTTGACCACATTGTTTGGTTTGATAGTTTATTTATTCATGTCTACTATCCAATGTGATTCATTTGCATTTTATGATTACCTTGAATGTGATTTGGAACGCATTCCCCAATCTCATTCATACTCTGGCCAGAGATTTTAATCATATCATAGAGTATTCTCCCTCAAGCCAATTGAAGGTTAGAGATCCCTTGTTGCGCATTCACTTGTCTCCATGACTAAGTGGCTTAACCCCAATGATGTCGTGGACACCCCGATGGGGTGACTTTGGCATAATCAAAGATCAAGGACTTAACCACAAGATAACAACTGTGATGCCTCATGTCAAAGGACTAATTTGCATTATCCCAACCTTGAGTTCTCATGTGACATGAGTATGAGAACTCCTCGTTGATCGTGTTCAGTGAACTCATTCTCTATTGAGCACCTACGTACTTGTCTTGATGTCACACACACCAATGACTCGAGACTAGTCACTCTCCCTGAGAGAAGACATAGCACATACTGATCTTATCGGACTGTCAATGCCCAATTGGCAATCCTATGATCAGGAACGTTTAGGATGTGTCTACGAAAGAATGGTCTCATTAATCTAACTTCATTAGATTGCATTCTTCCAATCACATATTCCTTGGACTTTATCGTTTAAGCATATAACATTTATATGAGACGTCTCAAACAATAATGTTTGCCCTTTATATGTAAACTAGATTAGTTTAACATGTGAAATATCCGTAAAGTATCATCATATGAATGGCTTTAGGGCACATTTCCAACATCTTGACCATTCTCAATTAAACCATTTAATTTCTTATCCATCTCATTTATATTTCTTCACTTTCACCTTTACTCGGTGTACGATCCATTAGGTTCCAATTAGCGAGGCAGTGGGCGATTGTTACTCTTAATGATCGATTGTGAATTGAAACAACATTTCAATTCTCCCTTTGATTCGTGTTTGCTAATCTTCAAGGCTTCCACAAACCATGAGTGACACCTAGCAGCATATCATGGTTACCCAAGCTAAGTAGAAGTGGTTGAAGAACCTATCCAGTTACAACTACAACGCAATACGGTCATTCTTTAATACAATACTCTTAATCACATTGTTTGAGTGATAGTTTGTTTCATGTTTACTATCCAATGTGATACTTCTCTATATGATTCAACTGAATATGATTTGGAACAAACTTCCTAAGTCATATTCATATGCTTTGGCCAAAGACTCTCGAATCATATCTTAGAGTATTCTCCTTCCACCATGGAAGGTTAGAGATCCCTTGTTGTGCATTCATATGCCTACATGACTAGATAGCTTGATCCCAACAATGCCGTGGACACTCCAATGGAATGCCATTTAACATGATCAAAGATCAATGACCTAACCATTAGACATCTATGATGCCTCAGGTCAAATGACTACTTTGCATATTGCAACTATCGAGTTCTTACATGACATGTATGTTTGAACTCTCTTTTGATCGTTGTTCAGTGTACTCGATTACTCTTTCGAGCACCTATGTGTTTATCTTAGTGTCCAACACTAAATGACTTGAGACTTGTCATACTCGCGCTTGAGTCGACATAACACATACTAACCTTAGCGGATTGTCAATGCCCAATTGGCAATCCTATGGCTAGGAACGTTTTAGGAATGAACATAAGAGAAAGGTCTCGTTAATCCAACTTACTTGAATCACTTATCTGTTAGATCAAATACATTCCTTGGATTCCCTTATTGCTTAAACACATGATACAATAAATAGTGATTAACAATAAGCTTTGCCCTTCATTAAACATATAAACGTTTAATACAATAAGTATTCCAAAAGCTATTACATCAAATGAGTGGCTTTGTGGGCATACTTCCAACAATCTCCCACTTGCACTCAAAGCCATCCTCCCATGTATCTAATACCCATCTTTTCCATATGGCGGTCAAGTTGGATTTGAGACATTGGCTTCGTTAGTGGATCTGCTACGTTATCGGCTGAGGCAACTTTGAGGATGTTTACTTTCCCCTCGGCAGCATATCTTCTAATGATATTAAAGCGCCTGTCAAAATGCTTGTTCTTTTGATGTGCCCTAGGTTCCTTGGCTTGAGCTATCGCCCCACTATTATCACAGTACAAAGTTACTGGTGATGTAATGGTTGGAACCACTCCAAGTTCAGTAATGAACTTCTTCATCCAGAACGCTTCTTTGCCGGTTTCAGCTGCAGCGACATATTCAGCCTCTGTCGTGGAATCAGCAATTACACTTTGTTTCTTGCTTTTCCAGCTGACAGCCCCACCATTCAGAGTGAATACATATCCGGAGTTGGAACTTCTATCATCGACGCCAGATTGGAAATCTGCGTCTGTATAGGCTTCCACTCGCAACTCTGTTGCTCCTCCATAAACGAGGAACATGTCCTTAGTTCTTCTTAAGTACTTAAGGACCGTCTTGACAGCTGCCCAGTGTTCTGATCCTGGATTAGATTGATATCGACTAGTAATGCTCACAGCATATGCGATATCAGGCCTTGTGCATATCATGGCATACATGAGACTTCCTATGGTGGAAACATAAGGAATAATATTCATTTGCCGTATCTCTTCAGGAGTCTTAGGTCCCATGGACTTAGAAAGGTGAATTCCATGTCTAACAGGAAGAAAACATTTCTTAGATTGTTCCATCTGAAACCTACTTAGCACCTTATCAATGTACATAGATTGGGATAATCCAATTAGTCTTCTGGATCTATCACGATAGAGCTTTATCCCAAGTACATAAGATGCATATCCCAAATCTTTCATGTGGAAGGTTTTGGACAACCACACTTTTACAGAAGAAAGTACTGCAGTGTCATTCCCGAATAGTAATATGTCATCTACATATAACACTAGGAATACTACTGCTTCCCCAACGACCTTTTGATAAACACAATTGTCGTCTTCGTTTTGAGTAAAACCAAACGTTTTGATTTCAGTGTCGAAACGAATGTTCCAGCTCCTGGAGGCTTGCTTAAGTCCATAAATGGACCTTTGAAGCTTGCATACCTTAATCTTTTCAGACTTGGACACGAAACCTTCGGGTTGAGTCATATAGAGCTCTTCCTCTAGGTAGCCGTTCAGAAAGGCCGTCTTCACGTCCATTTGCCATATCTCATAATCATGGTACGCAGCTATAGCAAGCAAAATCCGAACGGACTTAATCATGGCTACAGGAGAGAAGGTTTCTTCATAGTCAATCCCTTCTCGTTGCCTGTAACCCTTGGCTACGAGTCTAGCTTTATAAGTCTCCACGTTCCCATCAACGCCTATCTTCCTCTTGAAGACCCATTTGTTTCCAACAGGTACTATACCTTCTGGAGGGTCTACAAGAGTCCAGACCTGATTTTGATACATGGAATCCATCTCGAATTTCATGGCCTCTTGCCATCTCTTCGAATCAATGTCGGACATTGCTTCAGTGTAGTCCCTAGGGTCCTCCTTTGTGTCATTGTCACCTAGAAGGTGCAATTCCGCAAAGTCATTGTCTAAGCCATACCTCTTAGGTGGCTTACTAACCCGTTCAGATCTACGTGGAGCTAGGGGTTTAGGAACAGGGTTGTCAACTTGTCGAGCGCTTGTTTGTGGTTCATTATTAATCTCATTAATTTCCATCTCTTTGCTTATAGTTCCTTTGAGAACAAATTCGTCCTCTAGAAACTTAGCAGTTCTGGCGACAAAGACTTTCTGGTCGTCAGGATGGTAGAACTCATATCCCATAATTTCTCTAGGATATCCCATAAAATAGCATCTTACTGATCTCGCTTCAAGCTTCTTGACATATGCTTCACAACCCTAAATCTTAATGTGATTAAGACTTGGCTTTCTTCCATGCCATATCTCATAGGGCGTTTGTGAAACTGATTTGGAAGGTACTCTATTAAGCAAGTCAGCTGCTGTATATAGAGCGTATCCCCAGAATGTTACTGGTATATCTGCGGAACTCATCATAGAAAGAACCATGTTCATCAAGGTTCGATTTCTCCTTTCAGAAACCTCATTAAGTTGTGGAGTTCCCGGTGGAGTCTACTGTGATATTATTCCACACTCTTTGAGATAATCTAGGAACTCGTTACTCAGATATTCACCCCCTCGATCCGATCTTAGGATCTTTATCTGTTTCCCAGTTTGCTTCTCAACTTCATTCTTGAATTCTTTGAACCTTTCAAAGGATTCTGACTTGTACTTCATAAGATACACATAGCCAAACCGAGAGTGATCATCGTGAAGGAAATTTTGTGAAAAACATGTTCATTTGAATAACATCATATAGCATGCAATTAACAATTAAAGGCGGAATCATGCTTTCATGCATTCAAAAACAAAACATCTACCATGAAATTCAAAGCCTAGTAGATTGGTGAACCTTGACTCAACTTAAAAACAACAATTTGTTAGTTGAGAAATATTTACCTTTGTAGATTCTTCTTTGCATATGCAAAGGATAATCACCCAAGAGATAGGGCCTTCATTCCTTGCTTCTTAGCTCCATGGATTTGGTTAGAAGAATAGGTTCTCCAAGTTCCCAAAATTGAGAACCTCTAAAGATTCTACACCAAGGTTGGATTGGAGAGGAAATGAGTGACCTTGAGGAAATAGAATTGCTAGACAATATCCCCCAAGGTGGTTGGCCTCTTAGAGAGAAATGGAAGCTTTGTGTTCTCACCAATTTTCTCTAAAATCAACAACTTATGAATTTATGTTATAAAGTTCTTTATATAGTCACTTCTTTAAATGACCTAAAGAACCAAAAAACCCTAATTCATCACTATATGGCCGGCCACTCTAATGGATTTGGGCTTTTGGGCCTTTGTGAATCTTTATTCATTAAGTTGTCATACAACTTAAGTCAATGGGCTTTGACGTTCGAAGCCCATTGGGCCTTAAGGTCCAAAAACTATCCCGAGGTCTTTAACGAACTTATTCGTTTGATTAATTAACATATTAATTAATCCTTGCCATAAATAATTAAACCATTTAATTCATCTCCTTTGTTTCTTCAATCTCCACCTTATTTGGTGTACGATACATTAGGTTCCTTTTAGCGAGGCAGTGGGCGATTAAAACCATTTTACATCGATTGTGAATTGAAACTTACTTTCAATTCTCCCTTTAGTGATTACACACGTTTAGGGCTTCCACAAACCATGAGTGACACCTAGCAGCATATCATGGCTACCCAAGCTAATCAGAAGAGGTAGAGAACCTATTCAGTTTAGGATTACAAATGCAATACGGTCTTTCTCTAATCTAATACTCTTGACCACATTGTTTGGTTTGATAGTTTATTTATTCATGTCTACTATCCAATGTGATTCATTTGCATTTTATGATTACCTTGAATGTGATTTGGAACGCATTCCCCAATCTCATTCATACTCTGGCCAGAGATTTTAATCATATCATAGAGTATTCTCCCTCAAGCCAATTGAAGGTTAGAGATCCCTTGTTGCGCATTCACTTGTCTCCATGACTAAGTGGCTTAACCCCAATGATGTCGTGGACACCCCGATGGGGTGACTTTGACATAATCAAAGATCAAGGACTTAACCACAAGACAACAACTGTGATGCCTCAGGTCAAAGGACTAATTTGCATTATCCCAAACATGAGTTCTCATGTGACATGAGTATGAGAACTCCTCGTTGATCGTGTTCAGTGGACTCATTCTCTATTGAGCACCTACGTACTTGTCTTGATGTCACACACACTAATGACTCGAGACTAGTCACTCTCCCTGAGAGAAGGCATAGTACGTACTGATCTTATCGGACTGTCAATGCCCAATTGGCAATCCTATGATCAGGAACGTTTAGGATGTGTCTACGAAAGAATGGTCTCATTAATCTAACTTCATTAGATTGCATTCTCCCAATCACATATTCCTTGGACTTTATCGTTTAAGCATATAACATTTATATGAGACGTCTCAAACAATAATGTTTGCCCTTTATATGTAAACTAGATTAGTTTAACATGTGAAATATCCGTAAAGTATCATCATATGAATGGCTTTAGGGCACATTTCCAACAATCTCCCACTTGCACTAGAGCCAATCAGCTTGGTCATCTGTTATGATTCCTCTTCTGTAGTCATTTCCTAAATGGCTGAATAGTAGGCCTAGGAAATGGATATCTATATGTTATCCATAGAAGCAACCTTGAGAATATCGACGTCACCATTATACATGATTCCCAATCATGTGGTTCAGTCTCTCATATGAGTTCGGATCTTGATGAGACCTTGATTCCCAGGCTTGAGCTATCGCCCCATTAGTGTCATACACTTTCTGGTTGGAACCGAATAGAGAGTTCATAAATGAACTTTCCCATCCAAACAACATTGTTGTAAACTTCTATATATGGCAATATATTTTGCATTTATAATGGAACACACTAAAGTCATTACTTTAATGTTTCCATCCAAATATCTCTTTAGTCATAATAAAGAGGTATCTGTTAATCTCTTCATTCATAATGAAGAAACATTCAACGATGGATCAGATTCATAATCTAACACATTTACGCTTCCTTTACGTTACTCTAATTCTTCCTCATTCTTCGAGGAACCTATCCTTTAGTATTTCTTAAATACTTAAGGATTCACTTGACAGTTGCCATGGTTCTGATCCTGGGCTTGCATTGATATCGCCTTGTACCTTTCTTGGTACAACTTATATCAACGTTTTTCATACAATATGAAATACGTAAATCACCTTTCTGCGTATGCATAAAGGATTCTCTTTATGCAATATTTCTTTGGGAGTCAAAGGGTACGTTCCCTTTGAGAAGAGCTACCTCCTAGTCTCACTAGAGTTGTTCTTCTGATTGAAGTTTATCATCATATGAGAAACTTCCTAGCATATTTTGTCTATTATTAGGGCATGATATAATCCAATTATATCCTAAAATCTATCATTATAGATTTTCATCCCATGTATATAGACTATGTCTCCCATATACATTCTATCGTTATAGAAAGTTTAAAGTCATAACTTTAACGAAGAAGTATTCTTTTCATTTCCAAAATTAATATATCATATATATATTCTAAATTTTAGGAACATGATTAACTCCCACTAATCTTTTGTAAACCTAGTAAACAAAAGATTCATTTACATCTTTATGAGAAATCAAACGTTTTGATCTTTCTCTCATAAGACGCTTATGGCTCCCACTAGCTTGCTAAGATCCATGATGGTTGGATCTCTACAACGTACATGTCTTGTGATTCATAGTATTTAGACATAAATTATCAAGACTATCTTAATAATGGTTTCGGAAACCTATATCATGTCCAAACATTGAATCACCATTTAGTTGTAGCTAGCAATCTTTGAATTAATTGAAACTAAGACTACGTCAAAGATGGTTCCTTCAAAGTCAACCATTCTCTTTGATTGTAGTCACCTTAAGCTACCAATTAGCTATGAAGGTTTCATTATTTCGGGTCAAATGGTACTTTACCATTTCCTTGAGTATATATCGTATATACACTCAATGTAGTCATAAAGTTCAAACCATTCAACTGAGACGGTTTAAAATTCCTTTTTGACTACCTTGGAGCTTTGTGGTATAGGAACTAGGTTGTTATATTTGTTGATTATCATCTTGTCTCTCAAAGAACCCATTCTTTTGAGTTCTATTCCTAGTTCATTTGCTCTAAGGCAAATCACATTGTAGGATTTACAATGAACTACTCAACAAACAACATTTGTTGGTTGGTTTATAGAAGTGATATCCAAAGGTTAATTTAAGGATATCCACAAGATAATTTTTAAACAAATATTGCTTATTAGCACACAACCCCAAATCTTAACATGATTAAGATTTGTCTTTCTTTCCAACTACATCCTATGGAGTTATGAAAATTTTGGAAGATCTTCTAATTGACAATCATATTGTCTTAGAAGCATATATATATCCTATATATGGGTAATTGATAATATCCAACGAACTAAATCTTATTCAAGTTCGTTCTTCTCCTAATGGAGAAAATCATTATCTTATGATGCTAATTTCCTTGATATCTTTCAAGGAAACTCATCTAAAGTGTTACCTTTCCTTGGATCAAATCTAAGGAGGTAAGTACTTTAGACGTCTTACTCATCAACTTACATTTCTTGAATTCTTTGAAACCTTTTGCAAAGTATTCGGACTTGTGTTTATTCATAATAAACTATAGTCCAACCGAGAGTGATCTTCGGTGAATGTCAAACAACATGAGTAGTATTATGTTGTGGACAAGTGCCACTAACATCTAAGTGAATTAACCTCAATAACTTTGTGATTCTTTCTTCTTTCCAAAAGAATAAAGATTCGAACATTTCGCCTCTATACAATTTTGACAAGAAGGTATTGGATCCGGATCTAACGATCCAAAGCATCCATCTATGACCAACTCGTAATTTATGTTTTAGAGGTATCACAACTCAGTTGGGATTAGTCACTATCTTGCAACCTTTTGGGTTTTAAGCATCATTATATTCTAAACAGTTAACGCTACCATATCATCTCTACTATAGAGACAATCAATTAGATTACTATAATCCAATCAGTGATTAATAAAGAACAATGTTTTGTCAAACAAAACATTCATCCATCTCTACTATAGTGACGGAATTAAGTTCCTTAAAATTGGAATGTAAAGACAATCTTTGGTTTTTCCAATTTCTTTGGTAGTTCATATGAGGAAGTTAGTACCATCTGCTTTCGCAGAGATCTATATTTTATTCACGTTCCGAATGTGAAATACTTTCTCTTCTCTCATTAATCTTCTACTTCTTATTAGCCACACTTTTACAACGATTGTAAAACATTGTTACTAATACGGAATCAAGCATTCAAGTAGAAGAACCAACTGTTTTGAACTATTCAAGAACAATTTACAACACCTTCGAAAGGTGTGTTCTTGACACTTGCAAGACATTTCTTGCAAATACCCCTTCCAATGTCCATCCTTTCATAAAGAAAGTTTGTTCCCCTGGCGTTAATTTTATCTTCTTCATTTGACTTCTCCTTTGACTACAATAGTCATGGTCCCTAAACTCCCACTATCTCTCTTGAAACCTTTTTCAATTGTGTTTATACACATTAAACATTTTGGAGAGTGTGTGGTTATTGTTCACTACATAGTTTACAATAAACTTAGTGAACCATTAGGATAGGGACATAAAGGTGAAGTCCTAGCTTAGTTTCCGTCTCGTTAAGTGGTTTATCACTTCAACACTCAATGATTCAAAATCATCATAAGTCCATGTTGATGGACTATTTTTGTCAACCAATCATTATGTTCTAAACATAATTACAAACTTTCAAGAGTTGTTCAAGGCAACTCTTATTTGTTCATAAGTTCCTTTGTTCATATAACGAAGGAATAAGCATTGGTTGTTTGTGTTGTCCTCTTCATGATAGACATTTCTAACATGTTCTTCCAATGATACATTATCAATAGGAAGATTGTGAGGATGAGACTTCTTAGGTACATGCACAATCCATTTAAGACAATCTTTGGGATTGTGTTACCAAGTCCGGAAACTAAAACATTCGGATTTTCTTTGTCAAGTTTTGGATAGCGTTTGCAAATATATTGGTAAACAAATACATAACGAATATAAATTGATTGATTTTAAGCCATTTGATTCGGGTCTTTAAATCAAATAGCACCACCCACTATTTTTGGCAAATTCCATATCCCTCATTGGAATTCGAGAGTTTTGGAGGAAACTCTTAGTAGGTTATGGGAGACTCACTATTACCAAGCCCACCTCACAATGATATGATGTTGGCTAGCATTAATAATAATGAGAGAGTACGCTTACTCATTTGCAACTAATGCAAGTACCCATCAATTTGGCCTCTAGAGAATGTTGCCTCACGATGATACGATGTCGGCGCCATTGCACTTAGTTAAGTCATTCCCACCATGCTTAGTTCGTGAAGGGGTTCAAGAATAGCCTCACGATGATACGATGTCGGCCATCCTCGTTGCCTACACTAACCTCATCAAGTATGTATATAGACTCCTCCTGAGTATAAGCATGCACTTTGTACTCCCCCATGATAGGGTGAAGCCGGTGTACAAGTCATAAACGATTGGAGCCTACCACGGTGGAAGGCCACGAAAGAGTGTTCTAAGCACTCTCACGCTTTTCAACTTAATAATGGTTTGGTTGAGGGTTTTAGGTCTCATCACATATAAGTATTCATTTTAATCTACATTAAAACAATTTTGGTCCTATTACAACTATTGGTCCATTTGTTTTTAGTTGTATATAATACTCCCACTATGCTTATAAAACAGTTTTTAAAGCAAGAGTATATGATACTACTAACATAAGGTTTGCATTCATTTGATGGACTATATAGTTGCCTTAGGGCCTTAGGATGACTATGAACCTTTGTTTAGATTCAACACGAGCCTAGTGTTGAATCTCGGACTAGGGATAGAGATTGATTTTAGTTACGCGTTTAATCACATTAAGGCGTGTTGTTCCTAGGGGCGTTGGACCCAACTACTTCATTTTCATGCATATCAAATAAAGCAAGAAAGAAGTACTTCAAAGTAAAAGAGAGCTTATGCTCTTTACAACATTTGCATAAAACAAATTACTTTAAAGTAAAGAAGAGCTTATGCTCTTTTACAACATTTGATCAAATCAAATTACAACCAAAATTAATCTACACATTCCCATGGTTCAAACAAATTTGAAACGGCCTTTCACATAGCTCAATTATCGTAGGCTTAGGTTCATAATCACCCTTTAATTAATTAACATTTTAACTAATTAAATTGAATGCAACATTTTCATTTGGTTTTTGTATCCATAAAATTGATTTAAATGGAGCTAAATGAAATGAAAATCCAATTCTCATTTAAAGAGACAAAACAATTTTTGTTTCCTACTTAATTTGGGCCATCATGCAATAACCACAACCTTTTGGGCTATATTGCGAAACACAAACTTTTGGGGTCACTTTGTAAAAACACAAAAGTCCACTACTTCATGTAATTTCAACTAGAACCCAAAAATTTCAACAAATACAAAAAACTTCATTAAAGGAGCAAAACAATTTGTCCTTTAACGTTTTTGGGCCTTAACGTAAAAACGTAAACTTTTGGGCCAAAGTGCAAATACACAAAAGTATCAAAACTTTATGTAATTGAATAAAAGACCCAAAAATACCCTATTTAATTAGGGTGGCCGGCCATGATAGAAAAAATATGATTTTTACAAAGTTTTTGTAAGTGGGTTTTATTAGGTGAGGTAAAGATGAAATATTTTGAATTTATGTTAAACTTTTAAAAAAGTTTGTCTACCATTATAACCATTAATTGAATTTATGTCAAACTTTTAAAAAAGTTTGTCTACCATTAAAACCATTAATAATACTTTACAAATAATTATCACCCACTAAAATCACCCACTAAAATTAAACCAAAACTTTATGTAAAAACATAAAACATTTTGAATCAAAACTTCAAAACTTTTTGTTCTTGGCAAGAACTTCAAGAACATTGAAGAACACTCATGAAAACTCATAATAGCTCCACGAATGTTTTCACTCACCAAAACTCAAATTTTCATCACTCAAAAGAGGGTTAACATCCTAGGGTACTTAGGGGTTCCAAAAGTCACTTTAAAACCATTTTAACAAGACAAACATGAACCCAAAAAATCACCCTTTGGATTTGGCCGAATTTCCCAAAAAACATGGCACCAAATTTTAGCTCCAAAATTCATGCTCATATGAACTACATCTACAACATTTGAGATGGCAAATTTTCTAACAAAATTTACATTCAAAGAAACAAGAATAAAGCTTGTAACATATTACAACTTTTAAATCAAAAACTATGAACTACAAAACCCAAAATGATTCACCAACTACTAGACCTAGGCTCTGATACCACTTGAAGGAAATTTTGTGAAAAACATGTTCATTTGAATAACATCATATAGCATGCAATTAACAATTAAAGGCGGAATCATGCTTTCATGCATTCAAAAACAAAACATCTACCATGAAATTCAAAGCCTAGTAGATTGGTGAACCTTGACTCAACTTAAAAACAACAATTTGTTAGTTGAGAAATATTTACCTTTGTAGATTCTTCTTTGCATATGCAAAGGATAATCACCCAAGAGATAGGGCCTTCATTCCTTGCTTCTTAGCTCCATGGATTTGGTTAGAAGAATAGGTTCTCCAAGTTCCCAAAATTGAGAACCTCTAAAGATTCTACACCAAGGTTGGATTGGAGAGGAAATGAGTGACCTTGAGGAAATAGAATTGCTAGACAATATCCCCCAAGGTGGTTGGCCTCTTAGAGAGAAATGGAAGCTTTGTGTTCTCACCAATTTTCTCTAAAATCAACAACTTATGAATTTATGTTATAAAGTTCTTTATATAGTCACTTCTTTAAATGACCTAAAGAACCAAAAAACCCTAATTCATCACTATATGGCCGGCCACTCTAATGGATTTGGGCTTTTGGGCATTTGTGAATCTTTATTCATTAAGTTGTCATACAACTTAAGTCAATGGGCTTTGACGTTCGAAGCCCATTGGGCCTTAAGGTCCAAAACTATCCCGAGGTCTTTAACGAACTTATTCGTTTGATTAATTAACATATTAATTAATCCTTGCCATAAATAATTAAACCATTTAATTCATCTCCTTTGTTTCTTCAATCTCCACCTTATTTGGTGTACGATACATTAGGTTCCTTTTAGCGAGGCAGTGGGCGATTAAAACCATTTTACATCGATTGTGAATTGAAACTTACTTTCAATTCTCCCTTTAGTGATTACACACGTTTAGGGCTTCCACAAACCATGAGTGACACCTAGCAGCATATCATGGCTACCCAAGCTAATCAGAAGAGGTAGAGAACCTATTCAGTTTAGGATTACAAATGCAATACGGTCTTTCTCTAATCTAATACTCTTGACCACATTGTTTGGTTTGATAGTTTATTTATTCATGTCTACTATCCAATGTGATTCATTTGCATTTTATGATTACCTTGAATGTGATTTGGAACGCATTCCCCAATCTCATTCATACTCTGGCCAGAGATTTTAATCATATCATAGAGTATTCTCCCTCAAGCCAATTGAAGGTTAGAGATCCCTTGTTGCGCATTCACTTGTCTCCATGACTAAGTGGCTTAACCCCAATGATGTCGTGGACACCCCGATGGGGTGACTTTGACATAATCAAAGATCAAGGACTTAACCACAAGACAACAACTGTGATGCCTCAGGTCAAAGGACTAATTTGCATTATCCCAAACATGAGTTCTCATGTGACATGAGTATGAGAACTCCTCGTTGATCGTGTTCAGTGGACTCATTCTCTATTGAGCACCTACGTACTTGTCTTGATGTCACACACACTAATGACTCGAGACTAGTCACTCTCCCTGAGAGAAGGCATAGTACGTACTGATCTTATCGGACTGTCAATGCCCAATTGGCAATCCTATGATCAGGAACGTTTAGGATGTGTCTACGAAAGAATGGTCTCATTAATCTAACTTCATTAGATTGCATTCTCCCAATCACATATTCCTTGGACTTTATCGTTTAAGCATATAACATTTATATGAGACGTCTCAAACAATAATGTTTGCCCTTTATATGTAAACTAGATTAGTTTAACATGTGAAATATCCGTAAAGTATCATCATATGAATGGCTTTAGGGCACATTTCCAACACATCGGTGAATGTGATATAGTAGGAGAAGCCTTCTCTCGACGTAGTAGACATAGGTCCATATACGTCAGTGTGGATTAACCCTAGAATTTCAGTGGCACGCTCTCATTTTCCAGTAAATGGAGATTTGGTCATCTTCCCTTTCAAGCAACATTCACAAGTACCTATCTGGTCATTACCCAATGGGCGGATATATCCGTCTTTCGACATTTTGTGAATCTTATCAAGGTTCACATGTCCAAGTTTAAGATTCCACATCTTTTCTTGGTTAACTTCTTCTCTAGCCCTTTTGGGTTTTGAGGTATTCTCGCCTGCAATACAGTGCATCCCACTATTCGTCTCTAGGTGAAAAAGTCCCTCTATCATATTACCATGAGAGATAATACGACCGTTCAAGTATAAAGTGCAACTCATTTTGTCAAACAATACTGAGTGCCCATCTCGTAAAAGCTTAGAGATGGAAATCAAATTCTTTATACATGAAGGAAAATATAAACAATTTTTAAGTTCCAGGACTTCCCCAGAGGGTAGGTTAAGCATGTAGGTGCCTATTGCTTTTGCAGAGATTTTAGTGCCGTTCCCAACTCGCACAACCATCTCCCCATTGCGCAGTGACTTGCTCCCCGCTAGTCCCTGCATCGTATTACATATATGTTGACTAGCGCCTGAATCAAATATCCAGGAACTGGAGCTCACTGTAAAAGAACTCTCTATGACAGAAATAGTCTCTTCAAAAGTTCGTGTCATAAGGCTCGCAATGCGCACCCTGTATTTCTTCTTCCAACGTTCATCATTTCCACAATGAAAGCATGTTCCTTTGGATTTATTTGCCTTCTTCTTATGCAACCTTTTCCTTGTGTTTGCATTCTCACTCCCACTGTCCTTTTTGAAACCTTTTTCAAATTTACAGCACATGTCAATCATCTCGTTTAAAGAATGATCGAATCTATTCACTTTATAGTTTACAATAAACTTAGGGAAATCATCCGAGAGAGATGCGAGGAAAAAGTCTTGGGCCATTTTCCCATCGATGGAAGTTCCTAAACTTTGAAGATCTTGAAAGATCCTTTCCATCTTTTGTCCATGTTTATAGACCGATGTCCCCTTTGCCATTTTGGCATTCATTAGACTACAAACATTTGAGAATCGTACATTACTAGTCTCATTGTCATGCATCTTATGCAAACTTTCAACCATGGCACTAGAAGTGTCCATGTGCTTATGTAGCTTCATAAGTTCCTCACTAAGTGAAGTGAGGATTAAGCATTTGGCTTGTAAATCATCCTCATAGTGTCTAACATATTTTTGACACTCCTCCTTTGAAGCTAGTTTCGTAGGAGGTACATGAGGAGGGGATTGCTTAAGCACATACAATATGTCTTTCACCTTTGAGACATTCTCAATGTGATGATACCAAGCAAGGAAACGTTGGCCCCTAAGGCCCCTTTTGTCAAGTATAATGGTGGGTATAATTTTAGGCACGTCGTTAACTACATAACATAACAGAAATCGTATTAGATTGTTTGTTTTAAAACTACTTGATTGGGTCTTAAATCAAATAGCACCACCCACTATTTTTGGCAAATTCCACATCCCTCAATGGAATTCGAGAGTTATTTTGAACTCTAAGCGGGGTATGGGAGACTCACCAGTACCAAGCCCACCTCACGATGATACGATGTTGGTTAGCAAAACTAATGATGAGAGAATAACGCTTTATTCATTTACAACTTTTGTAATTACCCATCTGTTTGGCCTCTAGAGAATGTTGCCTCACGATGATACGATGTCGGCTCCATTGCACTTAGTTAAGTTATTCCCACCATGCTTAGTTTGTGAAGGGGTTCAAGAATAACCTCACGATGATACGATGTCGGCCATCCTCGTTGCCTACACTCACCTCATCATATGTTTATGGACTCCTCCTGGATGTAAGCACATACTTTGAACTCCCCCATGATAGGGTGAAGCCGGTGCATGAGTCACAAACGATTGGAGCCCACCACGGTGGAAGGCCTACGAAGAGATGTTCAAAACATCTCTCGCTTATCAACTTAATATTCGTTTGTTGAGGGAGTAGTTTTGGGCTACATCAAAATCATTTTAATCTTATTAAAAGAACTTGGGCCTATCACAACCATTGGTCCAAGTTAATATGAATTAGTAGTTTATAATACTCCCACTATTTCGATGAAACAAGCGAGACTATATGGAACTACTAACGAATGCATTGCATCCTCATATGGACTATATAGTCATATTAGGTTTTAGGATGATTATGAACCGTTTGATTTGATCCAACACGAGCCTTGTATTGGACCTTGGGTTTAAGGTAGATAGTTGTTGATTTTAGTTACGCGTTTAATCTAATTAAACCGTTATTTCCTATTGGGCGTTGGACCCAACTATTCCAATTTGCATACATATAAACAAAAAGGAATACATGAAATAATAAGAAGGGCTTATGCCCTTTTACACCACAAATGATGGACTTATGTCCATTTACAACAAATTGAATTAATCAAATTACATTCAATTCTACACTATTAAACCCAAACATTCATAACGTAAAGCGGCCAATCACATAGCTCAATTATCGAGGCCCTTGGTTCATAATCACCTTTTCTTAATCAATCATATTAACTAAGAAAGCAACTTAGACAATTGGTTTTCGGATTCATAGAATTGATTTAAATGGAACTAAATGAAATGAAAATCTAATTCTCATTAAAGAGACAAAACCATTTTGTTCTCATTTTATTTGGGCCAAAAGGAAACTATGACCACAACAATTGGGCCACAATGCAAAAACAAAAACTTTTGGGGTCACTTTGAAAAAACACAAAAGTCCACAACTTCATGTAATTTCAACTAGAACCCAAAATTTTAATAATGTAAAAACATCTTTAAAGGAACAAAACAATTTGTCCTTTAGAGTTTTTAGGCCTAAACGTAAACTTTTGGGCCAAAATACAAAAACACAAAAGTATCAAAATTTTATGTAATTGCATAAAAGACCCAAAAACACCCCCACTAGGGGTTGGTCGGTTTTTGAGTGTGAAAGAGTGTGAAAGGGTTTTGGTGAAACAATCAAAGGTTTAATAAAGTTTTATGCAAGTAGAACAAGCAAGTGGATTAGTTAGGTGAAGATAAAGGTGATGGGTTTATGTGTAAGAAAATGTTTTGTAAAACTTTAATGGCATTTATCAACCCTCAACAATAATCTATCACCCATCCAAATAAACCAAAACTTTATGTAAAACAACAAACACTTTGAATCAAATCTTCAAACCTTTTTGTTCTTGGTAAGAAACTCAAGAACATTGAAGAACACTCATGAAAACTCATAAGAGCTCCATGAATGTTTTCACTCATCAAAACTCAAATTTTTACAACTCAAAAGAAGGTTAATATCCTAGGGTACTTATGGGTTCCAAAAGTTATTTTAAAACCATTTTAACAAGACAAACATGAACCCAAAAAATCACCCTTTAATTTTGGACGAATTTCCCAGCATTCATGGCACCAAATCTAGTTCCAATATTCATGCTTAAATGAAATACATCTACAACATTTGAGATGCAAAATTTTCAAGCAAAATTTATATTCAAAGCAAGAACAAAACTTGTAACATTTACAACATTTAAATCATAAATCATGAAAATCACAAAACCCAAAAGGATTCACCATAAACTAGGCCTAGGCTCTGATACCACTTGATGGAAATTTTTTGTCCTAGCTAAGAACAAGTAAGAACATTTGAATACATATGCAAACTATTAACATATTAAAGTAGGCATGCATTCAAAAACAATTCATAAAACCCATGACTTTCAAAGCCTAGTATATGGTGAACCAATAAACTCTTTAACAACATTAAAGAGAAGGAAAGATTTAGAGTTTCTTTACCCTTGAAGCTCATCCTTGATTACACAAGGGATTCACCCAAGTGGAGGGCCATCAAGTCACCTCCTTGCTCCTTGGATCTTCCTTGTGATTTTCCTCCTTTTAGTGCTCCTTTGCTTCTTTGAGGATTTGAGGATTTGTTCTCCAAAACATCAAAAGCTTGATGTCTCTAAGTCTCCACACCAAGGATGAAGTGTGAAGATGAAATGGATGACTTAGAGAAGAAAAGATTGCTAGCTAAATCCCCTCTAAGTGTCCGGCCTCTTTAGAGAAAATGAGAGAAAGTGTTTCACCTCATTTCACCAAGAAAAACCCTAATGAGAAAAATAGCTATAAAGTTGCTTTTATAACTCTTTTCTTAGGTGAGTGGCAACCTTGCAATTAAGCAATCCTTCACCCTCTCCTCACCATGGCCGGCCTCTTTGTTGTGATTGGGCTTATTGCCCATTTTGTTTTAGTTGTCATACAACTTAAACATAATGGGCCTTGTGGACCAAAACACTTTTGGGCCCCGAAACCCAAAACCAACTTAAAAGCCCAATACGAACCTTTCGTAAAATTAATTAACTAATTAATTAATCTTGACCATTCTCAATTAAAACATTTAATTGCTTATCCATCTCATTTATATTTCTTCACTTTCACCCTTACTCGGTGTACGATCCATTAGGTTCCAATTAGCGAGGCAGTGGGCGATTGTTACTCTTAACGATCAATTGTGAATTGAAACAACATTTCAATTCTCCCTTTGATTCGTGTTTGCTAATCTTCAAGGCTTCCACAAACCATGAGTGACACCTAGCAGCATATCATGGTTACCCAAGCTAAGTAGAAGTGGTTGAAGAACCTATCCAGTTACAACTACAACGCAATACGGTCCTTCTTTAATACAATACTCTTAATCACATTGTTTGAGTGATAGTTTGTTTCATGTCTACTATCCAATGTGATACTTCTCTATATGATTCAACTGAATATGATTTGGAACAAACTTCCTAAGTCATATTCATATGCTTTGGCCAAAGACTCTCGAATCATATCTTAGAGTATTCTCCTTCCACCATGGAAGGTTAGAGATCCCTTGTTGTGCATTCATATGCCTACATGACTAGATAGATTGATCCCAACAATGCCGTGGACACTCCAATGGAATGCCATTTAACATGATCAAAGATCAAGGACCTAACCATTAGACATCTATGATGCCTCAGGTCAAAGGACTACTTTGCATATTGCAACTATCGAGTTCTTACATGACATGTATGTTTGAACTCTCTTTTGATCGTTGTTCAGTGTACTCGATTACTCTTTCGAGCACCTATGTGTTTGTCTTAGTGTCCAACACTAAATGACTTGAGACTTGTCATACTCGCGCTTGAGTCGACATAACACATACTAACCTTAGCGGATTGTCAATGCCCAATTGGCAATCCTATGGCTAGGAACGTTTTAGGAATGAACATAAGAGAAAGGTCTCGTTAATCCAACTTACTTGAATCACTTATCTCTTAGATCAAATACATTCCTTGGATTCCCTTATTGCTTAAACACATGATACAATAAATAGTGATTAACAATAAGCTTTGCCCTTCATTAAACATATAAACGTTTAATACAATAAGTATTCCAAAAGCTATTACATCAAATGAGTGGCTTTGTGGGCATACTTCCAACAATATGAATATGTCGTATAGGTCACTAGAGGTGACTCTGATGAGATATGAATATGTCGTATAGGTCACTAGAGGTGACTCCGACTTATATGCTAGCCATGACTGATGAGATATGTGATGAGATATGAATATGTCGTATATGTCACTAGAGGTGACTCCGACTTAGATGCTAGCCTATATGTGATGAAATGTTAGCATATATATAGTGAATATACATGATGAGCTAGCATATGTGATGAATACGTGATAAGCTAGCAGACGTGATGAATATGCGATAAGTTAGCATATGATTATAAATATGTGAAGCATGACTTGAACTGATATATATATGTGTGTGTGTGTGTGTGTGTGTGTGTGTGTGTGTGTGTGTGTGTATTTTTATATTCTAATTCTGGAAATTATACAGGTGTTGTAGCGAGGGGTTCTAGAAATTTATATGGTTTCTATTAAAATTTTATCTACTGGGCTACTCACCTTTATCTTGTCTTCACCCTCCAGGTCTTCTTAGCTGAGATTTCTTATCGTCGAGGAATCGTGGCGATTCTTAGTATTGAAGATTATTTCGAGGGTACGATTCTTAATTCACTCTTCTGTACTTGCTTATGCTCTAACATCACGTGTGAAGTGGGTTCATTCCCGCTCACCAGTGCACTCTGGTATTTAGGCACTCTTAGGTTTAAATTTATACACAATATTTCCACATCATCACACTTTATGGCTTCGTCACCTACCAGGTGTCAGCCAGCACAGCTCCATTCGGAGTCCTAGTGGACATTCTAGGTTGGGGTGTGTCAGTATGAAAATACACAAAATATTTAAAATATGTTTTTGACCCACAAAAACGATCTCAAACACTTGAAATCCATCTTAAATCGTAGTAAAGCGACGAGTTTCATTCTCTTTATGTAAAGATATCCTCAACAGAAAGTGAATTGCCAAAACTCCAAAAACATTATTTATGCCGGAATTCGTCAATCTGAGCTACACTTCTAGTACTCCTACGTCAAATACGTTAGTAAAATATAAGGCGCAAAAACATCATTTACGCAAAGTTGTGCACAATGTAAACGCTGAAGAAAGTTTTTATTTATCTGTATAATTAAAACATATATGAAAAACACAAGGGCAAAAGTACTTCACAAGAACATGTATATATGTGTATAATACTTGAACTTACTCTCACTAACTAGAAGTCTAGAATGAGTATGTACATTCCAAAGCATTGTAATTTGTAAAGGTTTTCAGTTATATTAAGCTTATGTACGCATGCACGTAAACTTCAAGAGCAGGTATAACCAAAAGCAATTTTTATGGGCATGCAGGGCATCTAACTTCTACTTTCCCTTATGCTACTATCACGATAGGAAATCGACTTGTGACCCTAATCTAAAGCAGCAAAGATGATAATTGGGTTTGTCACATGCAATTATATTCCAATCATGCATGTGGCTTACGGCCTACTTTAATTCTTCATTACTTTCCCCTTTAACGTATTTTGAGAAAAGCAACTAACACTACGACATATTTGAGCCTTCAAGTTCTTTCATAATGCTTTTTTTTTTCGGTCAACTTCTGAAGACACATAACCAACCATTATCCGCTGTGCAGAAACTAAAACTATGTTCGTGTACATTGTCTAAAAGCAGGTTGTTTGACAAGGTTTGAATTGGGTCTCAACTTGTTTTTGTCCGAATTATTGTGTTTACTATAGTCTTGATCTTGCGCTTGACAGATGTAACATTGGTTGCATGTGCACATGGGCAAATCTTATTAAGGGCCAGAGAGGGCACGTACCCTCCCTCAAGTTTGTGGCATGGGAAAAAAAAAAACAAAGGCGGTCTCGATAAGAATTAGGGCTCTGCTTAAATAGTAAATTTATGTCGTGTAATATGACGTCAAATTAGATTACGGCGAATAATAATCAATTCATCACCACAACCAACTCTACCACTCGCTTTTCATCAAAATAATCAGTAGGCAGATATAGCACAAAAAATATTAGTTGCAGAGTTGGTTATGATACCTCACAGCGAAGAAGAAGAAACATGAGACAAGTCTATATGTTTAAAGGGAAACCACACCGTTTTTAAATTTAGAGTGAGTTTATTTTTCTTAAAATGATAAAAAGCCCATTAACCCTCTCTTCTCTCGTACGTCTTATAAATTGTACTTCTATACATATATGATTTATTTCTTAGTTCACTAGAACAATATTGACCTAAGATATGGTTAAAATAGAACAAAGGGTGAGAATGTACGCTAAGCACACAATGTGTATGGATTTGACTCCACAAATAATGCTGCGTGCGCTGTTTTTGAAATTCCACGAGAACTTATATTAATTACCACTACTTAATTATGCCCCGATAAATTAATTTTCTAAATTTATTCCTACACATGTGATTCACTTTGTGGTGATCTCACGTAAGAGAACATATTGAAGAATAAGGATCCCACGTTAGAGGAGAACCGAATTTGTATGGCTTATGGTACCCCGGTGTCCCATCTTTCTAAAATCTTTGACAGATTGCAGTGATGGTCCCCCATCTTCATTGGTGTTGCTGTTGGGCTCTGAAGAAACTGCATCCGAAGTCAAGTAGTATAATTAATAATTATATTAGTTCAAACCTAGAAAACAATATAATTAAAGAATAATATAGACACCAAAAGAAGAATATAGAGTGGAGGTCAAAATTTTCAAGCAAGAAAATTCAGATTCATATCTGAAACTTTCTTCCTATTATCATACAGCACCACCACCACTGCGTTAATATTATCTTACTCAAGCCCTTATCTTTCTTTTATAGAGAATTCACATTGTAGATAAATGAAGATTATACCTTATACAGCCGAGCATAGTAGCATTTAAAAAAATATGCAGCCAATCCCTCGTGCTGTTATATACCTTACGTACCACATCAACTAGTTTTCATAAACAATTACAAAATCATTCTTTAATTAAATCTGTTAATTGGTGTTAAAGTTTAAAGCCTATAATTTTTCCGTATTTGTGAGTGTGAAATGATTTATGCATACCATTTTATCTCGGTGTGTATACTTATATTTATTTATTTTGCACGTCTGATATTAAATTTAAGGATAAGGAATCGTGCATTTCTTAGTTACATGATTACCAAAAGAACATTTCTGCTACTCGTAATTCTAATTTTCACTGTTCTATTTCTTTATCTTCTCACAATGATACTCCTACACACAAGTTGGTCAGTTGTTTTCTATGAAACAATCTTGGGTCCTTGCATCATGTTCTTGGCATTGAGGCTTCTTATAACTCTTCTGCTCTTCATCTCAATTCGAAAAAAGTACAATTTAATACCTTCCCACTCGCTTGTTTGTTGTAAACCACTTAAAACTGTCGAGTAGTTATCCAACTATTACTAAATATGTAAACGATCGAACACAGTATAAACAACGAAATATTCATGTTAGCAATCAAAATGTTAAATGATTTCTAATTATGTAATTATTGCAGGAATACTTGAATGTGCACTTTATAGATCCAACGTCTCAAATCATAAGACTGCGTTATAATGTAAACTTAAACAAATCGTTAGCGCTATATTCATTTATATATGAATTTGTTAGCTCTTGAGCACATAAATAATAAATGAGCTACGCCCAATACATTGCGTAATTTGCTTGTGTTTTGATGCCTATATCATTGCATTCGTGTTCAACAAGGATGTCATATCTTAAATTTATATTTTTTTTTTAAAAAAAAAGAAAAAAAAACTTACTACTTTCTGAATTTAAACTTTTTTTATATAAAGTAATAATATCGTTTGTAATCAAAGAGTGACCGAGCTTCATACACAAAAGATTACATTCTAAGAACCAAAATCGCAAATGGGCCGATATTCATTACAGTTGTACAGCACTATAAACCAATGAGCTTTTTTTTTTTTTTTTTTTTTTTGTGGAACGTAGCTGTGCAAGCAGGGCCGGCCCAGGCCCAGTGCAGGTAGGGCGACCGTCCAGGGCCCAAAAAAATTAGGGGCACCAAAATTATTAGGGTGATATATTTATATATGTTTTTATAAGATTATAAATTTATAAAATTTGGTTCAAAGACATAGAAATTTAACTAGAAGGGGTGGTTTGTCATTTGAAAATAATGAAGAGGTCTTGGGTTCAAAACTCCATGTGTGCTTATTTACTTTCCATTTTTTACAAATTTCTTTTTATAAGAGTATAAATTTATAAAATTTGGTTAAAGGATCAAGAAGTTTAATTAGAAACAATGATTTTTGCTGTTTAAAATTAACAAGAGGTCCTAAGTTCGAAATGCTATGTGTATGTTTATTTTTTTCAATTTTTACAAATTTTTGTTTGGTTGTTAATTTATTTTTAGTTACTATCTAGTAGCTATATGGGTTGTTATTTTTAAATATTCGTTTTAATTCAAGTCTAATCTTCAACAAAGAATAATACGTGGACCAAATTTGCAAATTATATGACGTGTCATCAAAATATTTAATTTAGTGCCCATTCATTAATAATACATATCAATTAAAGACTCGAAAACATCATTATTTTTTAGTCACATATTGACAAGGTTAGTAAATAAGAAAAAAACATCTCACACATTCAAAGTTCAGATGGAAAACAAATTCATCATCTATCTACTTGTAAGCCCGAAGTTTTTTTGTTTCCCTCTCTCAATACAAAATAAATTAGTTTTTCTGTGTTTCTAAATTACTGAGTTTGAAGTGTTTTTGTAATTATAATTTTTTCGATGTCTTATGTGTGAAAATAAATAATTTTCTTACATGAAATTAGGGTACTTTTTTTGACGTCGCCCCGGGCCTCAAAAATCTCTGGACC
Organism: Malus fusca; assembly: GCA_035220775.1. Lineage (NCBI taxonomy): Eukaryota > Viridiplantae > Streptophyta > Magnoliopsida > Rosales > Rosaceae > Malus > Malus fusca. Next base: position 31,284,660 of record CM069075.1, on the reverse strand, counting down.
GGCCCTGTGTGCAAGGAACCCTTTAACTTGTAGGGCAGCCCAAAGAGGACGGTGAAAGAACCCTTAGGTAGGGTATATAATTTGTTGCATTTTTGAGTTGAGATGTAATTATATACCATACCTAGATATATATACCGCTTTTTCTTTTCTTTGTTGCTTCTTTTAGCGTTTGCTCACATGACAAGTGGCTAAAACTGGTAACTAAAGCAAAGATAAACAAATAATTAAAGCCATTTTCCCACTTGTTACAAAGAAAAGGCATTTTTCTCCTCTTCTTTTTTTTCTTCTTGATGTTTCTTGGTTGAATAACAAAGCAACTGAAAAGTATGCAATTGGTGGTTGAGCAATTCACTTCAATGACCCCACCTTTGCTGTTGGACCATGAACCCACAAAGAAATGATAAGAATTAGGGTTTGGGTTTCTTTTTTTATGCACGGAAGCATATGGTATGTATCAGAGTTTTGACCGTTAATTAAAAAAAAAAATTGACATTCTCATTATTCAATGCATATCATACATTGGAACATGATGAAATTTTGTTTATTTGTTTACATGTTCTTATTTCGTACAAAGAGGGAAGATTGTGGAAACTTTTTTCCTATGTAATGGCAGATTATAATGCTGTAATCATCGAGGTTATATGCTTAACAGTGAGGATTGTCCCTGAACTAAACCCAATTTGCGTTTTGGTCTTGGGTATTCAAAATAGGTCTAGTGGTCTATCTAAGTTATAATTTTGGTGCTTTCCGTTTGTTCTACTAAATTTTCCGACAAAAATGATCACGTGACATGCATGTGATATACTTTTATGGGGTAGAGAGGAATTTTAACTGACATAACAACCGACCCCTACTCGGCACCTCCTGCACTGCACTCTTCATTTCTCTGTGAAAACTTCTCTGTTAACACTCACGGAATTTGAATAGTTCTGTCCATTCGGTCCATCTCATCCTCGAAGACACACATAACGGGTCACAAGTTCTCCGATTGCTTTTTGAATTCAAGAAATCTCTAAACTGAGGTGCACATGGAAAAGCTCAAACTAGCTAACAATACAATCACAAAAGCACATACACAAGAAAACACACAACGTGATCTTTCTTTTGTCTAAATATATAATCTAAGATGCTTCTGATATTTCTCGAGACATTCAAAATCATAAGTTAACATCAATGCAATGCAGTGCATGGTTATCTAGCAATTCGTTCTGTTTGGACCAAAACTTAAACTTTGGGCTCCAGGAAGGGGCCGGCCCAAAGGGAGGCCTGAAGGGAAAGTCGGTCGAAGCCCAGCAACTTGGCCGAAGCCCAGCCGAAACCCAGAAAAGCAGGAAAGGGCTTCCTCTGACTTGGTGCAGCTCATGAAGACCACTTGCCCACCTACCCAAAGACCAAGTGGTGTAGACTGACCAGCTACACAGCCCATAAAGTACTTTATGGTGGCATTACATGTAAAAAAGCTGATGAGTCATCACCTTCAAACCGCATTCGGGCAAGGCTGCTGCTATAGGAGGACATGCTAGGTTGTCTATAAAAGAAGAAAGAGAAATCAGGAACAAGGACACTCAAACAAACAAACAAAGCACAAACTCTACTCAAAGCCAGATTTGCCTTCAAACGATAGCTGTAGTCAGCCAAAGCCTTCATCCCTCTCGGGATCAACTCCCCCTCAACCCTTTTTGTAAGCTCTGCTACCTTGTCTAAAACACTTGCCGTAGTATCGATCTCCCTCTGAAAACTCACCTCTCAAACCTCTTTTCCTCTAAACTCTCAGCCCACTGATAAACCCCAATCCCAAGAGGTCGCAAGACGCCCAGTTTTGCCCGACAAGGTGAAAACCTTGCATGTCCCTTCTTGGTTTTGTCTTTTCATTTATTAAAACTAGCAGTATGTTGTCTACTTTCAGTTGTATTCAAGTTGTTTCTAGTAAAATGATGATTAAGAAATTCTCTCAGTTCTTGAATCCGATTTAAAGATGTCTCCACTATTTAAATCAGATCTAAGTTCTAATCTCCCGGACATATAAGAGTGATCATGTAAAAGTCCTTGGTCTCAAGGCATAAAAACGAACTTTATGTGGACTTAACCCATCCACAACAATCCTTGATAAACAAAGAAGTCTGAAGTTACTTGGGGCGCAAGTAATCGACTGATCTAGTAGTTTTACCATTGTTATGTTATGATTATGCTAGAACGTTTGAGTATGAAATGAATTCCGATGGGAAGCCTCAAGGCCTACACCTAAGGCCCCACAAAGGCACCTATTTGGATTCGTTCTAAGCTCTGCGGGCTAGAACGTTTGAGTATGGAATAAATTCTGATGGGAAGCCTCAAGGCCTACACCTAAGGCCCCACAAAGGCACCTATTTGGATTCGTTCTAAGCTCTGCGGGCTAGAACGTTTGAGTATGGAATGAGTTCCGATGGGAAGCCTCAAGGCCTAAACCTAAGGCCCCACAAAGGCACCTATTTGGATTCGTTCTAAGCTCTGCGGGCTAGCTGGTCAGAAGTATAACGGTGGTAATACTATGTGCGACAATGGAACCAGCAGTGTATATGTCCAAGAGCTGGATTGGTTATGGATTGGAAGCCTCAAGGCCTATATCTAAGGCCCCACAAAGGCACCTGTCATAATCAATACGGTCCCTCGGATGTATATATATATATATACATATATATATATATATAATTGGATTCAACATCCGTTCTACGTCTGCCATGCTAAAGATGGCAGTGGCACGCCTAAGCATCCAAAAGTTAACCTTGATTGTGAGCCTTAAGGCCTACACCTAAGGCCCCATAAAGGCACATTTCAGAGTTAACTATGTCATTCTCTTTCAGCCTTGCCCGACGAGCCTTGCCAGACAAGCCCGACAGTAAAAGCAGAAGCCCGACAGCAGCCCTCAACCGACGCCAAAACCTCTCCCGGGGAGCTGTGTGCTCGTCGGCCAGGAAGCATCCCCGACGGAAATTCCTGACGCGAACACGTTCAACTCATATTTTGTGTTTGTCTCTGTGTATGATTGAATCATAGTCTTCTTTTCATTCTATTTCCTTGTTCTCGTCTGCAAATTTCTTTTCTTCTTGGTGGAATAGTTGTATGTGTTCCGAGAACCTGTAACAACAAAAGGGCAATCAATTGCTTATGACTTCACATTGCAATTCATTAGGTTCTAACCAAGAACAATGGTAGAAACAACCAAAGCAACCACACTACCCTACGCAACACAATAGTGAAGAACCATGTATGAACTTTTTATAAGAAAATAACAAAACAAAGAAAGAAAAAAATCGAAAAACTGTTTGGTATTGACAAAATTCTACCCATACAGTTTCAATCATTTCTTGCTCAATGTACCTAACAGAGTAAATTGGAGCGTCTCATTCCTCAAATACCAAAAGTTAGAATCACTATGTCACATACATTAAGAAAGGTCGACTGGGGAAATCAAACGAATCTTGTTTCTTACATCTTCATATGTCAACTCTACAACGAAGACACAAACTTCACCTCAAGCCTTCTATCGAGTCAATACTCGTCAATGTGTTATGGTTGTGTGCTTCCTTGAACGAGAAATGAAAAAAGAAGCTAAAGCTGAGGATAATAATAGACTACTCGAAGAGTTATCAAGTAATTTGGAATGCTGCTCTTGCAAATTTGGATCCACATCTAACTGATCATTAAAGTATTTCTTGCGATGAAATGCAAACATTTGGAATCAGAAACAATTGAATCCCGAAACAGAAACATAAAATTTATCAGGACGACACAAAAATGTTAACAACGACCAATAATCAACATGCATTTGACTCAATACCTTAATCTAATAACAAAAACTACTTTGCCTTCAAGTTGTTTCAGACTCAATACCTTTATTGCTTCAGCTGCAGCATATCTCTTCATGACATCAACCACCACTGGCTTTACAATCTCCTTCTTGTTAGATGCGTTGCGTAGATAATATAGGGACCCAATTGCATAATTCACCTAAAATACAATGCGCTGTGGAAATCAAACTTTTCCCCTTTCAATGCGCTGTGGAGAAGGTTGATATTATGCAAGACTCTTGGTTATGGCACAAGAGGTTATGTCATTTAAATTTCCAGGGGCTAAAGCTTCTCCAGAAGAAAAGCATGGTGAAAGGGTTACCGGAAATTGAAGCAACAACTGATGCTTGTGAAGGGTGCGTCATGGGCAAGCAGCACTGCAATTCATTCCCAAGTCAAAGCACGTGGAGAGCAAAGGCACCACTGGAACTTGTGCATACCGATATTTGTGACAAAATGCCAACTCCTTCCTTAAGCCAGCACAGGTACTTTCTCACGTTCATTGATCATTTTTCGAGGATGACATTGGTTTATTTTTTGAAGAAGAAATCAGAAACTTTCATTGTCTTCAATAGGGGTGGGTTCAGTTTCGTTCGGTTCGGTTTTTTGCCAAAACCGGAAACCGGACCGAAATTACTGTTCAGTTCGGTTCGGTTTGGTTTTCTGTCGGTTTGTGTTCGGTTCGGTTTCGGCCCGGTTCGGTTTTTTTTTTTTTTTTTTTTCAGCAGCAAAAAAAGTTTATAAGAAAAGAACTTGCAGCCATTTTGTAATACATCTTCCAAATTTCTAATAGAATCATCAAACAAAGACAATGAAAATAAACATTCAATTCAAAGTTCAATTATAATCAACTAATCAAGTCTTCCAAAGTCCAAGTTAAATAAACATCAAAGTTCAAATCAAAGTCCAAACTTAAAATAAACATCAAAGTTCAAGTCTTCCACACCTAAAATAAACATTCCAAAGTTCAAGTCTTCCACACCTAAAATAAATATTCGACTTAAAATAAGAGGATAGTAGTTAGTACTACAAACTTATACAAAAGTAAATGTTAAGTAAAATATAGAAGACCAATCATTCTTTACAGCAAGACAAAATTAAGTCTCCACATTGAATTACAATGCACCTATTTATAATAACTTAATCCTACAACTACTCCACAACAACAAAGGCAAGAATCAAACTCCCTTCACAATATATATATATATATATAACCTGCAGCCAAAACTTATAGTGATTATATTTATAGTGATGAAACAAATTTCACAAAAAATGGAGCTTAATTATGGTTGCACGTTTTCTGTATGTTTCAGTTAAAGCATCACAAAAAACTCTACGAAGCTTATGTCCCAATGAAGTACAGACACTACCTAAGGTGAGGAAGATAAAAATGTTAGATTTCCGCGTGCGTTCATGCCTATTATTTACTAAAAATTTTGAGACATTTTGCAATATATATATTGAACTGTTATTAATACTAAATGTTAAATTGATTTTGTACACAAAACTATGGCACTAGAACCGGAAAGTGGGGAGATCATCTTACATTACAGGCAGCTGCAGATCGAGTAAGTTTCACAGTGATTGGTTTTTAATGTTCATCCAGATTCACAGTCAATCGTGGGAGCAAGATGAATCTCTAACCCTAGGCCATCTAAGTTTAGAGGTCATTAGCTCAAATTCAATTACTTTTCTGAAATGATATTATCATATGGCTAATGCTATGAACTCAACTCAATTACTTTCTGAAGCATAAAATATTTTCACTAAAATACAAATCAAATCTCTAAAACTGCATAAGTAGAACAGAAAATTAAACGTGAGACTCGAGAGTATGAGTGAGACTAACCTGTGATTGAGAGTGAGAAGTTGCCGCTGGGAATGAGAGACAGAGAGAGAGGCTGCTGCGAGAGAGAGATAGGGGAGGCTGCTACGAATGAGAGACAGAGAGAGGCTGATGTGGGAGAGAGTCGAGAGATAGAGGAGGCCTCAGGCTGCTGCGAGGGGGAATGAGAGATGAAGGAGGCTGAGAGAGGCTGCTTGCTGCGAGAGAGAAGGGGAAGCTTGCTGGCTGCGGCGGAAGTGCGAACTGGGGAGTCAGGACTCGGGAGTGGGAAAACAGGAGAGACACCGAGGCGAGAGAGAAGGGTTAGGGTTAGGAACTTCAGTCTTCATGAGTAAAACGGTGCCGTTTTAGAATTAGGCTTATTAATTAATAAAATATCATAAAACGACGTCGTTTTTTAAGAAGTTCGGTTCGGTTCGGTTTCCGAATCCCATAAACCGAAACCGAACCAACCAGATTCAGTTCAGTTCGGTTCAACAAATTCGGTTCGGTTTTTTCGACCTCGGTTCGGTTTTCGGTCCGGTTTTTTTCGATTTTCGGTTTTCCAACCCACCCTTAGTCTTCAAACAATTCAAAGCTTTCGTAGAAAAGAAAAGTGTTTGCAGCATCAAAATCATTAGAAGTGACCAATGAGGCGAATATACCTCTCATGAATTTGAAGACTATTGCAAAGATGAAGGCATTTGGAAGCAATTGACAGCAGGGTATAGTCCCAGCAAAATGAAATTACCGAAAGAAAGAACCGAACGATTGTGGAGATGGCTAGATCCATGATGAATGAGAAAGGGCTACCAAAACGTTTTTGGGCAGAAGCTGTGTATACAGCAGTATACATTCTTAATAGATGTCCAACCAAAGCCGTAAAGAACAAAACTACATTTGAAGCTTGGAGCGGATTCAAACCTTCGGTGAGTCATTTCAAAATTTTTTGCTGCATTTGTTATGCTCATATTCCCACTGAAAAGAGAACTAAGCTTGATGAAAAAAGCCAAAAATGTATCTTACTTGGCTATTGTTCCAGCACCAAAGGTTATAGGCTTTATAATGTTGAAACTAACAAATTGATTGTGAGTAGAGATGTGATTTTTAATGAAAAAGCTAGCTGGGATTGGAATGAAAATAAAGTGCAGGAGATGCCATAAGCAATTGTGCAAGAAGAAGGTGAAATTCCAAGAGAGCAGCAACAAGAAGAAGTCATTCCTCAGACTCCAGTAGTTGTCGGTAGAAGAAATTCAAATGATGCTGGAAGCAGTTTAAATGCAGAACCTGTTTCTCCCAACTACTCTTCATCAGAAAGTCCTCCATTAAGATCTCGGAGTTTGCGAGAAGTGTACAAGACTTGCAATTTCGTTGGTGTAGAGCTGGAAAGCTTCGAAGAGGCACAAAATCATGAAATATGGGTGAAAGCCATGAAAGAGGAGATGAGAATGATCGAGAAAAATCAAACATGGGAGCTGGTTGATTATCCACAAGATAGAGATGTCATGGATGTGAAGTGGATTTTCATGACGAAATTCAATCAAGATGGGAGCATTCAAAAGCATAAAGCTAGGCTCGTGGCAAGAGGCTTTAAGCAAAAGCCATGTATTGATTTTTCTGAGACCTTTGCTCCAGTTGCACGATTGGAAACTATTAGAACTTTGATTGCTCTTGCTGCTCAAAAGAATTGGTTGATTTATCAACTTGATGTAAAGTCTGTATTTTTTTAATGGAGTGTTGGAAGAAGAAGTTTACGTTAAATAACCCCTAGGTTTCGTGCTTGAAGGGGGAGAAGACAAAGTTTACAAGCTAAAAAAGACCCTTTACGGGTTAAAGTAAACACCAAGAACGTGGTATGCTGAAATTGATAAGTATTTTGCCAAGCGTGGTTTCGAAAAGAGCCTAAGTGAGCCTACACTCTATGTTTTGAAGAGATGAGCTTCCATTCTCATTGTTTCCTTATATGTGGATGACTTAGTCTGAAGGAAATTTTGTGAAAAAACATGTTCATTTGAATAACATCATATAGCATGCAATTAACAAATTAAAGGCGGAATCATGCTTTCATGCATTCAAAAACAAAACATCAACCATGAAATTCAAAGCCTAGTAGATTGGTGAACATTGACTCAACTTTTAAATCAACATTTATTAGTTGAGAAATATTTACCTTTGTAGATTCCTCTTTGCATATGCAAAGGATAATCACCCAAGAGATAGGGCCTTCATTCCTTGCTTCTTAGCTCCATGGATTTGGTTGAAAGAATAGGATTCTCCAAGTTCCCAAAATAGAGAACCTCTAAAGATTCTACACCAAGGTTGGATTGGAGAGGAAATGAGTGACCTTGAGGAAGTAGAATTGCTAGACAATATCCCCCAAGGTGGTTGGCCTCTTAGAGAGAAATAGAAGCTTTGTGTTCTCACCAATTTTCTCTAAAATCAACAACTTATGAATTTTAGGTTATAAAGTTCTTTATATAGTCACTTCTTTAAATGACCTAAAGAACCAAAAACCCTAATTCAACACTAAATGGATATGGGCTTTTGGGCCTTTGTGAATCTTTATTCATTAAGTTGTCATACAACTTAAGTCAATGGGCTTTGACGTTCGAAGCCCATTGGGCCTTAAGGTCCAAAACTATCCCGAGGTCTTTAACGAACTTATTCGTTTGATTAATTAACATATTAATTAATCCTTGCCATAAATAATTAAACCATTTAATTCATCTCCTTTGTTTCTTCAATCTCCACCTTATTTGGTGTACGATACATTAGGTTCCTTTTAGCGAGGCAGTGGGCGATTAAAACCATTTTACATCGATTGTGAATTGAAACTTACTTTCAATTCTCCCTTTAGTGATTACACACGTTTAGGGCTTCCACAAACCATGAGTGACCCCTAGCAGCATATCATGGCTACCCAAGCTAATCAGAAGAGGTAGAGAACCTATTCAGTTTAGGATTACAAATGCAATACGGTCTTTCTCTAATCTAATACTCTTGACCACATTGTTTGGTTTGATAGTTTATTTATTCATGTCTACTATCCAATGTGATTCATTTGCATTTTATGATTATCTTGAATGTGATTTGGAACGCATTCCCCAATCTCATTCATACTCTGGCCAGATATTTTAATCATATCATAGAGTATTCTCCCTCAAACCATTTTGAAGGTTAGAGATCCCTTGTTGCACATTCACTTGTCTCCATGACTAAGTGGCTTAACCCCAATGATGTCGTGGACACTCCGATGGGGTGACTTTGACATAATCAAAGATCAAGGACTTAACCACAAGACAACAACTGTGATGCCTCAGGTCAAAGGACAAATTTGCATTATCCCAAACATGAGTTCTCATGTGACATGAGTATGAGAACTCCTCGTTGATCGTGTTCAGTGAACTCATTCTCTATTGAGCACCTACGTACTTGTCTTGATGTCACACACACCAATGACTCGAGACTAGTCACTCTCCCTGATAGAAGACATAGCACGTACTGATCTTAACGGACTGTCAATGCCCAATTGGCAATCCTATGATCAGGAATGTTTAGGATGTGTCTACGAAAGAATGGTCTCATTAATCTAACTTCATTAGATTGCATTCTCCCAATCACATATTCCTTGGACTTTATCGTTTAAGCATATAACATTTATATGAGACGCCTCAAACAATAATGTTTGCCTTTTATATGTAAACTAGATTAGTTTAACATGTGAAATGTCCGTAAAGTATCATCATATGATTGGCTTTAGGGCACATTTCCAACATAGTCTTCACTGGAAATGATCAAAGTTTGTTACAGTAGTTCAAGAAAGATATGATGAGCACCTATGAGATGAGTGATCTGGGTTTGCTTCATTATTTCTTGGGAATTGAAGTTTCTCAAACCAAAAATGGGATATTTATTTCTCAAAAGATATATGCAAAAAGTCTGCTCAAGAAGTTCAATTTGTCTAACTGCAAAACAGTGGCTACTCCTTTGACGCCTAATGAAAAGATGAAGAAATATGATGGTGCAAAGAAAGTAGATGCCACAAAGTATCAAAGTTTGATTGGTAGTCTTTTATATCTCACTGTCACTAGGCCGGATATCATGTTTGCTTCAAGTATGCTTTCAAGATACATGGAGGAACCAAGTCAGCTTCACTTTGGTTCTGGAAAAAGGGTGTTAAGGTATTTGCAGGGCACGCTTAACTATGGAATTATGTACAAGGCTGAAACTCGAAGTTCAAGGCTTATCGGGTACACTGATAATGATTGGGCTGGATGTCTTGATGATATGAAAAGTACGTCGGCCTACGTTTTCTCTCTTGGCTTAGGGATATGTTCTTGGCGTACGAAGAAACAAAGTGTGGTGGCACAATCATCTGCTGAAGCAGAGTATGTGGCAGTAACAAAAGTAGCATCTCAAGTCGTATGGCTTCGAAGAATTCTTAAAGATATATGAGAAAAGCAAGAATGAGGCATTGTAGTGTACTGTGAGAACAAGTCAGCTATTGCAATTGGCAAAAATCCAGTTAATCATGATCGTACCAAGCACATTGCAGTCAAATATCATTTTGTTAGAGAAGCTGTTGAGAAGAAAGAAATTCAGCTTGAATATTGTCGAACGGATGAGCAGCTAACGGACTTACTCACCAAGGCACTTCTGAAAGAAAAGTTTTGCTACCTCAGAGAGCTCTTTGGAGTTGTGAAGAAAGTGCATTAAGGGGGAGTGTTGGAATTAATGCACTATCCTAAATGTTAAGACTCTAGACATTCCCAAGAACAATTATTCTAGAGTCATTGTTCCTAGCCTATGTCTGTTAAGTTATCTAGGAAGAACTCTCTAGTTAGAACTCTCTAATACTTTGTATTCACTATATATATAGCCTTTGGCATATCATTTTGTATCAAGAGAGTTACAATAAAAAGTAATACAAGAGCTTTGTTGTAGCAACTCAGATTTCTCATAAACTTGTTAAGTATTTCCATCCATCTACACTTCCTACATATACAGTCCCTGTGTTTTTCAAAACAAACAAGAACCTTGCAACACTGTCGCTGAGCAGTAAGTCCAGCTTCCTCCCTCCAGCCTTACCCACATTAATCTCCCCTCATCAATCTCCCCATGCCCATCTACCCAACCTTGGGCAAGAAATTGAAAAGAACTAAATTATACCTCATAACCACCATTTTAATTTTATGATAATTATAACCAAAATTTTAATGTAAAAATACTAATATACCCTTAATTTTAGGGTCTCACAACAACCAGAACATAACTTATAATAGATGGAAAGAGTTTTCCGAATTCCCACATTATTGTATGTAACCTTTAAACTATCTTTAGATATCTGCAACCTTTAACTACACATTTTGATGTCTGCAACCTTTAAACCAAAATGAAAGCATAAATTAAAAACAAAAAAAAACAAAATGAAAAACAATAGCCCCTTTAAGTAATATATCTTTGAACACTACTGCATGAATAACTACAAAACACAAACCTTGGAAAGTCGTATGTTAAACCAGCAAACATATCATATAAACTCTTTGCATCTTTTGTTCTTAAACTCGAATGATATAAAAGCCAATAAAGTAATAAATTTCGAAGAAAAACATTCACGATCATGCGCTGGAATGGAGTCCACTTGGATTCTTGCAAGTTTGGCGAATGTGGCATGTTCCACCACATCGACTGCATTTCTTCACCATCATTTCCTCCCCCTGAGATGGGATTCTGTTTGTCTTGCATCTTCCAAATACAGCTTGTCTAATTGTGGGTAACACACTCTATTCTGCACCTTTTCAAGCACACTCCATTCACTCTTGTTTCCAATCGGCCAAATGGGCTTCGCATTCGCTAGCACAATTGCATTGATTTTGTAGAATTGGGAGCACATACTGTATAATGATGTGTTGCAAATTCGACATGCAACAGTTGCATGGACACATGGAAGTTGATCAAGATCAAACCTTCTGCATGTGCATGTCTTTGCATTTAGGTCAATTATATGATATAAGTCCCCCTCACGTACTTGCAATGCATAGTGATTAATGGAAGATACATGCATAATTGTTCAACCATGTGAAAACAAGAAACGTTAAACATATATATGTGGCACTATAACAATTTGAGATACAAAAGTTAGGAACTAAGAGTTGTTCCAAACCATTGAAACATGATAGTTTAATCATTAGAAGTATTAACAATTCTATACACCCTTTATGTTGAACCAGGTTCACAGAATATAGTACAATTTATGTTATGTCATTGTCCTCTTCAAATCCCACATATATTACGTACCTTTCATATCGATTACTGAGATCGGTATGTATATCAATTAACAAAAGTAGACAAAGTCTTCAAGATTAAATTGGTAGGCATCTTGGTACTCCAATAAAGTTCTAAAATTGATGGGTGATTGAACAATGAAAGCACAGCCCAAGGTAAACGTACGGCTGTTGTATCCTTTTGGAGATTGAAATTGTACCATATATAGGTTGTGTTTTGATTGTTGTAATAAATCATAATATTAAGAGTATATTAGTACTTTTACATCAAGTTTTGATTATAATTATTATAAAATTAAAATGATTGCTATATATGGAGTCTAAAATTTGATTATTTTTCTAATTTTCTCCTTTTTTTTTATAAGGTTCAAAAACTTATTTGGTTTGAAATTTAAAATGGTTGTAAAATCTATAACAATTCAATCTCATAAGGGGGCATTTAAAGTACCCCATCTTATTTTATACGACAATGTTGGATTTTTGTCATGTTATTGGCCCTTTCAACCCTTTGGTGAGATTTGGTCTTTCTTTACTCAATTTGTTCAATCTTTCTATCTACTAACATCCTTCATGCGTGTGTGCAAGAGACAACTCTCTCTAAACGACAATATCATTAGCTGGTGAAATTTGGGAGACACAATAACCATACACGTATGAGTAAAGAAGGACCAAAGTCAGTCTGACCTTGTCTTGTCTTCCCTCCAAAGGAAACTAGAAAAGTAAGAAAATAAATGAAATTGTTACAACATTAAACAATAAAAATGCTTTTACAAAACAACGACGCTCACCTAAAGTTCTCATTTAGAGGACTTGTGAGGTTATTTTTCATATGAGTCTTTAGATTAATTAAATGATAAACAAATTTATAAGTATAAATTACCCTATTGTATCCTATTGGAGTACCAATAATAATCCTTTTTATTTATTTATCTATTATTTTAAAGAAACATTCACGCGTTCAGTCTCTTCTAATCGGCAAACAACAAACTCGTCTTCCACGGCTCACGCGTTCAAGAAAATGGATTCTCCGTCTCTTTGGGATTTTCTAATTTTTTGGCGTATAAAAAACATGACATGTTTTTGTTTGGACACCATCGACGATAAAAAAAAAAAGAAGAGGGCTGACTGGTAAAATGTTCGGTAGCCTTCTTTGAATTCTTGAATTTTTTAAGCAGTTTCTAAAAATCCAGCAATCCCAATATTTTTTAGTGTGAAACGGAGATTTAAGTTAGTAAACCTAGATACGGTTGGATTGATCTCAAAGTTCAAAAACTGCTGTAAACGCGCTACTACCATTACGTTCTTTCAATGAGAAAATACCAACTGTATCTATTTAAATATTTGACCAATAAAAGAAAGAAAGTGATGAGACAATAGAACCACCACTTTTCTGTGCCTTTCCTGCTCTTTCTCTATCTCTCTCAAGTTTCTTGGGTTTGAAGAATGCCGAATTGGGAGCTGAAGAGCTGTTGCAAGCATGACCAGGTCGTCTTCCTGGCGACTATTGGAGTCTTCACAGTTGTCATCCTCGCGGTATGCCTTACTCTCTTTATTTTTTCAATTCACATAAACTGTTTGTTTCCCGGGAAAGTAAACTGTAAATTGTTGAAAGAAAGCTCAAGAGTGGTCTTTCCGGTGTTTTTGTTATGGTTTCTTCAGCTTGAAACTTAACGGGGTTATAGTCCACTTGTTGACCAGATAATTGAATTGGGATTTTAGAAATGGAAAAATTTAAGGCCCAATATATTACTGTCCGTTTGATATTTTTTCTTAACAGTTTGTTATATTCAACTTCTTGTTGGTTTTTAATGGTTTTGGACAAACAAGGTTGATTTCTGAAACCCCGTTTTTATTTTCCACTGGAATTTTCTTGGTTAATGATTGTTGTGGAGAAGTTATGCTTACCAACTTAATAATACATGAAGCTATGTGGTGGATAGACTTTCGGAATGGGGTTAGAATTTGTTATAGCTTCCAAAGTAAGACTTTTCATAAGATTTGTTCTTTTCTTTTCCTTCCAAACGAAATGTCACTTTGGAAATGACATTTTTGCGTGATTTTTATCTTTAAATGGTCATCAAACAAGAGTGGACATGTGTGTATATGATATTAGAATCAATGTGTGAATGAGGAATTAGCAATCAGGGAAAGATGAAGACATGCAACCAAGATGAGATTTGAGCATTGGCAATGCAGTCGGTCATGTGTAACTAGGGAATCCGCTGATAAGACCATTGGCAATGCACCTAGAGGATTTGGGAAAGTTCATAGTGCTGTTTGAGGTTGTGCGAAGAGATTTGATGCGAATGGGAATGGATATGAATATAGCAGAATAACTTAGAATTTATTTGGCTAATCTTACATGATTTCTAGAGGGCCATGTTTATTTGGCTAAATATATCCTGCGTTATTTTTTACTTATTTTTAATCAATCTCCTTATTGGTTTAGCACTTGATCCAGTTAGCCTTTTGATCAAAAAGATTTTTCTTACTGTTAAAGCTTTGGAGGACAATACTACTCACGCCTTTTAAGCTCGTCACGGTCTTCTTGCATGAAGCAAGCCATGCAATTGCTTGCATACTCACATATGGCAAGGTAAGGAGAAGCTGTTTAATGTTTTCTATTCTTTTTGCTTCTTAAATGATGTGGTCAGATCCAAAGAGAAAAGAATAACTGTTGTCTTGTATAAATTTCTATTTTCGAGGACTCCAGTTCTTCCAAAAATTGCTTTCTTGGTGATAGACTCTATACACAAGTTCACAAAATAATAAATGTAATTGGTTCACTTGTTAACAACTTCAAGCTAGGTAATAAGGATCTTTAACAGACACAGTATCATGTTGTGCTGCCAGTATCCTAGTCAAGGATCCAAGGGAAATCATTTTTTGGTGTTTACTTGTGGAGTCCATTAGAACGAAAGTCTCAGTGTCACTGACTCGCTCTAGATCTTTGAGTGGAACTAATCTTCTGTATGACCCTGCTTTGTAGAGAAGCAAGGGACAGAGTTTGGATGATCAAGTAAAATTCAGTGTTCTTTTTCTTTGGCCCCGGTGATATTTCCTCACTAAATTTCTTTATGTGATTCAGTGTATCAGGCCTTCTGTTGTTTGATTGAATGACCGGTGGTTCAATGTACCAGGCCTTCTGTTATTTAGTGTTCGTTTCACTGAATTTCTTTATGCAGTTTCGGAGTACCTACTCTCACGGAGTAAAGTCAACTATGATAACCATTAGTTTAGAACTCAGATCTTGTAATTCTCTAACCAGTCCCTGTCCTCTTCATAAAAATTATTACTATTTATCATTACCACAGCCTTTGATCACTGATGCTCTGGGAGCGTTCAACCCAAACCAATTGGCAATGCTTTGAGAGGCTAAACATCTTATATATTGCTATGCTAGGTTTTACATTTCTGATGTGGAATTATCTACACCATATAACAAATTTGAAGTACTTTGTTTAGGATATCCTTAAGTAGATATGTCTACTTATCCAAGTAAATATGTCTAAACCAACGTATTTTCTTGTTCTCTCTGTATTTTAGTGTGCCCTGTTTTCTCATTGGGTTGAATTCGCTCATAGGAAGCTAATCCAAGATGTGTGTAGAACCATGATAATAAAGCCTGGAAGAGGGAGATGACCAGAAGGAAGGTATAATTTGAAAACAATAGGGCAACGAACGAGTTTGGGGATGGTTGTAAGAGCCCAAGGAAGGTCAAATATGATCATAATCCCACAAATTGCTAGACAATGTTGTTGGTCATTTTGATTTAACAGAGCTTCTCAGCTAAAACTGCATTCAAAGATATCATTTCAGACAATCCTTGTGAAGTTCAAAGCTTTCATAGTCTTCATGCTTGCAAAGTTTTCAGTCATTCGCTGTTACCAGAGCTCTTGCACTTATCTTGATCTTCACAAATATTGGTTTTAGAACTACTAGGTTTTTCAAACGAAGTATTAATTAAGGTTGGCACCATAGGCAAACCCACCGTATTCCCTAATTGTTTCCTGTTTACAAACATCTTCGCGTCATATTTCTTACTAGTTAATATTAAAGTTTTCAAACTTGGTCTGTTGTTTTCAAAGTCGTTTGCTTGTTATGTAAGAATTCACCTCTCTTGTTGCATGAGTTTGAGTTTAAACACTTGATCACGAGGACACCGAATTCTGATTCATCAAGTCCTTAATTCATCCTGGGATTGAAAAGATCCTTAGCTGAAAAACTTATTCCTTGCTTCTCTTACAATATTTTCTCTTTAGAAGGTTGATCAATGACTCGCATTTTACTTTTCTAGAAAAGATTATCAACGGACTAAAGCTTGTTCTGCTTTGGCCCATTCTGGAATGTTGCATATCTTCAATAGGTTCATTCTCGCAATTACTGTTGTCGCTAACTTATTTTAATTCTCATCATCATAATTATGGATTGTATTATTTATGTGCTTGTTTTATCAATTTCTTTTAATTTTTCCTGTATATTTCCTATTCCTTGGCATCTCATAGGTTCATAGGTTTTCTAAATGTTCAAACTTGCAATAGTTGAAGCTTTCTGATGGTGAATGTTAAGCACAGTTTACCAAGTGTTTCTGTTTTGAAGGCTGATATACAGTACAAGACATTTTGCAAACTTGCTATCGCATACCACTACATTAAATGTCCTTAGCTTCTAGGGCAGTTGCATGCCACTGATGGGTTTCATAGTTTGAATTGATTTTGTAGGTGGAGGGTATCCAGGTTCACGCATATGAGGGTGGGGTGACACAAACACGTGGTGGTATCATTATTTTTGTACTTCACGAGACATCAATTATGGGCTTAAACTTTGAAATGCAATATTTGAAGTTTCTCACTTTCTCACACTTGCATTTGTCGTTCAGAAACTATTTTGCATCCTCAGTTTGTTATGCTTCATCTTCAATATATGATTGTCTAATATGTGTCTCAGTTCATGAAACGAGCAGATTGTGTGTGCTGGCACTGAACATGGCATCTGATGCTAAAGTAGGACTGTTTCTTATGGTTTCATATTTCATGCATTCCGGTGTTATATGCAAACCATGTTGGCTTCAAAAATATGTATTTTTCTTACGGTCTTATTTAAAATTGGCTTTTGTGTTAAACTAACTAGTCATGACTTGTATCCAGATCTTGGTTCTCATGGTTTCGTATTTCTTTCTGCCTCCAGATCTAGGTTCATCATTTTGGGGAATGGCTTTAATACTCGCATCCACAAATCTCCTAACTGCTCGAATTGCTGCTGGTTGTTTTGGCGTTGCCCTGCTAGTTGTGCTTTTTGTGGCAAAAAATGTAAGAGAGCAGTAAACATATGCAGACAGTAATGTTTTAGCTCCATTCTCAAATTTTTGTGTTAGAACTTTCAGGATCTTAATTTCTTCACTCTTGCGTTCTAAAAATTCTAATGTTTTATACAGTGGACACTTCGAGGACTTTGTATTGGTGAGCATCTTCGCATGCGTGCAATACGTCTTATTTTATATTATTCACATACTTCCATACATTACCGATCCTTGCTGATGAGTCTTTCAGGATTTATTGTATTCCTTGCTATAAATGGGTTCTACAAGAATTTACGAAAGTCCGTGTTCTTCGCTACGTTATTCTCTTCATTGGTACATTCTTATCTTTTCAAATCTTTACTTTCTGAGATGAAGCGCTTAGTTCTGCATTGCTACATCTCTTGTGTGCAAATTGCGAAATGAAAAGTTTCTTATATTTTGCTTTTCAAATTGCAGGTGTGATGAACAGTTTGTTTTCAGTTTATGGTAATTCTCAGTGATTCTTGTTAACATATATATAAGCTATTCTGAACATTTGAATCTCAGATTTTATATCTCGTGACTGTAATTGTCGCAGATATATATGATGATTTAACATCTATAAGAGTCAACTCCAGTGACGCTGAGAAGTTTGCAGAAGTTTGCCCCTGCCCCTGTAATGGGGTTGGATGGGGAGTGATTTGGTAAGTCTTACAAGCATACTGATGATTAAAACTTGAAATTCCTTATTTAAGATTTTAGATGTAATGGTAAAAAAACTTAATTGTACTGATGATTAAAACTACCTTTTTTGTAACATAATAATCTTTATATGCAGGGGATTGATATCATTTATATTTCTTTCTACATCGGTGTATCTAGGGCTTGTCATTTTATCATGAGGTACAATCTTCTTCACGGAATTATTTTACATGTGTATATTTGGTGAGATTTATTTGTTTATCTTGTAAGTGAAGGTACAAAGTCATTAGTTAGAATTACACTGAAACGAATCATAAATTAACTAAGACATTACTTTTTCTTCTAGATTATGCATATAAAAGTTGTTTGTGGAAAGCTGCATATGTCCTTTGATTAACATCTTGAAATGTGATATTTTTAACGAAAGGTTAGATGACATGTTCGTAGGGGGTAAACATGTTAGAAGATGAATTGTAACGAAAGGTTGGATGTTTTTATAACATCTCTACTGCTCTGCTCTACTGTTTTCAGGTCCAAGAGATTTTTTATCAGTCTTCCCGTATCGGCACGGAGAGTCAGCTCTCACTTCTTTTTTTTACACAATCCATTGATGAGTAGTTAGTTTCATAGCGTTAGCCACACTTGATTCTTTCAACCCATTTATTCTGGGTTACACACACTGTGATAGTGGTTGTGAAGTTTGCACTGGACTGGTGTATTACACTCATAACAAATGCTTAGAAATGTGATTTAAACAATTTATTCACGTACTGTTTGTTATGAGATCATGGAATAATAAAATTGACATCAATAATGCTATTTGTGCAATATGTACTACGTTTAGAAAGATTGTTAAACTGATCACATGCAGATGATTAATGAGTACCCATTTAGTTAAATGCAGATCTATTTAAATGTAGATATGCTTTAATTATAGTGGTGAGTGGTGATGTTTGTTCTTGTGATAGTGATAAGGGTGATATATAGATTATAGAGTATACATGGGCACCCGTTGATCATAGTCCATTATTTCACCCATACAGACCCGTCATTTTTTTATACTGGTTTGTTCAATACTTATGATTTTTTTTTACAAATTTATTGATAATAGTGGTATACAGATAAGTCTCAAATTACGGTTGATCTATCAGACTAAATCCCTTAGTCCAAGTACTAATGAATGACATTAATTAAACAAATTACAGCTGAACATGTCTAATCAGCTGGGGCATTTGATGTCTAATCCGCTACCCAAAGTTTGCAATACTAAAGGACCTGGCTTCTCTGCCCTCCCAATTCTCATACACTCTCATCCCCTCCTATTTGTGCGATCACGGTTAAGCTATGTCAACATTTTATATCGGGGTGTGATATCCACACACCCATTTTTACTTCTCACACACCCTTCTAATTTTCGGCCGTCGGATTATATGAATTGAAGAAAATCAACAGATATAAATTAACAAAGGGTGTGTGAGAAGTAAAAAATGGCGTGTAGATAGCACACCCCTTTTATATCACTATTGTTTTTTGTCTTATTATCTCTATAAAAAATCAATATAAAGTGTTGACGTGGCTTAACCGTAATCACACAAAATAGGAGGGGATGAGAGTGTATGGGAACTGGGAGGGCAGAGAAGCCAGGTCCAATACTAAATTGGTCTTCCCAAAGTTTGCAATCTTTTTTAGTAGTTTGAGATGCTTTCTGCTATATGGTGTGGTTGAATCTGCAAGTGGAGCATAATTAAGTAAATGCTTCATACAAAATTGGCTTCATGACCAGTAGCAAGTTGACTTTGTAGCCAACGTGTTTTAAACCACTAGAAAGTTGGCTTTTAAAAAAAAATGTTGGGGAAAAGATTGAGGCTAAGTCGAGATTCACACTAATTTAAAAGTTAGAAGCATGGCAAGCCAAGAAAATTGGAAGGCAAAGAAACGATAACCACCTGCGGAGGGAGTCATGTCACACTAATGTTGAGGAAGGCAAAGCTCATCTTGGCGGAACTATTGCGTACCAATTAATCATGGAGGAATAAGGTCATCCGAAACGGAGACAAGCTAGAACACTAGAAGAATCATTTTTCAATCAAAGCGTAAGCCACCATGAACATAATGATTTAACTAGAGATACTACATGTCTTCTTACATGTAAAGAGAAATTCTTTACATGATACCGTGACCTCATTTTACCGTATCATAATCGAAACTATTGATTATCTTAATGATTATCTAAAGATCATTTAAAAAATTCAATGAACTTGAAGACTTCTAATTATTCATATAAATCAAACAAACTAACAATACGAATTATCATAAAAGCAATATTTTTTATCATAACCGTCAATTTTTCGATACCATGAATCATCTCTAGAAATCAATTATTTCATTTTTCAAATGTTATCAGCACAATGTATTCCAAATTGTTATATATCTCAAGTCTCTCTATGGATCCACACTTTATGGATTACAGTCACATGCTGCTCTACAACTGGCCTGCACATAGACTTAGAAGCTGCAAAAGGTGAACTAATTTCATATCAAATCAAAACTTTGTACTTTACGAGATTTAGTGCATTCGATTATCTTCTCTTCACCAGTCGAATGAATACCATTTGGATATAAAGGGGGTGGGACAATAGGACCCTTGTGGATATATCGGGTGTCTCAGATTGGATTCGATAATTCATTATATTCAAGCTGTGCTGAAGAAGAAACGAAAATAATTGTGTGATTACTCATTAAGGAAACTTATTTATTCCGATAACTCATTAGATTCGATAAGTTTCTTTCATCTCTAATGCCCTTCCAATCATCCACCTATATTTCTGCAAATTTTAAGGATTCATGTTTTTATCTATTTATTTTTGCCATCCGTATCCTATCAGGGTAAAGCATGACTTACAGTTTTTAGATAGCAAGTTTTACTGCTCAAGGTGCATGTTTGCCATGTTTTACTGCACAGGTGCATGCTGGCCACTGGGCTTTCTCACTTCACTACTTCCTGCATTTCTGCAAGTGTAATACTATGAACACTAAATTTGTAAACTAAATTTTGAAAATTAAAGAACATGGAAGTTGATGGTTGGTTTATTACTTAAACGTTGATAAACGTAGTTATTCCTATTGGTGACACATCATTTAGTTTGCAAATTTAATCTCCAAATTTAGTCTCTTTAGTATTACCCTTTCTACAAACTTGATCAAGTTGCATGCATAACTCGTGACCAAAAATAAAAGTTTAAGAAAAAAATCTTCACCTTTAAGTTTAACTTTGGTAAATAAAGCTTCGGCTCTTCACCTTAACTTTCTTTGCAATAAAGTACAAGAGATTATATTTATGTGTATCACATTGTATCATCCAATACTTCAACTAAACTAAAAGGATTTTTTTTTTTGAAATGTCATATATTAGCTTATACATCTTTTTGAAATGTGAAATGAACTTAGTCATATAAACTAAAATTTTAAGCAATTTGTCATATCAACTTTTAGAAATCCTTAATTTGTTATCTCATTATAACTCCGTTAAGTTTTTCATTCAAAATAAGTTATATGCCTTATGTTCAAGGTTATTTCCGACGTTTGACCTCCTTTTCATTTCATTTCATTCCTCGCCATGAGCAGTAACTCTATAAACATGACAAGTTTGATATTACAACTATTTTAGAGGACAACTGCACTTCTAGAACGTGTGCATATGTTTTGAGGACTATATTGTTTGCGAGAAATTAGAGTAGGATTATGTCATGTCCTTATAGTAAGTTTCATTGTACGTGTTCTAATATATATCAAACATAGTCGGGTTAATTATTCCTACATCCCCCGAGGTTTCTCAGGTTTTCATAGAACCCCCTCAGATTTTGAAAGTAAAACAAACACTTCTGACGGTTTCTCAAATGTTATGCTGGATATAAATTTAGGTTTATATTTACATATTTCATCGAAGATGAATAACTTGTATTTTGCCATTGGAGAATTTTTCAGCAAAGAAAAGATAGCAAAGGCATTTTGCATCTCTTATTGGTGAAGCCCTTAAGTGGATGAGAAAGCCGCAATGCTCTCTTTTATTGTGTCTTTCAAGTATCTAAATTTTGAAAATATAAGTTCTTGAATAATTAAACTGTGGTGTTATCCACACACCCATTTTTTACTTTCACACACTTCTTGTTAATTTTGTTCTTTAGTCATGTTCAATTCATTCATTCAAATAGAAAAATTGAGAAGGGTGTATGAAAGGTAAAAAGAAGTAAGGATAGCACCAACCTAATTATATTGGTGCATTTTTGCTCACCACCCTCAAGTGGTGGTGATGCTCACCACCTTACTTATTACCACTGAATGAGTTTAAATTTTGAGATTTATTTCACCGATTCAATTGATCCACATGAAAAATGTAAACAGTAAAAATGAAAAATAAATCAAATAAAATTACCTTGACCCTTGGGAGAGGGAATAAGTCGATCTTTATTCTCCAAACACTGAACTTTGGCTACGCTGATTAAAAGGAAGTCGAAATCCATGATCTGTCGCAAAGTCAAAGGTTAAAATTTTTAAGCATGTTTTCTTTATATTTGGTTTAGGGTTTACAAAGATACCTAGCTATAAATTAATATTCGTTAAAGATCGGATTCGTTTATCAGCTTTTATATTTTCAAAAGCAACTTCAAACTTCTCAGTATTCTATATAAACCCATGCAGTGAAGGTTGGTGTCAACTGGAAATTAGTCGAGTTTGATGAGATTGAGTTTTGGAGAAGGTTTCAATTCCCCTCAAGGGCTTCCAACATTCCATATATATCAGTACTATGAACGATCGACGTCGGGTACGTATGGGAATGTTGGTTGCCGGAGGGAACTTTGAAGCATTGCTCCTCCGCTTTTGCTGACTCAGTGACTCTCTTCGTTTTCCAGTACAAACTCTAAACCCTAATAGACTTATTTCATATCTAGTGATTAACCCCATTATAACTGGAATGGGATATCCTTGTTGTTCATAATTACGTGTGATTTCTTTTGTAATGAGTTCAATTTGCCTCTCTTTATATATAGTTTTCTCTGCTGTTTTTCTCTCCCTCTAATTATGATTTTGTAGTGGGAAGATTTGGGGGATTGGGTGGTCAATTTGGTGGTGGAGTCTGGAGCAGGTAAAAGAGTGAAGTTGAAGAATATTACCACCAAGAAGGAACAAATGGTTTAGCTTAGATCTTACACAGCCTTACAACAATTTTCTAATACGTTTTGACAAAAGGTTGTATTTAGGACAGTGTGTGTGCGGAAGATTGCTCGACTTTGAAGGTCTGCTCGACTCTGGACTACTTCAGGTTAGTTATTAGTTTCTGATGCCATTAATAAATATATTTTCCCTTTTATTATTTCATTCCCAATTACACAATATATAGAATACATCAGTACGTAAAAAGTTCAATTACAATTAAACGACTTGGAGCGCACAGCAAGACATGTCCAACACCACTTTTATTCTTGTCGCAATTTAGGAGATTATGGAGAGAGTTGTGAAGTCGAGAGAATCTCGATAACAATACTAACACTTAATAAAGCTAATAACATCAAAATCTTCATGCTTGTGTGTATATCGATTTACATAAACAAGGGTTTTCGGTTGTAGTTTTGAATCTGTCATGATATGTATTTCATACTTTATAGTTCTTAATTATTATCTTGAATCTATCGTGGTTTTTCGAGAAGAATGGTTTTGAACTGAAACATTCATTTGGAAAACACTTTTTTCATTTTTTTTTATAAGTTAATATCAAATCAACCATTCACATACATTGTATGAGTGGATTTAATATTGGTTTCTTCAAGATTGAATGTGTCTTGAAGAAATTAATTTTAATCTAAATCTATAGAGTTGCATTTCATTATCATTCATTGTTTATATGAAGAATCTCAGAGCCGCAAGATGAGTTCGCGTTGATAAATTGTTGAGCTTGTGATGAATGAACTGAATGTTGATGAGAAGAAATCGCAGGTTGCACAGAGGTACTCAATTTGCTGCTTAGATGGATCAAGGTAATTGAGCTTGATTGATAAGTCCTCTATTGAATGTTTAAATTGTCTTAGTGGATTAATTGTCTATTTATATATGGAGAACCTATAGTTTTTACCCTTGTACTAAAAACTAATGACATGTCCTGTGTTGGATGTGTGTCCTAAAACTAATTACAGGGATCACAAACCACTAATTATAAGATTAATCAAATATAAATATAAGAAAGAGACTTGTTCGTATATTCTGCACCATAGCTAAGAGGCTTCTTATGTGTATCGCTTGGATCATTGAGTTACTCATTGAGACATGTAAATGTGCAATAAGGTGTCTCTAACTTTCAATGAGAAAATCAAATACTCTACGACAGTTATTTGGAAATGTTGGAGAAAAGTTTGCAGCATGTGGGTTATATATGGTTATCTGAAAAATGAAAGATGAGTTAATTACATATACACTCCTTGAGATTTCTCGGGTTTTCAGAAAACCCCATCATGTTTTGAAAGTAACACATACAACCCCTGATGTTTCAAAATCATTTCACAAACTCCCTCCATGACAAGAAAACCCACCCTGATGTGAAATAAGTTGTAAAAAAAAAAATACTAAAAATCCCTTATGGCGTTAAATAGTGTTTGGCTACAAGTTTGGTTAGCCCTATGCCTATCATAACAGAACAAAAACAAAAAAAACAAAAAAAAAAAACCATTAATATCAAGCATATAAGGTTTTGTCGTAAATTTTGTTTTCCTTTCCCTTCTTGTGTTAAAATCAACAATCGCCAAAAAAAAAACTGAAGAATTCTACGAGCAAACAATGTGGTATCAATCTCTTATTCTATTCTTCTTTTTTCCGCTTATCATGCTGTAGAAAGAACGGATGACGATCATGAGAACTCAAATACTGCTCAACAAAGTACCAATTGCAGTTACAGAACAAAACATAGATTGCTTAGTTCTACTTGTACGATGCGCAAGGCCATAGTTGTATGTAGAAGATAGTGGCTCAAAGACTTGTATCCTCCAATTTCCTTTTAATTAGTACATAGATAAAAGTAAATCAGTATTTGCTTTTTAGATTTTACAAATACAAAACCTCATGTTCATGCTTCGTGGACACTGCCCATTATGATTTTCCGAATGTTCTGCGGAAAATTTAAATGAATTGCACAAAGTGATCAGCTTCCTAGCTAGTTAAATTATGGTTATCCTTTGTTGGAAATTTTGAGTAGAAATTTCTTATGTGGGGTTTGTCCCACATTGACCATTCCCACAAAGTCTCCACACTTTGGCTCGGGCTCTAATAATTAAATTATTTAATTAATTATTTTTCGAATTTAATTAGTTATTTTTAATTAAATTCGAATTTAATTAATTAATTATTTTTTATGAAAAGACTCATCATTTCAGATGAAGTCTAAGAGTTCTTTCTGAAGATAGAGCAAAGCACCCCTCTGAAGAGATGTCTCCCAACAGTCACACCTCATTCTCATACCTGTTGCAAACAGGCATCCATCTGCTATATATACATCCATCTGCATGGCATTTAGAATACAGAAAATAAGCAAATTCATCTTCTACATTCCTAAACCTTCTTACTGAGAGAACCACACTAAATTCGCCAGAAGTTAAATTTTCCGGTGCTGGAATTTTAACTTGATCGTTGAATCCTGGTGAAGCAGACATCTGTAGAACTACAAGCACAGAGTAGGGACGAAATTTCTGTTTCAAGGACATTGCGGTACGCAAGCCTCGATCTTCAAGTTGTCTATTTTATAATTCGTATTCTAGTTTATATTCTGTCAATTCCTATTGCATTTATTATTTATTAGCATATATAAATTATCACAGATTGTTGACATATATCCAACATCCTTTACCTAGAAAAAATGAACAGAGGCCAGAAAGGAATCATCTTCCCAGTTAAAAAGAAGTAAACAATTAAACTAGTTTTATATTTTTTCGATTGTATTTGAAAATAAACTGCTCTTATTCTATGTCATAGAAAAAATCTCATGTATAAAACCAAAAAAACCCAGAAATCCAAGTTTTGGAAAAGCGATGGAACTTGTGATACAACCCAGAAACCTAGAAAAACATATCAATATAGTTTTAAGTGATTTTGAGTCATAGAAAAACTTTTTTAAAATGCTTCTTCAAGAGGATAAAAAGTTTAATAAGTACTTTTAGCAAAAACGCTTTTACTACAAATGTTTTTTTGTAAAAATGTCAATTTCAAACTGGAGAGATTTTAGAAACCATATCTTTGGAGTCAATTTCAAAATGGATGACAAGGCTTCAATTTTTTCACAATGAACCATGAGGTTTTGCACTCGTATTAGTATATGTCTTTGTCAATTTGATTGTTTGGAGTTCGTTCCTTCTTTGATATACCCTTGTATGTCTCATTAGAATAAGGAGCTCATAGCCACTCTTTTTTCCCCACAAAGGTGTCCATTAATCATGTGTTGTAAGGGCCAAAATCTAATACACCTTAATTGTTAAGAGTGCTTATAAAGTGGTGTATGGGTTGAATTTTCTTTGTGTTCGTCGGGGTCTATCTCTACTATATGGGGAGTAATCTGGCATGTGAATGTTCTGATGTCGTTGAGTTCTTAGAGGATATCCAAGAAGATGCCAAAATGTACACATCAGTTATAATAGTAAAAAAAAAACCACACTAATATTCTCCAGCCGAAGTATCAAATCCTGTGTGGCGATGACATGGATTGGCAGCAAAAGAGGTTGTTGTCAAATTTAACAGCAGCTTCAAATGTTTTTTTATTAATTATTAAATGTATTTTATTAATTTTTATTTAGTTTAATCATTTATTATAATTAATGTTGAGTTGATCGATGCAATTATCCTACTTTTTTCTTCTTTTCAATAAAAAAAGGTGAACAGATTACTGATTAAACTTTAAATGTCCTTTATTAAATTTTAATTAGTTGAATAATTTATTTTATAAAATAATAATTTAATTTGACATATCGGTTGGAGAACAAAACTTTAAAAATTGTCAAAGTGCCACATAAACTGTCAAAATTTAAAATTTATGTTCAACTTTGACATCTCCTTTGGAGATGGTCTTAGGAGCGAGAGGACCAAGTTGTATCAAGTTGGTCTAGGCAATTGGTTGCTTAAGGGCGGATTCCTCTCCTTTGATTCCTGCTATTGACGATGTTAAAATTGATTTCTACTAATTTTGCAACTCACAGATTGACCAAAAGCGTTTTTGGAACCAATCTGTAGTAAAAATATAAATGAATCTTGAAAAAAAACTTAAATGCTTCTTACAAGCAGCACATAACTTGTGCTTTTTAAATAAAACAGTTCAAGTACTTTTGGAACAAAAAACCTTTTCTCATAAAACGATTTCAGTTATTTAAAGAATAAACTTTCAAACTCTAAAGAAACGTGATATTGCAGAATGCTTTTCATAATATTACCGAAAGCTAGGGTTACAGTATATATAGGAAACAGACACATTCCTAATCCTAAACTAATGCCTACAAGCAAGGAAGTCAAACCTTATCAGGTAAGTAAAAGGCTAATTACAGATTTACAATATTTACTATATCTAATCCGAGATATCTTCTTTAACACTCCCTCTCAAGTTGGAGTGTATGTGAATAACACCCAACTTGCTGAGCAATGTTTCAAACTGTGTAGAATTCAACGGTTTGGTGAAGATGTCTGCTGGTTGATCATTTGTTTGTATGTATGCCGTACGAATCAGTCCTCCTTGAATCTTCTCTCTCACCAAATGACAATCAATCTCTATGTGCTTTGTCCTTTCATGAAATACCGGGTTGGAAGCAATGTATATAGCTGCTTGGTTATCACAGAATAACATGGCTGGTTGTGAATGACTCACCTTTAAATCTCTTAAACTGTTCTTTAACCATGTGATCTCACAACATGTGGCTGCCATGGAACGGTACTCGGCTTCCGCACTGGAACGAGAGACAGTGGTTTGCTTCTTTGTTTTCCAGGATATCGGTGCTTGACCAAGTTGAATATAGTAACCTGTTATTGATCTTCTTGTGTCTTTGCATCTGACCCAGTCAGCGTCACAAAATGCCCTTAACTGCAAGGATCCCTTGGATGGTAGCAATATACCTTGTCCCGGTGAACTCTTGATGTATCTGAGAACTTTGTGTGCTGCCTCAAGGTGTGGTTGTCTAGGCTTGTCCATAAACTGGCTTAACATGTGCACAGCGTAAGCTAAGTCCGGCCTTGTTATGGTTAGGTAGATCAACCTACCCACAAGTCTTCTATATGATGAAGCATCAACAAGAAGTTCTCTTTCCATCTGTGTAAGAGAAACATTTGATTCTACAGGAAACCGTGAAGGTTTAGCACCCAAAAATCCCGCATCATCAAATATATCCAATGCATATTTCCGTTGACATAAGGTGATGCCATTTGTAGATCGTGCAACCTCTAACCCCAAGAAATACTTAAGTTGTCCCAAATCCTTCAATTTGAATTGTTGTGAGAGGGACTGCTTCGTGGCTTCAATTTCTTGCAGATTATTTCCTGCTAAAATTACATCATCAACGTATACCAACAAAGCAATGAAGTTACCGTGCTGACTTCGGACGAACAATGAATAATCAGAACACGATTGATGAAATCCAGCAGCCTTGAGAGCAGTGGAAAGTTTAATGAACCATTGTCTTGAGGCTTGCTTTAAACCATATAAGGATTTGTGTAGCTTGCATACACGAGTCTCCCCCTTTCGTCCAAAGCCAGGAGGTAAGTGCATGTACACTTCCTCATCAAGATCACCATGCAAGAAGGCGTTGTTGACATCGAGTTGATGTAAATGCCACTGACGCACAGCAGCAACACTAAGGAGCACACGGACCGTGGTTAACTTGGCAACCGGAGCAAAGGTTTCACGATAGTCAACCCCTTCGATTTGGCTATAGCCCTTGGCAACCAACCTAGCTTTGTAACGCTCGATGGTCCCATCAGGTTTAAGCTTAACCTTGTACACCCATTTGCAGCCAATCGGCTTTTTGTGAGGAGGAAGTGGAACAAGGGACCAAGTATGGTTGGCCTGAAGTGCAGCAAGTTCGTGGTGAATGGCATCACGCCAGTGTGGATGTTGGACAGCCTGCAGGAAAGTGGTAGGTTCTTGGATGGTGGTGACGTTAGTAACAAAATGCTTATGCATGGGAGAAAGGCGATTGTAAGATAGGTAATGAGATAGAGGGTGAGCAGTACCTGATACCTGAACCAGATTCGAGGAAGGAGCATGTCGGGACGGGAGAGAGGTCTCAACATGGAAATCCTGCAAGAAATATGAGGGTTTGGTAGGACGTGTGCCACGACGGGGTGGCGGTGGTGCAGCAGAGGGGGAAGGCGGAGGGGATGGTGATGGAGAAGGTAAGGAAGGTGAAGTAGGCTCAACAGGGAGAGCTATGTCAGGGAGGATTCGATGGGAGGTTCAACGGGTAGTATAGGGAATGGATCAAAGGATGGCGAGTAGGGTTCTATGGGAAGTGGATGAGGATTGGGAATGGGAGCAACGGAAGGATGGGATAATTTGTACGGAAAATGGTCTTCGAAAAAGGTGACATCACGTGACACAAAAATCTTGTTAAGTGTAAGATCAAACAAGCGGTAACCCTTCTGACCATAAGGGTACCCAACAAAAAGACACCGTCGTGCACGAGGATCAAATTTAGAGGGTTTTTGTGCATGGGTTGATGCAAAACATAAGCATCCAAAGACACGTAAATGCATGTAATGTGGTGCCTTGTGAAACAACTTGTGATATGGTGTTTGCCCTTGAAGAAGAGGTGTGGGTGTACGATTTATAAGATAGGCCGAAGTGAGAATGGCATCCCCCCAAAAATGATTAGGAAGGTTGGCTTGAAAAAGTAGGGCTCGAGCAACATTTAACAGGTGTCGGTGTTTACGTTCAGCAACACCATTTTGTTGTGGTGTGTTGACACAACTGGTTTGGTGAAGGATCCCTTTGAGTTTGTAAAATGTGGCAAGTTTGAACTCGGGACCGTTATCACTTCGAATCACCTTAACTGTTGTGTTGAATTGATTCTCAACCATGTGTATAAATTGAACAAGAAGATCTTGTGTGTCAGATTTTTGTTTCATCAAATAAACCCAGGTGCACCGTGTGTAATCATCAACAATGGTGAGAAAATATTTGGCACCTGAGAGGGAAGGAACTTGATAACCACCCCAAATGTCAATGTGTATTAATTCAAAACATGAACGAGTAGATATAGAACTCAAAGGAAAAGACAATCTGGTTTGTTTAGCCAATGGGCAAATTAAACATTTATTGGAATCACACGACTTATTGTGCACAAAGGGAAGTAACGAGGACACTTTAGGTGATGGGTGCCCAAGGCGTTGGTGCCAAAAAGGAGAGCTCATGGTGGTGGTGGTGTTGCAGGATCCCTTCCTTGGTGGTTCGAGATGGTAGAGTCCCTCCCGTTCAATTCCCGTCCCAATCATCTTCCCCGAACGTAGGTCCTGTATGACACAAGATTGTTTGAGAAAAATGGTGATGTAAAGGGAATCGTAGGCTAACTTGCTAATAGATATTAGATTTAACCTAAACAATGGTACACATAAAACATTGTCAAGGATAAAGTTGGGAGAGAAAACCACTTGGCCGACATGGGTTACGGTAGCAAGGGAACCATTTGGTAATTCAACACTATGATTTTCAACACGTTTTGAGGACGTGAGAAACTCAAGACTGCATACGATGTGGTCGGTGGCACCACTGTCCAAAATCCAAATAACTTGCTTTCCATTACGCATGAAAGAAAATACTTTACCTGAGAGTTCTTCATGATTCGAGGAATTACCCACTTGATTAGCAAATGAGGATTTGCTTTTGTTCAAAAGCTGAAGAATCTGCTTGCAGTCCTCCGGAGAAAAAGGAAAGTTGGGCATTGCGTCCTTCTTGTCACGGGCCGTGACTTGGTTGCCCTTGAAAGGCCGATTTTGTTCAGTCTCAGCCGCTGTTTTTCTTTTGCGGCAAAAGTCAAAAGTGTGTCCTTTCCAACCGCAAAATGTGCACTTGAGATGAGCACGACAATTCTTGGTGCTATGGTTGGTCTTGTTGCATTTGGCGCATCGCTGACTACCATCTTCTGTCTCAGGTTCTCGACCAGCACCCCTCACTGCAAACACAGCAGCTTCAGGCTGCACGGTGCTGCCCTTTCCGTTTGACACTTCAACTTGCTTCTCATGGCGAAGAACAAGTGCATAAGCTTTGTTAACAGTTGGCAATGGATCCAGCAAGAGGGTGTTGCTACGAACCGTAGCATATGAGTCACTTAAACCCATAAGGAATTTCATTGTTTTCTGAGTCTCAACATATGATGTTATCTCATTCCTTGCTTCACAATGGCATGTCGGGATTGAACATAAGGCATCACGTTCATCCCAAAGGATTTTGAGTTTGGTGAAGTAAGAACTCACCATCATGTTGCTTTGCACACAATTATGGATTTCGTTTTCTATGTGAAACAGTTGAACGATGTTCACATGAGAAAACCTTTCTTGCAGGTCAAGCCACATCTGTCGCACGTCCTTGCAGTGTATGACACTTCCTGAGATTTCTTTTGACATGGAGCTGAGTAACCATGTTTTCACCAGATTATTGCACCGGTTCCATTGCTGTAGTTCTTCAACCTGCGCATCAGTTGGCTTCGTGATTGTTCCATCAACCAGCCCTAACTTGTTTTTTACCATCAAGGCCATGGTCATGGATTGCGCCCCTGTGCCATAGTTGTCTTCCACGAGTGGCTGCGGTACAAGAATGGCGCCAGGCTGATCCGAGTGATGAAGGTAAAGTGGATGGTTAGGGTTTTCCCACTTCTGATGCAAAGTCATGCCTGAAGAGGTTGACTTTTCTGGTTTGTCACCCATGGCTATGGTTGCTAGGGTTTAAATTTCTGTCGAGGTTTTCCCAGATCGATCACTCTGGTACTATCTAAAGAAATGTGATATTGCAGAATGCTTTTCATAATATTACCGAAAGCTAGGGTTACAATATATATAGGAAACAGACACATTCCTAATCCTAAACTAATGCCTACAAGCAAGGAAGTCAAACCTTATCAGGTAAGTAAAAGGCTAATTACAGATTTACAATATTTACTATATCTAATCCGAGATATCTTCTTTAACACAAACCAGCCCTATAAAGTTCCGATTTTTCGTAAATCAATACTTAATGTTCCCAAACAAGTCAACAACCTTTTGAATATAAGTCAACAATTTTAGTTAAAATGGACATTGGATTTTTAGATGTAATGGTAAAAAACGTAATTGTACTGATGATTAAAACTTGACATTTTTCGTAACATAATAATCTTTATATGCAGGGGATTGGTATCGTTTATATTTCTTTCTGCATCGGTGTATTTAGGGCTTGTCATTTTATCTTGAGGTACAATCTTCTTCATGAAAGTATAAAATCATTAGTTAGAATTACACTGAAACGAATTATAAATTAACATAGATATTACTTTTTCTTCTAGATTATGCATATAAAAGAAGTTGTTTGTGGGAAGCTGCATATGTCCTTTGTTTAACATCTAGAAATGTGACATTTTTAACGAAAGGTTAGATGACACGTTCGTAGGGGGTAAACATGTTCGAAGATGAATTGTAACGAAAGGTTGGATGTTTTTATAACATCTCTACTGCTCTGCTCTACTGTTTTCAGGTCCAAGAGATTTTTTTATCAGTCTTCCCGTATCGGCACGGAGAGTCAGCTCTCACTTATTTTTTAACACTATCCATTGATGAGTAGTTAGTTTCATAGCATTAGCCACACTTGATTCTTTCAACCCTTTTATTCTGGGTTACACACACTGTGATAGTAGTTGTAAAGTTTCTACTGGACTGGTGTATTACACTCATAACAAAGGCTTAGAAATGTGATTTAAACAATTTATTCACATACTGTTTGTTATGAGATCATGGAGTAATAAAATTGACACCAATAACGCTATTTGTGCAATATTTACTATGTTCAGAAATATTGTTAAACTGATCACTGCGGATGATCAATGGGTACCTATTTAGTTAAATGCAGGTTTATTTTAGTGTAGATATGCTTTAATTATAGTGGTGAGTGGTGAGTGGTGATGTTTGTGTTTGTAATGGTGATAAGGGTGATATACGAAGTATCCATAGGACCATCCATAATCCATCATTTAACCCATATAGACCCGTTCTTGTCCCAAAAAAAACCCATATAGACCCGTCATGTTTTATATTAGTTTGTTCAGTACTTATGATTTTTTTATAAATTTACTTGACAATAGGGATAACTAACTTTTTAATACAGATAAGTCTCAAATTACGGTTGATCTGTCAGAATGAATCCCTTGATCCAAGTACCAGTGAATGACATTAATTAAACAAATTAGAGTTGAACATGTCTAATGAGTTGGGTCATTTGATGTCTAATCCGCTCCCAAAAGTTTGCAATCTTATATTGGTCATCCCTTAGGCCATCTTCAACCGAAGGGTCCAGATGGCCAGATGGTCGAAAATAGCCCGAAAACCGTCTCCAACCGAGGGCTAGGCCAGAGGGCTGTGGAATCTGAGAGGGTCCCATGGAATCGGAAAGGGCCAAACGGCTAGAAGGTTGGCCACTTCCAGCGAGCCAGCCAGCCCCGGGTTGGCCAGAATTTTTTTAAATGTGTCGGATTTCTTGTCGGTTATTGTGGAGCCAAAAATAATCACAAAGCGACACGTGGATTTTTGGGTGAAGATGACAAATTTACCCTCGAGGCATACCGGGTCTCCTACACTCAAGCAGTGGAGAATCATCCATCAACCAAATCAGGAGTACCCAAAATAGGTAACAAGTTCAAATTTGTCTCATCCATCCTCATTCCATAACCTCCAAAAACATCCCAAAACATTTCTTTTATTATGACAATTAGCCAATTAATATATTTATACCTAATTAATATATTAATTGCTAATTGAATCACCAAATAACACCCCAAAACACACTTAAAGGCCGGCCACACCCCATTCCCTATATATATGACCCTATTTCTTCTAAAAAACTATGTTGATACTCTTGCAAAACTCCCAAAAATCCTCTAAACAATTTTCTCTCTAAATTCTAACTTTGGCATCAAAGGTTCTTCGACCAAAGCCCCCCTCCCATTCACCATGGGCGCATGAGGTTCTTGGCCTTGACCAAAGTTGTTGATTGTTTTGTAGGTGCAATTTTGTCCAAGAAGAAGAAGGCGGAAATTTGCATCCACAAATTGGTGCTTTCATTGAGAGTTGAGATTCACACTCGTAGAAGACTCTCGCACAAAAAGGATTTTTCTCTATTTTCTCTATTTACTAGTCCATTTGTCTTTTTCGTACGTTCTTATTATTAGAAATTTTTATTTGCAAAGATTCTTTGATAAAATGTGAAAGAGAAATACAATGGCTAGAAATTTAGAAAATTCCACAAGTGAAAATTCAAATATTCAAGAAATGGGACCGCGGCGATCCACAAGACTAAATGTGATCTTAGGGGGAGCGGCACTGCCACCACAAGGCTCAACCATGGCAACCACCACGTTGGCCACCATGGCAATCACCCACGGCGAGGTCCATGACTCCACCACCACGGCCCGAGCCATGTCACTCCATGCCTAACGCGAGCCCTATGCATTGCCAAGCCGAGCTCAAGCCTCGCATTCGCGAGCATCATAAGCCGAGCAGTCTGCTCCCGACGAGCAGCCCATTCTCGTGGCCTAGCCTGCTCTCGACGAGCAGCCCACTCTTATGGCCTAGCCTATTCCCGACAAGCAGCCTACTCCCGTGGCCCAACCTGCTCTCGTGGCAATAGCCTGTTCCAGCCGAGCAGCCCACTCTCGTGGCCTAGCCTGCTCTCGACGAGCAGCCCACTCTCGTAGCCCAAATCGGTCCAAGATTAGTTCAACCATCCTGGTTTCAAATTTTTGGGCTTACAATCGAACCGGGGGCATTCTCACCACATTTCTCTGCAGATTTGACATTTCTCAACTCAAATCTCGCACCTGGAGTCTACCACATTTCCACTGCTTAAGGAAGCGCATTCATTCCAAGCTCTTCCAATCCAAATGGTGAACAACACTTGTCTCGACAAGTCATAAAGTTGACAAGCGCCCTAGCACAGTAAACGACCTTGGTGAACCAGTTCTTGCAGCGCACCAAGATGCAACGTGCCTCAAACGAGGTGTCCCAAAGTAGGACAAAGGCAGAAAAAGAACCTCTCTAGCAGCATCCCGGCAAGCAGCCACTCGACCATCCACAAACCGAGCGTTTGGGTAGAGTACACTCCCGATTGGGCCCCCGAGATAGCGTATACTCTCGTCTTAGCGCGCGGATGAGCGTGCACTATCGACTAGGCCCACGGACAAGCATACACTCACGGTTGAGGATACACTCTGATAATCAACATGAGCAGCCTTTCAAGCGAAGTATTCATTCACGGCTAGGCCCGCAAGGAGTATCATCCACATCACATCGGAGCAGGCAGCACAGCAGACGGAAAGAAGCAGTTACTCAATCCGGCTCAAGTTCAACCAGTAGCCTGTGAGTTACACGCTCGCCTGCTAGGAACATACCACACCCACCACAACCGCGACATATATGAGCCGAACATATGGAAGAACAGCTTAGACCAGCACATCACGATCGAGGGCAATCGAGAGCTCTGCCACCCCAACAAAGGAAAATTCAGGAAGAAGTAGAAAGGCTTCTGACCAAGCGATTGCGCAATTTCTCGCGCCAACTAAGCCTCAAAATGGTCTAATCTCCAGTGCGAGAGGATAAACTAATTGTTCTCCAGTGCGAGAAGGTAAACCAATTCCCCGACACCCAAAAGGGTCTGCTCTTCAGTGCGAGAGGATAAACTAATTGCTCTCCAGTGCGAGAGGGTAAACCAATTCCCCGACACCCAAAAGGTTTTGCTCTCCAGTGCGAGAGGATAAACTAATTGCTCTTCAGTGTGAAAGGGTAAACCAATTCCCCAACACCGAAAAGGGTCTGCTCTCCAGTGCGAGAGGATAAACTAATTGCTCTCCAGTGCGAGAGGGTAAACCAATTCCCCGACACCCATATGGGTTTGCTCTCCAGTGCGAGAGGATAAACTAATTGCTCTCCAGTGCAAGAGGGTAAACTAAATCCCTGACACCCATCTGAGTAAGCTTTCCAGTGCAAGAAGGCCACATAGTTCAAAAGATCGAATGCTTGAAGATCAACTAAGCAACAAATGTTGAAAAATCAAACTCAAGCAGTTTCCTCATTTTCACCAGGCAACCAGACGTGGCAGCCCAAACAATTGCCTATCCCACGCCACTTCCTCGCCCTATGCCGAATCAATCCTTGGCTAGAATCAAGCCAAGCTGCTCAAGCAATGGCCCCTGCCACATCACCTCATTAGCCCATGCCAAGCTGACTCCTGGCCCTTGCTAGCCGACGTGCCTCACCACCCCGACGACTGCCCCATGGCAGCACCACCTAAGAAAAAGACAATAAGAAATTAAGTTTTTAATACATTGGTGCTGCACGGAGAAGACGAAGAAAGCTACGAAAGACGATCCTTTGCACGGGCAAGATGTAGAAGATTGCTAGAAGATGAGGAACAAATATCCTCTAAGCTCTCTCTCTCTCTCTTGTAGGGTAGAATAAATCACTCTCTAAAGTTAATTTAATAACCCACTTAAGGTGGACTTAAATAGGCTTTGAGAGAAATTTATTTCATTTTCCTAGAAGGATCTAATTTCATATTAAAGAGGGAATCTACATCAAAA
Source organism: Malus fusca (assembly GCA_035220775.1). Taxonomy (NCBI): domain Eukaryota; kingdom Viridiplantae; phylum Streptophyta; class Magnoliopsida; order Rosales; family Rosaceae; genus Malus; species Malus fusca. Next base: position 31,247,917 of record CM069075.1, on the reverse strand, counting down.
CAGGAAGCAGTCCTAAGTTTCCTAGAGCAAAAAGATCTCTACACCTGCTGCAATTTCCTACGAGCAGCCTAGCAGGTGTGGGGGCATTTGTGGAGCAAAAAATAATCACAAAGCGACACGTGAATTTTTGGGTGAAGATGACAAATTTACCCTCGAGGCATACCGGGTCTCCTACACTCGAGCAGTGGAGAATCATCCATCAACCAAATCAAGAGTACCCAAAATAGGTAACAAGTTCAAATTTGTCTCATCTATCATCATTCCATAACCTCCAAAAACATCCCAAAACATTTCTTTTATTATGATAATTAGCCAATTAATATATTTATACCTAATTAATATATTAATTGCTAATCGAATCACCAAATAACACCCCAAAACACACTTAAAGGCCGGCCACACCCCATTCCCTATATATATGACCCTATTTCTTCTAAAAAGCTAAGTTGATACTCTTGCAAAACTCCCAAAAATCCTCTAAACATTTTTTCTCTCTAAATTCTAACTTTGGCATCGAAGGTTCTTCGGCCAAAGCCCCACCCCCCCATTCATCGTGGGCACGTGAGGTTCTTGGTCTTAACCAAATGTGTTGATTGTTTTGTAGGTGCAATTTTGTCCAAGAAGAAGAATGCGGAAATTTGCATCCACAGTTATAACCGACAGGATTTCTTAAGAAAAAATTCAAATGCAATGACTAGTTGCCTAGTTATGCAACGGCTAGCTAACTAGTCATTGCATTTGAATTTTTTTTTTTTTTTTTACAGTTTTATTATTATTTTTTATTTACAAAATTTTTCATATAACTTCTATTTTTTCCTATAACTATTATTTTACAAAATTTGTTTCATATTTTTTTTTAAATTCCATTTTTTTCCTATAACTTCTATTTCACAAAATTTGTTTCATTTTATTTTAAATTCTTTATTTTTCCTATAACTTCTATTTCACAAAATTTGTTTCATATTTTTTTTTAAATTATATTTTTTTCCTATAACTTCCTAAGCCATTATACAACATTAAATTAAATTAAGTAACATGAAACAACATTAAACAATATGAAACAACATTAAGTTGTAGTTTTTAAATAATAAATTATGTTTGGCCTTATGGCCTTCGGTTGGAGACGGTTTTTTGTGACAGAGCTAAAATGAGACCTCTGGCCCTCTGGCCCTCTGACCCTCGGTTGGAGACGGAGGCAAATATGGTCATGTACTGTTCATTAAAACATTAATATCTTGAAGGATCTTGAAGGATCTTGGAGGGCCAGATTGCCAGATGGCTAAAACGAGTCATCTAGCTAGCCATCGGTTGGAGATGACCTTACATTCTTTTTTAGTAGTCTGAGATGCTCTCTGCTATATGGTGTGATTGAATCTGCAAGTGGAGTATAATTAAGTAAATGTTTCATATAAAATTGGCTTTATGGCCACTAGCAAGTTGACTTTGTAGCCAACGTGTTTAAAACCACTTGTTGGGGATAAAATGAAAATCACATATCAGAAGAGTGATACACTGATACTAACTTGTAATTCGAGATTTATATTAATTTAAAATTTAGAAACATGGCATGCCAAGAAAATTTGAAGGTAAAGAAACAAAAACCACCTGCGGAGGGAGTCATGTCACATCGTTGTTGAGGGAGGCAAGCTCATCTTAGCGGAACTATTGCGTACCTAATCATGGAGGAATAAAGTCATCCGTACGGAGACAAGCTATAGAAGAATCACTTTTTAATAAAAGTTATGCCACCATAACATAATAATTTAACCAGAGATATTGCATGACTCTTTACATATAAAAAGAACTTCTTTACATGACATCGTGATATTATTTTACCGTATCATAATCTAAAAGGAAAACTAATGAAAATTTCAAAAAAACTTTAGTTTTAATGAAAAATAACAAATAAAGGTGTAGTGAATAGCATTAGGGAAATGTAAAATGTGGTTTTTCGTTAAAAGTGAACAATACCGGGAGTGTTTCTTTAAAACTCCCTAATCTAAACTGTTCATTTTTTAAATCATTATCTAAATGTCATCTAGAAAAATTCAGTGGACTTAAAGACTTTTAGTTATCTATATGAATCAAACAAACTCGAATTATCATAAAAGCAATATTTTTATACTGTAACGGTCGATTTTTTGATACCGTGAATCACGTGTAGAAATCAATTATTTCATTTTTCAAACGTTATCAGCACAATGTATTACAAATAGTCATATATCTCAAATCTCTACAACTGGCCTGCGTATAGAATTAGAAGCTGTAAAAGGTGAACTAATTTCAATATCAAATCAAAACTTTGTACTTTTTACGAAGATTTAGCGCATTCGATTATCCTCTCTTCACCAGTCGAATGAATACCATTTGGATATAAAGGGGGTGGGACACCATAGGACCCTTGTGGATATATCTGGCGTCTCAGATTGGATTCGATAATTCATTATACTCAAGTTGTGCTGATGAAGAAACGAAACAAAATTATGTAATTACTCATTAAAGAAACTTATTTATTCCAATAACTCATTAGATTCGATAAGTTTCTTTCATCTCTAATGCCCTTCCAATCATCCACCTATATTTCTGCAAATTTTAAGGATTCATGTTTTTATCTATTTACTTTTTTCATCCGTATACTAAATTCCTATTAGGTTAAAGCATGACTTACAGTTTTTAGATAGCAAGTTTTACTGCAGCAGGTGCATGGTTGCCACTGGGCTTTCTCACTGCACTACTTCCTGCATTTCTACTTACTTGATAAAGTTGCATGCATAAATCGTGACCAAAAATAAAAGATTAAAAAAAAGAACTTTAACGAAAAGTTCCCGGTGTTGTTCATTTTAACGAAAAATCACATTTTTACACTAAAAAGTCAATCATGATACTATTCTGTAACATCCCACATCGTCCAAGGTAGTGGATTATGTAAGCCTTATATGTATATTCTCATCTCTACCTAGGACGAGGCCTTTTGGGAGCTCATTGGCTTCAAAGTTCATCGGAACTCCGAAGTTAAGCGAGTTCGCACGAGAGCAATCCCAGGATGGGTGACCCACTGAGAAGTTCTCGTGTGAGTTCCCAGAAACAAAACCGTGAGGGCGTGGCCGGGGCCCAAAACAGACAATATCGTGCTACAGCGGAGTCGAGTCCGGGATGTGTTGGGGGCCCAGGCCGGGATGTGATAATTCACTTTACTCTTTATTTTGTCATTTTCGTTAAACTCAAAATTTTTGAAATGTCATATATATTAACTTATACATCTTTTTTAAATGTCAAATGAACTTACACATTTTTCAATTTGTCATATAAACTAAAATTTTAAGCAAATTATCATATCAACTTTTCAAAATCATTTGGCCATCTTTAACCGAACCAGCCAAAGAGCTATAGGTCAAAACATAGCCTGTTTTGACACAAAATTCATCTCGAATGGAGGGTTGTGCCAAAAAAACTTGGGACCCACCGGGCCAAAATATAGCCAAATGGCCAGAGGGCTGGGCAAACATAGCCAGCCTTGAAAGTTAGGCCCAGCTGTGCTGCTAGCCGACACCATGTAGTTTTTTTTTTTTTTTTTTTTTCTAAAGACGAAATTTAAAAAAAATATTCTAATTTTTTCCTATAAATACCTAAGCCATTTCTCACATCCTTTTCACCTTTCCATACTATCTTACCTCATTTTAATATCTAAGTTGTTAGCATGCAAGTAAAATTAAAATATTTTTAATAACATGAAACTTAAAACAACGTTTAGCTACAAGTGACCCTTAAAATATGTCTGAAAACCTTATATTAATATGGTAGTTTAAATCAAATATTAATCAATATAATTAAATAACAAACTTAAAATAATAAAGTAGTAAGAGGGCTAAAACATAGACAAAGTAGTAAGAGGGCTAAAACATAGACCCTTCGGTTGGACACTGTTCATTAAAAAACAATTTCTTACATGGTTATTATCTGGACGAGGGCTAAACATAGCCCATTTGGTTGGAGATGGCCTTAATTTGTTATCTCATTCTAACTCCGTTAAATTTTTCATTCAAAATAAGTTATATGCCTTATGTTCAAGGTTATTTTGGATGTTTGACCTCCTTTTCATTTCATTTCATTCCTTGCCATGAGCAGGAACTATATAAAAATGACAAGTTTGATATTACAACTATTTCAGAGGACAACTACATACACTTCAAGAACAACTACATACACTTCAAGAACATGTACATATGTTTCGATTAGGATTATGTTATGTCATTGACTCATTATAGTAAGTTTCATCGTGTTCAAATATATCTAACATATTATTCCATAGCCGGGTTAATTATGCATACATCCCCTGAGGTTTCTCAGGTTTTTATAGAACCCCCTCAGATTTTGAAAGTAACACAAACACCTTTGACGTTTCTCAAATGTTATGCTGGATATAAATTTAGGTTTATATTTACATATTTCGTTGAAGATGAATAATTTGCATTTTGCCATCGGAGAATTTTCCAACAAAGAAAAGATATAAAATGCACATTGCAAAAGCATTTTGCATCTCTTATTGGAGAAGCCCTTAGGTGGATGAGAAAGCCACAATGCTCTCTTTTATTGTGTTTTTCAGATATATCTATAATTTGAAAATATAAGTTCTTGAATAATTAAACGGTGGTGCTATCCACACACTCACTTTACCTTTCACACTTTTTGTTAATTTTTGTCCTTTAGTCATGTTCAAGCCATGAAAATTGAGAAAGATGTATGAAAGGTAAAAAAAAATATCAATCTAGCACCTCCCTAATTATATTGGGTGTATTTCTGCTCACTACCCTTAAGTGGTAAATGCTCACCACCCTTAAGTGGTAAATGATCACCACCTTACTTATTACCGTTAAATGATTTTAAATTTTGAGATTTATTTGACCACCCTCAATTGAACCACATGAAAATTTTAAACACTAGACATTTCCTATGTGTGCGTGTGTACAAAAAAATGAAAAATAAAATTCCCTCGACCCTTGGGAGAGGGAATAAGTCTATCTTTGTTCTCCAAACAAAGAATTTTAGCTACACTGATTAAAAAGAAGTCGGTATCCACGATCTGTCGCAAAGTCAAAGGTTTAATTTTTTTTTGCATGTTTTATTTTATATTTGGTTTAGGGTTTACAAAGAATCCGGATCCTCTTTGTGAAGATCCTAGGAATCCGTGAATCGTATCCGTTCATCGTATATCGTGCGGTCAGTTTTTCTTAGATGTTGTTTGTATTTAATTTTAAATAATAAAATTTAAAATGATTTCTAACAGCATGATATACGATGAACGGACAAGATACACGGATCGCCAGGAGGATCCTTATTCGTTTACAAAGACACCTAGCTATAAATTAATATTCGTTAAAGATCGGATTCGTTTGTCAGCTTCTAAATTTTCAAAAGCAACTTCTCAGTATTATTATATAAACCCATCCAGTGAAGGTTGGTGTCAACTGGAAAGTAGTCAAGTTTGGTGAGATTGAGTTTTGGAGAAGGTTTCAACTTCCCTCAAGGGCTTCCAATATTCCATATCAGTACTATGATTGATCAACGTCGAGTATGGGAATGTTGGAAGCCTGAGGGAACTTTGAAGCATTGCTCCTCCACTTTTGCTGACTCAGTGACTCTCTTCGTTTTCCAGTATAAACTCTAAACCCTAATCGACTTATTTCATATCTAGTGATTAACCCCATTAATTGGAATGGGATATCCTTGTTGTTCATAATTACGTGTGATTTCTTTTGTAATGAGTTCAATTTGCCTCTATTTATATATAGTTTTCTCTGCTGTTTTTCTCTCCCACTAATTATGATTTTGTAGTGGGAAGATTAGGGAGATTGGATGGTTAATTTGGTGGTGGAGTCTGGAGCAGGTAAAAGAGTGAAGTTGAAGAATATTACCACCAAGAAGGAACAAATGGTTCAGCTAGATCTTGCACAGCCTTACAACTATTTTCTTATACGTTTTAGCAAAAGGTTGTATTTAGGACAGTGAGTGTGCAGAAGATTGCTCGACTTTGCAGGTCTGCTCGATTCTTGACTACTTCAGGTTAATTAGTTAATAATCAGTTTCTGATACCATTAACAAAAATAATTTCCTTTTTATTATTTCATTCCCAATTACACAATATATATATATATATATGTATGTATGTATGTATAATATATCAGTACAAAGTTTAATTACAATTAACGACTTGGAGTGCACAGTAAGACATGTCCAACGCCACTTTCTATTCTTGACGCAATCTAGGAGATTATGGAGAGATTTACGAAGACGAGAGAATCTTGATAACAATACAATTAAAACTTAATAAAGCTAACAACGTCAAAATCTGCATGCTTGTGTGTATATCGATTTAAATAAACTAGGGTTTTCGGTTGTAGTTTTGAATCTGTACGTCATAATATATTTCATATCTTATAGTTCTAAATTTAGTTTCATGGTGATTTCAAGCAGTGTCACTAGCGAAAGTGCCCCCGCATGATGCTGCGGGTTTTAGAACCATATAAAACATGTAAAAAGTTATAAATATATATACATCTAACTCCTAACCGAAATATATGCACACAACATTAAGAAAGTTTGAAATTAATATTATTTGTATTCTTGTCAATCTTCTCATAGTAAACCTTCATTCTGAACACTTAAATTATTAGGAAGCACAACCCAAGAATGGTCAGTGGATTTAAGTTTATTTGTATTCTTGTCAATCTTCACATAGTAAACCTTTAGGACAAAATCAGCTCTAATTATATAAGTTAGAGTTTCTATGTGAGTTAGGAATATGTTGGTGTGTAGAAGATGAAGGCAAACCACAATCCAATTAACATCAAAACAAAGGAAATTAATATTTAAAAAGTGGAACCAACAGATGAGTAAAAACTTTTGAATTTGCAATGTTATGGCAGGTGAGTGAAAACTTGTGCGGCAACTCTACATGGTTGGAGGGTAGTGAAAACTTGATCTAAAATGCTGCTAAGGATGAGGACTCTTCCAAACTGAAAAATACGGTGAGTGGTTCGGAGGAAGAGAGAGATGGACTTTTAGAGAGAGGGAGTGGGCATTTGAGAAAGAGAAGAAGAGAAACTAGAGTGCATCGAGAAGGAAGAGAGAAAAGGAAGAAAAAATATTCAGCACTGTGCTTATGAATAGTTCGAGTTGATAAATTGTTGTTCTTGTGATGAATGAACTGAGTGTTGATGAGAAGAAATCGCAGGTTGCACAGAGGTATCCAACTTGCTGCTTAGATGTATCTAGGTAATTGAGCTTGATTGAGAAGTCCTCTAGGTACCGTTTGGTACGTGGGACGGGACGGGACGGAACGGGACGAGCCGTTCCGTCCCACGTTTGGTGCGCCTAAAAACTGTGGAACGAGTTGTCCCATGGGACTAAATTTGGCTGATTTTTCGTTCCACCTCTTCCCCCTAGAACGACCCGTTCCACATCCGTGGAACACAAATTTATAACATTTTATGACAAAATTTCTCCTTATCTTTTTCAATATTTACATCATCTGTTCTGTCTTGTTCCGTCTCGTCCTGTTCCGTCCCGTCCCGTCCCGTCTGCGTACCAAACAGTACCCTATTGAATGTTTAATTTGTCCTAGTGGATTGTCTAGTATATATGGAGAACCTATGGTTTTTACCCATGTACTAAACACTAATGACATGTCCTGTGTTGGATGTGTGTCCTAAAACTATTACTGGGATGATAAAAGTTTTAGAAAGATATTAGTCGGAAAACTAATCATTTGGACAAACCACTAATTATAAGATTAATCAAATATAAATATAAGAAGGAGACTTGTTTCGTGTATTGATTGGATCACTGAGTTATACTCATTGAGACATGTAAATGTAATACAGAAAGGTATCTCTGGCTTTCAAAACCAAATACTCTATAGGACAATGATTTGGAAATGTTCGAGAAAAATTGTAGCATGTGGGGCCTGTGGATTATGGTTATAATGAAGAATGAATGAGTTAATTACATATACACTCCTGAGATTTCTCGGTTTTTACAAAACCCCATCAGATTTTGAAAGTGAAACAAACAACAAAATCCACGACCAATAAAAAATAAAATAAAATAAAATGAAAAACCCTACCAGATGTGAAATAAGGGGTGAAAAAAATACCAAAAATCACTTATATATGGCGCTAAAGTAGTGTTTGGCTACAAGTTTTGGTTAGCCCTACACCTATCACATCAGGGGAAAAAAAAGAAAAGAAAAAAAAAACCTATTACTATCAAGCATATAGGTTTTGTCGTAAATTTATTTTCCTTTCCCTTCTTGTGTTAAAATGATCAACGGTGAGGATAAAGCACATAATCGCCAAAAAATTGAAGAATTCTACGAGCAAACAATGTGGTATCATTCTTTTCTTCTGTTCTTCTTTTTTCCGCTTATGCTATACAAAGAACGGATGAAAATCATGAGAGCTCAAAATACTGCTCAACAAAGTACCAATTGCAGTTGCAGAACAAAACATAGATTCCTTAGTTCTACTTGTACGATGTGCAAGGCCATAGTTGTATGTAGAACATGGTGGCTCAATTGCTTGTATCCTCAAATTTATTTTTAATTAGTAAATTGATAAAAGTAAATTCTGATTTACTTTTCACAAATAGAAATCTCATGTTCATGCTTTGTGGACACTGCCCCTTGTGATTTTCCAAAATGTTCTGCGGAAATCTTAATGAACCGCACAAAGAGATCAGCTTCCTAGTTAAATTATGGTTATCCTTTACCTAGAAAAAATGAACAGAGGCCAGAAAGGAATCATCTTCCCAGTTAAAAAGAAGTAACTAATTCAACTAGGTTTTTACTTTTTTCGATTGTATTTGAAAATAACCTGCTCTTATTCTATCTCATAGAAAAATTCACATGTATAAAACCAGAAAAAACCCAGAACCCAGAAAAACATATCAATAGTTTTAAATGTTTTTGAGTCATAACACACTTTTTTAAAATGCTTCTTCACGAGCATAAAAGGTTTAATAAGCACTTTTAGCAAAAACGCTTTTACCAGAAATGTTTGTGTAAAAAAGTCAATTTCAAACGGAAGACATTTTAGAAACAATATATTTGGAGTCAATTTCAAAGCGGGTGACAAGGTTTCAATTTTTTCACAATGAACCATGAGGTTTTGCACTCTGTATCAGTTTATGCCTTTGTCAATTTGTTTGTTTGGAGTTTGTTTCTTCTTTGATCGATTGTATGTCTAATTTGAATAAGGAACTCATAGCCACTCTTTTTTCCCCACAAAAATTAATCATGAGTTGTAAGGGAAAAAATCTAATACACCTTAATTGTTAAGAGTCCTTATGAAGTGGTGTATGGGTTGAATTTGTTAAATTTCAAGTAGACGGGACATGGGCCCATTCCAACAACATCGATACTGTCCCCACTTGGCCACCTACTCAATCCGTCAAGTGTGGGATTTTAATACAAAAGACCTTGGTGATAGTTAGAGTGAGTTAGAGTGAGGTAATTCTATATAAATAATTTGTTCTCAAACCTTCTGGCCGATGTGGGACAGAGGAATTTTAACAAAATTTTCTTTATGTTCGTCGGGGTCTATCTCTACTATATGGGGAACAATCTGGCATGCGAATGTTCTAAACTTCATGTCGTTGGGTTCTTAGCATGGAGAGGACCAAGTTGTATCAGGTTTAGTCCAGGCAGCTGGTTGCTGAAGGGCGGATTCCTCTCCTTTGATTCCGGTTGTTGAGGATGTTAAAATTGATTTTTATTAATTTTGCAACTCACAAATTGACCAAAAGCATTTTTTATAAAAATATTTTTGAAACCAATCTTTAATAAAAATTTAATGAATCCTTAAAAAGTACTTAAATGTTTCTTTAAAAAGTACCAATTTCTTACAAAAAGCACATAACCGATGCTTCTTGAAGAAAACACTTCAAATATTTTTAGAACTAAAAACCTTTTTTCATAAAACGATTTCAGACATTTAAAGAAAAAACTTTCAAACGAGCGCTATAAAGTTTCGGACTTTTTGTCAATCAATACTTAATATTCCCAAACAACAAGTCAACAACCTTTTGAACATAAGTCAACAATTTTAGTTAAAATGGACGTTGGATTTTTTTTCTTCTTCTTCTTGTTTGGTCCAGGAAACACTTCGCCAGATAAATGGGCAACCCCTATCAAACTCTTAAGTCTTAACTTGCTCACTACGACATCAGACAAAGTTCATGCGATTCCCGTTCGAAACGCATTAAGTGGAGCCAAAGTTTTTGTACCAAAAAGAAGGGAAAGGAGCAATGGTGCCCAACTGCTTTGACGTAGAAACTTGAAAGCACACCACGTGACAATACATGTCACATGACAGATATCACAATTTTCCCCTTAAAATCTCAGAATAAAAAAATCTCAAGAAAAATAAAAATAAGTCCAACATTTATTAATTATATTTTGACCCAAAAAAAATTTTATTTACAAGAAAACAACTTACATGATATTCTACCATGTGCCGTTTTATGTCAATAAAACAAAGATATATGAACAAAAAATGGACGTATTTTTTTATTTTATTAGCGCACAACGCAAACTTAACAGTAAATACATATCATATAAGCTCTTTTTATGAATATAAAAATTATACGCTTAACATATGAGTTTATCAATTGTTGTCAAGCATATTAAGATATGGGACCCACCCAAATGTCAACATAAAAATCCACCGACGATTGGCGTCTACAGACGGCGTTGTTCGATTCTCATTCGCCGAGCGGGAAATCCGAAGGCTTTTGTTGTTTTGTCGAATTTGGGATTGTTCGGTTTGATGCCCTCCATTCGAATAGTGGCCATAAGTTAAATATGTCATCGTATCTAACGTGGCTTCCTCCCTACCATTTTTCCTCACACCTACCAAATCTTAGACTTTATCAAATTTATCAATCACATTCCACCTTCTTAAATCCCATCTAAATTTCTTGTGATATTGATAAGGAAAAGTCTTTTGTTCCATGTGGATACAAAAAAAAAAAAGGCCAAATTGGATTGTTCATCCATGTGGTCATAGGACACTTGCATGATGACCCCGTGGTGAAAAAAACTAGGAATTAAACCCCTGTGGTCAAGAATGTTAGCAAATTTAGTCCAAAAGTAAGATTTCTGTTAAATGACTGTTAAAAGTTGGGGTAAAACTGTATTTTCAGTTCCAATGGACATTGAATTGGGGCTTTTTTTTATTTAAAAAATTAAGCATTATTTTTTTTGTTAATTGTTATAAAAAAATTATTTATTTTAAATGTCAATTGGAACTGAAAATACAGTTTTACCCATACTTTTAACAGTCATTTAACAGAAATCTTACTTTTGGACTAAATTTACTAACATTCTTGACCACAAGGGTTTAATTCCTAGTTTTTTCACCACGGGGGTCATCATGCAAGTTTCCTATGACCACGGGGATGAATAATCCCATTTGGCCAAAAAAAAATTAGCAAGCTGTGCTAATTGACCTTTCATTTCCTTATGTATTCTCCTCATTTTTATTAACGGAAGAATATTTCAAATTCTTCTTAAATAGATAACAGAGATAAATATATATTAATTACACACACATATACCATCAACATAGTGCCCCTAGATCGTAATCAACACATCTGCCGTATTGCCGTCAAGGACATGTAATCGACAAATCCCAAATACAACAACTATTCCTCGATCCAAACCCAAAAATTGTGTAATTGTTAAAATAAAATAAAAAACTAAAAACTATGTAAAAAGCACGTGATATTTTATACATTAATATGTTGCCTAAGTTACTTTAATACATTGATACCAAACTCATTAAATTATAATGAGAATTAAATCTAATTTTTCGCACAATATTTATAGAAAATAAATATTACTGGATCGTAATAATCGAGGTTAAAGATCTTGAGAAAAAAGAATTCTAGGAAGGTTCCTGCAAGTACAAAAAAGCAGCGTGTATTCAATCTGACAGGGAAAGAATGAGGGTATTGGGAAGGACAACTGGAAACCTTTTCTGGATAGTCATGAGACTCAGAGCCGTGCAGACCCCACTGCCACTTTCCTCCTCTATCTCTTTCTCTTAACTTCCCCTTCACTCTCTCCCTTACATTCCCTCTCTCTCTAAGTAATTTCCCTCTCTCTCTTCCCATTCAAACGCTTTGAAAAGCAGCAACTTGTCCTTCAAATCCCTCCCTCACGGCCACCATCATCGTATGTGCATCTCATTCGCATTCCCTTCATTTCTCTTAGCCTTCATTCGCACACTCTGTTCGCCCTTTCTCCATTTTTGTTATAATAAAGCTGAGGCGGAACGATAGCAGTTTTATTACAACAAGCTTGACTGAATTGTCCAATCATTCATGGACTCCGTCGGCAAGAAATCAATGAAGCATCAAAACCAGAGGACTGGTTCGCTTCAGCGGCTGAGATGCTCCGTTCAGAACTACGATTGGGGGAAGAGGGGACAAGATTCCCAAGTGGCCAGGCTCTCTGCTTTCAACTCTGGTTCTGGGATCAACCCAGAAAAATCATATGCTGAATTTTGGATGGGAACCCACGAGTCCGGACCTTCCTTTTTGATTCAGAATTCGGATGAGAATAATGGGTTTTTCCCAATTGGGTCTCAGATTATATCTCTCAAAGATTGGATTTCCAAAAACCCAAATGTGCTTGGTGAGAAGGTGATCCAAAAATGGGGCGCTGACCTCCCTTTTTTGTTCAAGGTAACCTATCGTTTTTTTATTTTTTTTTATTTTTGGGTTTTTTTTTTGTTTAAAATTTGGGGCTGTGGACTCTGGTGTGGAGTTTTCTTTGTTTGGTTTTTGTGTGTGTGTTGTGTGTGTTTTAGGTGCTTTCTGTGGGGAAGGCATTGTCGATACAGGCACACCCAGATAAGGATTTGGCCAAGATTTTGCACAAGTTGAAGCCAAATGTTTACAAGGATGCTAATCACAAGCCTGAGATGGCCCTAGCCACAACCCACTTTGAGGCTCTGTGTGGTTTCATCACTCTTCAGGTAAAGATCATTTTCATGTGTTCATTTAAATCTCAGAAACGATAACAATCTTAAAATAATTTTTTACTAAAGAGAGCTGTATATTCCCTTCTTAATATCTCTGTCCTATGCCTACTATGCATAATTTTCCTAGACATTGGGTTGGTTTGAATTGTTTGGTTGCTGAGTCCTTTCACGAAAATCATTAGCACTTTTGAATGTTTACGTGCCTCCTTTTATTGTGTTTATTTTGATATTAAACAAAGGTAAACAAATGCTTTGTTCCAAAAAAATAAAAAAATAAGTTGTAATCTTGTCTGGGGCCCATTGAATAATTGGCCATTTACCTAGTCAAAATCAGAATCATGAGGATTATTTAGGCAGAGAATGATATAATACCAAATGAGTTAAAAAATTACTTTTTCTCATTCCAACTGTTTAGAAATCAAACCATTTATTTTTGCTTTAATTGGTAAAAAAAATCAATAAAATTATTTGGACAGGAAGGCACACAGTTTTTTAATATAAGGGGCTCAAATTTAATAATAATAATAAATACTAGGTAAACCATATTATATAAATCACATGATGTGTCGGTTGATGGTTCGATATTTTCATTAATAATTTAAACAATGAATTCACCATCAATTACCACATCATGTTACAAAATATGAATCAAGTAGATTGTCTCTCTAGCATCATCCCAAATTTTTATATGTGAACTTCACCTGAATTAACAAAAATGTCGATAAATGTAATCGGTCATATTTTTTTTTTAAGATCTATTTGTACACACAAAACTTAAATATCTGCTGATGCCCTCTCCAATACTCTACGATAAATAAATAAAACCCGAAATCATAATGCAATCGATTCCATCACTAGTTGAAGTATTAACTTCTATTTCATTAATTAAACTTAGATTATATTTTATAATTGAGGTCAAGAGCAGGTGTAGTGTTACTTTTCAGTCGTTGAGTATCTCTTGCTAGGGTACCTTTTTCTTCCCAATTGTTTTTCTTTCTCAAGGAATATTGCCTTCTGTATGGGAATCTATGTGGCATTCCAACTAATTTTAATTATAATTACACGTTTAATTACAATTATAATTTTTCTATCTTTTTTTTACAGGAGCTTAAAGTTGTGCTTGCTAATGTCCCTGAGATTGAAGAACTAATTGGCAGTGAAGAAGCAAAAAAAGTTTCCGGAATCACTGATCAAGACAAGGAGGAGAAAGTAACGTCCGCTCTGCGTTCGGTTTTCACCCACCTCATGTTAGCCAGCAAGGAGATGATAACCACAGTTATTACTAAAATGAAAGATCGTTTACACATCGAAAGTCAGGTTGGTTGATGTGTTTTTCTTCAATGTAACTGTCAAATTATGTTTTTTCTTCGCCCGTAGGATGATCTGATTGAAGATCCTGCTATGCTCATTCTGGATTTGTGTAACAGTTTTCGCTATTTTGGCAGGCGAGGCGTTTGACAGAGAAGGAACAGCTGGTATTGCAGTTGGTAAAGCAATATCCAACTGATGTGGGTGTTATATCTGCCTTCTTCATGAACCATGTGAAGCTTAATCCCGGAGAAGCGCTGTACATCGGGGCTAATGAACCCCACGCCTACATATTTGGTGAGTGCGTTGAGTGCATGGCAACCTCAGACAACGTAGTGAGGGCTGGCCTTACTCCAAAGCATATGGATGTTCAAACCCTTTGTTCTATGCTCACATACAAGCAGGTAAAATACAGCATCCCCGCCGTGGAATTAACACTCTTAACGTCAACTTGTTTGGTGCGGATTTTCCTTGCATTTCGCATGCATGTCTGAAATTTAACGTCTTTTCTTTTGCAGGGGTATCCTGACATTCTGCAAGGAGTTGCAGTAGGTCCTTATGTGACAAGGTATCTCCCGCCTTTCGATGAGTTTGAGGTTGATCGCTGCCAACTTCCGCAGGGAGAATCAGCAGAATTCCCTGCAGCCCCAGGGCCTTCGATTTTTGTGGTCACGTTCGGGGAGGGAATTATATACGCAAGCGATGTTCAAGGGGATGTAATTACAGAAGGAGACGTTCTTTTTGCACCAGCAAACACTCGGATTCGCATAACAGGCGCATCCGAGTTGCAGATATATCGAGCGGGTGTGAGCAGCCTGTTCTTCCAAGCCTGATGAACTTCACTACGCAGTTGCACATCTTTGCTTTAGTGCAAACCACACAAATTATTAATTTTGCATTTTTTCATTTTTTTACAATAAGCGTATGTAATATGTAATATTAGCACTGTCATGAGAATGCCTGTGCAAGTGTGCCATGAAATGTAGTAAAAATATACGAATAAAAAATATATCAATTTTAGTAGTTTTTATAAATAAGATCAATTTTTTATACATCGATATATTTATATTACGAGGTGGAAAAATAAATAAGGGTCGAACTCATCATTTATGAGCTTCTAACATTAAACCTTTTACAACCCACCAGTAGTTGGGGACAAATTTCAAGCCCGTATTCCACTCGTCACGCCTTGGGTTCGACTCCTAACGCTGTTGAATCATACGATGGTGGCTAAAGGAGGCTGAAATGCCTCTGTCAGTCTTCTCACCCCTTGGAAGGGTGGACTGTCATAGAGAAGTCACAAGATGGTACCCTTAAATAAAAAAAAATAAAAAAAAAAAACTAAAATATCTCACTTACGAGTGAAGAAAAATAGTAGTAGACTATAGTAGTACTAACTAACATAAATAAGATGGATTTCAATCGTTGGTTAAAGAAGTTAAAAAAAAAACAATGAAGTCAATTTTTCTGTATGCGGTGGTTTGATGACTATTAGGTCCGTAACAATTTACAAACGGGCTAGTAAAATAATAAGCATGCTGCCCAATACTTTGATCTGGTGGGATCATTCTACAGCAGTCCCAATCTAGCAGTTAGTATATAAGTTTTGCTCACTCGCTTGTTTTTCTTTTCATGAGTGAACAGTTGAGATTTAACTAAATCTCAATTAGTAAATCTTAACCGTTCACTCATGCACAAAAAATGTGTAGATGAGAATTTCCAATAAGTATAAATAGCCAATCTCAAAAATGGTTAAATTCAAGTGCAAATTAAAAGAGAATTTAGAGTTCATTTAGTGCATCGGACTTTTGGTAAAAGTGCTTTTATAAAAAACACGTCAACATTTTAAATAAAAATCCAAGTGTTTCCTATAAAGCAATGAAAGTGCTTTCTAAAATCTAGCAGGTGCTTTGCCAAAAAATACTTCTATAAACACTTTCATTTTTTTATTTTTTTTTTTGCTAAATGCAATCGAAAGTGCATTTGATTATCGTAAAGTGATTTTAGCCATTTCAAAAACAATATCAAAGTCTAGAAGACTCAGTTAAATAGAAGATTTATTGTATGTAAGAAGAAAACCTTGTAGGGCAAGAATTACCGATGCCAACTGAGATGAGTTAGTGTTAAACATTACAGAAAGACTAAGCAGCCAGAAATGCGGTTTAAAGGTGGAGAAACTCTAGTTAAACAGAACCGGTGAATCCCACTCGACGTAATGTCCATGAAGAAAATAAGGAATGCCAAAGGGAGAGAAAAGAAAGTGCGGAAATCATTTCCCCTGCACTGCATTGAGTTATGTTAGGCTTTAATATTCATTAGTATTTTGGGACTTTTGTAACATGGAGTGCTTTAGCAGTGGACTCACTTTGTGCAACGATGTTAAAATGGCCAAAAACGTCTTAGTAATTAGAATTAGGCCCAAAGTATCCCGAAAGAGACCTGTAACGAGTACTAGTGATTCCGTTCTCAGTCTTTCTACAGGTTCATATATAAAATTCAAATTTCAGATTTCTTAATTTCGCTGCCACAACAAATGAATTTTACTTAGATCTGCACTGGCAAAAATGACACTGAATACAGTTACCTTCGTAATCATCTAAGTTGCTCTCTCTTCAAATCTTGGAGCCATGATAGGATAGCTTTTGCACCCTTCTCCCGTAAACAATCCAACATCATGTCATGGGCAACCCCTTTAACACAGATAGGAGAGACACCAAAAAACCTGCCTGTCTCGTTGAGGCCTTCAGCATCCTTGTATAGGGAAAAACAATAGCGGAAAACAGAAATAAGCAAGGCAAAGTAGTGGAAATTACAGACCAACATGTTCACATCGACAACATTAAAGAAGAATCAAGTACATCGACAACATTAAAGAAGAATCAAGTAGTATGTATAAGGAGTTTACCACAATGAAATCATCATTTGCACCCAACACGAGGAGTTCAATAGCTGATTTTGGCACTGAAGGAACTGGCAGCGATGCATTGAGCTTCCGCAGATCAAACAATGGCATTCTTGAACTTTCCTTCATTAGCTCTTGATAGCTTAAAGACAAATAGAACTTTAAAAAGTTATCTTCACAAACAAAGACATTTTGGGAAGGAAATTTGTAATTTATGAAAAATCCCACAAAACTGCATAGAAGAAGTATCAAGCAATTAACAAAGACAAAGGGAACCAAAAAGAAACAAACAAGACTACGTGGTTCAGTAAACTTGCCCCTACGTCCATGAGATTACGTGGTTCGGTAAACTTGATTACAAGATTACGTGTCACGATACAGCCCCGCCCCCTGAACTATCAAGTTCCTCACTCCATCTATTGTTTTGTGGTTCATTTGCAACTAATTTATCCTATATCCCATGGTATTTGAAAATTCCTCAACCAAACATAGTACTTAGTAGTTCTAGTCCTCTATTAGACAACCACCCTCTCTTGGTGTGGACGTTTCTTTTGACACAGACACTCTTGCCTCCTTTAATGCCTTTATTGTACCCATTTTTTAAAATACACTTCTTAAGTTTTCTGTTCTGATGAGGCTCAGTGGCCAGATATACAGTTTATGGGAACCTCAAGCAGAAATATAATTAAGCCGTAGTACCAGGGCAAATTGACTGAATGTGTATGAAATTACTCCATTTCCCATGCACAAACCAATGCTTAAACTTAATACTAGATATATAATGTTGAATGTCATCTGTCATTTTATGAAATGTCTAAATGACTTGAAAAGAATTGCTGGCAAACAAACCGTAAAACGAGGTGATCCTCCATTGTTGCGGAAAAAAATGTCTCCTTACAAAGAGAAAGAGATGTTTGAAACCCTTTAGCTGCCAAGCTGCGTGTAACCTACTCAAAAGTTCAAACAAAGATTGCCTTAATAATACGTAAAATTAACCTCTATGTCTACTGTTTACACATGAGAAAGCTGAAAGTATTGCGGAAAAGGGTATCACATTTTCTATTTAGATATCCATGAAAACAGTAGTGAACAGCCGTCCAAAGAATGTAAGGGATGAAAGGTTGAACAGACCGAGTACAAGTATAAATGAAAAGATGCAACCTCAGAGATATTTAGTCAAAAATGGAACCAGAGTTATGAAGGAAGATATATAATTAAGGCGTAAAAAATCTATTAACTTGTGTAGCAATTTTCCAGTATGAATATGGTATAAAAGAAAGATCAAAACCTTAAAAGCAGCAATAGGTTTGGTGAAGAGATAACGCCACACTAAGCCACTGGAGAAAATCAGAAATGTCAGTCTGGACTAATTACGTTCAAATTGAAAGAAAGGAACAAATAATCAGACAAAGGAAAGTAGGTTGGTTACCTATTACCCGAAGGAGGTACGGAGCAGACAAGCACAGCACCGGTAAGCTTAGGGAACAAATCTCTCCGGTCTAGAATAAGCCAAACAGCACAGAAAAAAAATATATAAGAAAAAACCTTGCCAGTAAGAAAAATACTACATAAGATGAAATTCAATGTGCTTATAAGCTATACCACAGCCCAAGTCAGGAAGGAAACTTGATAGTGCATTCAGTTAAAGTTTGAGTATCTAATATCAAAGTGTGCATTATGGTATCAGCCTATCAGGCACAGTTAAACTTATCATGATAGAACCCAAAATTACTTGTCTATGATATAATCCGAAAAAAAATGTAAAAACTATTCAGAATAAACAAAATAATGAGTTACATAGATTATTGCTGTAGGCCAACAGAGCAGTTTCACTATAAAATCAAAGGAGATACAAAGTGAAGCCACAAACCTAAACTCTACCATAATGTGTTTAAATACTTTGTAAGTTTTCAATGTTTATTGAGGGCTTTTTCTCCCCTCCTGCAATACATGATTTAGCCAAACCGCATTAAACGGTAGGACTCATGTCTCATCAGTCTGGAGATTTTATTATACATAGTTAAAAGTAGAAGTTACCTGAAATCTGGGTAGTTTTAGCGTTTGCAATATAGTATTGAATAATGAGCCCTCCAAAAGAGTGTCCAATCAATACTGGTGGAAGCGTGAGTTTCTTGCAGATGAAATCAGCAACATCACTTGCATGCGTCTACTGCAGAATATGCAGTGAACAGGAATAAGAACAGCATTTTAAGTATGGAAACTATTAGACACAGGCATGCACATACTAGTGAATTCCTAGTAAAATAAATCTTTTTTCTAGCGGAAAACTACTATACCTGGAGAGTACCAGAAACAGAAGCGCTGGGTGCATCACTTTCACCCTGATAAATCAAAGGAGTACTACAAATCAGAACCAGACATGTACAGAAACAATACAACGAAGCCAACTCAACGTATCACCCAGATACATGCTATTATGTGAATGGTATAACAACAACCAAGCCTTATCCCACTAAGTGGGGTCGGCTGTATGAATCCTAGAAAGCCATTGCGCTCAATTTTGTGCCAAGTCAATGGTATAGATTAATTTAAAAATCAGGATGAAGAAAATAAGAACTTATCTTAGTAATAATTGGGTGTTTGATGGGCATGTTTTGCAGCTTGAAGATCTGTAATTTCGTGAATATAATTATCATACTACTTGTTTTTTTCTTAGCCGTTAGATTAAACAAATCAAAATAAAAAGAAAGAAAAGATAGTGCAAAATTTATTTTCCTTAATTACTAAAAAGGTTTTGGACTAAGAATCTAAGAATCCTATGTTTATTAGACCAGTGATTTGGTAAAAACTCTTCAACGAGTGAGACTTTGTCCTACTGGTCCTGTATAAAGTTAGGTCTGTTTTCTCACAACAATAAACTTTTAAAGTAATCCAGGGTTGCAGAGAGCAGAAAGCTTTGCTTTTGATTCGCTATCTCATGACACTAGGTATTTGTTCTCTTTCATATACTTGATTAAAAGGTTATATTTTTGTTTTTGTTTGTGTTACGAATCGAATATCATATTAATTTACATAAAGTTTACATGTTCTATCAAAGCCATCGCACTCAATTTGAGATCCAGAAATAATATTTTAAGAAATAAGTTCATATTTTTGTTTAGCAGAAGCCAATTAGGGTTTTGTTTTTTGCGCCTATAAGTTAACGGGAAGTGATTTCTGCGCACTCTTTTGTTTGGTTACACACCTTCGTTTGTATAAACCCTAATCCTAAAGCCCACAACCTGTACAGTCTTACTGTACCTTTTCAAAACGTGTACAGTTATGTTTTCTGATTGATTTTTGGGTTAGGGTATAACACTTTTAAGACAATTGAAAATTATTATGTATATGTTTCTTCTTCTTTTTCTTGTAATGCATGTTATTTACATGGTCTTAATGTGTATTGATTTTGTTTTTCCAGTTTCTGCTATGGATTTTTCTTCCGTTGAGACTTTGACTAGGAACAATTTTGCAAAGTGGAAGCTGGACATAGAATTTGCTCTTGGAATCAGGGATCTCGACTTAGCACTAAGGGAAGATGAACCTCCTAAGCTGACTGAGGATAGCTCTGAAGAACAAAGAGAAAAGTACGAAAAATGGGAAAGATCTAATCGCTTGTCTATATTGATTATGAAGAGATTCATGTCTGAGACAGTTCCTGGAGGAATTCCTAGTTGTGACAATGCAAAACACTTCTTAGATACTGTGGAACAAAACGTCAGAGAGTCTGAAAAGGCTGAAACCGGAAACTTAATGAGTTCTTTAACGACTATGAGGTATGATGGCAACAGCAATGTTCGCGAGCACATCTTGAAGATGATAGGTATGGCCAATAAGTTGAAACATTTGGATATTCATATCCCGGATCCCTTTTTAGTTCACATCACTCTTAACTCTCTTCCGCTACAGTTTGGACAACTTAAGACCACTTATAGTGCCCAAAAACAAAAGTGGGAGTTGGATGATTTGATATATATGTGTGTTTTGGAGGAGGAAAGACTTTGTCGTGAGAAGAGAGAGGGGGAAACTCTTGTGTTCAATAGGTAAGGTAATCAATCCTTAATAGCAAAGAAGGCTATCAAGTTCAAGTGCTTTTCTGCAAAAGTGAAGACCAAAGGAAGAGGTATTGTCACTAGTATAAAAACTTGGCTCAACAATAGAAAAGGAATTGACAAGAAAGAAGGTACGAATTATATATATATATGATGATGATGACATGAAAGTTTGAAGTTTGAATTTTGGGTTAAGTGTGTTTTGTTTTCTTATTTTTGCTATAAATATTTGATAAGTTTTTGTTTTTTGTTTCCAAACTTTACGTGTTTTTTTTTTTTTTGAAGTAAACGATAAGGGGAGGGGATGGGCTTAGCCTCACAATGGGCTAGCAATAATGTGGTTTAAATTCGCCTTTGGCGAGATTCAAACCTAAGACCTTTCATTTACAAGTAAAGAGGAATATCACTAGACCGTAGTACTATATGGCCCAAGCTTTACGTGTTTACTCATTGCTCTTTCCTTAACTTTTGGAATTAAAACTTGACTCATAACTACCACAGGCTGATGCTAGTAGTGTCGATGAAGAACATTTTTTTACCAAACCCCTAACAAAAGTTACGACTGTAAACCCATAAATCATAATTCACCAAAAGAAAGAAACTCTATCCCTTTATTGTGGTCAGTGTTTCCATATAATACCTGCATCTATAATCCAAAATTCAATACAACAACAAAAATGTCACCATATACGAATCCATGGAATCAAATTCTTACAGACTATTCTGATCAAATAAACATTCAAGTTATGGAACCGACAACCACAAATGAGACATCTAATCAGACAGGAAAAAAAATGGCAATTAATCAACAGAGCGGAGCATAAAAATGGAAGGCACTCACCTGACCCAACAAGCTAACTGCATAGCAATCATACCCAGAAGCCGAAAAGAAAGGGAGCCAGTGCTCAGCCCAGCACCAAGCAGCGTGGTAGCTTCCATGGACGAAAACGAGAGGTGGGTTTTCACTTGGTCTCTCTTTTTCCTCGTCTGATTGCTTTTCTGCAACTCTTTTGTGCACGATTACCTCCATGTTCAGGCCGGAGGGGAGCCGGTGGAAAAGACGGGATTGTTCCTGTTTGAGCTGGTAAGGGACTCGCATTCTGTGGGCTCCATGGAGGGCGGCCCTGGGCTTTATGGTAACCCTCCGGGAAGAGAGGTTGGGATGAAGTTGGGAGATGGTGCGGAGGGAGAGGACAGCAGCCATTCACGTGAAACTGATCTCGCCCCTTCCACTTCGAGAGACTTACCTTTCATCTGGGACGAGACTGCAACCATATCCCAAACTAATAATTAACCGTCAGAGAGAAAAATTAAGGGCTTATTAATATTAATACTTCACAAATTGTTGAATAAACCTCACATACTTAATACACCTCATATTTGCTTTTTCAATGGAAAATTATCTTAATACACCTCACGCAAGGTTCTAAAAAATGTTAGGCGCTAGTCGGGTTGCGGCGGGATCTAGGCGGCCTAGGCGGATTTAGGTAAATTTCTTGTATATTTTGTAAATAAGTGCATATTGACACTTACAAAAAATTATACTTGTATGAAATCCATGGATAAGATAATAAAATGATAAAATGCAAAAAGAGTATTCAACAAGTCCAAAATTTAAAAACACATTAAGCATATATGTCATATAACCATAGTGAGGAGTATTGTAGGATGACAAATGTACAACAAGTTCACAATTTTAAACCACTTAGACTTAGATAGGATTTTTTATTTTATTTTTTAATTTCATGAAAAAAAAAAACCGACTAGCCCCGCCTACCCCGCCTAGAGCCGATCCGATTTTTCCAACTGATTTGCAAGAAAACGCCTCGGCTAGGCGCCGCCTAGCGCCTAGGCCGTTTTTTAGAACAGTGACCTCACGTGCTTTCCCATAATACTCTCACACCTCACATTCTCAATATACACCTTACATTTTATACATCCACCCCATATTTTCTATACACCTTACACCCCACATTCTCAAATCTTATAAAGCTTTTAATTTGGACAAAAAATGCCGACTGAAATTTTGACAAAAGATGTCGCCTGAGATTTAAAGCATATGTGGGTTGTTTTCAATTCCACCATTAAAACACATGTTGTCTATTTTTAATATTTCGTGGTAATTTTAGGTGTTTAATTCTTTATGTAATCCATGTGATCCCTAAAAGATGAATATGAACATATAAGCTTGAATAACGCAGCAAAAGCAAGATTAAATAATTATCGATGTCGTCAAAATCACTAAAACAATAAAGAATATGAAGTCTTACCTCATGTGAAGCTTCCGAAACATCGATTTCATGTTTCATTCGTCAAAAATATTTTTTTCTCAATCAACATGTTTGTAGTTTCATTGGTTAGGGTTTTGTTCAACAATGGAGAGTCGGAGAGATTTTGATAGTTGAAGAAGATAAATAATACATTAAAAGTGATTTGGGGTGTATTTAGAATTTTTTATAAACCTAATAAGGTCAAAATTACCATTGCATAGTAGGGTAAATAAATAATTTAATATTAAATTTTAATGTGAGGTACAATCAAAATTTTGTGGGGTGCTAACATAAAAAGCAAAAAATTAAGCATATTTTTTATTTATTTATATGACTAGTTTGTGGTTTCGGGACTGCAGTCCATTCTTTCAGGTGTTAAAAAAATTCACATGGGTATTTCAGTCTTTTCTGGTCATTATTGTGTGATTTACCTACATTAAGAATCAAACTTAGAACGTGTGATTCAACAGCTTGCCCCTAGCCACAAGCCTTCCCTTTAGCCATCATCGTGACTCAAAGGCATTTAGCCTCTCCTGACTACCATCGTGTGATTCACCATTTGGTATGCAACTCATTCCTGGCTAAGAAAGTTAGCATTCCCTGCAGCCCCCGCTTGGACTGCATTTGTTTTTACCTTTCTGAGTGGACCAAAGAAAGGAAGAAAAATGCCAATTCATATATTGAACAGGTCCTTCGTTCCTCAAAGCTACCATAAAATACAAAACATATTGAACAGGTTCTGATAAAATGAAATTCCAGTTTTAATTAAATCAACCAGCAATTTAACTAACCATAATCTTATTGGCGGGTGTGGCTTCAGTGCTACGCAACTTGTAGAAAAAAAGTGAGAATTTCATTCACCAAGCAAGAGGAAAGCAAATTACAAAAGCTCCAGCCTCTCCTATGAAAATGGAGGAATAGAGTTTGCAGTGTGCCATAAATAATACAATAATCCAATGTTATTCACCAAAGAGTCTGCACATTCACAATAGACACATCCAGTGCTCCTTTTTCTTCCCCCCCTACCCCTTTTCTGAAACACACGTCAAGAACATGAATGCGGGTGCTCACAAATGCGCACGGAGAAGTTAGCTGCCTGTTAATTTTTCACTGTGCTCATTAAGCCATGAAAGGATGTCGCTAAAAACTCGATTTATCATTGCATCTGACTCACCCTCCAGAAGGGAATGGCATGCATCCATGTAAAGGATGAGCTTCTTGTCGGAACTGCTTGCTTTCTCATACAGGGCCTTACTTACAGATGGATCAGTTACAATATCAGCCTCTCCATGCAGGATTAATAATGGAAGAGAGACCTGGAATGAGATTTAATATAAGTGACCCAATAAAGTTAGAATTCTATGTGCTACTGCTGCTAAATTATACTGAAATCAACTGAACTTTTCCGGTAGAACATAATATCTGAAATTTCAAATAAATTTGTGTATTTGTTGAAAAGACAGTCAACTAACACCGTTGTCCAGTCCCCAGCACCATCCCTAAAGGATAAGAAACTACCAACTTTCATACAGTTTTGCGTTTAACTAACATATATTGAATCTACCGGAAATTTCATAAAGATGTATAGGGCTTTGTTGACAGAAAGATAATAGCATAGATTTACTGGCTGTGAAGGTCCTAAGTAGTAGTACGTCTTGGTTCTAGAGTTAAATAGGGGTCTACAAGCAAGATTCAGGTCTGTTCTGAGTGCAATACCACCGATTTTCATTGGTCTAAAAGAAATGAAGCCCAACCGGAAATTTCACTAAGCAAAGGTTATGTCAAGCTGGATACAGAAGAATGGTTTCTAAGAAAACACATCACCAATGGTCCATGGAAATGTGGTGTATTTGTCTTGTGCTACTTCGTATCACAAATCACCATCTACAAGAGCTGTAGGTTATATATGAAAATATTAAAGTCGTTTTTTATTTCTTCTTTGAATTTGTAATCCAGTCAAACTGTACTGAGTTAAAGTTATTTCAAATTCAGATCCAACCAAACATCCGAGGATTAAGCTTAATAAGAATTACCACCTAGTTATGTAGACGCCTGAACTGTTAACGGCCTCAAAGAACAAAGAAGAGATTAGGAATATGCAGCAATAGGCGTTACTTATTAAGGGAAAAGGTTCACACTGAACAGACTGGATAGAACTTGATGCAATCAAAGAATATTAAAATGGTGATTCAGTTGATTTAGAAATTAACTGTAATAAAAGAGGAGTCATGGATTAGCATACTTCTTCCAATCGGCGTTCTATCTCTTCAGTAGTTCGGAGCATTTCTAAAGCAGTCTGCAGGCGTGGCTTATCCTTGTAGGCAATAACATTATAGGCTGTCTGCATTCAGGATAATGAACAACTTGTCAGCCACAGTTTACCACCCATCTTATGAACATCAGATGATTCAGACCTTCCATATTTTTAATTTTTTACTGCTTGAAATTATTCATCAAAGAAAAGACTAACCATTTCTCTTTTCTTCAAGTCTTTAAATGCTACCTCAGCCATATTCTTTTGCGGAACCAATTTTTGCTTTGGAAGGAACTTAGCCACACCAATCAGGATTTGTGTTAGTATCCATGGTGGAACCATGTCCTCTGAAATCTACAAAAACAAAAAACAAAGTGGAGAATGTCCACCATTTAAGTCAAAGAAGGTAAAAACCAATGGAAAACATTGCTCCTAATGCTAACACAATTAAGTTAAGGAAGTTACCTTGCACATTGGTGCAACTAGTATTGCGCCATTCCATGCACTAGGTTGTTTTAGGTGAGCCTTCAGTGCTACAGCTCCACCCAAGGACTGTCCAAAGAGAAAGGTCGGGAGCGCACGTAACTCAGGCTGCTCTGCGGTCCAAACCAAAGCATGTATATATTGAAATGAAGATGCCATTTTGTATATTTCTTGTTTGAATAGACAGACCAGACATTATATACGGCATAATAAATTGTGTACAGATCCTTTAGTCTCTATCACTTGATTGTTGGATGGGAAATAAAGCAAAGGATCTATCACCAGCCAAGAAGTTCAATTCCCTATTTCAGATGCAAAGTAGAAAAGAACAAGTAGCTGAGAAGAGCTACAGTAATTCAGAAGAACTTTTTTCCCTGAATTCGTTTTTTTCACATCACTGCTATTCTTGTGGGCTGGATGAGGGCATGAGAGAGCAAAATGATTTTTTGTATCACTTCAAAAGGAAATGTTAAGTTAACTTGACACAAAATTTGCCCTCATTGTATTAGTTATCAACCGTTAATAGTCAAATAAAGTAGTTGAGAAATTTTCACTTGCCCTCTCTACTCCCAACATCTCTGCGAAGGGGAGCAATTTTTATTATTGATGCTCTCCTGTCAAATTCTCTGCAACTGTGCCTTTTTATACTAGTAAATGATCACAATACTATCCCGAATATTGGTCAAGGCAGCGTGGTAAGGTTGACAAGATGCGTACAGGCTACAAATACCAATTACCAAGGGATTTATGCTAGATTAGAAAGAAATGCACTGCGAAATATTAGATAGATTGAAATGCTAGACGCAGTGCACGAGGCATTTATAATTGACTACTTGAAACGAGTCGTTTCAAAATCCTTTGTGTAGTGGCTTTGTAATGCCCATGTACTGCAGTTTCAATCCCTCTATCTAACGTTTTCTAGTGCATTTCTTACTAATGTATCCTAATCCCTTTGTACTTGGAAATCTCTCGTCCAAACACACCATTAGAGCTCATCTGACAATCAGATTTTCAGGTTCATGCTTCTCAGTTCCAAACGCAGTGCAGGTTTGAAGGACCAATATGGTACAACAATTTCTCACCTTAGAAAGTTCAAACAAGAAAGTTAATAACTTATTCAGCACACCTTTGACTTTTGAGTAATGCTCAATGACATCATCTACAAGTCTGTCAAAGCTGGGAATATGGCCATGTAGACCTTCTGAGAGACCAAAGCCAGGGTAATCCATTGCAAAAACTCCGTAACCATTTGATGCCAACTTCCTCGCATTTCCTGCAGATATCATGAAATGATTAGGTTCCACAAAGAAGCATGTTAAACACAGAAATTTGGTCAGCAAATACTCTGATCACAGGTTACATGCCTTCAAAGAAAAAAGTGCAAGTATCCCCGTAGCCATGACAGTAACACACTATTGCTTTGGGACGAGATGTCGCTGGAAGCCAACTCTTGCAGAATATCTTCAATCCCCTGGAGTTCACCTCATATGACTACACAATAGAATATGATGTGATCATCTTCATACGAAAAGTAGGGAGCAGAAACTTCGGATATCTAAAGAGGGAGGCCCAACGCATTTGAATAACGTATCCTATCATGATACATGATCGCTTAAACTTAATTATAGGAAAGCGGGGAAACTTGAAATGACATATACAACAACAACAGCAACAACAACAAAGCCTTTTCCCACTAAGTGGGGTCGGCTATACGAATCCTAGAACGCCATTGCTCTCGGTTTTGTGTCATGTCCTCCGTTAGATCCAAGTACTCTAAGTCTTTTCTTAGAGTCTCTTCCAAAGTTTTCCTAGGTCTTCCTCTACCCCTTCGGCCCTGAACCTCTGTCCCGTAGTCGCATCTTCTAACCGAAGCGTCAGTAGGCCTTCTTTGCACATGTCCAAACCACCATAACCGATTTTCTCTCATATTTCCTTCAATTTCGACTACTCCTACTTTACATATGAACGAATGAAATAAAAATGCAAGTTGATTACCATGATAAAAGAGTTATTACCTCCTCCATTTTCAATCCATCAGTCGGTGTCTGCAAATTAACCAAAAAGTAAAACAATAAACATCACTATCTTCCAAGCATGTATTACAAAATGTCTGCAATGTCACCCTAACAATTACATAACATCCTGAACTCGAAATACCATTTAAGAAACATGACCAAAAAACCAAAGCAAAATAGTATAAATAGCAAGTTTCAGTATCGGTTCGTGCTGCCGTGTGTACTGCAAGACTGAACTAAAAATCAAACTCAGGGACAAATTTTTTGAGCAGCAGTAATTATGTCAATGTAAAGAAAACAAATTTACGTCGAAAAATAGTTCATCCATTCATCCCAACCACTTACTGGCATTGACCCATTTAAAAGTTTCAGTGTAAATCATCATCAACCCACCACAAAACCTAATTACACTCTCTCAAATCACAACTTGCACGAATTTTTTGAGCCATATTCTAAACTAATCTAAAGTACGCGGGATTCGACGTTGCGTGCAGGGCAATCACGCTGCACTACCGAACTTGGCTACGCAACAACTCAATCTAACTAAAACAGCCCCACAAAAAATAATAAAATAAAAAGTTCAGTTTACGAATACCATAAATAAACAGACAAAGCAAAACAGCCGAATGGATTAAAGAAACAAAATACCTTGAATAGAATATGGTCAATCCCAAGCTGAATTTCCTTGAAGGCCTCACGAGCCCGCCTTCTGGCGGGAGCTTCATCCATGTTTGCATCCAGAAGCTTCTGCAGTTTCTCGTCGACGCCTGGCAGCTGCCGCTTCTTGGGCGCCATTGCTGCTGCCTCCGTGCTCTTCCTCCTCTTTGTAATTCGGAAACAAAAGCTGACCCCCCTCAGCTCTGAAACGTTGGAGTTTCTTGTAAGAGTTGGAAACGAGAGCAACCAAATGAGATATGAATTGGAGCAGGAAGGAAGGAAGCTCAATTGTTCCGGGAAGGGAGGAAAGGGTGGCGACTGTATGGCTAGCCGAGTTTCAACGCCATCTGGGATTCTGTTCAAAAGTAATGATTAATAATTACTCCAAGTAAATGAAGGGCCCGGAAAGGAGGAAGCAAATGGGATTTTTTTTTTTTTTGGGCTAAAAGCAAATGGGAATATTGACCATAGAAAAATTAAAATAATTAAAAGTAGACGTCACTTACTACAATCCAATGATTCATCTTCATTTGTAACTGATAAGTCTTAGTGATTCTCGTCAAAGAAGAATTCAAACCACATTATTGTTAGTCCATTATGAGGCTAAGCCCACCCCTAGTATAAATAATAGCGTTTGTTCAAAAAAAAAAAAAAAGGAGAAAAATGTTAAACATGCTTTCTTAAAGTGAGACTCGCTGTGGACTCTATGTTACCTCATAATTTAATGTCAATTCTCGTGTCATTATTGTAAAACATTGTGGCAAAAACATGAGGAATCCATAAAATGTCACACTTTTGAGAGAATCTCCTCTGACATTACTCTTAAAAGTAATATACACTTACTATATTTTTCAACCATGTTTGCATCAGCTTCCTAATAAAGATAAAGTTCATCAACATATATGAGTCTCACAATGATATAAAAGTAGCAAGGAAAATGTGATAAGAGTAGAATATTTTTGTTTATTAATTAATTTAAAGAGCAAGTGTTGAATGCAGTGTTGGAGATGCGATCTAATTAGAGAGAAACGTTTTAATGGATTTGAAACACAATTTGATACACCATGTATTAACACTCGAGTTAAAAAGCTTATCGATATTCCTTTTCATCTGTGAGTGAGATGTCTTAGATTCGATTTTCGTTAAAGACGAATTTAAACCATATTATTGTTAATCCATTATGAGACTAAGTCCACTCCTCTCTTAATGTAAATAATATCGGTTATTAAAAAAATAAAAAATAAAACTTATCACAATTATATTATGACACGCAATAAAAAGAAAAAAAAGGAAATTGGTCGATTTATTAGTGGGAAGGTTTTCGCACGCACGCAACTTTGGGTTGAAAGTTCAAGTGTTGAACGACAAGATATCATTTTCAAATCCTTATAAGTCAAGGAGATCGTTTTAGTTTATTGCTTTTAAGATAGTCAATGTGGGTCAAGTACAAAACTAACAACCAACTGGTTTAGTATGGAATGAGAACTTCTATCATATATTCGGAACACAAGCTGATACATTATGTATTATAATATAAGTGGACAAAAGTTTTTTTAAGTGACCATCAACTTGTATCATGTGGTATGATGGCTCGTGTTTTGAGTATATTTTTTTTTTGTGTAGAAGAGCAACTTGCATGAAAGTAATAAATCATCATTATAACTTTATGTAATAATAATATAATGTTATGTGTACCAAATTTTATATATGTCATTGTACTGTATGTGATATGCCATCATGACTTCCAACTAAATTTTTACCGTTAACTAAAGATTGGATACAAATGCTTGTATCAAACTTTGATACGTGTCACTTAGTACTACAATCCAGTGATATTTCTCTTCACTTGTAAGTGAGAGGTTTTAGATTCGATTCTCATTAAAGGCGAATTTGAACCATATTATTTTTAACTTATTGTGAGATTTAGCCCACTCATCTATCCCTCTAGTGTAGACGATATCGGTTGTTAAAAAAAAAAAGTTTTTGCCATCTAAACCTTGAAATATAGTCTCCTAGTACCAATGTCTAGTGATATTCTTTTTCATTTGTTAGTGAGAAGTCTTAGATTTAATTCTCACCAAAAGCTAATTTGAACTACATTATTGTTAGGCTATTGTGAAGCTTAACCACTCTCTCACCCTTTTAGTGTAGATATTATCGAGGCTTCATTTGTCTTACAAGGTGAAGGAGGTTATTGAAATTGAGAAAATGACGGTAGAGGTGGCTCTTTATGACTATATTACCACATGTCTAATAATCTATTTAGGGCAAAAATAAATGAGAATTTTAACGAAAAGCTCTTGGTACTATTTATTTTAACGAAAAATCATATTTTTACATTAAAAAGTCAATCCTGGTACTATTCACTTATAATTTATTTTGTTCTTATCGTTAAAACTCTGTTGTGGCTTATATTTTACAGAGATGTGCGGCAAAGAGAAGAAGAGAGATTGGAGAATAGACTTGAGGAATTGTGTGTTAATTCCCCAGTCCTTGTGCCTTTATTTATAGTAATTAGGAGGAGAGAAACTTGCTCTCCAAGTAATACAAAGTATATTAGGGAAGATCTTCTAGATCCCATAGGATTCCTACTTTGTCTCTACTTAGGATTTACACAATCACATATTGATAAGAACATATGTCACAACACTCCCCCTTGAGTGTGCACATACTTAAGGTAGATTCAGCATCATGCAGAAGTTGAGGAAGTCGACTTGTCGGCATTGATTCCAAGGAACAACACTTATTCTCAATAAGGTAGGAACTTGCATAAGTAGTAAGTCTCACTAAAAAACCCTAAGGCTATGGCAAAAACCCGAGTAGGGACAAAATTCATAGTCTAAGGAAAAATGCGTGAGAAATGCAAAGTCAAAAGAAACGTCTACATGACGTTATCAGGGATATGACCAGCCCAAGGTGGGTGCCTCTTTAAAACCTAGTTAGGTAGCAAAAACCCAGTGGGAAAAATGCTCCTAATCGTAGGGAAAAATAGTACATTAAGATCAAGCAAGTATCCAGAAGATACTCCCCTTGAGTTTGACATAATTCTAAAGAGAAATAGCAAAGTTACAACTCAGAAAGTTTACGCATACCAATTCCATGAACAAGCTTCTGAAACATCGTCTTCGGTAGTGATTTGGTGAAGAGGTCAGCCAGATTGTCTTGTGATCGGATTTGCGTGACTTCAATCTTCTGATGCTCTTGTTGATGTAGACACAATATGCTTGGTGTTGACTTGTTGGATGTATCATGATTTGGTCGATACATACAGCGTTGTATTCATGGATCGTTGTTGGGACTCAACGATGGATGAAAAACGCAGGGATTTTGAATATGCTCAACAAGAATTCTCGACCATATCTCTCACGTGATGAGACATAGTGAGTCTTGGAACGATTCAAAGGTTTCGCAACAAAAGGTTTATCTAGTTAACCTCCAAGATATTACGGTGTTCCTTAATGGTAAAGACATAACCATGCGGGAACGTACCTTGTGTGATCAGATAGACGGTCTGATTCAGCGAATCCCACAAGGTAGGCATCATTCCGAAGATCAAGGGGGTGTGATCTATTCTGAGATGTATAGGGAATAAGCCCAAATCCGTAGTAACGAAAAAAAAGTCTTTAACACCAAATTTGGTGGCGGCGTGTTAGGCGCAGTGCTGCTTTATGCCAAAAGATTATCAGCACATAAGATGTCTGATCTAGTGCATTTGAGCTAAGTACAACAAACGCCAATGGTACTTAGATATGGCTGCCTCACATTCCAATATGGAACCTTATGCTCCATACCCTCCGTTAAAGGTCTCATTTGCATCTAGCATACAAATGATTGAGATATACTCATACGTAACACCTTCTGGGTCTAGTTTGAGTGGTGGACCAGAATACCATCAAAACTAGCTCGAAACTTCAGGTCGAGGTAATGTCAAGTTCTCCCAAGATCATTCATCTTATAGTCCAACATGCGAGTTAATTTGCTCAACTCTAGCAATTTTGGATTTTATACACGCAGGGGCATAAATCCCTAACTGATCAAATATTCACTTAGACGGGGTATACCACATTCGCCCGGATAGTTCTGCATCCGTAAAGTGAAGGCTTCTTGGGAATCAAGAGGATGTTCTTGTGGTCTAGAACTATTTGAATCAGTACATGTAAGTCATTTGGAAACTCCATGTAGGTTCATATCACGATCCCAGAGATACTACAACCACGTTTGTAATGCTGCAATCAATCACATGGTGTATGAGAGAAACCTTGCGCCACAAGGCGTCATATTGCACTATTTCATTCATCTCATTCGTCATAGATTGATTCTTTTAGTTGACCAATCAGTTCTACGTTGATATTAATCAACGGAACGCGGTTCATTATCGTCGCTTTTCATTTATGTCGGTACCATATAAATGAAACATCATTTATGATAATCTCATTCCAATTCCATATCTCATCCAAACTAGTATACTGGACCAAGAACTTCAGGTCTCGGGAGTAATCCGAATTTAATCTCATGAGATGAAAAGGTCTGAGACAGCGATCGAGGGGCGGATTCATTCGTGCCACGTTCCTCCTCTTTTAGGGAGGTGAATCCTCGAACCGAGTTATCTACCATGCTTCTGGCATAAGATAAATTGATTGGCTAGCCGCCAATGTACGAGGGTCGGCCACAATTGTGGTTTTCCTACTTTCAGGACAAAAGTTCGAAGTACATTTGGTACACATCTTTGCAGGCACATTTGCAGATGGTATATGTGATCTCGTCACTTTTTCTAGATCAGAGGAAGTGTCTAGTTAAACTCTGACGATCTAGATTGGGATCGATATGAGACATAGTGGGGACGTCCACGATAATTCGCGTCGTTCTTTAGGAACTGTGACGTTCTTATCTCCCCCTAACGACGGGAAAACTGGCTCATAAAAGTGACAATCAGCAAAACGAGCGGTAAAGAGATCGCCTGTCAAAGGTTATTGAGTAACGATTATTAGAAGAAGAATCATAATCGACATAGATTTCCATCCTTCCCTGAGGACCATTTTGTTCTTGTGTACGTAAGGGCGGCGCAAATGGCACATAGACCTCACAACCAAAGACGCGCATATGCGATATGTCGGGTTCGTATCTGGTAACCAACTGACACGCGCTTTATAAGGTTGGGTCGTGACAGGCCTCAGGTGGACCAACATGGTTGCTTGCAATATTGCATGGCCCCAAGCAGAGGTCGGGAACTGTGGTACGTATGACCAGTCGACCACGCAATCATTTGAAGGCGTTTAATGAATACTTCTGCTGGCTCGTTCTGGGTATGAACATGGGACTGGATGTTCAACTTCAAAAAAACCCAACCGACATGCAATATCCATCGATATTTAAAGTGTTCGATGTAAATGTCGATGTAAATTCTCCAACTTATCCAATCAAATAAAGTTGATCAGATAATCAAGGTGGTGAGCCCTGAGCTTGTTAATCTGAGCTACCAGTGTGGAGAATGCAACTTGTGGACAACAACTACACGTGTGACAAACGTGTAAAAGCATCAACCAATACTATAGAATATTTAAATGGTCCGTAGGGTGGTTGAATCTATCCACAAATGTCCCATTTGAATCCTTTGTAAAAAGATGGAGGGTGCTAAGGTATAATACGTGTCCAGGTATGATTTCTTTACTTCTGGTAAAAATGATGCCCAAAACGGCGCATCACGAATCATCCTAGATATCCCAAACGTACATCCATAGTGAAAATTCCTTAGGAATCGCGGGCTTCTGGCCGGCCATATAATGGGGCTGAATGGATGTAATCCATTCGTTAAGCGTTCCATCTTCTCTAGAATATGCATTTAACTATATTCGTAGGAAGTGCAAAAATGGTGATATGCCAAGGAATTTTTACTCCATTTTCTACATTGGTTTCGATATGGTAATAATACTCTCGAATATCCTTAAAGCTCAAAAGGGCGTTCTTCCGAAACGAAGTGAGTATAAGGCTTCCCTTTATGGTAAAGTTAATACCATTGGACAATATAGGACAGTGCCATGCCCCACAATCAGGTTGGATAAGCCTGAAAGGTTGTCAGGGGATGATTAGGTATGAAGTTAGCATAGAACCAGACATCTAACTTCCCCACAAAACATACCTAAGCATGAGTTAATTGTAGTCACATGTGGTAATCTTCGTTAATTAACTCTTTTATTCGAGAATAATGGTGTCATCCAAACACTAATCTTAAATCCGAGAACAAAATAAATTATTCACAAAATAAACTAAAAAAAACAATGGGGTTCGGCCAATAGGCCGTCCATGTCAAATTTCGCTCTTCCAAATGTATTAGGTGGAGCAAAATGAGTCTTCACAAATGGACTACGAGAATTGTACATATTCATGGACGTAACAGTTTCAATCATGTTTTGCTTCAGGCAAAAATTCATCTTTGCATGATTTGAAACAGTCCATAACGGATTTGAAGAGTCATGGAGTCCTCAGCAGGGAGGTACTTCCATTGGATATGTTTCAGGCATAATTCTTCGAATAAGGATCATGGCGGATGCTTATTCACGTCTTGTATCCACATAAAGTAGTTTACTATTCGAAACTTCCAAGTCAGTGAAATCGAACGTGTTACGGTTCGACAATACGCTGAATGGAGGAAACAAGAATGTGATTGGTGTTTTAGGAAATAAAATTTCCATAAACAACAAATTTAGAACATTCAGGTTCTAAGACATGGTTTGGTTTAAACGGATTTAAGCATGGAGAACTTCAGGTCTCAACATGAGTGTTGCGCATTAAGAAACTTCAGGTTCATATGGCACTTTTCCGAAACTTCGGGTTCGGAAGTATGAACTTTTAAGTTCATAATACCTGCAGACAAACACAAATATATATGCAAGCAAATATACAACAAGGATATACAAAGATATAACGTCAGGTTTATAATTATAATTGAATTAATTTATTTGGACTTCGGGCCAAATTAAAATGTGGGTGAAAAAAATATAAAACCCATTGGGCCTAAAAATAATTAGGCAGATAAAATGCGGGGTGGCGTAAACAAATGGGTGTCGTGTGACCTAGGCCCAAAATGGGGCTAGGGTGTCTCGGGTGGGGCTGCAGGCCCACGGGGACAGCATGGGGTTGGGCTGCTGCGGGCAGACCCCCCAAATTTTTTTTTTCACACAAAAGGCTGCATCAAGCACGCCCAAAAGAAAACTAAAAAAATCCCTTTTTTCGGGCTGGGCTGCTGCAAGCGAGCCCAAAAACAAACAAAATTTGTTTTTTTTTTCTTTCGCACGGGTTGGGCCGTGACATCTCAAAACAGCAGCAGGCCCAAAGGCGCTGATGCAGGCCGAGGGACAGGAGCCCACTAGGGCTCGGGTTTTGGGATCCAAGACACCCCAGCGGCGCTGGGTGTCGGAATCAAACCGGGGGGATGCCGGCGTCGCTTCGAGCGACTGTCCTCGGGGGTTTAAGGCATGGCGAAACATGTGGGTTCAACTGGGAACCGTAGTTGTAGACGGCGACCTTTGGTTTCGACGTCGGGGGATCCGAGAACCATCGGGGTTCAAAGAAACCGGCGGTGTTCATCGAGTTTTCTGAAAAAAAACCCATCGTCTTCGACGATGGCTATGTCCCAATCACAACTGCAGGTGTGAGTACCCAGTAATAACGGTGGTGAAGCCGTGGCCGACTTCGGGCGGCACCGTGGGTTAGGGTTTGATGCCAAAGGCATCTTTCAGATTGGAACAAGGGTTTTGCTCCGGTGCTTCGCATCCTATTGTGGGCTCGCGTGAGCCCAGTGATGTCGGGGTCACGGGGAAGAAACCCTAGGTTTCTTGAAAAATTCTAATATAATTTAATTCAATTATATGCATATGAAATTCAATATATATTTCAATGAATCACATATTTACATTGATGCATATGCAAATAATAGTTTCAATGCATGTACATATGTAAGATTCAATTCATGGCAAATATCAAATTCATATAATTGCAGCAATTTTGGTTATGAGGCATACACAATTTATGTAGAATCTAAAATACGTTAAACGTAAAGTTGGGTCATGCATCATGGTGAATGTTCATGCTATCAGGGCTTCAAAAATATCGAGTTAAAAGCCGTTGTTTTGGAAGAACCTGATTGCGTGATTATATGAATGAACTGGTTTGATGCAGAAAAATTATTTCTTCAATTTCGGCTTTCATCTTCAAGCTTGTATCACGTTCAACATAAGAAGAAAAATAAATTGAATCAATAACAATATATGAATTCAATAAAATCAAGATTTAATCAATTAAAAATAATTGAAACGTAATACTCCCCTGATTGTAGACGAATAAATTCTCTTTAAATTCTTCTAAGCACATCGTGAATAGCGTGCTGATAACGTGTTGTGGCTTATATTTTACAGAGATGTGCGGCAAAGAGAAGAAGAGAGATTGGAGAATAGACTTGAGGAATTGTGTGTTAATTCCCCAGTCCTTGTGCCTTTATTTATAGTAATTAGGAGGAGAGAAACTTGCTCTCCAAGTAATACAAAGTATATTAGGGAAGATCTTCTAGATCCCAAAGGATTCCTACTTTGTCTCTACTTAGATTTACACAATCACATATTGATAAGAACATATGTCACAACAAACTCAAAGTTTTCGATCTATTTTCGTTAATTTTTCCTTAATAAATTATGCTTTTCTTTGTAAACAGAAACAAATCGTCGTTTGCATCGGGAAACAAATGCACGCGGATTCGTAGCTGTGATCTGGTAGACAATTTAAAGATAAAAGAGGACTCAAATTCACGCGGATTCAGATAAAACAAAGTCAAGAAACAAATCACGTGGATGAAATGATGTCGTTTCACCTTCGCCACCACTGTTACTTCACCACTATAAAATGAATCCCAGATCCCCTCACCACCACCCACCCTCCTTCCTTCCGCCACTGCCCCTCCCCCCCTCGCCTTCTTCCTCCGGAGGATTCCCGCCAGGTATCTCTCTCTCTACAAACTCCGATAGTAGCTGGCCTAGTGGTTGTTTCAGATCTGGAGCTTTGAATTTTTAGCCGTTATTATTTCCCTAATTTTAGTCAATAACCCACAAACTGATCCGACCCAAATGTTGGTTGGATTTGATTTTTTTTTTCTGAATTATATCTCTTGTAATTTGTGGAAGACTGAAGAAATTTGTGGTCGAATATTGTTTTGCAAAATCGGGTTGAGCTGTATTTACTATTCGCAAAACCAATTTAAAACCCCTGATTCTGATGCGATTTTGGGCGATTCCGAGGAAATCGAAACCGTCTCAGCTTGGGTTTTTTTTTTTATGCGAGCAGTTACGGCCTTTTGGGGTGTTTTGTTTTGAATTGGTGTATGTAACGGAGGAAATCTCCGTTTTCGCGGAGGTGTGATATATTAGATGTGAAATTTTATATCTTCCTGTTTGGTTGCCTAGAAAGTCCAAGAAAGTAGAGAATGATCAATCAAACAATTTAGAGGGGGGATAAAGTTTCTGGGATTGATTTTGTTCTGTGTTTGTTTCTGATTTAGTAAACTTAATCAAATTATTAGCTCGTTTCTACAGAACATACGTGTGCGTGTGACTTTGATTAATAATTTGGGTAACTTTTGTTTTCCAATTAAAATGAGGTTCAGTGTGTAAGATGAACAATTTTAAGGTTTTCCTTGGATCTGGAAGATTGATGGGAAAGTTGTTCTGATTCGTGTTTTTCTTTGGCGGTGCTGTGTTGTTATGGACAGGCGTTCTTTTGTGGAACAGGAACAGTTTCGAAAATGAACCATTTCAATGTTCAGCAGCAGAACGCCTCTTTCGTGGGCTGTGAAGGCATCAGACGTTCTGACTTGATGTTTGACACCAAGGAGCCTGTGGTTTGCCCCAAGCCCAGGCGAGTCGGGATTTTGTCTAACAACCCCACTATGCCCTTGAGATGGCAGATGAGGTACTTTTACTTCTCCAGTGTTGTCCCTTCCACCTTATGTTGGTTATTATGCTTTATTTATAGGTGATAACATGTATTTTCTCATCTTTGCAAATTAGCAGTCATCAACCCGAGTTATGCGACTCAAAAGCTGGGGCAGAGCTTTTGGACCTTATTCTCAGGAAGGTAAACTTGTTATTTCCAATGATGATACGGATTCAGTTCATACACATATACGATTGAGTGATGTATCAAATTTGGAGCTGCAAGCTATTTGATCATGAGCGTTTTGCTTTTTCTTGTATAGTAAATTGTGTAGATATCTGTTGCACAAACAGTATTTCTGTATAATATTTTTTTCCGAAATGACTACAACCATGGTGATGTTATTGTTTTGTACTTGATGTTATGATATTACGATTGGCTAACATGGTGGCATCTACAGGAGGGTTATGGGTTGGAGCAATCATCTAACGAGGTTGCCTTATCGCCCCCATATTTTTGCGTTTCTCCTCCTAGTAGGGCTGCTAACCCATTAATTCAAGATGCTCGATTTGGAGATGAGAAGACCACTCCTGTTTCGGCATTGCCTGTTCCATCTCCATCAACTTTATCGTCGCCACGCAAAGCAGGTTGTGTGAGAGTGAAGTATGGGCTTAAACCTGCTGCAGTTAGAGTAGAGGGATTTGATTGTCTCAATAGGGATTGCCAAAACTCCCGCATCCCAGCATTTGCCTAAACTTCATCCAAGTAAGTGTACATATAAGAAGGAAAGCTAAAGCCACCATAGCTCACAAGTACAGCGGACTTATCAAGAAGAGCGAATTTTGACAATTTTTTGGAGAAATTGAGATCTACTAGTACTGTATATAGCGTTTGTTGTCGTCGGTGATCATCTAAGTTGCTAATATCTACAAGTATCGTGATGGAACATCACGAGAGTGTCAAACTGTCAAGCCTTGTGTTCTGGAGAAAGGGCTTGTATATGTTTAAAGCCTTTTGCTCTGTTGCAATATTAAGATGGGTCTTGATTTTTCTGGTAATCACCAGGAAGAGTCTGTATAAAAACTTATCGGTGATATAGATTGGTGTATTCATCTGTAGATGTGTTTTCGTCATATTTTTGGAGATAAAATGTGTTTTCGTAATATTAAGATGGCTCATGTATCGATCCTCTTATTTTTATATTTCGAACTGCGATATCTATGAATAGGAATTCTAATGCATATAGATACAAATGGTCCAATGGGAGTAAGAATTTACAAGAACATTTTATTTCTAAGCAGAAGAGCCGTTTTCATTTTCAAGAAGTGTTTGATCCAGTTCCTATATATTTACACCATAAAGCTAGATGAATAAATTAGTTGTGAACTCGCTGATAGACACGTAGCTATGACATTTGTTACCCTAATATTTATATTTGCTAGTGGTTCATTCAAATTATTTGGAGCTAAATTACCATACTACTGTAATTTACAAGTATTAAGACGTGTGTTGGTAAAAAGT
Organism: Malus fusca; assembly: GCA_035220775.1. Taxonomy (NCBI): domain Eukaryota; kingdom Viridiplantae; phylum Streptophyta; class Magnoliopsida; order Rosales; family Rosaceae; genus Malus; species Malus fusca. The sequence continues at coordinate 31,207,494 of CM069075.1, read as the reverse complement.
TGAATTTGACAAGGTCTTAACACGTTCATTATGTTTTAGTCTTCCTATTCACGTTGGCTTTATCTATTTAATTAATTATTATTTTACTTTTGGGTTGAAGACCAATTGGTGTGATTTCTATTTATTTGGACCAACAGCCGGTGCGCCTATGTGAGTTGTTTTCAACTTACAAAGAAGGGCTTTTCAACTTCACACAAAGATAAACTACGAATTACATTTTCCAGCTCGATTCCAAGCGGTGGGAATTTCTAGAATCATCATGACTCTTAGCTAAAACTAAGGCCACTGGTGAGCTAGCATGGGATCATCGATTGCTTTTGATTCCAACAACTTTAAAAACTTCGTGTATAGTTGGTTTTGTATTGTATTGAATCCTATAAATAACTAAGCAAATTAAACTACAACCTTCTCCTCTTACTTCTATCATATTTGTCTTTATTGTCTCTCTTTCTGTATGCTTGATGAAATACCTTAGTTGACAAGCATTATCAGTCTTTAACATTATTCAACATGATGCATGCATCGACAAGCCTCTACAAATAATAGTAGTTGTCAACAATATTAGCACAATCTTTCGGCATATGTTTGCAGTAATTGGCAGGTGCCTACTAGGAGTATTACGAAATGGCCCAATGAAGCATTTTTAGTTGATATTATGACCCATATTTGAAACTCCTGGCTCTGCCACTAAGACATAATCTTAATTATGCCTACTCTAGTTTTGTAATTGTTTGAATTTCAGATTGATAATTAAGTTTTATTTATTGAGTTTTTTGAAATTTTATATTTTGTTCTTTGTGCTTGATCATAGCCTAGGATTTGAGTATTGCAATTATTTGCATATGAATTTATATTTGATCCTAATAGATTCTATACATGCTTTGTGTATGAAAATCATTATATTTTTGATCTGACGGTAGACAAATATTAGTTTGTGTGGCTTCCTTGAAAATGACATGACCAAGTTGATAAGTATTTAATTTGTTTTTCACTATGCGTAATTGAATTTCTGCTTGTTTGTGTATGTTGGATATATAGATGGTAGGAATAGTTGAATTTAAGCCTGATCCCAGTAAAATTCACATCTCTTTGGGAAATTATTGGCATGTGTACTTAACCATAGACTCATGCATGACAGTTCTTTTTGTTAATCGCATGGAAGTTTTTGTTAATTTGAAAATTCATGAGCTGACAATTGGATACTAGGGTATGACAACTAGTAGTGGAACCAACTTAGTGTTTTTTTTCTTTGGTTTCAATCAAACTTTTGTTTAATCATTGTTTAATTTTTATTCTTCTTCGAAACAAATCCAATCTTTATTTCATTTAGTTAATTAACAGTGATAGGATTCAATTGTTAATTCAACCCAGGTGGATTCGATATCGTATTTACATATTTCTATTACAATTGATTCGTGTAGTTGTGAGAAAATTAGTTTGAATTAATCTATTATTTAGGTTAGTTTAAATACACATCACTCGCTAATATTGTCATCTCTCATTTACAAGTGAAGGATACCATAAGGCCATTACGAAGTGGCTTTTCGATACTTAAAGTTAGACTTAAAGTTGGACTTAAAGATGAATGAAAAATCAAGAGTTTAGTGTTTCTTAGCGGAGGAACGGTTACCTCTCATGGTTGAAGGGCCATGTCCTTTTATACTAGTAGGGTTGAGTATGATGTTGCCCATGATGGTGCACACGGCGTCCTCTAATTGGTATGTTTGAGAGAGAAACCAAAAAACTGTTGAAAGCTAGCCTCACTAACTAATCAGTAGCATAATTTCTTTGCTTGTGGACATTGAGTAACACTACAAAAGCACCCAAACAGCGACCCAAAAGTGCTTCAGCCTTGAGCAATTAACTGCAGGAATATGAATGCATGAAGTTTTTGACTGCGGCAACTTCGAAAAGAGCAGCTTATCCGTTTGTTTATCTGAACAAATGCATGTCCATACGTGTAGCTATCAATGGTGGAGGATACAACAAATCGGCCGCTCAATTATGAAATATGCAAAAAGGAATTGTGGCTCTTGATAACCTGCTTTGTAGATGATCTGTGGCTATTAATTAAGCTATCTACAACCTACAAAGGGAATATTTTACAACCTAATTAATTTCCCAACGAGTTGAAAATTAGAAGAAAGAAAGACAAATTGAAGGAATAACTGCGTTGCATAACATTTAATTATGTTTAAACGAATTTAATTAACATAAAAAAGCCGATTGGCACATTGAATTATGAAGTAAATTATTCAAGTGATTAAATCAATCCCGGTGGAAAATTTTGAAAAGCAACCAAATTTCTATCATGTGTCTTGCAGCCTATTTTGTTTCTTCAAAATTTAGGGTTTTAACCACTTAATGAGTTTGGTTACACTACCCTAAGGTCCTCGATCGAGTGGGATTCAAGCATTTCACAATAATCTCGAATGCTCGAGTGATCATTTTTCTAAATCTCAAAAACAGAGGTTAAAAGTTTGTGATGTGTGTAAAGAAGGTTTGAATTTGTAATTAGAAATAGTAAAATAATAAGAGTCAAAGAAAATGCTAATAGTAAAACAATAAAAAAAAAGTATATTATTTATGAATTACATTGTTGAACAATCTTCTTAAATAAAGAGATTTATATACATAATGGTATGTGGAAGATATAATAAATAATATAATCAGTAAATACAATACATTACTCGTCCAAATAAAAATAAAATACGGATCTCATTTAATCATGAATTTCTCAACCAACACCATCTTGAATCCGATAAAACACCAAATTCGAAAACAAACGAGATTGCCTCGAAAAAGGGACAGAGAATTAAAGAAACAAATAGACAAAGGTCTCGAAAGCCCTAATCAAAATACAAACTTAAACAGACCACCGGGACCCTTGGCTAAGAGCCACAATGGTACATACAACATTATTTATGAAAATTGTAGAACAACTTAGAAGCCTGGAGGCTTGTAAGCGATGAAACTGATGCACTGCACTTGACGGACATTGTCGAATCCGATGATACGGATGAAGGAGGTGGGGTAGGCCTTCTTGGCCTCTTCCAGCTCTTTCAACACCTGGGAAGAGTCGGTGCATCCGAACATGGGCAGCTTCCACATTGTCCAGTACCTTCCATCATAGTATCCTGGGGATCTGTTGTTCTTACGGTACACGAATCCACTCTATATGTTTACCACAATTTTTTACAAGAGAATTAAGTTAGCAAACGATTAAGTACGTTACCACGTCAAATCATTAATTTAACAAACTACAATACACACACACACACACACACAAGGTTAGAAATTATTAACCTCCAACTCAAATTCCAAGCAGGGAACCCAGTTTTTGCGGAGGAGGTAGTCAACTTCCTTGGCCAAGGACTCGGTAGAAAGGGGAGGAAGGTAAGAGAGGGTCTCGAACTTCTTCAGTCCAAGTGGAGGCCACACCTGTATTCATCAAAATAATTGATAAACTGAATTTGTACTTCTGTAAGTACCTTTTGGTTTGCCAAAAAACAAGACGAGATATATGTATTATTTCGGCCTAATTATACAAAATAATACATATAAGTACCTTAGATATAAAAAATAATTTGCAAAGAATCTGACCCGAAAGTATATATGCATATATATTTGCAAAGATATTTATTTGTTTGATATGTTAAATTATCAAACTCCTAATAATAATTTATTTATAGGTTGATAGATGATGTGGTAACTCTGTACTAACTATTTTTTTAGGAGCGAAAGCGAAACAATAGAACTTTGTACTAATTAATTATGAAAATGTATTTGATTAGTAGTTTTTCAATTTAATTAAATATATTAATATATTTTTAAGGGATTAGTAATTTATTAGTATCGATTAATTCTTACCTGCATGCATTGCACTCTTCCTCCATTGCTTGCAATAGAGGTAATGTCATTGCTTTTTCTGGTGACAGGGAAAGCTGAGGAGGACTTGAGGCCGGTGAATGGAGCAACCATTCTGGCTTGAGCGGGGGCGGGGCGGTCGGCGGAAACTGTAGCCACGGTACCGGAGGAAATCATGGAGGAAGCCATTGCTCTCTCTCTCTGCTTTCTCTTCTTTGCTTGAGTGCCTTACTTCTTTTGGTTGAGATGCGCAGCTCCTATTCTGCCTTCCTATATATAGTGCTCTGACTACCCTTGTCCTATCCTACGGTCCTGATCCCATGAACATTTTACCAGCAAACACAGACCGTTGGATGATGTACCTGATGACATTACAGCATATAGACCACATGAAGCAGAGGAACAATTTGAAAGTTAGCCTTATCACTAGGCACCACTATGACCTTGCCACGTGGAAGGAGCTCCATTATCTTATCTAATCCAAGGGAGAAGGTGAATGTGTGATGGTGGTTGGCCTCTTGGTTTGGCCAGTCTCTTCCCTGCCGTCGGTTTCGCACCATGCCCCCTCATCATCCTAGTGTCTTGTCTTTATTTCTGGACCCCCTTCCTCCTTTCGAAATATTTACATGCAGACGTAGGTAAATTTTCACTTGTTACAGCAGAGCAGACGGCCTTTCGCTCAAGTGTTTCTTCAGCAATGGAACAAACAAGTTGTGTATTTTAGGTCGTATTATAACCATAGTAGTTTAGGCTAGCTAAGGTCTTTGATCATAACCTCATGATTTCTAATAATGGTTACGCAAAGGTTTATTAGGGTGTCAATGAAGAAATTGATTATGTATGTAATTCTTTACTTTGGAAGGTGTTATGTAAAGTTTGTTAAGATTTAAAAGGTCAGGTCAACGGTTCATTATTAATTATATTGATATTGTCTCAATTTAACCACTTGCATAACTTAACAGATTTTGAATTTTATCACAAAATGTCTCAAGTGAAACCACATTTAGTATCATTTATCCAATGTGAGATTTTTCAACACTCCCCATCATGTGTGCAACCAATTCTACTTTGAGAACCTCCTCTCTTTTTTTTCTCAAGTAGCAAAAGATTGTTCGCCAGTTTAGGATCTTGTTCACGTTTGAAGCAGTCAATTTGGAGGGAACCCGCTTTGATACCATGTCAACATTTCAGAGTCAAGCCAGCTATTGACTACCACACTAACTATCCCAACTTAACCACCTAATCGCCCAACAAGTGTTGAATTTTATCACAAAATGTCTCTTTGCAATAAGGAGCTGAACCATTAAAATTTATCCTATTAAGTTTCCGATGTGGAATGGCATTCTTCAACAAAGTTGTGGTCTTAAACTGTTGTATTTTGTTTTTTTTTTTAGACAAAAATGATTTATCACCGTCATTATTGTGGGAAACGAATTTCCCACAAACATAAAATTACTCCGATATCTCTGCAGCTAAGATATGAACGACAATTAAGACCTTGTCACATGGGTGTGGTATGAACTAAAGGCAATCTGATTGCTAAGTTAGACTAAACAGGGGAAGATGAATCACAAGCTGTGAGTTTCTTTGCTAAAGAATAGTTGCATTTTCATGGGAATGAACATGTCTTTATATAGTGGCGGACATAAGCTTGTTGATGATTCATTAGGGTACATGCGGCGTTCCCTAAGTAGTTAGTTTGAACTCGGTGTTGTCTTGCCAATTTAGGGAACAGTTGATTAAAGAGACACGCAATTAGAGAAACCAATCAAGAAGTTTAGGGAAGGCCCTTAACACCTCCGAATTCATGCCCATTTAGTGAACAATTGATTAAAGAGACACGTGATGAAAGAAACCAATCAAGAAGTTTAGGGAAGGCTCTTAACACCATCCGAATTCATGGTCTATGTCCGGGACGATTATAGGGATCGCTATCTCTCTGTCACTGATCCTGCTGGTCTTCCTTTATTAGGCCATGCTGGGCCAATCTCACTTGCGAGCCCTTCTAGACTCGTGGATACCTCTTGGCCTTTTACTAAGCTCACTGAGGCCACCAACTCTGAGATGGTCCAACACCTTGGTTTATAGGACTCCATCATGTGAGCGAACTACAAGGCTACAATGAGGATGTGGTTGGAAAACGTTTACTTCGACGTTTTCAAGAACTCTGAAAAATTTAAGGAAGATGTAAGTGTTTGTATTTAGATGCCGTTAATACAGTGTCGATTGGAAGCACCAATTTATGAATGTAAATTTCTGCCTTCTTCTTCTTGGACGAAAATGCACCTGCAAAACAATTAACACCTTAGGTCAAGGCCAAGAGCCTTACGCGCCGACGATGAATGGGGGGCTTTAGCCGAAGAACGTCCGATGCCAAAGTTAGAATTTGAGGGAAAAGTGTTGAAAGAAATTTGGAGAATTTAGCAAGAGAGTTGGGATTATGTTTTTGGAGAAATGAGGTGGTAATTATAGGGGTGTGGCCGGCCCCTATTTGAAGAAAAGGGGTCCAGCCACTTATGATGGTTTTTGGGTGTAATTGCAAGATATTATGTCAAAATAATATCTTGCAATCAATTAGGAAATTAATTAATTAATTAGGAAATTAATCAATTAATTTAGGTAATTAAACCTATTTTGAATGAATAATTGAAGGTTGCCTCGTGGGGAGGATTTGATAAGGATGGATGAAGTAGGTTTTGAATAAATACCAATTTTGATCACTTTTGACCTTGATTAAGTCGTGATTGTCCGCTGCTTGCGCGTAAGAGTTCCGATGTGCCCCGAGGATAATTTTATTTTTTTCATCCAAAAATCCACGTGTCGTCTCCATATTTTTTTGGATTATTTTTTGCTCCACAAATACATCAATATAACGGTATTAATATGATGTTAATATTCAAATATAATATCGTCGTTCACGTTGCTCCGTGCATTATAGAAACTGCTCTAGAGCGAATCAACGTTACGTGGCGATCCATTTGACAAGGAAAAGAATCGAAGTTCCAACTTTGAAATTGAGAAAGCCTACGTCTTAGATTTGGACAACACTGGGCAACTCCTATTACTAGACCTCTTATTTGCTCAATATGGTAGGGCTTCTCATAGAAATACAGGATCCAATAAGAGAGATACCTTAAACTTGATAACTATAAATTTTCTTGGGCCTTCACTAATAGCTTTTAGGTGAGGGATGCTTTTTCTTTCTTTTCTATAGTTTGATTTGTAAAGTTTGTTCTCACAAATATTAACAGTTGTTAAGGACTACACTAATTAAGTATACACACAACTCCATGACACTAGGGTAGCGGTTCTCTATTCGCCTTCTTAGTTCGTAATTATTTCAAATATAAATCCATGCTATAAACACAAAATATCTAACAAGATAATCTTTCATATGCAAAATAGGCTAACAATTGTCAAATTTGAGTCGCACGCGTCGACTATAATGTACTAAGACGGTTCAAGACGTAACAGGATCGTCTTGAATCATCATTGGAACTAGGTGCTCATGAAAAACATTGGTATGCTTCTAAAGTAGTTATTTTATTGTATTTTGGGGACTAGCCACCACAAAATGTTACTAGATCACATCACACCAGTTAAGTATTTATTTTGTTGTATTTATAAGTATATGCTTGTTCGTACTTACTTTCCAACATTCTCCACTAATGATCGCAATTGCCAATACTTATCTGGGATTGGAGAACAAGTAGATATCCCCTTATGCTATCAAAACCCAGGTTCCAACTATTACCTGTCAATGTCATGAATTATATATAATATTATATACAATGGTGTGTTATCTGATAAGCTTATGGAGCTTATCTTTTATTTAATATAAATTTCCGTTGATTATATCTCTTTTATTCTTCCATTAAATATGTTCTTGATTAGGACTGGCTTCCTACTACAAGAAACAAACAAATTTCTGAAATCCCCCATATACGGCGGATCTGTGACACCATTGTTTTTATACAATTTTTGGCACATGGTTTAGTAAAGCCAATTTCATAATGTATTTCAACGATCTGAATTGTCTATCTTTTAGGTCTTTCCTACAAAAGATCATCCAAATCTGAAATCATATGACCGTTGGATTAAGGATTTAGAGTTTCTTTATAGAACTGTATTTCTCCATTTTCTTCACTACAAATGAATGTTTTAGTTGTTTTGGATTGACTAATTTGTGGCAATGATGATTTATGAACGAGGTTCTAAAAAATAGATAGTTCAGATCGTTGGAATGTATTACAAAGTGGACTCCACAAAAACGTGTGTCAAATATATATATATATATATGTAGATGTAACATGGTTGTCAACAAACTTCTGCATACAAATGAAGGTTGGAAGGACTGTTGTTAATTAAATTAATAAACAGGAATATGTTTACCATGCATGCACTCAAAACTCTTGCAAGGGAAGCGTGTGGAGACCACCATTGTTCTTGATCAGCCAGCCCAACCATAACCAATCCTCAACTGATCAGCATCAACAATTTGAACTAATGGTCCAACAAGGATGATTAAGACTTATTTCGGATCAGTGCAAAACACATCCCCCGATTGGCCAATTAGCCAGGGTTGACTTTCTAAACCTCACAATTAAGCTCCAGATTGATAACATAGTTTATAATTATATACATATATTATATGGAATGGACTTGGTTTCGAGGAAACCTATGTTTAGGAACTAGCCAATGGCAGCAGAACACAGCTTGCTGCATTCGGCATCACTCGCCATTGTTAAATAATAAGAGTGGTGTGAGTAATGATGTAGGTACAATTGTCTTTAGCATACGTGTGCAACCTACATTGTGTTAGATATTGCTTGCACCAAAGTTTGGAGAAGGATATTGTTAATAATTTGGGAAGTAATTAGCTAAATGTATATTATTGTTAATCGTACATATTAGGTTGAGAATTTGGCTTAATATGTAGCATCGTTTTCCACTACGAGGACTCAGTTAATTGTATAGGTAAAACTTTTTCATGCACTCACCACTCATGAGTATGATATTGACGAAAAATGTTAAAGATGAGACTCTTCATGAATTATCTGTCACATCATGTTGTACAGAAGCATATGCTATCATTTATCAAAAAAAAAAAAAACTTGTTTATCTCACATCTATAGCATATAACAACAGCTTAACCTCTCCTAAAAATTAATTAATTTGATCAACGCATGGTTATTATTCAACCGTCACTAGTTTTCATGATTTGAACTATGTAAACAAGAATATAAAATATTGTGCATGTCTATATGTAGTGACATGAGAAATGCTAGCAAAAACCATTCGTTCACACGTAATTGTGAGCTATTTATGTGCATGTCATCTATTTCAAATTCTATTTATGTGCATGTCATCTATTCCTCATAAGAATTTGAAAGCCTTGTTGCTGAAGACTTTATCTTCTTCCCTATTGGTGTATGTAGCTTCAAAGACTTATACATTTTTACCTACATGATTGGAAAAGGATCATCGCCGGATCCTTTTCTTGGGGATCCTAGGGATCCGGCGATTGTGACAATTCATTGTACATCGTGGGGTCAGTTTTTGTTAGATACTATTTAAATTTTGAAATGATTTATGACCGTACGATGTACGATAAACGATCACGATCGCGGGATCCCTAGGATCCTCAGGAAAAGGATCCGCCGGATCCTTTTCCTACATGATTTTCATTATTTTTGCCTATCCAAACTTCCATTGGAGAGAAGCAATGTTACTCTCTATATAAAGGAATCTTTCTACTACATTTTTCTCACCTCATTTTCTTGTCTGATATCCGTGTAAAAAATAAAGAGAGAGATCCATCACTTCATTCTCGTTCCACGTCAATCTCTAGCAAAATCTCTCTCATTATGTCTTATAACAATAGTTCCATGGTTAAATAACTTGTATTTATACATAAGGGCATATATATGTGATTTGTTTGTATGCCAAACAAGGAATCGAATCACATATCTGGAAGAGTCCATATCACTTGTGAATGAGCACTAGTACATAACAACATATTTACCACGTCAATTCCATCACGGGCATCAACAGCTCGTGGTAGAAACTATTCAATTACCACGGTCAAGTGTAGCTCGTGGTAGATAATATTAATCCACCACAGTCAGATTCAGGCTCGTTGTTAAAAGTGAATAATCTACAACGGTTTTTAATCCCGTGATGGAATATCAAAACCACCACGCGATATGCTCGTAGTGGTTACTTCAAATGACCACACCGCCTTTTGAAAATTCACCACGCCATCGGCTCGTGGTGGATGTTTTTATGTTTTTTTTAATATAGTTAGAGTCATTATATTACTTATTATTTATTACTATATTGATTATTTATTGCAATAAAATATTTCTTTCATAATTTATTATTTATTACTATATTTGAAATACTACACTTCTGTTTAACTTTTAAATCCTATAACATCCAATATACTTTTAGTTTTATGGCTATAAGAGAGTCCCGATGATGACATAATTGTAAAACAACTAACATAATAAAAGTTAATATCTCTAATCTCTAATTTTAGAGAGCCAGAAGTACACTTTGGTGTCTCAAGGCTTCACCAAAAAGTTTTGGACAAAATCATCCCTCAAACAAAAAAACAAAAAAAACTAAAACTGACCGAAAATAATGAAAACAAATTCACAAGGATAATTTTGTCATAAAAATTTGAAAAGCTAGAAATTAAAAAGTAAATGTTGGAAAAGTTAAAAAAAAAAAAAAGACAAAAATGTAGAAGGGATGAAGACGTGATGAACCTCCAACTGCACCACACTACCACTTCCCCGAAAGAAACTGTTTTTCCTCCTGATACAAATGAAATCGTTCTTTATACTTCGCCAAATCACCAGCACTACACCCCCACTTACGATGAAGTCTTCTGTTTCTTGCTTCAATTTTCCCAAACAAAAATATCAAATTGCATGCCAGGAAATTCATGAATCCAAAAGTCTGGAATTGGATTGGTATTGAATTGTTCCCTCCTCTCTCTCTCTCTCTCTCTCTCTCTCTCTCTCTCTCTCTCTCTCTCTCTGTTTTTATGCATGTGTGAATTTTAATATTGGATGCATTACGGTCAGTTTTAGGCAGAATCTTCAGAGAATAGGGAAAAATGAATATTCACATTTCAACAAATTCCACAATATGCCGGACCCAAGAAAAAATGGTTATAATGTGCGTTCTTTGGCTTCATTTGGTGGTTTAACTCATTTGTTGTGCAGTGCATTCACAAATTCCCTTATTAATTATTGTGGCGCATAGTTTATGCGATCATTATTAATATGATTTTTTTGCTTTTTTGCGTTAGGTCAGGATTGTATCAATGACATTGAGGAATTCACAAATCCAGCACTAGAGAAGAAAGGAAGAAGTTTGCTTTCCCCTTCCAGGAAGGGCCTTCCTCTTACTTCGAATTTCGAATGGTTTGGGTAAAAATGGGTTTTTCATTTGATTTTTTACAGGTCAAATTAAGAATGACTTATTTGAATTTCTTTTGTTCACTGTCTTTGTTGTGAGTTCACCAGGTTCATTCAATAAGAGGGGATTTAGGAATCTAGGATTGTTCGATTTGCCTTCATTAATTTTTTTTTCCTTCATTTTTTACAAATATACATGTGATCTGTAGTCACACAACGTTTTAAAGTCATGATGAATTAGCAACTAATTAATGAATATACAATATAGTTCTAAGCTTGATATTTTTCCTTTGTGTCTCATAGAGCAAGTTCACCCCTAAAGACTTTGCGCCAGCACTCAGCGCATTTATCCACTCAAGTGAACAGTAATAGACCCCAGTAAACAGTAATATACCAAAGCATCTCCATTCCTAAAAATGCGCTGGCACCCAGTCAATCTAATATTATATTATTTTATTCATATCAATTAATATTTTATCATTTAATTTCTTTCTCTCTGCTTCCATTTCTTTCTCAGTGCGTAAACGGGTACGAAAGAAGCGGATCCAGGATCCGAAGGTCCCGAGCGGGTAGACCGGTCCGCCGCATGATGGCGTGCTTGCCGGCCTCGACAACCTGGGTTTGCCCGCTGGAGTCCAGAAGCAGCCATGGCCTCACGCCAAGCCCCTTCTTCCGCAGCCCGCCAGCCACCGACATGCCGGGCATTGTGGGTCGGGTCGGGTCAGAGTTGTCCTCCGCTGAGGTTGTGGCCAACTTGGATGGGTGGTGATTGGGATGAGGGATTCTCATCACGGCGGTTGGGAATTGGGATTTGCAAGTCAACCTCTCCTGAATCCCTCTCTGTTTTGTTAGAGCTGGGATGAGTTGCTGTGTTCCAAGTTTTGCCGTGGAGGTGTTCCACACCAACGCTCCTCAAAAAATGGACCTCCTCCTCCTCCGCATGACCTGGCTGGCGGCAGCATGAGTCAGATGTACCGGGCAACACCTCAGTCAATTTTGGACTGGGCTAGAGACCGGCTTGAGCTGGGTGCCAGTCAATTGGGTCGGGTGGAGGGGTTTCACAGGGTGCTGGGCAGTTTTTTCAGCTGGGTGCTGGGCAAAATGCCCTCCGCTGGAACTGCTCATAGGTGGTTGGTAGTTCTAATTCATGAGGGTTTATAACTCATATCAACTACTACATTTACAGGTACCTGCAAATTTGAAGTGTGATTGGCATGCTGGAGATGTGTGTCTTCTTGAAGAAATGATTGTAGAAAAGACGAATATCATTTGAGGATCAAGGTTGGAACTAGGGCTTGATCAGTTTTGTTTTGGAGTGTGAAACAAAGTCTATACATGTTTTGGTACATAAATGTAAAATAAAACTCAGTGATTTTGTGTAAATGTGCAATTTTCTAAATAAATATCTTTATTTTATATATATATATATATATATATATTTATATATTTATTAAATAATTTTTTATTTTTTTTATTTTTTGAATTTTTTATAATAACGGGCACTAGCCGTGATCAATTTGTAATCCACAATGGCCATAGCACGTGGTGTTAGCTCTCAATCTATCACGGGCATAATTCGTGGTTACACTGCATTTGACAACGGGCATAGCCCGTGGTAGAAACAAAGACTTTTTACCACATCCAGAATACTAACGGGCACAATACCCGTGGTAAATTGCAATTTATCACAGGCATCCACCGTGGTAGATGAGTTTTTTTCTTCTAGTTGTGACACACATTACATGTATATATACGTGGATTTTGCCTAGAACTATAGAAATATCGTCAGCCCAATTACTCCACGACATGCGCATGCAGTGCATGCCTAACGCCTTACTTTCGGTAAACTGTATTATTGGTGTACGTAGTCAAAGAAAAAGACGGGTATTTTTGTTTGTCCCTAAATCATTAATGGTGGTTTTGAAAAGAAGAAGAAGAAGAAGAGATCTTATATTTCTCTACACACTCTCTCTCTCTCTCTCTCTCTCTACTGCTTTCTAGATAGAGAGAGATGGCTGAAAGCAACCACAATGCATGCTCGAATGAACGCCACGTTTCATTCCCAACTTCTTTCTTTTTCTTTAGGTCAAATTTCATTCCCAGCTTCGACAGAAAAGCTTCTTTTGGTTTTGGTTTTGGTTTTGGTTATGTTATGCTTATGTATATATGCACGTGTCTAATAAGCTGGATAGTTTTTTTGTTTTTAAGCCTTGTCTTGGTGGGATTTCCGAATCTCAAGAGATTGAGTTCAAGTTAGTAAGGAATGTATTACAAATTGTTACTTAGAAGAGATCGGAAATGTAGTTCACGAGCATTAGAAAGATATGTGAGATAAATTTACAAATTCTTGCTTAGAATTAGTAGCCATTCACAAATTCTTCTTACATGTCTTTCTCTTGTACTACAAGTTATATGTAGCCTTATATATATATAGCCTCTAAAAGAAGAACACAACAACAAATTAAATTCTAAAATTTATATATTTAGAGGTCGTGTAACTGATATTTTTTGTTGTCTTTCTTTTTGGACGGAACAATCATGTGGCACTTCCTTATTGTTCATTAAATTGGCTGCACAAAATATCTTGGAGGAAACATGATACTTATAAAAAGATGAACGACTTTGCTTAGTGGACTTGGACAAAGATTCATGGAAAAAAAAGAAGAGAGAAAAGAATGATTAGAGAGCAAGAGTGGACCACCGACAGGTGCCGATTCTCACCGTCCCTCGGAGGAAACCGTTTTATGGTTGTTGACTTGCGGAAAGACAAGCGGGATCTCACAATTTTATTTTCTCATGCTTCCACCGAAAGTGAGAGAGAGAGAGACCCCCCAAACGTGGACTCGTGGATCACTTGTAGTTGTTTTCTCCCTACTTTCTTTAGCAATCTAAGCGTTTGTAGTTTTTTTTATCTAGAAAATCCTGACGGTACGTTAAAATTTTTATTGGTTGTGAAAAAAAAGATACACTTAATCGGGGAAACATAAATTTAACCTTTCATAATACAAGAAAAAATGATGAAAAAATATATATGAAAAAGAAGGGGACATAAACTTTACCCTCTAAACAAAAATAACAAAGATACAAGAAAAAGAAAAGGGACATAAAACCTAGCTCCTCTAAAGCCGACCCTAAAGGTAAAAAAATATTTGAAAATTTCTCTTAAAGTGGGTCTCTCAGTCACTCACATTTTAACATTAGTTTTTGTACCAACATTTCACATTTTAACATTAGCTTTTGTACCAACATTATAAAACATTATGCAAAAAAAGAAAAACATAAGATTACAAAGAGTCTAATTTTCGAGAGAATCTCTTTTCATTTCTCAAAATATTTTAGCATTCCACCATAGTTTTGATTTCAATTCTCTTCTCTTCCTACCTGTATAAGAAAAAAAGAAAAATATCGTCTTATTGCAAATTGTAATTTTTTTTTTTTTAACAAACAATATTACATACACTAAAGGGGTGAGAGAGTGAGTTAACCATAATTCGCATTTGGCGAAAATCGAACCTAAGACCTTCAACTTACAAATAGAGAATAATATCACTAGACTGTAGTACTAAGTGGCTATTGCAAATTGTATTAGATTTTAATTATGCACGTGTAAATACTTGGCTGCATGTAACAACAAATATGCCTCATTGCATCTAGACACCTAAACTGGTGAAGTTTTATACAAGTTTAAAGGTAAGAACTTATGTGACAATTGGATTAAATTAAAGGTGACAATTTTGTTTAACTTAACATGGATAGTTCAATCATTGTACACTGACAAAAATAAAATAAAAAATTGATCATTTTGCTAACAATGGATCAGGTTAATAAATTAGATAATCACATTGGTAGTAGGTGGATTTTAGACTAGTTTATACATTTATGACGGTGGTAGCCTGGTAGGGTAAAGACTGAAAAGAATTGAATAACAACAAAAACAAAAACAGTGGGCTTGATTGATCATTCACTGCACAAGAGATTTTTTTAGGGACAAAGATTGTCTGCCCTCCTAGTTGTGG
Organism: Malus fusca; assembly: GCA_035220775.1. NCBI lineage: Eukaryota > Viridiplantae > Streptophyta > Magnoliopsida > Rosales > Rosaceae > Malus > Malus fusca. The sequence goes on along the minus strand of CM069075.1, from coordinate 31,192,181 downwards.
TGCCCCTTCATACCTTTCTATTTTGTGCGGTCACGCCACGTTAATATTTTATATTTTTATTATTTTTTATCTTATTATTTCATTAAAAAATTAATATAAAATGTTGACGTGGTTTAACCGTGATTGCACAAAATAGAAGGGCATGAAAGGGCACCATAACTAGGAGGGCAGACAATCCTTGTCCTTTTTTTAGTGTACCGAACAAAATTTTTTAAGTATTATAATATAATTAGTTAAAAATTTAAATAATTTTTTGTACCAATTAAATTATTACACAGATATTGTCACACAGAAAATTTTCTCTTATTGTGCATAATTAATAGTGGCCTTGATTGGTTTAGTGCTGAGGCTGACTTTCCTGTACTGTATTTGTTCCATGAATTAAATGCGGATTAACTTTTCTATCAATAAAAAATAAGAAGTTTTAACGAAAAGCACGTGATACTGTTCATTTTAACGAAAAATCACATTCTTACACTAAAAAGTCAAACCTGGTACTATTCATTTTACCCTTTATTTTGTCCTTATCATTAAAACTCAAAGTTTTAAAACCATTTTCATTAGTTTTCGTTAAAAAATATAGACAAAAAACATATATAAATAGAAAATTATTGAGTTATTAATTGTACTTTGATAAATCAAGCGGGTGGTCGGCTGGAGTTGGAATTTTGGTGACATATGTTTGTTCGAAATAGCTGCATATTTGACCGTCTTGCCACTCCAAAAATTTGTTGTGAATTCTTCCTAGTAACTATTGCGACCCATTCGTTTTATGGCTGAATAATTATCTTCTATATGAGTTAGCCAAAGTAGCATTATTGAATTTTTTATTTATTGAGGATGTAAGAACAAATTAATATAGAATTTGTTATTTACAATATTTGGATTAAAAAAGAATATCATTAAACTATATTATTAGATGATACCCAAAACAACATTATACATTTGTCGTAATCCTAAACCTCTCATGTGTTTAGATTTTCAAATTGTGTTCTAAGTTTCTAACTTATTGGATGTATTTTAGCAGTATTTGTACCCAAACAAATTGGCGAGATAACAAATCATTTATGTAAGTAATATTTTTGCTCACCACGCTCAAGTGATGGTAGTATCTACCGTCTTATTTATTATCGTCGAATGAGTTTAAAAAGATTTGTCTAAAAGGTTTGCTTCCGCTGACGTCCAACGACCAATGAGTACATGCCACGTAGGAGATAAGGTTTTTTATTTTTTTGGTTAACCGTGGGAGATAAGTTTGAATTTATTGAATCGTAAGACAGTAGAAGAAGAGAGGAAAATGGAAGTGCGAAATCGGAAAGTTTCTGGAACAAAATATTGTATTAGGTTTAATTAACGCAGATAAAAACAGAGAGAAAGAGAGATGTAGACACGTGGCTTCCATTGGTGGAAGGTGGCAGAGAGAAATTGGAGTGGAAGCAAGGAAACCAAGAAAAACCAATCCGTGTGGGTCCCAATCTAAGGCCAACCAATCCCGAGCCTTGTACAAATTCTCTCTTTCCTCAAAAAGTCTCGCTTCATATCTTTATCTGCTCTCTTATAAACCCTCCTTCCTCCTCCGCTTCTCTGCACAAAAATCATCCGTTCTCGCTCCCCCAGCTTCTTCGCCTTCTGCCACCCAACAATTTCATCCGCAACCACTCCGATATTCGTTACTTGCCGTCACCTGCTCGCTCTCTTTGTTGAATTCAAGCTACTGCATTCAGGGAATTGAGATGGGTTCTTCAAGAATTTCCGCTTTTGGCATCCGATTCTGTTTTTTGTTCGATCGGATCAGCTGTTGAAATCGAAACCCAGATTCCAAAATCCAGTCTTTGTTCCTTTTTATTAATTCTTAGACCAAAATTCCATCTGGGTACTTGAATTTTCTTTTCTTTTGATTTTCTTGTTTGATTTTTGGAATCATCGGATTCGATTTTTTTTCCTTTTTCTTGCGTGACCCATCTCAATTTGTTTCTTGAATCTCCTTTCGGCTTTCGGAATTTGTTTGAGAGTCTCAAAGAGAAAGCGAGCAGGTAAAGCAAGCAACAATGGCTGCAGCAAAAAAGAGTGGTAAATCCAGGATGGAAACAAGCGTAGATTGGGAGGCTAACAAAGATGGGGAGCTTGATTTTTCCTTCGAGAGACCGCCATGGAAGCCCGGTTTTAGTGAGGCGTCCATGGCGTCGAATAGGCCTCTCAAGAAAGTCAAGAGCCCTGAAAGGCAAGACCCAATTCAATCTTCACCTTCTTTAGCTCATCAAACACCATCGCCAATCATCGCTCCCTATCCATCTTCCTCTTCAAAAATAGTTTTTCCGTTTTCTTTCGACGGGTCTCAACAGCCTATGATGCAATTCCACCACCAATTCAACCCCACAAATGTGCCTTTATTGCCCTCACCAATTCAACAGCAACAGCAACAAAATCCGCAGCAAATGATATCTTTTGAATCCCAGCAGCTGCTGCAGCAGCAGCAGCAGCAGCAGATGAGTTATCCGCCCCCAGCGACGTTGAGTTGGCAGCAGCACCAGCAAATTCTTCAGTATTGGAGTGATGCTTTGAATTTGAGTCCAAGAGGGAGGGCGATGATGATGAACAGATTGGGACCAGATGGAAGGCCAATGTTTCGAGCGCCGGCAATGCCATATAATACTACAAAACTTTACAGGGGAGTGAGGCAACGGCATTGGGGTAAATGGGTAGCTGAAATTCGCCTTCCTCGAAACAGGACTCGCCTCTGGCTTGGCACCTTTGACACAGCTGAAGATGCCGCCATGGCTTACGACCGCGAGGCCTTCAAATTGAGAGGAGAGAATGCCAGGCTCAATTTCCCTGAGCTTTTTCTCAACAAAGACAAATCAGATGTTCCAACTTCATCAGCTCCAAGTTCAGCAGCTACTTCGCCTCCAACCCATGAGAGTTCAAAGCCAACCAGGCGCCGCAAGCAACCTCAAAAAGTCAAGAGAAGCGCTTCCATTGTGGAGGCAATGCCGCCACCACCAATTCCACATACCCAAGAAGAGAATAGCACTGACAATGATTCGGGACTGGAGTCGAGTGAGGCTAAAGTGATTGACGAAATTGAGGCAAATACGGATTGCGCAGGAGGAGGAGGGAATTCGCAGCAAGAGGAAATTGTTTGGGGGGACATGGCAGATGCTTGGATTAATGCAATTCCAGCAGGTTGGGGTCCAGGTAGTCCTGTGTGGGATGATTTGGACGCCAACAACAATCTTTTGCTGCAATCACATCTCCCTTTTACCAATCCAAACCAGCAGGACTATAACACTAACATTTGTCCTCAACAAGTGCTCCATAATTCGGGTTCGGGTTCCTCTTCATATCCCATGAAGAACTTCTTTTGGAAGGACCAAGATTGAAAAGTTCGTTTCTTTTAAATTTGAGCTTTGCACTTCACACTCACACGGTCACACCTCTATGTTGTAGAACCAGTACTAGCCCATTTCCCTCATCCTTTCTCCCTCGTTCCATTTTCCGGAACCCGGTCAGGAGTTGCATTTCAAACTCTTCCTTTTTATGCTTCTCCCTCCTCTCCCTCCTCTCCCTCCTCTCCCTCCCCCCTCTCTAATTTGTCATCACACACACACACCACCACCCCCTCCTCTCCCTCCCCCTTCTCCCTCCTCTCCCTCCCCCCTCTCTAATTTGTCATCACAGCCGGTTGCAATGTTTCGGAAAACAACCTATGATCCTAGAAGCCTTGTGAGTTTTTATTACAAGGGATCCTTGAAGCTTCAAATTTCAGGCCAATCTGCTGCACAAAGGCTGCTAGTTTTTTCAGGCCTTTCAGCAGTGGCACAATCTGGTTCATGCTTTTTGTTGGGCCATGCCTTAGTTTTTGTTGGAATTATAGTCAATGTCTTGTAAAGTAAATAATAGTATGTGTAGTTAGGAAAAGTCACTGCTGTGTACTGTTCACGAGCATGTTTTTAGTTTTCAGTTTTTCAGTTTTTATCTAAGGCAAGACCGCTGTAGAGGGAGACGGTTTTGTGATCTCCTTCTCAAGCGGTCCGACCATCACGAGCTCTCGTTTTTCAGCTCCTGGAATGGAAAAGCCAAATTATCAATATTATTTGTACATTTTGGAGTTGGTCATCTATTTCTATTGTCATATTATGTATTTGTAGCTGTGTTTGTACAAAGACTAGTACTCTCCTTTATGCATTATGATCGTGTGCGAGCCTTCAGTTTCTTTTCTACTGCTTATTCATGATTTTCCTCAACAAAATAAAATAAAGGAGTAAAATTGTAGTTGAATTAAGACTATGAATGATAGGTTCGTAGAGTAAATATGAGAGCTGATTAAGTTTGTGAATCAGGACATTGATGGTTCTTGTGTCACATCCCGACCCGGGCCCCCACCACATCCCGGGCTCGACTATGCCGTAGCACAATATTGTCTGCTTTGGGCCCCGGCCACGCCCTTACGGTTTTGTTTCTGGGAACTCACACGAGAACTTCTCAATGGATCACCCATCCTAGGAATGCTCTCGCCCGAACTCACTTAACTTCGAAACCAATGAGCTTCCAAAAGGCCTCGTGCTAGGTAGAGATGAGAATATACATATAAGGCTTACATGATCCTCACCCCTGGATGATGTGGGATGTTACATCTTGCGATAGTTTAGGGCGTTTCATAATAATCTCATTTTTAGTTTTTCAGTTTTCATTTTTTGAAAAATGAAATTAAAGGTAATTACCAAACAAAATTTCAATTTTCAGATTTCAAATAAGCTGAAGCTAAAACTAAAAATAAAAAATGAAATGATTATCAAACGGTTCCTTATTAATTTATCTTCTATCAATACTAGTTTAAAATTTTATATGTATAGTACGACGTAAAATTCGGTTGATGATACTATTTATAATGTATGATTTTCTTCTTCTCCGAATAACTAATGGCAATGTGGGTAGTTACTCATCGAGACGGAGTAGGATTCTCTTTTTTTTTTTGCCTTTCCCCTTATTTCAACAGTCACTATTAAATCACGTTAATATGTTACGTCAATTTTTTTTTATAGAAAGAAACAAAATGTAAAGTTTGAGAAGAAAGGAGAAAACGAAAGGAGAATAGGAAGAGAAGAAGAAAGAAAAAAGAAGAAAGACAAAATGTAAAGTTTAAATCACATCAATATCTTACGATTTTTTTACCGCACTTTGAGAAAATTTCCACCCAGATTTTTTTAAATTAGTTGCTGGACAAGACGGGGTGACACTATGTTGCAGATACCCTTTTTCTACCCAAAACAAACAACTACTTTTGGCTTTTCTCCTCCATTTCTAAGCACAATGAACAAAAAGACCGAGTCTGCAGCTGCACGGCGGTCATCCAATCACCGTCGCAACTCACTTATTTCTCATATATTTGTAACTTTCCGCTTTCAGCTTTTAGCTATTGAAATTTTAATACGTCCTGGAATGTCCTACGTACTAGAATTTTTAGTCGTTGAACCTTCTTATTGAATCCTTGATGAAAGATTTAAGGACCAAGATGTATATCATATCTCTAAACATGCAAATGACTTTTTAGTGATTTGTAATTCGAATGACAATTCATGTAAGCAAAAAATATTTTGACATTGCTTTCAAATTTAGCAGTAAAGTAGAGAATGTCAATTCTCGTAAGATTTTGGCATTTTCTTTAGAACACCAAAAAAAAAAAAAATTCTTTGTTAAAACAGTTTGCGTAGAATTTTTGACATCTCATTTAAAAATGCTCTAATAAAAACAACAAGAAATGATTGAATAAAGTTGTGGAAGAAGTTAAATGAGTGAGTAGAGAATTCCCTGCATAAAAAAAAAAAAAAAAAAAAAATTTAGAAAAGAAGAACACTTTGGACATTAATTGTTTTGATCAACGTGCTGAGAGGAGTGATAAGACTGAATGATGAGGGAGGTGGGACCGGTCGCCGTCCCATGATATCACTCGAGTAGCGACAAGGATTAAGGAACATGATATAATTACAAACCATATGCCAATTTCCCTAATCAAACTTATCAAGTGTTTTAGGTTGACGTTATTAAATTAATAAATGAATTCAAAATATCTCAAATAGTGGTGAAGCCAACAAACACTTTCATTCAGCCGTAACCCAATATTTTTAATTCAATTATGTCACCACCAGAGGAGGGCTGCTACAAGATAATGATGATTATGTTGTTAATTGAGATTAGTTTTATTCGGCCGCGCATGGATGGTGATTTTATCAACTAAAGTTTTGAATTGGATTAGGGAATAATGCTACGGAAACGAAAATTTTAAACTAATTCAGTTTTAGCATTACCTCTAGAAGCTGGATTAGGTAATTTGTGTGCGTAACCCGAGAGTGTATCAAAAACTTTTTTATTCCAAAGTTTAGTACTTCACCAAATTCTTTTGGAAGATCCTAATTATTTTCACCTACTAGGTTTGAGCTGAAATATCAACATCGAGAGAGAACTGAATTCAGGCAAAACAAACCCTTCCAACAAAGAGTTAAAAAAAAAAAAAAACAATAATGGAAGAACATAAGGAAAGTGTTTCTCAACTAACCATGTATTGAAACGGGCACTGTCTTTTTTTTTTTTTTTTTTTTTTTTTTATCTATTGTTCTTGTGACGGAAGCTCTCATCTCTTCATGTGCATCAAGAATCTTCTTCACTTTCCTTCCCCTTTTGTTCTCCTCGCTCTTTTGAATGTGTCTCTCTCGTCGAGCTTAGATCTCGTCCAATCAGACGAACTGGACTATGGAAACATCGTTTAAACTTTGCAATTTTTAGCAATTATGTCTTATTTGGCGTTCTAAAATGTTGACCCTAAAATTACAAAGTCTGTGTTGCGCAGACTGAGTAACTTATGAGCTTACTACGTTCTTATACTGATGATGGCCTTTCCAATTCGCTAGCAAGTTTGAGTGAGTACTTCTAAATATGATCGTGTGATAGAATGCACTTCTAACTTTTGAATGAGGCAATTTTGCCCGAGGAAGGAACACTCTCGGCCTTGGTTCTAAAACGTAAAAGAAGGTTATGATTTTGTTGTGAAATCCAAAAATGATTCCACTGTCGAAGTATTGGACATAAATGTAACCTAATAATAGCTCACTTCACCAAGAAAATTGATGAGATGACCTTGTTCCGTGAAGAATCGCCGGCAAAGACTTAAGTCAATAACTAGTTGAAAAAAGAGAACCTACTATTTAACCAAACTGTCAAAACTACTTAGCCAAGCCGATTTTACGACTCTAGTGTTGTTTGACCAAACGTCACATTTGCCGGTTGCCTTTGAAAATTATGTTTAACCAAATTGTAATCATCCGTCGACTGCCAACTCAAAACTGTTGAACCAAACTGAAATTGTGCTGGCTTGCTAGTGGAGCAGTTAATATTTTTCTCAGGGTGAGTGTTGAGTTGATGGTCTCTTCTACATTACAAATCCTCTTGTATTTATGGGGACAAATTCTTCGATGGCAAAGTCTAATGAATGATAGAATCCTACAGGGATTGCAATTCCTCGACATGTTATCTTGTTATACTCAGAATTATCGTTGACCCAATCCTCGCCTTCTTCGACTCGAACTACAATTCTGATCCTGGATTGCTTATGCGACTGATTCACATTTTAGTTAGAAACCAATCATGATCCTTTAACTTCTACCAACTCGGCCGAAATCGGAGTTTCAGGCCCAGCCAATAACATACTCTTTTAATCAAACGACTCCAAACATATTTACCGATAGTGCAAGATCGGGTATAAACAGATTTGCAGAGGGAAAAAATTGTTCTTCTCCATTTCCTTTGACCTCAGAAAAATTCCGAAGAAATCTTCGTTTCCTCGACAATGTTTAAAATATCACTAACCTATTGCTTGAAGCCTTTCATACTCGTACAAATGCACGTTGTCAATCATCAATCTCACAGGTCGATGAGGCCTCTTTCATTGTACATACTCCTACTCGTTCCAGTCCTCTTCGATACCCCCTAGTCTGATCGGAAGAATTGTATTGGAAAGACAGACAATGAGACTGAGTTGGCTGCCGATGAGATTGTCTGTTGGATCCCGACTCACATACAAGCCAACCAGATTTCTTTAACTTAAGAAAGTACCTACAGACATGTCATGATTTGGAATGAGAAATTTGGTACCATATAGTTCACTTGGCATACATCTGAATCGTGTGCGAGGGGGGAAGGGGGGAGGAGCGACCTGCAAAACACAATGGAAGGCCTTAGTTTAACCTTTTAGAAAATCCATACCAAAAGGAACAGGGAACTCGCTTCTATAAACTCAAACCAAAAACCAAACAAAGAGAAACATGATAGAAAATGCTTCTGATATGATAGCAGACCTCAGTAAATCTAAGACCGTTATTTCCCGTTACAACAGAAGAAGCTCCTGTTGATTGGCACGGCAGTAATACAGAAAGAAAAGTAGCACTAGATATAGTCATTCATTTCATCGCCAAATCCAGGTTAAATAACAAGGTGATCTAATACAAGAAATACATTCTTACAAGCAAGTGTTCAATTCGCATACAAAATTCAGGTAGGGAACCTAAGCAGCAGAGTATTAACTGAATCTTGGATTACAAGGTTTAACTCAATCAATTCACAAGAAGATTCAAGATAAACTAGCAAAAGAAGGGAAAATGACGATAAGACAAAACACAGCCTGACACCATTGGATACAATCACAGGGGCAACCATGTGAGCTGCAGTAGTCATAACAAAAACTGCAACACAACCTACAATACTTGAATTGAAACAAGAAAAGTGTTTGAGAAAGCTAGAGCATCAAGCACACTCAGATTTCAAAAGAATCTACAACAGAACCTGACCATACAAAGGAAGAAAAACACACAACCATCGTAATTCAAACAATAAATAAAGATAAGTTGACACATGCCATCGTAATTCGAACAATAAATAAAGACATGCTTCATCATTGTTGATACTGAGAATTCATGCTATATACAATCAATAAAAGGAGCAAAGCTACAATTACTGCGATGTATGCTTCATCAGCGAATTTTTTTCTGTATTACAAGTTTTTAAAGCAGAACCTGGAACAGAACAGCTTGAACTACTGTTTATTATTTTCAGCTGCACTCTCTTCCTTCCCAAGAGCAACCACCACTTTCTTCAAGATAGCTTCGGTTGGTTGGTGGGAGTTCTCCACGGCCTTTGAAATAGGTTGCCATTTTTCACCATGCTTTGGTTCTGCAGCTATGCATCTTTTAAGTACATCTTTCTGGTTCTCCTCGGTCCCATGTTGAAGTTCAAATTTGTAGTACAAAGCCCAGAAATCCCCAATATCTGGCGCTAGTGTCACTGCCCTGTTAAGCCAAGTCCTAGCTTTGTCAACCTTCCTGTCATGCCAAAATAACTTAGACACAGCAGCAATGACATGGGGATCATGATCACATTTCTTGAGGGCATCCATACTCTTTGTCTTCCGTTGTGGACGGGGTACCATCTCAATAGATGCAGCCCACAAAATACCACTATTGGGACACTCCTGCAAAGCCTTTGCCATCAAGATATCAGCTTCCTTCTTATTTCCATGCCTTAATTCAGCTCGAACAGCAGCAAGCCACAATTCAGGGTTCTGAGGATTCTTCTTCCTGGCCATCGTCAGAATTGCACGAGCTTTACTCAGCCCACTCATCTTCTCTTCAAGATTAGCAAGAGAAAGCCACAGTGGAATAGAACTGGAGCAGTGCTTCTGACCTGAATCATAGGCCTCCTTGGCCTTTTCCAAATGACCAAGGCGTTCCTCTAGCTGTCCAAGCATCAACCATAATTTATAGAAGGAAGGGAAGCGCTTCAACCCATCATCAAGCAACTTCCTCTCCTCATTAATGTTCCCTAATTCTCTCTCAACAATTGCTGATTTCATCCACACTCTTTCAGTACCTCCCTTTTCTCGGGCTTTGGCAAGAAGCATTCTGGCTCTCTCTGGTTCATGGTTCTCAAATTCAAGTTTAAACGCAGCAAGCCAAATTTCTTCAGAATTAGGAATGGCAGCATAAGCTTCTTGAAGGATGGCACGAGCAGCAGGCACATCCCCAGCAAGCCACTTCTCCTTAGCTCCCATAAGCCACAAGACTTCAGCCTGTGGTCGGTAAGTCACCGCTTTACGAAGTAAAGCATCAAGAGATTCCCTAGTACCATGGCTCTTTTCAAGCTGTGCGGCTTTGAGCCATATGCTCTTCTTGGTTAAAAAGACAGTAAGTGCGTGTGCATAAATGGCTCTGGCTGTTTCAATGGAACCCCTTTTCTTGCATTCCTCAGCATCAGCAACCCATGTCCTCTTCCTATCCTCTTCCTCCACACCAATCCCAATCGTGTTCCGAATGATTGCTTGGCAAGTTGAAACAGACCCTGCACGTTCAGCAGCTTCAGCCTCCTTCATCCATGCCTCTCTATCAATCGCCAACCCTTCTCTTTGCAAAGCCCTTATACCCCTTTCAATAATCTTCCCAACCATGGCTGTGTTCCCATTAGCTTCCTCCAACTTTGCTGCTGTGATCCAAATGGCAGGCTCTTTTGATAGCTTCTCTCTTGCCCTATTAAGGACCTTCCTTGCATTCTCATAAGTTTCCAATCTTGCAAGTGCAAGCCATAACTCAATGTGCAAGGGACAACACTCCACAGCCCTATGAAGCAAAAGTCTCGCATCCTCCTCATTGGCAAGCTCCACCACTGCCTTCCATAACCTAACAGAATCGGGAATGTGTTCCAAACCTTTCCTCAATACCCTGCTCCTATTCAAATCGTCACGCTCCAATTTCGCAGCCTGCATCCACAACTTCACCGAATTGGGAATCGACTTCACTCCCTTAGAAATCACGGCCTTAGCTTCATCAGGGCTTGAAAGCCTACATGCCTCTAACCACACATCCTCACTCTTAGGACATTCCTCACACCCTTTCTGAATCAATTGTCTAGCTGCCTGAATCTTCCCAGCCACCTCCTCCAGCCTGGCAGCCGCAATCCATCCAGGTGGGTGCTTTGGATTCGTCTGTGTAACACTCTTAAGCAACAACCTAGCCTTTTTAATATCCGAAATCTCAGCATCACTAGTAATCTTCATACTCTTAAGATCAGTAAGGTACCCTTTCGGGTCCACAACCGTCAATCCAGAAACAGAATCAGAAAGCCTATCTAATTTCAATGACAAAACAGTACCTCTACCCTCACCTACAGCAGTCAAATCCGTAACCGGAGTTTGAGACCATGGAGTCTCCATACCACCAGCTCCCCTACTCTTGGGGTCCAATGCCGTAACATGCTCCTTTTCCTGTCTTGCCTTCTCTAAAAGTGTATCGGGCACCGGCACAAAGCTCTCGAATCTCTTCTTCTTGTTCCTCGACGAATAGTCTCCGATTTCAGGTATGCTCTCCCATTCCTGAGCAGACACAGTGTACAACTTCCTCTTCAGCGTCGCGAATTGCTCCGTGATCTTCGGGTTCGAAGCTCTGTACTTTTCAATCTCTTCTTTCAACCGAGCTTCTCTCCTGTCCTTCCTCCTCGAGTCCATTCTTTGCTCAATGGCTTCCCACACCGCATCAGCCTCCTTGTCCTCATCATCGTATTCCGCCGATGCAAACAACCCGACATCATTTCCTTCGAATTCATCAAACTTCTGATTCTCATCGTACCCCTTATCCTCCCCTTCATCCTCCTCCTCTTCCTCGGGCTTCCCGCGTCCGCGGCCAACCCCAGGCGGGGCAGCAGGAGCAGCAGCGCCGCCGATTGTGGTGGCCGACCTATCCGGCAGGTCGGGCGCAGCACGTGCGGGCCCGATATCGGACCTGGTGGTGAAGCCAGTGGCACCACGGCCGAGCCCGGCGACATAATTCGGGGGAGGCTTGGAGTTGAGGAACTCGAGGCGGGGTTTAGGGACGGTGGGAGGTTGGGTGCCGCCGAATAAGGGAATGTGAAGAGTTAGGGTTGACAGGGGTCGGATTCCGAGGTCGGAGAGGAGGGCGGAGTCGGATTGGGTTAGTAACTGGAGGCTTTGGGAGATGAATAGGCGCTGCTGAGAAATGGGTATGTGAGAATTTTGCTCGATTTGGAGCTTTAAGGTTTTGAGGGTGGTGGTCTTAGGGTTTAGATTTAGGGTTAGGGTTTTGTGATTTGGGGATGTGATGAACACCATGGCAAGATCGATGTGTGAGTGAGAGAGACGATTACGATTTGCGAGAAGTTGGAAGAATATGAATATGGGTCAAATTTGATGCCGAGTCCGTCAAAAAAGGGCGGGCAAGCGGGTTCAGGTCCGATGGGCCGAGATTTTGAGAAGGGTTGGTTCAGTTCAATAAATAATTTTATATTTCGGTAAATAATCATATTTATTTTTTAACACCTGTCTTCTCCTCAACTAAGGTTAATAAAGTTAACAAAAAAAAAAAAGAAACGAAAGAAAGGTTAATAAAGAATTTAAATATTAACCTATGGCTAATCTAGAGATCGGATTGTTTCCCTCTTTTCGTTCGGATTTGGCGGCCTTGAAGGATTTTCTGACTTTTTATTTTGCGTACATGCTCTAGCTTTGGTCTAGATTGGTCGACCGGCGACGTCGAAAAGATATGTGTGATTTTTGTTTAGGCTTTGATTCTAATCAAATGATTGTAATGCGAGCGTGTGAATCAAGAGAATAAAAATACTATGCGTAAATTGAAATTGTGTAATGTAAAGAAAAAATGAAATAGAAGAGTGGGAAGGTAATTGCGTAAAAAAAAAAATCTAGATAGGATTACATTATGCTAGGATAAGAATCGAACATAATATAGAGTAACAATTTACGTACTTGATCGAGGTTCTTTCTCTCTTCAAAACTTGTATTTGTAGAGTTCTGATACGTTCTAACATGGTTGGCCATTAGTTGGCTCGTGATTACGCCAATCAATGAAAATTTCCCTCAGTTTGTGATAGTGGATTATATGGTGGCATATGATTTATCAATGTTCTCGACTTTGTATTTGGTTTTGTAAAATTTTCAATTGTAATAAGTTTTAAATTAAATTTAACTTGTTGGATAAGAAAATGAAATCTTTACCCAAAAGAGGTGCATGCCACTTAATAATTAGTGCAAACTAAGAATATTACATTGTCTTTTCATTTTATTGGGTATGAATGTTGTCTTGTCTATTATGGTGGTGCTTGTCTTCTAGATGTGCCACAAAGAAAGAAAAAAATTGCAAGATCCAACTTATGAGAGACCATACAAAGGAATTGTCTTTGCACTTCACTTTTGACTCATTCTCCATTTGACTCCTCTCCCACTAACTTTTCTCCTCCAATTAGTCCTTTGACAAACTTACCATATTCTTTGGGGCGCAACCTTTTTTTTTTCTTTTTTTTTTTCAACACAACCTTGCATGCAAGCACATAACTATTCTTTCCCAAAATAAGGGAAATATTATACCAAAATATTAAATAATTTCAAACAAATTAACTATTGTATTAAACACTTGAGGTAAAATATAAAATAAAGGTGGTGTTATTTACACATTTTTCTCAATTTTCACTCGAATGAATTGAAGAAGATCAAATGATATAAATCAACAGAGTTCGAGGGATGTAAAAATAAACGTGTGGATAACATCGCTTTAAAACAAATGAGACTTGTACAAAACCTTAGAACAATGAGACGAGTACTTAATATATAATTTCGTCACCACGTGACATTCTGATCTAATAATATATTGTCAGGTGATTGTAAAATTGTTTTATACAACTTGCTCTTATAAGAACCAACGACCATATTAGTGAGATTGCTCTTCTAGATTAGATTCATTGTTTGGATTAATTTCATTATATGTAATTTACGTACTCACTACACGTTGTATATTTGAGAATGAACGAAACAACGAGAAATCCTTTTCCACATTGTATTAGAATGAGAGCACAAAAATATCTAATATTTTACACACAATCTGCACAGCTGTCACCTGGAAAGCGCCATTTGAGCAGCTGAGCCTGATTAAGTGAGAGGTCGAGGTCTTGTGACGGTAAATCGGTCGCACATGTAAAATTGCCGCAAGTGGGTTTTCTTTCTTACATTGCAAAAAGAAAGGTCGCACCTTTGCCCGCGTCTCAATTTTTATTTTTCTATTTATATGCCCTTTTTTTTTTATATAAATTAATTAATTAATTAATTTTTGTTTCAGATCTAAAACTCAGGCCAATCCCATGGATCTCCTCCTCTAGTCTCCAAGTATTGGGCAGTCAAACAGAAACCAAACCAAACCCCCCAAAAAACATCTGACTTCTGCTCTGTTCGTTGAGTTTTCTGTTCAGAAACAGAGAGATTGAGAAAGAAAATCGAGATGGGGTTGGTGGGTGTTCCAGAAATTGGAAATGGAGAAATGGGTATGTCTGGGATTCCATTGGGAACCAAGAACAAGTACAAGAGGATGGATTCTGAGCCCGAGGTCGAGCTCACAGAGGAAAACGAGGATGGTGCTTCTCGCCACCACCTTCAACAAATCAGGAGCAAAAAAACCAGGAAATATGTCCTCGCCTGCGCCATTTTTGCCTCTCTCAACTCTGTTCTTCTTGGCTATGGTAACTACATGCTTTACCTTTTATGTATGGATGTGTATCTATACATGTATCTATAGAAATGTGTGTATTTTTGTATGTAATTATGTATTTGTGTATGTACATCTGTTCGTGCGCGCGATAATGTCTGCTCTGTGCGTTTGTTTATCTATTCGACCGATATTCTAATTACTTAATCTAAACTACGGGGAGGAGAATTCGAACTTGTGCGGAGAGAGGTGAGCTCTGTCTGGTATTGTTATAGGAAGTTGCTGCTGTCGGTGGACGTTGTTAATTGGCATGTACGTTCTGTTATGATCTGCTTTGTTTGGTTAACTGTAGTGCCTAATTGCTTTAAGAATCTACTGTTCATTTTTATGAATAATTCCTAAGCTTGCTGGTAGTGTGATTTATTTGATTGTCTAAATTTAGATGTAAGAGAAAACGTGAACTTGGAAAAGATTTTTTTTTCCGAATTTAGTCCCTATTAAAATTTTCGGGTCTAATAAGTTTCCATTCACCACAAGGCAACCGTCTTCCTAACTTCATCAATCTTGTAACTCCGAAGCCTTGCTCTATTAAAACGATTGCTAGAAGAGTCGATCACTAAACCCTTATATGACCTTTGCGTTAAAACTTTGTTGGAAAAAATTTCACGTCTTATTGGCAATTTTGTGTACTTGTCCTCATTATTGATGAGGAAACATATGAATTACAATCTACAAATGGCAAACTTGTCCATGACATCTGTTTACTTCGATGAAAATTCGATTTGGTACTTGTTAAGCACAAAAATGAATATACACGTTCCATTTATTGTTCTTGGAAATGAATAATACAATGTATGTAAAACATCGAGGAGCTTTTTTTTTTTCCTTTTTATGTTGTATATTTATGCAAGAAGGATCTCTGGCTGTATAAACTGATACTGTTTGCAGCTAACTCCTCCTTGCAACAGATTAGTAAACAAAAATGATGATGTTTATACCAGTTCGCAAGTACCCTAATTTTTAAATTGTTCGAATAAGGTGATTCTGAAGATATGTGTTTAATTATATTTTTTATTTGAATCGGCAGATGTAGGTGTCATGAGTGGAGCTATCATATTCATTCAGGAAGATTTAAAGATAACCGAGGTACAAGAAGAAGTTCTTGTTGGGATTTTGAGCATTGTTTCGCTTTTCGGTAGTTTAGCCGGTGGCAAAACATCAGATATCATTGGTAGGAAGTGGACCATGGCCTTGGCTGCTGTTGTCTTTCAAGCAGGTGCAGCTACAATGACCCTTGCTCCTTCATTTGAAATATTGATGATTGGAAGACTCTTTGCGGGCGTTGGAATTGGCTTCGGTGTCATGATTGCCCCTGTTTATATCGCTGAGATATCACCCACCATTGACAGAGGCTCACTCACCTCATTCCCAGAAATATTTATAAATCTGGGAATTTTACTCGGCTACGTCTCAAACTATGCATTTTCTGGTCTTCCGGCACATATAAACTGGAGGATAATGCTTGCAGTAGGAATTACGCCTTCAATTTTCATTGGTTTTGCACTTTTCGTAATCCCCGAGTCTCCAAGGTGGTTGGTCCTTCAGAACCGTGTTGACGAGGCAAGATCAGTGTTGATGAAAACAAATGAGAAAGAAAGTGAGGTGGAGGACAGACTGAATGAAATACTAGCAGCCGCTGACAATTCTAGTGCGGGGAAGTATGAGGAGAAAAGCGTGACGAGTGAACTAATGAATCCATCTCCTTCACTTCGTCGGATGCTTATCACAGGTTTTGGAATTCAATGTTTTCAACAGATAACAGGAATAGATGCGACTGTGTACTACAGCCCCGAAATCTTCCAAGAAGCAGGAATAAAAAATAAACAAAATGTACTTGCTGCAACTGTTGCAGTGGGTGTCACAAAGACTGTTTTTATAATGGTCGCTATTCTTCTTATAGACAAGCTCGGAAGAAAGCCCTTGCTCTATGTCAGCACGATTGGAATGACGATTTGTTTATTCAGTTTAGGATTTACTCTCTCTTTTCTTGGGAAAGGACAGTTTGGCGTTGCAATGGCAATTTTATCTGTATGCGGAAATGTAGCCTTCTTCTCTGTTGGAATTGGACCTGTTTGCTGGGTTTTGACATCCGAAATCTTCCCTCTAAGGGTGCGTGCGCAAGCAGCAGCACTCGGAGGAGTGGGTAATAGGGTGTCCAGTGGCCTGGTTGCCATGTCTTTTCTCTCAGTTTCCAATGCAATTTCATTTGGTGGAACATTCTTTATCTTTTCTGCAGTCGCTGCTCTTTCTGTCGTATTTGTCCACACCTGTGTTCCAGAAACCAAAGGAAAGTCATTGGAGCAGATTGAGTCGCTTTTTCAAACTGAACATGATCAGAAAGGAGGTCAAGTGGAACTAGGAGATGTCGAGCACCTTGTGCAGAAAGGATGATTGTTCGGGAAAGCTCATTCGATGAACAGATATATCTTCCACATCTTACCATCCTTCAACTGGTTTGGAAAAGGATACAGATTAATCATTCGTAATTCATCGCAGTGTTCACATAACTGATGGAACTACTGTGAGTCTGAAATTGCAGGATGCAGATTTCGAAAGAGAACCTTGCGCTTGTATAGATGGTTCTCTGCAACCGAATAAAATAGCTACCAGAGGGAGCACATTACATGTTTGAGTTGTATTCTTTGTTAAGTTTGCAGGTTTGACAATGGGATACTTGTATTATGGTCTACAACTATTAGATTTTTCGGAATCAAATTCGTTCATGGTAGTATTCTTGCTGTTCTTGTCTTTGTATGCAATTTCACATCAATGAAAAATATTAGCATTTGAAAGGTAAGCAGAAACATTGTTATATATATTTTTAGTGCTTCTGAATTATGAACATCCTTTAGATGCTTGTAGGGGTGGGCATAAAAATCGAGAAACTGTGAAACCGAACCGAATTAGATGAAAAAAACCATAAAAAACCAAGTTCACCAAAACCGTTCAAACTTGGACCAAAACCGAACCGAACCAGTTTAAAATGGTTCCAATTCTGGTTTCTAATTCTCAAGAACCGAAGAAACCGCACCGGACCGTCTTTATTAATTTTTTTAAATCTAATTCTTTATCCCTTTGTTTTTTTTTTTTGGAAAAAGGCTTCTTCACATTTATTAGAACTAAAAGATACACAAAATGAAACCCAAGGCCCAAACATCAAACATAAACAAGCAAAACATGGGCCAAAAAAGACAAATTACAAAGGGCCAACCAGTAGTTGAAGCCCAAAACACACAAAAGAGGTTACAGACACCAGACAATTCTACTACTTTCTCCGCTGTTCTCGATCCGACCAAGTCCTCGTCCACAGCCAAGCTTCGCCATATCAATTGCAGCATCTCACATCGATTAACGTCCCGAGCACATCCACAAAGAAAGGATAGCTAGCAAGTGATTGGAAGAAGCCAACTATCAAGATGAAGTTCGTGGCAACCCGCGAACAACACTGCCAGAAAAGGCAGAGACAATGAGAAGGTGGTGGTGTGGAACACCTGAGCCGGTGGGAACACTAAAACTCTACACACCATCTTGAAATATCACAACAACAACAAGTCGCGGTTTGGAAGCGGCTGCAGAGAGGAGCAAGAAGGAACGCCGCTGGGGGTAGGAAGAAATGGCCAGATTGGAAAAAGAGAGCAGGGAAAAAAGGAAGAAGCATCGGGAGAAGCAAAAAGAAAAGAAGAAGAAGAAGAACATAAGAAATAGGACAAGGCAGAGAAGGGGATAAGGGGAGAAAACAGGAAGAGGAAGAGAATAGTGGCAACCGACTCCAGCCAAAGCCAGAGTTGACGCTAGACCTGGTATTCGTGTCGTGTTTCTCGTGTTCGTGTTGTTTTCGTATCATACCCGATAGCTTAACGGGTCGTGTCGTGTAATACCTGTTAAAGTAAACGGGTAATATGACCCAACCCGAAATCAACCCGTTAATATTATCAGGTAATATGACCCAACTCGTTAAAAATATATATATTTTAAATCAATAAAAATGAAAATGAAAAACATAATTTGACCCCAAAAAATGTAAAACATAATACTAAATTTCGGAGTTGACCCCTTCATGAAAGTTGTAAAGTTTTTCATTACGAGTGATTACATTTTTCACACTTCTACAATAATTATTACTAATTTTATTAATTTTTCACTCAAATAAAAAGCACTGTTCATGAGATTTGGAGGGTTTTAAAAATCTAAATGATCATGTAATCATCGTCTAAGCGTTGAGGATGCAATTATGAACGTTTATTATGCTTTCACATCTTTCAGACTTATACATTAATGATTATGAATTTTGTTTATTTTGAACTCCCTTAAAAATACTATTAATGAGAGTTTGTATAGTTTTAAAATTTCAAACGATCATATACCCATCCTCAAAACGTAGAGGATGTGACTACGAGCGTTTGCATATTTTTTCATATTTTTTGCACATGTAAATTAATTATTATAATTTTTTACCGTGTTTGGTATTTTTAAATTACGTGATATTTTTATTTTTAATGTGTTTTTATGATTTTTAACCAGAATCTTTGCCTATAATATACTATAAAAATAAATAAATAAATAAAACTGAAATTTTAAAATTTATATAGAATAATAATTAATAAACAATATATACATATTCATTATATCTATTGTATTTTATAGTAAGTTTTTTTTTTAGTAGTTTAAAAAACTTAAAAGCATCAAAATAACTTTTTTCTTATCGTGTCGAAATAGGTTACCTGCGTGTCACTCTCGTGTAAACCTGTTAAGGACCAGTTATTAACGGGTTATTATCGTGTGACCCGATAATGACCCAATTAGTTATCATGTTGACTCGAATCCCATTATTTTCATGTCGTTTACGTGTTGTGTAAGAAATTGCCAGGTCTAGTTGGCGCCAAAAAAGGTGGGCAAGATGAAGACCCTCACCAAAAGGAAGGGAGGAAACTCTCACAAAAGGAGATAAGGGCTCTCACGGAAGGAGATATGTCTTTATCCCTTGTTTTATATAAATACCAAGTCCAAACTAAAAATTTATATAAAAAAATTTCAAGCCCAAAGTAATTACCTCAACCCATCCATTCCACCATAGCCGGCAGTTCACATTCCAATTTTCATCCCTCTCCCTCCTCTCTTATTTTCCTCATTTATCTATATGCATTATGTACATTTTAATTTCATTTCAGGATGTACACTTTGGTCATGATATGAAGCTTTTTATCTTTTGATTTATATTTATATGTAAACTTTCTATCTTCGGGTCACAATTCTAATAGATCTAGTAGTGGGAACTCAAATTTGCTTGAATTTGTGGTTGAAATATGTGTTTGGTTAGAATCGTAAACCGGCATAAACTGAATCTGAATCGGCGTAAACCAAACCGTAGGGTTTTAATAATAAATTTAAGCAGAACCGTACTGAACCAAACCTTTGATATTTTTCGATTCCAATTTGAGGATGAAACCGGACGGTGCTCACCTGTAAATGCTCGTTGGGGCTCGAATTTATACCACCCAGCGGCTTCTACTTTACGACTAGTGCCTCCCATTGTACCACCCACTGCCGTCGCCATTGCTACCTCTTGCTCGTTTTGAGTTCCCATTTGACCCAGTGGTGCAATCCAATGTGCCCAATTGTTTCTGGTTCTCCCAAATTTTTACTTTTTAATTTATAAAGAAATAAAGTTTTGTTCTTCCCTCATGACAATTGCCAAATTTATATTTCTGGAATAAATGAAGAAAACTTTTCCCATGCCCACTTCGTGTAGTCATCATTTTATGTGACTGTTACTTCAAATTTTCATCCGGGAGAAGGGAGAGAAGAAGAGACAGAGCAGGTTGCAAGTTAAAAAAATAAAGATACAATCTGGCCGCCGATCTACATCAACGGCCAAGATGCATTGGCCGACAGATCCTCACAAAAAGGTCCGGATAAGTGTCAACGTGAAGACAAGAAGCAGTTGACCAACAATGCTCATCATCTAACTACTTAATATTCCCTCAGCTCCAAGTCTCTCTCTCTCTCTATCTTGATTAATTTTCTCCTCTCTCTCTCTCTCTCTCTCTCTCTCCATCTGTCTCAGTAATGGAAAATATCGAGCACAAACATGTGGAAGTAAGAGGACTCAAGCTTCACGTAGCTGAAATCGGAAGCGGTACGTATGATCCTTCCAAAAGTTGCCATTTGATCTTAACATAACACCAGAAGTTTTTGCAAACTTAGGACATAAGTATAATCGTTCTTTATATTTGGTTTTATAATTTCCCGAAGGAGGTCATATACCTAGGGTTTAAAGATCCGACGAGGATCTTCCTTGTAATTTTCTTTCTGTTGTCAACAAGGAAAAGAAAAATGATATGCTGATGAATTTGTGCAGGTCCACAGGCTGTGGTTTTCCTTCATGGATTTCCAGAAATATGGTACACGTGGAGGCATCAACTGGTTGCTTTGGCAAACAAAGGCTACCGGGCAATAGCCATTGATTTCAGGGGCTATGGACTTTCCGAGCAGCCGGCTGACCCTGAAAAGGACACCTTCATTGACCTTGTCCACGATGTCGTTGCCCTTTTGGATTCTTTGGCCATTAACAAGGTAATATTAATTTAGGAGGATTTTAAAAGACTTAGATTTGATAGGATTTGAAAACTCCTACAAATTCCATATGGATTTTTAAGGATTTCTATATGGATTTTGATGGATTTCTGTGGACTTGGTTTATGATTTTGATGGATTTTTGTAGGGACATTTCTTTGTATTTCTCTTTAAGATTTCTCAATGTAGTGAATGTTCCTGTTGATCTAACTAAAGTACACACACCAGTATCCCGTAATCGAAATCCAACTCCGTACTTTCATTTTGATTTAATGCAGATCTGTTCTCATTTCTCTGCCCTACATGTAATTGGAATAAATTTTTTAAGGCTATCGGGCGATATTTAGGGGTAATTGTGTGAGTCCATATACAATACATATGTCTAAGAACACACACTCAGTACATTTTCGTCAAGAACTTGAACTTAATTATTTGCACACAGCCTAACAGAATGTTATTGGTACTAGGCTTTTCTTATTGGGAAAGATTTTGGAGCATTGCCTGCGTACTTAGTAGCTGCTCTCCACCCGGAGCGTGTATCTGGTGTCATTACACTAGGTATTCCTTTCTCGCTACCAGGTCCCTCTGCGGTCCAAAATCATCTCCTTCCTGAAGGGTTCTACATATCAAGGTGGCAGGTATGTATATACATTCAATTTTCCATCAACACCTTCAGTTTTCGGCTAATAATCTCCACACTGGCATGTTCCAATCATTCATAAGCTGAATTATTCGTCTATGACATATAATTAAGGTACTAATTAGGTTCTTATTACCTAATTCCAGGAACCAGGGAGGGCAGAAGCAGATTTTGGTCGCTTTGATGTGAAGACGGTGATTAGGAACATCTACATTCTCTTCTCTAGAAGTGAGATCCCAACAGCTGCTCCTGATCAAGAAATCATGGACTTGTTTGACCCTGCAACTCCTCTGCCTCCAGGGCTTTCGGAAGAAGATCTTGATGTCTACGCATCTTTGTATGAAAAATCTGGATTCCGTTATCCATTGCGAGTTCCATACAGGTAGGTACCAAAACATAATTCTGTTCTCACAAGAAATGCTATCCTTTCTCTAGTCTAGCAGTTAACTAAGATGTGAGTAAGTGTTGGGAAGTACTTCTGGTCTAAATATAACGCTTATTTATTGAATGACGTAGCAGTATTTGATTGATCCAGTGTCGCTCCACTTAAACCTTATTTATCAATTACAAGATGCATGTTGATACGTCATTTGGTGAATAAATTTGAAGACTCCCGAAACATCATTTCATTATTAGAGTGCCTTTGTTGCTGCAGAACCTTGGCCGTGGATTGCGGTATAACTGATCCCAAAGTCTCGGCTCCATCGCTGCTGATCGTGGGCGAGAAGGATTACGTCTTAAAATTTCCGGGGATGGAGGACTACATTCGCACTGGGGCGGTGAAGCATTTTGTGCCGGATCTGGACATTACATTCATCGAAGACGGGAGCCATTTTGTGCACGAACAACTTGCAGAGAAAGTTAATCAGCTGATCCTCACGTTCCTTGACAAGCATGCTATCTGATGAGTATCTGCTCAATGCGCTCAATGCGCCTGAGGAGCGAGGCATGATAAATAAGAAGTAATTAGATTTTAAAAAAAAATGTGCTTCGCAAATGTACTTGGCTACTTATTTGTTTTTGTTAATTATCAAATATTCTGGAGAATATATTCAAATCTGGGACCTATAATAGAGTGATAACTGCTTTAAACTCGAGCTATAAAACCCCACATTTATGACGTACTTCTTAAGTAATAGATGATGGATAAATATTAGAAGTTGGAGAAATATTTCGAATACAGTCAATCTTCCATCATTACTAGTTTGCATCAGTTTTTAAACATAATAACAAATAATGTGACAACTACACTAAAATTGTGTAAATTACAAGAATAAAGATTCGAACTTTAGTGCAGAGAATGTAGCATACCTCTCTACTCAAGCCGGCTAAACATAAATGTAGATGTCAGTATCTTTGGACAAATTTGCATCAGTTTTTAAACATAATAACAAATAATGTGACAACTACACTAAAATTATGTAAATTACAAGAATAAAGATTTGAACTTTAGTGCAGAGAATGTAACACACCTCTCTACTCAAGCCGGTTAAACATAAATGTAGATGTCAGTATCTTTGGACAAAGAAATTTGTCCAAAGCATCCACTTACCGTCCAAAGCAAAATGCTTTAGTTTTTTTTTGGGTAAATCACATTTATGAAAAGAATGGGAAGGGAAAAAAAAAAAAGGAGAAAAAAAACCAAAAACAATGACGCTGCACCAGAAATTTCCATGTAAGACAATAACGTTTTTGTTAACAAAATTGTTAATATTCCCTATTCCAGGAAACAAATAAAATAGAGAGTTGTTATTCCCACCCTAATGTCTTATCTTCCCATCCATTTTTTTATGAATTTTTTAATTACAAATTTGTCAATTTGTAAAATGACTAATAAGAACCTTAGTTACCCTCTTTTGCATTACTTTTTTTTTTTTATAAAAAATAAAAAAGAAAAATTTGGGTGTGATAACTCTCACGCTATGTTTAGACGATTTATCTCTCTTAAACCTTAACTCATCATTCCCATCTTCTTTCATTTAGAGAAAGCAAAAAGAATGAACTTAGAAGATGATGTTTCTACGGAAGAAGTAGATGATTATGTTTCTGTCAAAAAGGTAAAAAATAATTGTATGTGGGTCATCTTGATTTGTCGTATAATTGAAGCATAACTTTGTGACTTTTTATCTCTAATTATATATATAGGTTTATTTTAGGAATAATAGTGGGTGGGAAAATAACATTTTAATTTTTTTTATAGTGGGTGTAATATAAGGTAGGTGGGAAAATAAGACAACGTGGTGGGTTTAGCAGCTCTCATAAAATAAAAGCAAATTATTCAAACACTAACCAGCTAGTCAATTAAGGAAATGGATCATCTTCGAATCCATTCCTCTTAATTCACTAAGTCCAAAGATCCGGATCATTGAAATTCGATCAAATGACTAAAGTTATTATAACTTTTAAAATGGGCCCCTATTTGTAATCGTTGGATCAAATTTCAATGGTCTGAATTCCCGGACTTGGTGAATTATGAGGAAGGGATTCAGAGAGGATCCCTTTCTGTCAATTAATACACCACAATGTCACTTTGGACCCACCCCACAACATCATCTCATGAACCCGGATCCTCGCCGGATCCTCTTTGTGAGGATCTGGGGATCTGTCAATCCTGTCCGTTCATCGTACATCGTGCGGTCATATATTATTTTAAATATTTTTATGTAAAATTAAACGTATATAGTACTTGGAAAAAATTGACTGTACGATGTATGATAAGCGGACACGATTTACGGATCCTCAGAATCCTCACTAAAAGAATACAAAAAGGATCATGTTGGATCATCTCATAATCCAAACCCGTCAATGTTTTAAATAATAAGTCAAAAGATCACTAATGCGAAAAATGAAATAACCAAATCAAGCAACATTTAATCATCTAACAAGCAAGTGCAAGTGGTGTTTTACCATAGTGGTGTAAATGTGTTGTGTCCTTGCATGACGGCACGGGTTTAAACCCTTCAGTGGCTAATCTAACGTTTAATTTACTAACGATATTGTTTCACTATAAAAAAAAAATCATCTAACAAGTTAAATAGACAGACTTAACATTTCATATAAACAATGAAACTTTTTACAAGAAGAATCAAACGGTAAAACAATTTCCGCATTTTTTTCGCAGAAGTAATCTTCAAAGGCTTTTTAACTAAAATGGTCTCTGAGATTTGTATAACTTTTCATTAAGGACCAAAATGATTGATGTCGTACAATCTCATAAACCACTTTTATTGATTTTAAATTTCAAACTAAAATAAAAAGTTATACAAATATTAAAAACCATTTTAGCTAACAAGTCATCTTCAAAGATGACTTAAAAAATGAAATGTTCATGAGACGACGTTGTGAGTGGACCCAAACGAGTGACAGTTGTGACGTCTCGATGTCATCTAAAGTTAAAAAGAAACATGAAAGACTGAGAGATGACAATAAATGAACGCTTTCTCCTGTCAGTGCTGCTGGCTAATCTTCTGGAATCTCTCTCTGGCTCTCATGGAACAGATCCAGCACAGACATGTGCAAGTTAGAGGACTAAAGCTTCATGTAGCTGAAATTGGAAGAGGCAAGCTCCACAATTCTAATACCACCTCAACATCCCACCCACTTTCTTTGTCAATTTGCATCACTGATTCCCTGCTTTCATGCTGTTTCTGCAGGTCCAAAAGTGGTACTGTTCTTGCATGGATTTCCAGAGATATGGTACACATGGAGGCATCAAATGGTTGCTGTCGCAGACAAAGGCTACCGGGCGATAGCCATTGACTTCAGAGGCTTTGGGCTTTCCGAGCAGCCGGCTGAACCCGGAAAGGCAACCTGGAAAGACCTTGTTGACGATGTCGTTGACCTTCTTGATTCTGTGAGCATTAACAAGGTAAAATATTAATTACAAGAATTTAAACTTCATTAAATTCAAAAATAAAAAGCTAATGTTTAACTATTGAAACCAGGTTGTTCTTGTTGGGAAGGATTTTGGAGCTCTGCCTGCATACCTAACACCTGCTCTCCACCCAGAGCGTGTAGCCGGCATGATAACAGTAGGTGTTCCTTTCCTCAACCCGGCTAACTCTCCTGTCCGATTTGATCTCTTACCTGAAGGCTTCTACATGTCAAGATGGAAGGTACATTCATTTTTTTCCATGAAAATTTTTCATCTGTCATGAATAAGAACAATACAAGGTTGATCACTTACTAATTACTATGCAAGATATTGCTATTCTTACCTATTTCCAGGAGCCGGGGCGGGCAGAAGCAGATTTTGGCCGCTTCGATGTCAAGACCGTGATACGAAACATCTACATTCTCTTCTCCGGGAGTGAGCTCCAAGTAGCCGCTCCTGATCAAGAAATCATGGACTTGGTTGACCCTGCCACTCCTCTACCACCATGGTTTTCGGAGGAAGATCTTGCAGTCTATGCATCTCTATATGAGAACTCTGGATTCCGTTATCCCATCCAAGTTACATACCAGTAAGTAACAAGAACAAAAACTCTTACTTTAATTTCCGTTTTCACCGGACATAAGTTCCTTAATTTCTCCAAAAGTTTTAAGCCTTCAATTTCCTAGTATGTTTCTGCTCCCTTTTTTTTTCCAACGAGAAAAGGAGAAGAGGAAAATAGATTGGTCCTAACATAACACATCCATGAACAGTATAATTTCATCTGAGTTTCTTTCCACAGATCCAGAACTAAGGTCGTGGATTACGGATTAAGCAGCCATCCAAAAGTGCCGGCTCCATCACTGCTTATCATGGGTGAGAAGGACTACTTCCTGAAATTTCCGGGAGTGGAGGACTACTTACGGACTGGAGCAGTGAAGCATTTTGTCCCTGATTTGGACATTGCATATATTGCAGAAGGGAGCCACTTTGTGCACGAACAATTTCCTGATCAAGTTAATCAGCTCATCATCAGTTTCCTCGAAAAACATGGTATCTAATGCAGATGCTCAATGTGCCTAAGAACAACATTTAACTAGCAGAGGAAATATCGAAGCATTACCTAAAAGGCGACGCCTTGCATTACATATTTGGGAATAAAGAAAATGTAGCTCCTGTTCCTCTGTACTGCTATCTCTACTTGATTGATTTGCTTATTTGTTCTGGAAGTATGCTCCCTTAATTTTCCAGAGAAAATTGCTATTTGTTTTCTTCTAATTTAGGTTAATGAGATTTATTAAAGGAAATGGTGGCCCAACAAAACCAGCCGGCACATCCAAGTCACATATGACGGCAATAAATCCCAACAGGAAAACACACCAGCTCTCAAATTTTCAGATCAAATTGATAATATGGATGTATAACTCATGTGACTTCATTGACATTTAGTGAAAGAGATTGATACAACCTCCAATTGATCAAGCTAACAAATTTTATTGCTACTGTAAGATTTAAATACAGCTTATAGAGAGGTAACTGAACTAAATGGAACCGTATATCTTCGGGTTCCTGGTCAGAAAGGTTTGCATGTATACACATATACTCAGTAGTAAATTACAATGAGTGATGGTAATTTCTACACATGAGGCTTCCCCTTGTACAAAGACCTTTTAGTGTTCGTAAGCAGGAAATTCGCCTAAGAAGGTTCGACCATGTTGAAAAAACGATAAGCCATAAGTCCAACTCCTTCAACCAAGGAGTAGGGGCTATCACCTCCATGCTTATCACCCTGTGATATAAGCTTGAGAGCTCTATCGAGTAAGAAACAAGCAAAATCTTTCGCTCTGTATAAGAACATTTCCTGTCGGTTGGTAGAGCGAGAGGAACACGTATGCGTTTCCACTAATGCCATGGCAAATCCCCACTCTTTAGTAGTCAACGTTTCCAGACAACCTCTGCAGCATCAGAAGCTGCTTCCAGGGGCATTTACCATATCTTTAATCTTAGACTGACTCACAGAGAAGAGGCAATACAAGTAAACAGTGAATAATTTGAAGAAACAGACAAACAAAGGTTTGATTCAGTGGGAGAAGAGACAAAAATTGTAAAAGAATATCATCTGATTCCTCGATCCTCAAAAAAACATCATGAGGTTTATAATCCAAGTTCAAGGGAAGAGTGACACAAATTCTATATTTCCACCACACAATGAGTGCCTTGAGGAAAAGTTTCTCTGGGAAGCAGCGGTTGTAGCTCATTAACGTTAATGAAATGTATTCATGATCATATAATTCATAAGTGGTGTACGATAAATGTCTACTTAGAAGCTCAAATGTAAAAAGCCAACGAGTTCAACAGTGTACTGAAGAACCATTTTGAACAAAGACAACCACATGAAGTTTATTAGCAAACAATTGAAAAGCAGCACATGAAACTTTATGCATGAAAAGCACAATCAAATTGATACCTTAGCAGTTTTGGCAAGCGTGAGGGCAATTCCAGGTCCCATGACACCAGTGCACAAGAACATCTCGATGTCTATATGACAGCAGTGTGCGTTGGTCTGCCTCGTTTTGTGTGTCGCATTTTTTGTGTGATGAGTCAGCTTCGTTCTGCGTGCGACGATTCGTTTTGTGTGCTAGAAGTCTGCTTTATTGTGCATGTGACGGCCTGCCTCATTTGTGGGCCTCGTTTTGCATATGCAGCCGTCTCGTTTTGCGTGCCAAAAGCCCAACTTATTTTCTGTGAGCACAGCCCACTTCGTTTTACGTTTGCCTAGTTCTACATGTGCAGATTCCGTCTTATTTTGCATGTCGAGTTCGCCTTGTTTTGCGTGCTCAGAAATCTTATCGTACCAAGCAAGACTTTAGGGTTTAGGGTGAATAATATGTGAAGGCGTACAAGTGCACTATAGGGAGAATGGTAGTTTCACTCATAACTTCCCGAAACGGTGAATAGTAACCTTTGCTGGGCTTGTTCGTGCCTTACCTTTCTCATGTCTTTTCCACGCTTTGGCATGACATGTTTATTTGTGCCTTGCTTTTGTCATGTCGTGCTTGTTTGGATCTATGCACAACCGCCTATAAAGGCGCAACGAAGGGAAGGGACGAATGAGTGTTTGATTCCATGTATGACCAAAGCATAACATTCCTTGCAAAGGCACAATATTTTTAAAGGAAAACTAATGAAAATGGTTTGAAAATTTTGAGTTTTAACAATAAGGACAAAATAAAGGGTAAAGTGAATAGTACTAGATTTGACTTTTTAGTGTAAAAATATGATTTTTCGTTAAAGTGAACAGTACTCCGGACTTTTTGTTAAAACTCCATATTTTTAATCCACAAACAAGCATGCGACACCATGATATGCTTGGGTTTAGCGGAAAAAGCAAATAAATAAATAAATAAAATGAAGTGTAATTCTCACTTTATTGATGATGTGGTTCATTGACTAGGTGATGAATGTGCATCCACGTGACATTGTGGCTCCATGTGGACAATTAAAAGTAAAAAAAAAAAACAAAATAAGAAGAAAAAAAAAATGTTAAAAAAAGGGTATTAATGATGTGGCAGTAAATGGACCCTGTAAAGAATATTAATATGTAACAAAATAGGAACGAAAAAAACAACTAAAAGAGAAAAATCTCCTCCCTCTTCCTTTCTCGTCTTCTGCTCCAGTCCTCCCTCACTAACCATGAGAACACAACTCCAAGCTTCTAGATTTCAAGAGCCCATCATATATCCGCTTCGGTGGCTACTCTACCTCCTTCTTTTGGCACGCCGCCGCAAACCTCCCCTATAGTCGTGAGAATATTTGACGCCGTTGACGAGGTGAAGGTCCGCATGTTTGACGCCCCTCAAGAATGTTCTTATTGCCCTTGCCCTTCTAAAACAGGTGAACTCACTCTTATGTGAAGGTAGTTACGCTCCTAACATGTAGTATGAGATTAAGTTTTACATTGATGCTTATGATGGTTAACCGTGATTTTGCTCAAGTTTCTTCACTCGATTATGAATGAGTTTGTTCTTTTGTTTTTTGGTAACGTTATTAGGGAGTTTCATTATTTTTTCTTTTAATAAACTATTTGTAAATCTAGGTGATTAGGGCAATTCCAAAAATTGTTTTCCCTGTTGAATTATTTGCTAAAAATATCTATTTTCTACATTTGGTTTGTGTTTCTCACATATACATTCAGTAAGCAGTTTGACCATACTCGATAAAAAGATAATAACTAAACCCACAAAAGATTAAGAAAATTAAGAATTAAACATCAACTATTCACTCAATTTCTTTATTATAAGGAATGGCGATGATAACTTCAAGCAATCCAGAGTACATTAGAGCATATTTAAAGACAATGATTAAAATATGAAATGATTTCCATCTCCATAAAATTGTTAGTTTTTGACAATTGATGAAATGAGATCAATTGCTTGAAATGCTCCCAATCTTTCTCCCACAAAATGCCCTCATAATCATTAACGGCGTTGGCAGCAACGGGATCAACCATCGACTTGTTCTTGACGGAAATGACAAGCTAATAGTTGATGCCTGCCACCACCTGAGTGTCACCCCGAACAACAGGGCCAGGATAGGTAGCGTAGTACCGATCTTTCCCTATTTCAATTTATTTATTTTCTGCTTTTTTGTTTTTTCCTTTGAATTTTTTTTCATATGTTACTTTATTTTAGTAACCACTATTAAATTTAAATATATTTAAATTTAGGTTTTAAATCGTTGATTTTAAGTGTTTAAATATGAATTATACTTTTTCACGAAACAATATATTTTGAAGAACATAAGTATGATAGTTTGTTGTTATGGTAAGAGAAATAAAAACAAAATTACCAAAAAAAAAAAAAAAACCAAAAAAGAAAAAAAAAATTGAAAAGGAGGGATGAGTATGATGCTAGCGATTGGTATAAGGTATGGTCGCTACTTTGCTAGCAATTTGTTCAAGATACTGTCGCTACCTTGCTTGCCACAGTTATTTTGGAAAATCGGTAGGGAAGTACTAATCGTATCCTTTTTTTTTTTAAAAAAAAAATTCTCTGTTTTTTCTTTTTCCATTGATTTTTTTTCCTACGTTACTTTATTTAGAACATGAAGATGAAAAAAGAAAATTTTAACAAAAATATAATTGATAGTTTAGGCATAGGGAGACGCAATTGCAACTCAAGCCCAGCGAGCTTAGGCGCTAGCCCCATCCCAAACTCATGCCCTCGGGAAGGCCTAAGGTGTATTAGAAGCATTGAAGGCCCATGGGAAGGCCCAAGGCGCAACAAAAGCATTGATGGTTGTTAGATGAGATTAATTTCGAGATATATGTCGTAAATAAATAATCAAACTTAATTAACTGCAACTAGTAAGATGGTGAATGTTACCACCATTTTAGGATGGTGAGCTAAAATGTACTCCTCAAAAGAGAAGAAAGAATTTCTCTGTCACGGGAGTGGATGCTACGATAATAGTGTATTATAACTAAACATCTGGAGACACTAAGTTGGCAGTATCCTAAACCAATAATTAATGAGATTATTGAGAATGAATCTCACACTGATGAGAAAAGAGACATTGCATGGGCTATAAGTAAGTTGAGTTACTCCTCATATTGCCAATTAGTTTATTGGAGGAACCCCATATTCTCAACACGCCCCCTTAGGTGTGACGGATTTTATTTTAAGCCGAACACGTAGACAACACAACGGGGTGACGTGGAGCGAATGTGGCAGTTTGGCTTCACACTGCTTTAATACTATGAAGAAAGTTGAGGTTCCACCATAAAACCAATTGGTAATATGGGGACTAGCCCAACTTACTTTAAGCCCATGCAAGGTCTCTCATCTAATCAATGTGAAATTCACTCTTGTTAGATTATTTAATATCCAAAGTATGGGTGATAGGTATGGGTAGAATATCTAATATCTAAAGTATGGGTTACTGTGTAAAGTATGGGTGTTAGAATATCTAATATCCAAAGTATGGGTCTATGCATGGTGTGTGATGTTCACCGGGTGACTCACGACATCTTTCTCCACTTGTATAAGTTCTCTTTCTTGTAACCTTACAGATTCTAATATACAAAACAATTCTTTCAAACTATCACATGGTATCAGAGAAGGCTTCCTAAAGAACCTGTTCTCTGAAATTCTTTGAAATGGAAGAAGAAAATATATTTGCTGCTCCATCCGAGAACATCCTTGGTTCTTCATCAGCTTCTTCAAGTGAAGCTGATAGAAATCCCAATCAACGTCTTTGTTCCATACTCCTAACTGAGTTTAATTATCTTCCTTGGTCAAGAGCTATTACTTTAGCTCTTGGAGGAAGATCTAAGCTTGGTTTCATCAACGGAACTGTCGTACCTCCTAAGGTTGGTGGTTCCAAGTATGAAGAATGGTTCTGCAAGGATCAGCTCGTCATGTCCTGGTTGCTCAACTCAATGGGCTCAAAGGTATCAGAAATTTTCAGCTTTTCAGAATCAGCTTTTGATCTGTGGAAGGCTGTCAAGGAGATGTATGGAAATCAAAATAATGCAGCCAGGATATTTGAGCTGCATAAGAGTCTTTCTGTTCTGAATCAAGATGGAAAGACTTTTATCGAGCACTTGGGAAGACTGAAGTCTATGTGGAATGAGTTGAATCTCTATCGGCCTCACACTACAGACCCATCAATCCTTCTTAAGCAGGCTGAAGAAGACAAGGTTTTTCAGCTCTTATCCAGTCTTGACTCTACCTATGAGGACCTGCGAAGCCACATATTGATGAGTGTTGAACTACCATCTCTCAATACTGTGTGCACTATCGTTCAACGAGAAGAAGCAAGAAGGAAAGTTATGAGTACTAAGGTTAGTGATCCTGAGTCCAGAGCTTTCGTTGCAAGTGACAGAAGGTTTGAAGGAAAAAATTTCAAAGGAAAGAAAGGAGAGATGCAATGCAGTCATTGTGGACAGAAGAATCATCTCAGAGACACTTGTTGGGTGTTGTATCCACACCTTAAGCCTAACTTTGCCAAACAAACCAAACCTGGTCGCAGTGCAAGTCAAGTCTCTCGCTTGCAGACTGCCTCAACTGTTGGGAACTTCACATCTAATCCATCAGCTCTCTTGAGTGAGTTCTCTTCCTTCACTCAGAAGAAAGATGAAAGCAATCTTCATAAGGGAAACAGTGAAGCCAGCACCACTGACTTATTTGAGCAGTTCGCAAAATTTCTTCAGACAAAGGTGTCATCTTCCGTTGATATGTCAGGTATTCTAAACTCATTTAGTGCTGCACTTGCTTCCAGAAAACTTGCAAATGTTTGGATAATAGACTCTGGAGCGACTGATCACATTACAAATATAAAAAGATATATGCATGAGTTTAAAGAGGCAGTTATTCCACAATTTGTCTCTGTTGCTAATGGAACTGGTGTATCAGTTTTGGGTGAAGGGAAAGTCAAGTTAATTGATACTAATGTTGAATCAACTGCTCTATATGTGCCATCCTTTCCATTTCAGCTTCTATCAGTAGGAAGGTTGACAAATTCCTTAAACTGTGATGTTATATTCTCGCCATTCAATGTGGTTTTCCAGGATCGTATCACGAAGAAGAAGATTGGTGAAGGCATGTATAAAGATGGCCTCTATATGCTTTCATTGCAACCTGTTGAAGCTAGAGGTCTTCAAGTTGGTTTTTTGAAGAATCATCTATTATGGCATAGACGATTAGGGCATCCCTCTAATCTTGTGCAATCACATCTCTTCAAAACTTCAGAGAATGCGATGACTCAAGATTGTGAAGTTTGCCATTTTTCAAAACAGACGAGGTTGCCTTTTGATGTCTCATCAACCAAGTCATGTAAACCTTTTGAGATTGTGCACTCTGATGTTTGGGGACCTGCACCCTTGGTTTCTTTTGATGGTTTTAGATACTTTGTCACCTTTGTTGATGATTTCTCAAGATGTACCTGGTTGTATTTGTTGAAATCAAAAAATGAAGTTATTAATGTGTTCCAAGAATTTCACAGTCTTGTTACAAATCAGTTCTCAACCCAACTTAAAGTCTTAAGGTCAGACAATGGTACTGAGTATATGTCTAATGCTTTTACTCAATATCTAACTTGTCATGGAATAATTCATCAAACGAGCTGTGTTGGTACTCCGCAACAAAACGGAGTAGCAGAAAGGAAGAACCGTGATCTACTGGAGAAAACTCGATCACTTATGCTTCAAATGAGTGTACCCAAGAAATTCTGGTCACATGGGGTTCTTACTGCTGCATATGTAATTAATAGGCTTCCAAGCAAGGTTCTCAAATTCAAGGCACCTCTTGAAACACTTAATGGCAGGAAAATTAACTTGTCTCACCTTCGAGTGTTTGGATGTGTTTGCTTTGTTCATATACAAACCTTGCATCGAGATAAATTAGACCCTAGAGCTGTAAGGTGTTTGTTCTTAGGGTACTCATCTGTTCAAAAGGGATATAAGTGCTATGACCCAAAGCGCAGGAAACTCTTGGTTTCTAGAGATGTGGTTTTTGACGAGAAAACTGCTTTTTTTGCTAGTACCAGGGGTGAAGATCTTCTGGGGGAGGAGGACTTTCTTGATCAAATCCTCACGCCAATTATGGAAATCAATGCACTGCCTCATCATTTTTCAGTTCCAGATCAACCAAGCAACAATGAAATTTCGATTGATCCAGTTGAGTGTAATTCATCATCTGACATACTTGTTGATAATGAATCAACTGAAGACACTGAACAAAATCAAATTTCGTCTGAGGAGAATCTTGCTATTACTCCTGAAGTGATCACTCCAAGGAGAAACCCTAGTAGAAATCGAGGTAAGCCAACTTGGTTTAAAGATTATGTAAGTTATACCTCAAGACATCCTATAGAAAAGTATCTTGAATACTCAAGAGTATCTTCGTCTCATGCTGCTTTCCTAAGCAAAATCTCAGCCTCATCTGAACCAAGCTCATTCCAAAAAGCTAACTCTCAATTGATCTGGCAAACAGCTATGGATGAGGAGCTTAGAGCTCTAAATGAAAACAAAACTTGGAGCATCACCAAGCTACCTAAGGGGATGAGAGCTGTGAGGTGTTGATGGGTTTACAAAACCAAATTTAAGAGTGATGGTTCAGTGGAAAGACACAAAGCTAGATTGGTGGCTAGAGGTTTTACTCAAACTTATGGCATTGATTACAAGGAAACCTTTGCTCCTGTGGCAAAGATGAACTCGGTAAGAGTGCTTCTCTCGGTTGCTGTCAACCATGATTGGCCCCTATTCCAAATGGATGTTAAGAATGCCTTCTTGCATGGAGAACTTAAAGAAGATGTGTACATGCAGTTGCCTCCGGGACATCCACAAGAAGGAGAGGGCATGGTTTGCAAGTTACACAAGGCCATTTATGGCCTCAAACAATCTCCTCGAGCTTGGTATGCCAAGTTAAGTTCTGTGTTAGAGAACATTGGTTTTAAAAGGAGCAATGCAGATTCCTCACTATTTGTGCGAGATAGTTCAACTAGTAAACTTGTCGTTCTCATCTATGTCGATGATCTCATTGTGACTGGTGACAGTTTGACAGAAATTCAGCGACTTAAGGGCTTTCTTCACAGAAAGTTTGCAATTAAAGATCTAGGAACTCTGAAGTATTTTCTAGGAATTGAAGTTGCTTCATCTAGTAAAGGCTTGCTCTTGAATCAACGCAAGTACATACTCGATTTACTTCAAGAGTCCAAAATGCTTGAGGCAAAACCAGTGGCAACCCCAATAGCTTGCAAAGAGAAACTTGGATTAGATGGAGAATTGCTGACAGACGTTGGTTTATACCAGAGATTGGTAGGGAAACTTATTTACCTTACCATTACTCGTCCTGATATCATGCATGCCGTGAGCCTAGTCAGTCAGTTCATGCATGCTCCTCGATCAATTCACTTACAAGCTGTTCGAAGGATCTTGCGCTACTTGAAAGGCACCGTTGGAACTGGGATCGTGATGAGGAAGATCGGAAATGCTCACATTGTTGGCTACACAGATGCAGACTGGGGTGGCTCCAAAATTGATCGAAGATCTACTACTGGATATTGTACATTTGTTGGTGGAAATCTGGTGACATGGAAAAGCAAAAAACAAAGTGTGGTGGCTCGATCAAGTGCAGAAGCTGAATACCGTGCCATGGCATCTACTACCTGTGAGTTAATTTGGCTGCAAGGTTTGCTCAACGACTTAGGGTTCAAGAGAACACTGCCTATGCCTCTTTTCTGTGATAACCAAGCTGCTATTTACATTGCATCTAATCCTGTATTTCATGAAAGAACCAAACACATTGAAATGGACTGTCATTTTGTTCGAGAAAAAACCCAATCTGATGTCATTCAACCTGTTTTTGTTCGGAGCACAGATCAACTAGCAGACATCTTCACCAAAGGATTGTCTCGTGTTCAATTCAACACTCTTTTGGTCCAACTTGGCTTGATGAATATACTAGCCTTCGTTTGAGGGGGAGTGTTAGATTATTTAATATCCAAAGTATGGGTGATAGGTATGGGTAGAATATCTAATATCTAAAGTATGGGTTATAGGTATGGGTTACTGTGTAAAGTATGGGTGTTAGAATATCTAATATCCAAAGTATGGGTCTATGCATGGTGTGTGATGTTCACCGGGTGACTCACGACATCTTTCTCCACTTGTATAAGTTCTCTTTCTTGTAACCTTACATATTCTAATATACAAAACAATTCTTTCAAACTATCACAACTCTGAACAGACAAGTCATGTAGTTTGAAATATACGATGACAGCAGCAGATTCAGCAGGAAGAATTTATTTATTTATTTTTTATAAAAAGCATCTTATTAGCTAAGGTTTGAAAGAAATTTGGAATTCTGGAAAAGATTTTCATCTCAACAGCAGCTAGCGCAAACATTGTGAAAACAGAGGAGCAGTTATGTGAGCTGCTTCATCAAGTTTACAAATGCTGTACAATTTGTAATATAGACGTGTAAGTACCAAATATCACGACCACAACTCCGATTAAAATTATACACCAAACAATCACCATCTCGCATCCGAGCTTTCGATAAGTACCTGAAATCTTTAGGTAGCAAACGCATGGTATTATAAGCGAAGCCATGACGCTAAAAAATGCTCCAACCAGTGACATGAGATACCCAAAAAAGGGCAAAGCCAAAGCTACTGTCACACTGCTGATTACCAAGGCAGTACTCAGTAATAGGCTTAAAGGTATCTTATTGTTGTAGTGACTAGGAAACCGATTTTTCGCTGCATTTAGAATTGGTGTAACCATCAGTGCATATTTGGACAGTGGATTGACAAGGATGGTGCATATTGCAAGTTTTGAGCTAAGTTTTTGAGTTGGAAGGTTTAGAGTTATCTGGGACTCAACCCGTGACCCGAACATTAAGTACCCTAAAACTGCCATTGATGCGTAACTCGCAGTGCATACGATAAAGCTCAGGAGGAGGACCTGCATCAGTTAACGAAACATCAGATATTCGAAACTGAGCAATTAAACAGTACTTATATAGATGTGGGACTCAACGCTCACCAGCACTACTAACCAAGATATCGAATTTAGATTATAACCAAAGTAGCTATAGAGTAACATGTTTTTAACTACTTACATTTGAAAACTGACGTTTGTTTGTCATTGATGTGTAGAGGGTAGGAAACACGGGATGCGCGCAATAACAAAGGACATACAAGCTAATAGCTGTAGGGATTCCATTCCAATTAAGTGGTACAGATCCCTCGTGGTGAAATCCAATTCCATCAAAAGCGCCAGCCCACAAAATCGAGCCGAGTATGATAGCAGAGGCAAAAACCCCAGTTGCCGATACATAAGAAAGAAGACTCAGGTTATCTAACCACACAGTCGGCATTACAACAAGTCCAGCGATCATAACAAAGCATTGTTTCCCACTCACTGTGAACCCTGAAGCAGCCAACTGCAAATCCATGTTTGGAAATAAGTTGTGCAAGTTATCACCCTCTATGATTAGGAAAGCTGTTGCAACTAAGTAGAGTTCTATGTTCATGAAAATCGACAACACGATTCTTCCTGTTTTCCCAAATGCCTGTTCCCCTATGTCGGGATACGTTTTTATACTCGTATCCACGTCCATGCATCTTTGGATTAACAACCCTGAGTAAAATGCAGCAGCAGCAGTAACAAAAAGAAGTATCAAGCTTAGCCATCCTCCTGATGCTAGCGCATAAGGAACTGACAGTATCCCAATTCCTGAAACCACATTAAAAACAGTGTATATAATTTGGGTATTAAAACTCCACAGGATCGCTTGAGCTAGAACTAACAAAAGTACTTACAGTTGCAATAGAATGTATACATGAAAGGTCTGTAACCCAAAAAAATAAAGGTTCTAAATTAGGTCAGATATCAATATATTCCCCCTCCTAATTTCCTGCGCGTGTTTGCAAATTATAACACATTAAAACAGTGTATATAATTTGGGTATTAAAACTCCACAGGATCGCTTGAGCTAGAACTAACAAAAGTACTTACAGTTGCAATAGAATGTATACATGAAAGGTCTGTAACCCAAAAAAATAAAGGTTCTAAATTAGGTCAGATATCAATATATTCCCCCTCCTAATTTCCTGCGCGTGTTTGCAAATTATAACACATTAAGTAGCAACTTGATAATCATTTTATTTTTAGTTTACAAAGAAATGAAAACTAAAAACTGAAAGCCATTTTTTTCGAGTTTCAAAATTTGGCTTCAGTTTTTTGTTTAGTTTTCATTCTTTTAGAAAACTCAAAACTCAAAACTAATATCAAAAGGTTTTAGTTTTTGAAAAAAAATAGAAACTAAAAACAAAAAACAAAATGGTTACTAAGCGAGCCTATGAATTTAGAGTGCAGGACACATACTTGGGAGTACAATCGAATAGCCCCTTCGAGTAAGAAATTGTAGATATAAAAAATGTCTGAAGGAGGAATTGAGATAATTGAAAAAATTTACAAGCCGTCACATATATAACGTAGTTGGATTTTCATGCATACACAAAAACAATTAAAATGACAAGAAGAAATGCTAGAATGTATACGGCGGCCAACAGAGAACATGCATGCATAAAAATTAAAGAAGACGAATGTACATAAATATACCTGAGAGGGCATTGAGACCATTGAAAAATGTTTTCAGAAAAGACGTAGTTGTGTTTGTAGTAATTTGGTGATCGCAGTTTGCTGCCTCTCCTGGTGGCTCGCATCTTTCGTCGTCCCTCCCGCTGAACACGAGGGGCGAGGTCAAGGACGCATGCGCATCATCATCCATTGGAGAGAGAGAGAGAGAGAGAGAGAGAGAGAGAGGGCTGAGAGAGCTGTTTGACGTTGTAAATATTAGAAAAATATTATCATTAATTGAATAATCAGAGTACATTTGGTATTTATATAGAGAGCTATCTTTGACAGCTCATCAAAACTAACCTATAACTATCCAATAACAAATTAACTGTCCAATGACTAATTACAACTGAAATCAAGATAAACAACTATCCTTAATATGCCCCCTCAAACTAAACTTGGGCAACCGAAGTGATAGTTTGTCTCTAAGCAACAGAAAACGAGACTTGGACAGAGATTTAGTACATATATCTGCAATTTGGTCCTGCGAACATACAAACTGAACAGTGACAGCTTTAGAGAGAACTTTTTCCCTGATAAAATGATAGTCAATCTCCACATGTTTAGTCCTTGAATGAAATAAAGGATTTTTGGATAAGGAAATCGCATAAATGTTATCACACCACAATTTTGGAGGATATGGAAGAGATAGACCAACATCAAGAAGCAATTTACACAGCCATGAAAGCTCAGCTGCAGTGTTAGCAAGAGACCGATACTCAGCTTCAGTAGATGATCGAGCCACTGTTGGTTGCTTTTTTGCACTCCAACTAATAAGAGAGTTTCCAAGAAATATGCAAAAATCTCCAGTTGATCGTCGGTCCAAGGCACACCCTGCCCAATCAGCATCTGAAAAGGCATTTATAGTGAGGGAAGATGATGTTTTTGGAAACCATATTCCCAAATCAAGAGTACCCTTCAAGTATCTCAATATTCGTTTAACTGCCTGCAAGTGAGACTGGCAAGGTTGATGCATAAACTGACAGACCAAGTTGACAGCAAATGAGAGATCAGGTCGAGACCAAATCAGGTATTGTAACCCTCATACAATAGATCTGTACTCCTCTGAATTAGAGAGCAATGGAGAAGAGTGGTCCAGTTTTGAAGTACTGAGAGGTGTTGCACAGGGTTTTGCACCAGCCATGTTGGTCTTGGTAAGTAGATCAAGGATATACTTGTGTTGTGAGATAAAAATACCAGATGAGGACCTTTTAACCTCAATGCCAAGAAAGAAATGAAGAGGACCTAAGTCCTTGATTGGAAAGAGAGAACTCAGTCGAGCTATTGTGTCTTTGCAAGCTTGTGAAGAGGGACCCGTGACCAAGATGTCATCAACATAGACTAGGATAAAAACCAGAGAAGGTTCCTTCTTGACAAAAAGAGAATGATCATTCTGTGATCCATGAAATCCCATTGAATTAAATGCATCATGAAGCCTCTCATACCAGGCACGAGGAGCCTGCTTTAGGCCATAAAGACTCTTGTGAAGTTTGCAAACATAGTGGGGCTTTGTAGGATCTTGAAAACCAGATGGTTGCTGCATAAACACATTCTCAGATAGATTGCCATGTAAAAAGGCATTACTAACATCTAACTAATTTAGAAACCAATCATACTGAGATGCTAGTGTGAGAAGAAGCCTGATGGTTACTGGTTTAGCCACATGGCTGAATGTTTCGGTATAATCTAAACCCTCATGTTGATGAAAACCCTTGGCTACTAAACGAGCCTTGTATCTGTCAATAGTGCGATCAGCTTTCCGTTTAACGCGGAACACCCATTTACAACCAACATGATTCTGAGAATGATGGTGGGGGAACAAGAGACCAAGTGCCTGTGTGAACCAGGGCATTAAATTCCTCTTGCATAGACTGTCTCCAGTAAGGATGTTTTGAAGCTTGGAGATAAGTGGCAGGAAGATAATCTGCAGAAATATGTGAAGGAAGAGAGTGTTTGGTAGCTGAATAGGCTTTTGGTTTAAAAATGCCGGATTTTGATCGGGTTTGCATATGATGATTGTTTAGAGGTGGGGTTGATGATATGTGTGAGGAAAGAGGAGAGACAGGGTGAGGAGAAGGATAGAGAGGAGGTGGGGTGGGTGATATGTGTGAGGAAAGTGCATAGTGATTCAGGTTGATCTCAGGTTGCATAGGAGAAGATGCTGCAGGGAGTTTGGTGAAGGTAATAGTGGAATGTATGAGAGAGGAAATGATTAAGGCTGAGGATGAAGAAGATGATACTGGAGTTTGATGAAATGGGAACGTCAGCTCATCAAAGATGACATGCCTTGAAATATAAACCTTGTTAGATTGAAGATCAAGACATCTATAGCCCTTGTGATTGAGACTATAGCCAAGAAAGACACATGGCTTGCTTTTGGGTTCAAGTTTGGAAGCCACATAAGGTTTTAGCCAAGGAAAACACCTGCACCCGAACACTTTAAGTGTTGTATAATCTGGAGGCTTGCTGAAAAGTTGTTCCCAAGGGCAGGATCTTGACATAGTAGGCAATCTGTTGATGAGATAAATTGCTGTGGAGAATGCTTCAACCCAGTAAACATGAGGAACATGAGAAGCAGCTAAAAGTGTGCGAGCAACTTCTACCAAATGTCTATGTTTGCGCTCCACAGAGCCATTTTGTTCTGGTGTGTGAGGGCATGAGAGTTGATGATGAATGCCATTGTCTTTAAGATATTGAATAAACACAGAACTAAGAACTTTGATGATGAATGCCATTGTCAGATCGTAAAGTGACAACTTTAGTATTCAACAAAGATTCAACAAGAACTTTGAATTCAACAAAGGTTCTAAAGACCTCAGATTTATATTTGATCGGAAAGAACCAGCTATATCGACTGAAATCATCCACTATAAGAAGATAAAATCGATAATCAGATACAGAGAGAAATGGAGCTGGACCCCAAACATCGGGATGTAAAAGTTCCAAATGTCTAGTGGTAACACTAGAAGCTGATACAAATGGCAGTTTTGAACTTTTACCCAATGCACAATCTGAACAGAAGGTTTTATTCATACTAGTAGAGAGAGGAATACTAGACTTAGACACAAATTTATGTAAAACTTTGAAAGAGGGATGACCCAATCTTTGATGCCAAATCTCTGGAGAAGCTTTGACAGTAGCTGCAAAAAGCTTATGTGAACCATCATTGACAGGTGTAGTGAATGGATAAAATCCTTTTTGCACAGGTCTTTTAAAAAGCGTCATCTCCGAAATAAGATCCTTCACAGCGAAGTGAAAAGGATATAGGTGAATTGAACACCAATTATCAAGGGTAAATTTATTTGCAGAGAGTAAATCTTGCTTTAAATCAGGCACATGTAATACATCATGCAAGTCAAAACGACGATGAGGAGTAGATATAGAGGAAGAATCAGAATTAGATATAGGCAAACCTTTGCCATCACCAATGTAGACTTGTTCAGGGCCGGTGTATGGTTCTGGATTTTGAAGATTCGCCAGAGAACTTGTCATATGTGAGCTAGCTCCTGAATCAAGAAGCCAGGAAGGAGAAGCAGTCTGTGAAGGATTAGCACACATAGCCATCTGAGAATGTCGATTGCCAAACTGAGGATTTATACGATGAGGGCAATCAAAGGTTTCATGATCATACTGACGACATATTTGACAAATTGTTCTTCTGCCACTGAAATTAGAACCCGAGCGACCTCCACGATTGTTCCGCTGAGTATAGCGAGAGTAATTTGGACGCTGATTGTTACCACGATAGCTGGAGAAATTGCCCTTATTTTGAGAATTCCTAGGGTTGGACAAAATGCGATCTTGAGAACGGCCTTGATACTGATTAGACTGAGATGAATTCTGAGCAAGAAAGGCGTGAGAGCCAGTATTGGAAGTCGGTGTAGGAAGAATGCCAGAGGATAATGCAAGATTCGAATTGAAGGCCTGAAAAACGCCAGAGGATGCAGTAGCTTTCTTGCGAGTGGTAAGCTGAATTTCTTTGCTCAGAAGTAAGCCATGTAACTCATCAAGTGTTGTAGAACCAAGGTGGAATTGGATCGCATCAACAAAGGAATCATACTCCTGCGGCAGGCCATGAAGAGTAACAGAAATCAAATCTGAATCTTCAACCGGAGCTCCGGCGCTGGCAAAAGCATCAACAATCTCTTCAATTTGTTGAAGATAAGCAGATGTGGTGGAATCGCCTTTTGAAATATTACGAAGACGAGATCGGAGCTCATGAATGTGTGACTGAGAAGCCGCTGCAAGGCGCGATTCAAGCTTAGACCATAGCTCTCGAGAGGAATTTACACCCACATTATAGGGAATTAGGGATTCAGAAAGTGTGGAGTTGATCCAGATGAGAGTATTTTGATCATTCTCATACCAAGAAACATAGTCAGGATTGAGATTGCGGTTGCCAGAAGAATCAAGAAGAAATTGAGGCGGTGCCGCCATAGAACCATCAATGAGACCAGTAAGATTGTAGCGACGGAAGATTGGGGCAAAGAGAGCACTCCAGGTCAAGTAATTTGTAGTAGTGAGCCTGATTGGCACCATAGAACCGATGTTTTGGATCTTGATGGAGGTAGAAAGAGAGGAATTAGGGTTTGAGGAAGAAGTCGGAATGGGATTAACATGTGTAGCCGATTCCAACGAAGGAGACGCCATGGCTGAATTGATGAGAGAAACTCAACGAGATCAAACGTGATCAAGAGATCGATCAGAGAATCAGAGAAGCAGAAAAAGGAAAAATCGCAGAGAGAAGCGAGAGGAATTGGATCGAAGAGAGAGGAGTCGGTAGACAAAGGCGGGTGATACCATATTAGAAAAGTATTCTCATTAATTGAATAATCATAGTACATTTGGTATTTATACAGAGAGCTATCTTTGACAGCTCATCAAAACTAACCTATAACCATCCAATAACAAACTAACTGTCCGATGACTAATTACAACTGAAATCAAGATAAAAAACTATCCTTAATAGTAAATTTAGCATTAATAAATAGAAAA
The DNA here is from genome assembly GCA_035220775.1 of Malus fusca. Taxonomy (NCBI): domain Eukaryota; kingdom Viridiplantae; phylum Streptophyta; class Magnoliopsida; order Rosales; family Rosaceae; genus Malus; species Malus fusca. The sequence continues at coordinate 31,148,355 of CM069075.1, read as the reverse complement.
AAAAATACTGAGAAATTAATTTAGAAATTAAGCACATTTTAATGGTGCCCGCACTCAAGATTCATGTCATATTCTTACATAATATATAAGTTGTTTAGTTTATCACCTTTTCTTTTTTTTCTTTTTTATGAAATGAAAGTGGACATACTTTTTCAAAGTTGATAGAGTTGCCAAAGCAAAGCAACTAAGTAAATTAATATTTGAGCTAAAAATTACACACTAGAGTTACAACTATTGTACCATTTTATTTGTTTATTTATATGGTATTTTGATACACTTCAAATCATCCCGATTAATCATAAACGTTCTTCGTCCGACCGGCCCCATGAGGATGTGGAGGCTATGAAAAAAGACAGAGAAAGAGAGCCATTCCACCCCCGGCCACTGACCATTTCCTTGCCACATTACATTCCAACCCCTACAAAGCCAGTGATATGTCTTTCTCTGTTGCATGTTTGGTGGTGGTCCTGGCGGACTTCGCAACCATCCCCTACTCCCACCCCCTACCTCTCATTTCTCTCTCTCTCTCTCTCTCTCTCTCTCTCTCTCTCTCTCTCTCTCCCACACATTTTCCTGAGAGGATAAATTTTTTAAACCAAATTGCATACTAAATGATGTGTCACCAATAAGAAACAAGTACGTTAATCGACATTTATTTAATAATCCAATCTTCTCAAACCATATTATTTAGTTTGCAAATTTGGAAAATTTGGTCTCCCTAATATTACTCATTAATTAACTATTCTCCTTTTCGCCATACGTAGTAGTGTCTACATTGGTGTAATATTTATTAATTGAAGAATTAGAAAAACTAATGAAAAATGCTTGAAAACTTTGAGTTTTAATCAAAATGACAAAAAGGTGTTGTAAGTGAATAGTACCATGAGTGACTTTTTAGAGTAAAAATGTCTTTTTTGTTAAAAGTAAACAGTACAGGGAGTGTTACTTTAAAACTCCCTAAAAAAAATTCAGACTTGAAATATGTGTTTTATTACTCGACAAAGTGAAGTAGCATTAAAGAAATGTTATAACGAATATGATACTCTGATGTAACAAAAAAAAAATCGATTATAACACAAATCGAATGTATAGCATTGTTAAATTAGAGGTAATCACTTTGGAACCCTCTTTGTATCACCGTTCACAACGTTCACTCACTCCTTCAAGAACATAAGGGGGCATTTTTTTGTCCTCACTAAGTGGGACTAGACTAGATTGGACTAAGTATTAGTATAGTCCAATGTTTAGTAGGTAAAGGCAGTGTTCTAAAAAACGCTCTAGGCGGCGCCTAGGCGCTAGACGGCGGTGCTCCGCCCCGATTAACCCAAAATCGTTTACTAAATCGGAACAGTTATTAGGCGGCGTAAGGTGGACGCCTGGGAGGCCTAAACGGACGCTGGGCGGGCTAGAAGTAAGCTGGATGGTCTGGGCGGCTTGGGAAAATACGACTGGTCTAGCAAGAAGCAGGCGGACGCTGACCAATCTGGGTGCTCTGCGCCTCACCGTATTCTCTCCCCAAGCAAAGTCCACCTTTTCTTGCACAAGGATATCGACCACTTTTGGTTGAAACCACACTTGTGTTCATCTGGTTTTCCCTAAATAACAGCACAACAGGGCTTTTATTAATCAGGCTTTCGAGTCGAGAGTTAAGAGTTTCACTCACACCAGTAGATGCTGAGATTCCACCCTTTCCACTTCCAGCATCAATTACTTTTGTGGCTCGCCGTCTCCCTCTCGGTGTGACGATGGTTTACCAGACGAGAGAGAGTATGGATCTGCAATTGCTGATGTGATGATATGGTTGACGGTTGCAATGGTTTTTGCAGTGAGCAGCTTAGGGTTTTATTGTGAAAAAGGTGAGTCGGTGAATGCACTGATTGGGAATCGGGAAGCTATAGGAAATATAAGATGACAAATGGATTAGATGGTTTTGAGTTTTTGGTTAGGGTCCATTGCGCCCATCTATAATGGACTGGACAATTCTATTCAATGGTGAAACAAGGAATACAAGGTCCAAACCTTACATTTTATTAATGAAAAAGGCCCAAAAAAATTTATAGGCTTAGAAAGTAATACAAAAGGTGTGAAATCCCGTTCCTGGATTTCACTGTTATAATCTACGTATTGAGATTTTATATATATATTTTTGGGAATTTATATTAAATTATTTGAATTTAGATTTGAATTAAACTAGTTACGAAGAGTGAAGTTTAGAAATTGGCTATTTAAAATCCATAGACAGGGTGACCTTAAATATTTTTAGATAGAGTCCGATCTCATAAGCAAGTGGGGTGAAAACTGCCCGTGAAACGAGATTTTAATGAAGTACGAGTATTTTGGTAAATTTAGTTTAGTCCAAGATATTTTGGATGTTTGGCCACACCCTTGGGCCCACGCCTTTTTTTCCTGCTGCGTTTTCTCTCCGGGGAGTGGGAGAAAACTCTAGAGAACTCTTTCTTCCCTCTCTATCTCATTTTTCTATTTTTGATGGGGGTTTGCAGAGGGAAAGAAGTCGTCACTTCCCACCACCTCTCTCAAATTCATCTCGCCGTCGATCACCATCACATACGGCTTTCCTCCATCTTCCAACACCATCTCCCTATGATATAGATCGACTCTTCACCCCAGCTTAAATCCAGTTGTATAAGTGGAGACACATGACAACTAGAACTGAAGGAGGGAGAGAAGTGACAGAAAAGGCAAGGTTGAGAAAAGGAAGAAAGGGGTCGAAGAAGGTGGGTCTGAAGCATGAAATAAACATGGTTTTGTGTGTTGTTATCCAATGGGTGGAAAGCCTTGGTAGTTATTCTCTGATTCTTTTGATTTCTTATATGGTTATTTACTTGGATGCTACTATGGGAAATTAGTCTTATATGCAGTTGCTGTATGTGCCAATACCTAAACCCTAGTTGAGATAATACCTGAAAGTGATATTTTGTATGGCATCAATTTTTGGGTGGAGTCAATTACCTGTCATATATTAGCCCTGTTTTTCAAGACTAGTATTATGCATATGCTTGTTTTTATTTGTCATCCATACAAAAGTTGAATGGATTGCTTCGGTATAAAAGTTGAAATGACTATTGGTTCAATTTATTTGATACCCTTTTATAGGTCCTTTTGGATCAAAGTGATAATCTGTTCATGACATACACTTGATTAACTGGTTTAAGAAAGATGTAGCAGAGGTAGTTTCCTCCGAGAGTGAGAGAATCGGCTTTAGGGTATGGCACTGTGCTAAAGTATAATTAACCAAAAGCATTCCATTAGAAGTATATATGATCTCTCTCTCCATATATAAATATTTGTATCATATGAAATGAAATATTCGGATAAGTTTGCACAACGTAGTTAGTGCTCTTTCTAATGGTCCCTTTCTCATTATATTTGTACCATTATTTATTAAATTATCCAGCATCTTGGTTTAGTCATTTAGTTTTCAAGATGGATGTTTAAGAAGCAGCTATGTGGTGGCACATTCGGTGAAGTGTACAAAAGATGAGTGCTTCATGGATTTGTGCTAAATTATGATTAAGTATGGATTAATTTGATTTTAGTTTTTGAATTTGTGTGTGTTATTGTTTGGTGTGATTATTAGATGTTGTTGGTTATGGTTGTGGTGGTTGGCATTATAATTAGACTTGTTGATAAGTATGGCTAGAGATTATTATTGTGATTCGTCGATGTTCTTTGAAATATGGATAGAGATTTATGTTACGATTTGGCAAATATTCCTCGTAAGGTGACACCTGTAGTGTAGTATTATGTTGAGGCATGATGAGTTATGTGATGAATGTTCGAGTGTGGTGAAAAGGTGAACTACGAATGGCTTGATCCCTTTTGAGGGTACGTAGGCAGTCTAACGAGAGGTTAGATGCAGCCATAAAATGTACGAAAACTACAATGCATTTCGAATATTGAATTATGCTTTGTCCATATCCCGGAGGTGGGGTATGTGAGTTATACGGGTATTTGGGAACGTCACGTGTCGATCCTGGACGTATGTCGGGATCGGGGCGTGACAAAAGGTCTAAAAAATAACATATTATTCAATGTATATTCACATATTATGTAGTAAATTGAATTAATTTATATGATGTATAATAAAATTACTTAAATCCGCCTAGGCGCCCGCCTAGACCTCGCCTAACCACCTAGGCGCTAGGCGCCAGCCTGCCGCCCGACTAGTGCCTAGCGTTTTTTAGAACCTTGGGTAAAGGGACTACATTTAATGAAAGAGGATCCTCGCCGGATCCTCTTTGTGAGAATCCCGAATATCTTCAAATCACATCCGTTCAATCCTCATTCACGTTTAAAGTGATAAAATCGGACTAGCTCGGACAAACTCCTTTGCTAAGAGTTCTTAATGAAGACCCCCAAATTTCACGACACTACTAAGATCGTCATGCGGAGAGAATGTCGTCACTCATCCTGCTAGAGAGACGTCGCACAACCTGCGAGAGAGACGTCCTACTCTTTCACCCTCGTCTTGCTCGCCCTCATCTGCATCCTGCTCGCCCTCATCTGCTTCTCGTCAAGTAAATTTCGAATCTGACGATTTTCTTCTTTGATTTTGTTTTGCTAATCGTGAACAACTTTGATTTTGTCTGGTAAATTATTACTGGGTTATGAACGACTTCATTGCTTTGGGTTCGAAAACTTTCCAATAATTGACCTGTGCAATTGAAAAAAATTGGGTTTTTATTTTTAGGTTCAAATTGATATTAGATGGGGTTTTCAAATTTCAATTTTCTATGTTCTCACTATTGTTTCTTCATATGATCGACACCTCCAGATCTCTAATATTTGTCATAAAGTAGATTTGATATAAATTTCATCTGGTAGTTCTCAGTGCTTTTACTGGAGTGGATTTGATAGAAATTTCATCTGCTATTTGTCATAAAGTGGATTTGTTTGTTCATATATATATATATATATGAATTTCATCTAATATTTGTACTGCCATCGTTGAATTTCATCTAATAATTGTTATGTATATAATCTGAGTGTACGTGTCTGTATGTATGTATGTACTCTGTGTGTGTGTGTGTGTGTGTATGTGTCCATGTATGCTGATTTTGGGTGCGTGTGTGTGTCGATGTATACTAATTTTGTGTGTATGCGTGCACTGTGTATTTATGTACTCTCTATGTGTGTGTTGATGTATGCAAGTTGTGTGTGTTTGTACTAAGCAACATAGATACAAACAATTTCCACCAGGGTCCAACTCCATAAATACTTAATAGTTTCACAGGTAGTAACAAGAAAAGAGACCACATAAAGTGATTCTTAATCTCTTTAAATTGACCATTCATCTGTTTATTGTATGAGTTAAAGCAAAAATGGCAAAACTGAAAGATGGTTTAGTTAATGATGGATTTGGGCTACGGGTATGAGCTAAAGCTAAAAAAGCATACATCCACATTGCATATAGAAATCATATGCCTATTGGATATAAATAGAGCTTGCTAACTAGAATAATTAGCAGATTTTTGTCAAGTATTTAGATAAATAAACTGGCATAATTAAGATAAATTGCATGACAATTATAAAAATTAGAAATCATTCCCATTCAACATAAATAAACTATTAACTATGGATACACCTTACTATTAAGGATCTTTATCTTGGGACATCCAATGAGTGATTTTTCAAACTTTCACTTTTACAATACAAAATATCCATTGTGTGTATTCTTCAAGCATGTTATCATTATTTTTAGATTGTAGGATAAAAAGAGAGTGAATGATATGATTTCATGACTTTAAAAAGCCAATCTTTGTACCACTCTTATCTCTTAAAACTGTTGTCTTTTTAGCCAGTTATGGATACTATTGCATGGTTCTTGGTGGTTAGCTTGACTTGCCCACTATGCTTTTGCTAACGCTATTCCTTCAGAGCAATTCCACCCCAACCCTTTAGGCTGGCACCCAGTCCAAAAAATGGATCAGCATCCTGTTTATTTGCTCCACCCCAACCCAAGCCAGACCACAGGCCAACCCAGAATCGACAGAGGGAATGGATGGCCTATCTGACGTCAGCGTGACGTCGGATGGTATTTTATATTTTTTTTGTGCCAGGCGCGTGGGAAGGACTCGCGACTAGGCGCGTGTTACCGACAACAAAACAAAGGCGGGCCTGCTTGCATAGACGCACTAAACCTTTCTGATAGGAGGCCACGTGGGCAGTCCTCGGCCGTTGAATTTCCAACGGTAAAAAAATTTTGAATTTGAAATCCAACGACTAGTGACGTGGCTTGATCTGGACCGTCCAATCTAGAGATCAACGGTCCATATTTTTCCACCAGAAATTATAAAAAAAAGGCACAACGGTCAGAATTATGACCTTTGGCCACGTGTCAAGGTATAGACTGTTGGATTTGAATCTTTTTAAAATCCAACGGTCCAGATTAATTACCTAAATTAAAATTGATAAAAAATTAATTAAATTTTTTAAAAAAAATACAGAAAAATTTTAAATTTTTTTTCCTATAAATACCTAACCCTCATATTCCACCTTACACCACATTTCAATATTTTCAACAATTTTTACCAAAGCTTTCATATAATTTTTGAGAGAAAAAAAAATGACTACGTGGAAGCTCATCGAAGATCTTACTTTGTGTGAATGCTAGGTTCACACTACTCATGACCCGATTACGGGTAATGAGATGGATAAGCGAGAAATGTGGAGTAAAATTACGAAAGCGTTTTGCGATGTACATGGAAAAGACGCTAGAAGTAGTCAAGTTTTCAAGGTCGTTGGAAAAAACTCAACGCATCCTTTACTTGTAGGAAAAACGCCATCTCTCATGCTTCCAGTAATCTGTGTAATGAGACAAGTTTAGCGGATCAGGTGACAATATTTTTAATTTTTTATATGCATTCTACCCGCATCAATATTTTAATTTATTTATTTGTGTTACACCCGCATTTTATAATATTGTCTTATCCCACATTTATAAACACTACAAGCACAAGTATTCTACAATGCGAAGAACCAGAACAAATCATTCAGCAAATGGGAATGTTGGCAAATTGTCAAAGATTGCCCCAGATACAAAATTGTGGCAACCGGTCTAGAAGTTGTCATGCATGACATGGGTCTACATAGTTCGCCAGAGGCAGACACAGCCGAACAAGAAGGCGACACATTTGAAGAAACGGAAGGGACGCCTGAAGAAGTGCCGGAGACCCAACTGATTCGTTAGTCCCTCAGGCCTCAAGGTAAAAAGGCATCAAAGAAAAAAAGGTAGTTCTTCCAAAAATGACTACACTAAATATATGGACGAACTTACTCGCAAAGGTGAACAGAACATGACGCAAAAAGCGGCTAGAGAGAAGGAAAAAGCTACTGCTATGCAGCAATATTAGCAGCTACTGAGAGACGTGATGCGGCGGCTGAGAGACGTGATGAAATACTTAATCGAGAGAACGAGATGATTAGAGAAGCACTTAATTGAGAAAATGAGATGCTTAGAGAAGAAAGGATGTCTCAAGCAGATCGTGACACTATGAACAAGCCTCTAGTAGGACTGTCTCCAAATTCAAAATATTTTTGGACTTCGGAAAAAAGAGAAGTGGTGCGAAGGAGGCGTGCAAGAGATGCAGAAACAAGTCGAGGGGGTTCTAGCCACACAAATACTAGCAACGAAGATCCTAGCTCCATAGGCTTTGTATAATTTCGTATTTATTTTTAGTACTTTATGTAATTTCATCTTTATTTTTAGTACTTTATGTAATTTCTTATTTATTTTTATTAATAGATGTAATTTCTTATTTATTATTAGTACTTTGTGTAATTTCTTATTTATTTTTAAAACTTTATGTAATTTCAAATTTATTTTTGGAACTTTATTTAAACACATCAAATAAGATTACCTAAATTCACCAAATAAACTTAAAAAAAAAAACCCAATAAAATTACATAACCTCACAAAATAAACTTAAAAAAAACACTAAATAAATTTCATAAACTTAAAAAAATACAATTTATTCTTCAACCAGAAGCTCATTTTAATTATATTCACGTTGTTGCAATCCGCACTGGTTCTCAATCAAGTCATTCTGGCGGCATATGTGCTAGTATGGCTTTTGCACTGAAGTGTACCGCTCAACGATCAATTCATTATAACGTCTATCCCGTTCTAACGGCTCGTGTTGCACCGGATCTTCGGTCCGATGATGAGCATAGTAGATACATGTTCTTGAGTTGTTCATCATATCCGGCTCGTATTCATTGACATCATCATAATCATTCTCATATTCCACAATCATTTTGTGGAGAATAATACACGTCATCATGATGGATCGAAGAGCCTCGACATCAAACATTCTAGTAGCAGCCTTGACAATCGCCTAACGAGCTTGCAGAATACCAAAACAACGCTTCACATCCTTCCTACACCCCTCTTGACATTTTGCGAAGTGTTTTTCTTTTTGACAAACGTTGACCACCTTGGGTAAATGCCGTCTGCAAGGTAGTATGGTCCGTCGTATTTATGACCATTAACCCAATATGTGCATCTCAGCGCTTTTCCTTGCAACAGTTCGTCGAACAATGGAGATTGGGCAAGGACATTTAAGTCATTCTGAGCTCCTGGAACACCAAAAAAAGCATGCCAAATCCATGTATCAAATGAAGGCACTGTTTCCAAAATGATACTTTTGGCTCCTTTTCTGTCGCCAACAATCTTTTTTGTTATGCCAACAATCTTTTCCGTTGCTCCTCAAACTGTTTATACACTCTCCTTGAAGAAGACATTGTAAAAAGACCTCAAGATTTGAAAACGATGAAGAAGGATTCTGAGCTAAAGAAGGATTGAGTTTGGTGTGAGGATGGATGTAGGGATATAGGGTTTATATGGACAAAAAAAGAAAGGATGAGGTTCTGGACAATGCCACATGGCACTACGTGATTGGTTGAAAATCTTATCGAAATCTTAACTAAATTATTGTAAACAGATAGTGACAGATGTCGCGTCGGGATTGGTTGAAAATCTTATCGGAAATCTATCCCTAAAATAGTAAGTTCGGATAATGACACGTGGTGTGACAAGATTGGTTGAAAATCTTATCGCAATCTTGGCTAAATTATTGTAAATAGATAGTGACACGAGGCACGTCGGGATTGGTTGAAAATCTTAGCGGAAATCTATTCACAAAATAGTACGTTCGGATAATGACACATGGTGTGACGAGATTGGTTAAAAATCATATCCGAAATTAAAACTATTTTATTTATTTATTATTTAAAAAATAATAATATTTTAAATGGGCTGGGTGCCAGCGCATTTTGTAAGGGTGGAGATTGTTTGTGTCATTGTATTTTTTAGACTTTGTGCCAGTGCATTTTTTACGGGTGGAGATGCATTTGACCTATTATTGTTTATTGGGGTCTATCACTATTCACTGAGTGGATTAAATGGGCTAGGTGCTGGCGCATTTTTTTAGGGGTGGAGTTGCTCTCAAAGGCTCCCCATGCTTTCCCAGCTTTAAAATTTGATGCACATGCTTTTATCAGTTTATAAGTTTCTATAAAACCCTAATTTTTTCGGTTATCTTTAATCTATAACCTTTCAGACACTCAAGAGGAAGCTGTTGAGGCTTATGACATAGCTGCGATCAAATTCCGGGAACTGAATGATGTGACCAACTTTAACATAACACGATATGATGTGGATTGGATTATATATGTCAAGCAATACCCTCATTGCCGGTGAACTTGCTAAGCGAAATAAGAAGGTTGTGCCTGTTAATGAGATTATCAACTCTGTTTGAGATCTTTGCTACTGTAGTTTTTACTTGCTATGTATACATTTGACTTTCTTGTGGCAACACGCGGGCTAAATCTCTAGTGATTATTATTATTACTAGTTCAAAAATGTATAAATTGTTCATGATCTTTTCCTTTTGCATATTGTTATTGGTTTTCATCAAACTAGTTGGAGCAAGCTAATTTACGTGCTCGGAATCCAAATGTAGCAATGATCAAGGCTTGGCTATCCATTTGCCATTGCGCCTCACGTGTCATTATGGTCTTGGGATTGAATGGAATCAAACCAAAGGTGAATAATTAAGAAAAACATTTTGAGCCCCATCGATTGTTAGGAGAACACCTTTGTTCTATTGATATTTGGAACAATGTTACTCTTGAATCATGTATGTTTCTTTCGTTGGCAAGAAATTTGGTTTTTGTATTTTTTATTGCGAGTCTCACACTCGTCCAATATTATTAATTTTGATAATATCTTTAATAAAAAAAGAAATTAAAATAGAACAATAATTTAGTCTCAGTTCATGCAAACACCAAACTAGTGGCAGTAATATTTTTATTATCATGCTTCTTAATCCGACACTTCACCAAACGCTTTACTAAGTTAGTCCAGTTTAGTCTAGTCTAAGTTAGTCCAACTTAGTCCCTGAAACTAGTCTAGTCGAAGATAGTCCGGTGCAACAAACAGAGATCAAATTCGTTCGTCAGTTGGTCTGTTGTTAACTTGTTATCCCCAAGAGCTACTGCACAACACCTAGCCTTCGGGGGAGGGGGGGGGGTGGTGAAAGGGTATTTTAGGCTTCCGAGGGAACAGCAGCCAAGACTTACGTCCCATTTCCTTCAGGAAGACTTGTTTCTTATATTAACACATGAATTGAACCATATCGAAACATTCAACTTCGATTTGCATTGCCTACTTGCTAAAAGCACAAATACAATTGCCGATCATTCATTGTATGAGGCTTTTATGACCACACTAATTGACCTTGCACTTTTAAGTTCATAACGAATGAAATGATCCCAGTATTATAGAAATGTAATTTCCAATTGTAATTGGTGTAAGATTCCTAGAAAGTTATAGGGTTTGGACGACAAGTCTACTCAACTTCTGTTTCATTTGAAGACTAATCGTTCTTCTTCCTTATTTTATATTGTTCATTCTGATGTGTGGATGTCTCCAGTAACTTCTGCTATTGGGTTTGGTATTATGTGCTTTTTACTGATGATTTTTCTTGGTACCCATTATGGTGGTGGTGGAGTATAAGAAATATGAAATCTATCAAATCTTAAGGGGAGATGTTGAATTTGTTATGACAAAAAAACTTATCATAAAAGCACCTAAAAATCCATGGCTTTTTAAAATTCTTTAAAATAGATGAAATTCTGAATACACCTGAACTTTTATAGACTCACAAAAAGTCATAACTGAATACCACAAGATTTTCATAGTCATTTTAGAAGTCATATAAAGTCATTATTTACTACCAGTGATTTTTGTTGATTCCTTAAAAGTTTATGTTGAATACACTTGTATTTGAAGTCAAGCAAAGTCTATCAAACTCCATATACAATACACCCCCAATAGGCAATCCAACACGCATTCAACCACATCCCCAAATACTCTCCCATTCATTGCCTTGTCAATCTTCATGTTTATTCGAATGAGGGCATAACGTCTTATCTTGCAGGATTTTGATTCCAACAATCATGATAGATCCATTATATAAACATCACATTATCATTTATATTACATCATTAATCCCTAGGTTTAATTTTCACAAATCATACGATTAGTGAACAAAGGGAAGCTAAGCAATTTCATTTAGATTTTGTAATGAGAAATTATACGTTAGAGGTGCGTGTTGCTCAAATTGTCGGGGATTCATACAGGCCTGTAAATTGGGTCGGGCCGGCCCAGGCCTGAGGAGTGGTGACCCCAAGCCAATTTCTTGTATACTACAAGCCCTTCACAGCATTATTGCCACATGGTAGTGCCCTATTGGCCGAATGATGAAAGGCTTTTTTATTTTTTTTTATGAAAGTTTTGACACTAAAAAAAATTAAATAAATAAAACTGAGAGAGATCCCTTGAGCTACAGACTTTCCAAAATTTCTCAAATCCGACGCGGTCGCTGCCAACCCGCGGCAGAAATCGACGCCGCCTCAACCTCCAGTCTCCCATCTCATCCGTCATCAGCCACCCACGAATCCCCTCTCCTCCTCAGTCTCTTTCTCTCGGTCTAGCGCGCCACCGCCTCCTCCCTCCACCTCAACCTCCAGAATCCAGATACAGGTGTTATACTAATCTTGTGCTAATTAGCGGTATTATGCAAGTACCTAGCAGTATTGAGACTTAGATTAGCAACGTCGTCGATTAATTTCAAAAGAGATTAATCATCTCCAGTGATTTTTATATTTTCCCCCTTTTGCGTGTGTGTGTTTAACTGCAGAAATGTACAACAATGTGGGAAGCCAGCCTGGGGTGGGAATGCCGACGGCATCTCCGCAGCCGGGTCCGTTTGGGAATACGTTGTACGGTGCTAGTTCAGGACTTATCCGTGGTGGATTGGGTGCATATGGAGAAAAGATTTTAGGATCAAGCTCTGAGTATGTACAAAGCAATGTAAGTAGCCAGAGTCCACTATTATGATCTTGGTTAACTATGAAATACGAAGAATTTAGGATCAAATTGTAAAATTTCTGAATCAAGTTTTGATTTTTGCGAATCAGTTTTGCCCCTAGGGTTTATAAATTATTATCAATTTAGAATACTTTTAATTTGTTATGATTTTTCTTAAATCTCGTGATGCTCTTTATTGGGTCAAAGGTTGAGGATCTGTTAGTTAGATCGATATATATTGTATTTGTACATAATTTCCCGATGCATAAGTTTGGAGTTTTGTTTGAGATGCTGCTATATTTACTAGTATTCGATAGAATGCCCCTATACTATTATGCTACCTAAAACATTTTGCATTGATATCTAACTCATGTAAGCTATATTGTCAACTGCTTTGAACACTGTAATTGCCTAGTATGATTGTCTTCAAGTGACCAGATTTGCGTTTTTAATTTCTAGTACTTTTTGGATGTTAGCAAGGGCTCTTAAGTTCGTACTTAATTCAAGGTAATCGAGTTAAATATTGATTGTTTCTGTTGGAATGAGCAGATCAGTAGGTATTTCTCTGATCCGCAATACTACTTCCAAGTGAATGACCAGTATGTGAGGAACAAATTGAAGGTCGTTCTATTTCCATTTCTCCACAGGGTAAGTGCTACCATTTGAATTTTTTCTTGTGAAATCAAATTACCCTGCTACAGAACTTACTAATTCCTGGTGCCCTCTTTTATTTCAGGGCCATTGGACCAGAATAACTGAGCCGGTAGGAGGCAGGCTTTCTTATAAACCCCCAATCTATGACATCAACGCACCAGATCTATACATTCCGTTTATGGCATTTGGTACCTATGTGGTTCTGGCTGGCTTCTCATTGGGTCTTCAAGGAAAGTAAGTTTTATGAATCCTAGATGTACTCTATGCAGTTTTCTCTTCTATTTAGGTTAATGCTTTCATGGGAAATCAGTTGCTATAAGAACGAAGGGGTTTTCTTTTCACCGTAGAAGTGAGCTATGCATTTGTTTATTTTGCTGTTGTTTCCTTTATTTGCAATTCTGTATCCTACTATTAGTTTTCTACTTTCATCAAAGTTTGGAAAAAAGTTCTATTTGGTATGGAACAGATGTGGTCCTTTTGTTTCATTGTTTTATAGTGTAGCTGCATTTAGTTTTTCCCTTGTTCATGGTCTTCCTTCATCTCAGTTCAATATCCAGGTATGATAACTGTAGTACAATTGTTTTAACCTCTTAAATATGTTATGGGAGGCCCAAAAAAAAGGTAAAAGTAGATAACAATAAAATATCTCTCTGTCAAATGTTTCGTGGGCTTGGTACAATACAACTCCAAAATAATTTAGGTCAAGAGTAAAATGTAAAACTCTGAACACTTTGCCTTTTAGTTTCTTAAGGCTTTTTAAGAGGACTTTCAATATATCATCCATAATAGTGCTCAGATTAACACTGATTTCCATGATTGTGCCTGTGACTTTCAATATATGATCAAAATGTATGCTGCTGATGCGACAAATCACTCTTTTAGCAGACTATACCGTTCTTTGACTGGTAACCTGTGGGCAACTATAGCTGTTGTGGTAGAGAAAGCAGGACCCCCCATTGATGATTTAGTTTCTTTCCCGTTCCTTTGTTTTTGTTTTTTCGTTGCTGTAGCAAATGAATTTAGATTTGGGAGTCTTCTAGGTGTTGACTCTTGAAGAGAGAAATCATTTCCACTTGGACATCAATGTGAAACAATTAGTTATTGGATCATTTTCTCAACCTCAAGATTTTGTTACCATTCTTTTTTTTTTCCTTCTTTTTTATATTTTTAAGTATAGTTTTATTGTTGATTGGTCGGAACCTCAGAGGTTCCTGAACTGCATCATGGTTCCATTTGTGTTTTTCTTTAAGTGGCTTTGTTTTTGTTGTGTTTATTTATGTTTTTGGCATTTCAATCTGTTAACATCAGAACTCGTATAAATCTTGGCACTCATGATATCTTAAAATTGTTTGTTGTTTTCTGCCTGCCAGGTTTAGCCCTGAAGCTCTAAACTGGTTGTTTATCAAGGGCTTGCTTGGCTGGTTTATGCAAGTTGCACTACTGAAAGTATCATTGCTTTCCTTGGGTGGTGGTGAGGCACCATTGCTTGACATGGTGGCATATGGTGGGTATGCTTTCACGGGGCTGTGCTTGGCTGTACTTGGACGGATTATCTTGAGCTACTCGTACTACTTTTTGATGCCCTGGACGTGTATATGCATGGGAGTCTTCTTGGTGAAGACTATGAAGAGAGTTCTCTTTGCGGAGGTGAGGAGTTCTGATACAAGCAAGCACCATTATCTGTTGATCTTTATTGCTTTGGCTCAGTTCCCCTTGTTTACATGGCTTGGCAACGTTACTGTTAATTGGCTCATATGAAACCGCTTATTCTGTACGAGTTAGAACCCGTTCCTGTTTATAGAAGTTTCTGAAATCTTGTATACAGTTTCTTTGTATTAATTTCGGTCCACGACTTTTGCTCCCAGATTTAAGAATTTTTAGAAATTTCTTTCGAGTGTTTTTAGTGCTGGGGGTTATCAAGTAATTGTAATCAAAAGCAGTAAATCTGACTTGAAAATTTGTCAATGAAGGGAGAAACCCCATTCCGATTGTTTTTCGTGCCCCTAAAAATTATTATCATTTAGTTTCATTGGAAGTTACCTTCTGTCCTTGATTTTTTTTCTTGTCAAACGATAAATTTTGTTGGAAGTTAGATTAGCCACCGACGGAGTTCGAATGCATGTCCTCATGCAGGGGCTCAATTATTTTCCACCACTGTGGTAAAGGGCCACTTGCCCTTGTCTGTCCTCGTTGGTGATGAAAGATATCTGCCTGACTAGAAAGGAATTAAATTTCTTGAAGGGCTTAATCGAAACGTTACGCTGAATAACTTTTGAGGTTAAGCTTGTTGTTGCTCATTTTGTAACTTCAAGTGTCTGAGCCTGTTTGAGATAGAGCCTTGGCGTAATGGAAAAGTTGTTCTTTTGTGACAGAAAAGTAACGGATTTGAGTCATGGACATGCTTAGGAAGATCAAGCTTCGGATTACACCGATGCGTGGAGGAGTTCTGTCGAAAGTCATCCAATCCTCTGGCAATGTTGCCAAGAACCTGGAGCAAATTGACCCTTTTCTGTGGGATGGCCGGAGGATTGGCTAGTAATGCAAGGCAGGCAGGCAAGAGTATATATCAATTACCCACAACAGTTTTATTTTCAATCGACATGAACTAAAATAACAGGCATATATTTCTATGGAGTACGGTCTTGTTGCCAGAGTAGGCGAAATTACATGCCGATGGATCAATTAAAATGGTAAATCCCGAAAACGCATTATAAATTCTTGTACACATACATAAATGCATACAAGTATTTACTTTGTATGGGCATTATATAATTCAACGTGTCAACTAATACCATGAAACCAGTTGATATGCGTTTAAAATCAGCCAAGATCAGGGACAGTAAAATGATCATCATCGTCCTCCAGCATTTCGATTCGAGGCTTCTTGTATGGACTGTTCGATTTGGCAGGTCTATACGAGGTAAAATTGGTTGCCTGCGATGGTGGAAGCTGAGGAACTTCAGCTGCTGCCAACGCTTTCTGAGGAAATTGCTCTACGCCGAAAATACCCATATCTGCTATCCATTCAAGCTCACCAAACTCAAAAGACTCTTTCTGATGAGAGCATAGACAAGAGATTTGTTTAAGGATATGAACAGATGAAAGAAAATGCAAATGACATCATCTTTTAGAATGTCAGCATCTTTACGTGTTGCGCTCAACGCCTGTACAACTAGATAACAAGCAAATATATAGAGGGATATTTCTAACCTTGTCGGAAGATTCAAAATCGGATAATTGCAGCAAGTCATCAACACCCCAAGGGGATGAGAAACCAGAAGCCTGTGGTGTTGGAACTTTTGTTGAAACGATCGTGTGTGAACTGTGACTACTGGGTGGCTCCAAGCTATTCGGTTCAGTGTCCTTAGAACAACCGGAGTTCAATGCCACTCGGATTCCAGTGGCTAGGAACCTCTGGTGGTTTGCAGAGCGGCTATTCGCTGAATGAATTGATTCGTCGCAATCCTGACAAATGAGGGCTCTGTCTTCGACGCAGAATATAAAAGCTGCCTTGTCCTGCAAATCACAATATATATGAGAGAAACAAACAAACAAACAAACAAACAAACAACGAACGCGAGACTGAAACTTGAGGCACTAAAGAGAACTTGGCAAACTCATCAGATCATTTAGTGATGCTAACAAGAATTTGAAACCTCATTTGCATATCCAATGCTCGCTACAACTATAACATAGTATCAGAGCGCGCGGACAATTCATTCACGCCAGGCTCAACTTCAATCATGCGCTCAACCTCACTCAATATAATTAATCGACGTGACATGAGAGGAGTGTGTTGAAAATTTGAAATACCATATGGGCATGCATCTACACTGGACATCTCAGTATACTAATTAAACCGTGACATCCAGTACTTCTGCCTCTCTATTGGTTTTCACTTGGTTTTGGGAAAAACTACTAGCACTATTAAAATGTTCAAGGCCTTGAACTCAAACCCTAAAAACTTATCTGCATTAAAAGGTAAAGTTACTACAATTTTTTATTTTACAAACGATAAGATAAATTATAATCTACTGATTCATCTAAACTAAAAGAAAAAAGATTTGGACTTGATACAGATATTAGCGAAAAAATTACTACAATTGAGCACAGAGAGATAATATATTACTTGAATGAACAGATGAATTTCGAAAAGTAAACAAAATCCAGCAAAAATAAGGAAAATCAAAATTGGTGATTGGAATATGCTCACTCAGAAGAAAATGGGGAATTAAGTGAAAGAAAAGAAATTACTTGGCATATGTCACATCTAGGGAGTTTGTTTGACTTTGAGAGACACTCGAGGAGAAGCCTCTGGTGCTTGCTTGCAAGCTTATTCGCTGCATGTACTTCCACGTCACATTTGGCGCACAGCGCCGCCTCATCGGCGCAGCAAATCACCGTCGCCTGAGCCTTCTCACACACATCGCACTGAATTTTCATCTCCAACGTATCCTCCTCCTCCTCTATCTCCTCTTGAATGTTTCAGAAAAACCTCCTAAACCCTTCACCAAAGATTAATGGAGGAGAAGAAGAGAGAAAACAAATTATTGGAGTGGAGCGGGGGCCATCAGGATGTATCTTGTGGCTGTAGAGACACTTGAGTGTCTGCATGGTTTACTTGGTTAGCATTGCATGCATGAACTAGTGGCTACCAATAATTCTGACTGTTCTAAACCTTTTTTTCATAAAAAACAAAAAAAAAAAGGTTTTGCCGACTGTTATTTAATTCGCATTGATTTAGGTGGATTGTGTGAGTATGTTTGCTTACACGTCTCCACGATGGAAAGATAAACGCGAATTAGAAACTGTATCTTTCTTGGTGCAAGCATAATATCATATCATATCATATCATTTACCAGAAAAATAAGGCCAACCCGTGACTTTATTAATTTGCCTAGTTTGGGCAGAGGTGCCTTTTTTTTTGGTGGAAGGCAAAGTTGCTCTTTATAAATTTGACTTTGAGAGGTAAGACGGTGGTCATTTTGTGAGCTAATTTTTTTGTTTTTTTTGTTTTGTTTTTATTTTATTTTATGTAACGAACGATATTATCTACACTAAAAGTGAGAAGGTGGTCTAAGCTTCAAAATGGATTAGCAATAATATGATTTAAATTCGTCTTTGATGAAAATCAAATATAAAATCTCTTACTTACTAGTAAAGGGTTATATCAATACACCGTAGTTCTAAGTGATGTGAGCTACTTTTTTAATGGGAAAGGGTATGAAGATGAGACACAAGTAAAGGTGACAAATCAACCTATTGGGTTATTAATGGGTACCATTAAAACTCATTTAGTTTGATTTCACTTTATATCATCATCACAACTACCAGTAACACCTTTATATTATGATGATATTAAATTAAATGAGTCTTAATGAGTACCTATTAACAACCTAATGGGTTGATTTGTCACGAGTCAATACATCCTACCAGACTACCAGTGAGGAATTATTGAGGGACACAAGGATTGTCTGCCCTCTCTTTTTCCATGCCCTTCCATGCCCTCCTATTTGTGTGGTCACGGTTAAGCCAAATCAATATTTTATATTACTATTTATTTTTGTCTTATTATCTTTATAAAAAAAAATATAAAAGGTTAACGTGACTTAATTGTGACCACACAAAACAGGAGGGCATGTAAGGGCATAAAAAAAAGGAGGGCAGACAATCCTTGTCCATTATTGAGAGTACACATTATTCTTTATGAAATTGTTTAAGAAAAGCTTCAAATTTGTATATTAAAAACTTTGAATTCGAACAAAAAATGCAAAAAACTAAGTCGTTTATTACGAAGAAAAATCGCAACTCACATGGCAATAGGTCCCAATAGATTGTGTGAATATCCGAAACCTTAAGAAACCGGAAACTATATGGCTCAATAGTCGGGTACAGGCTATGGTTGACCCTAGAAAATCTTAATAGTCGGGTACAGGCTATGGTTGACCCTAGAAAATCTTTCTCCAATTCTATCAAATCGCTAGATAGTTTTGGCTCACTCTCAAAGCCCACACTTTGCCCTCACAAAACTAAATTCCAAAATTCTTCTTCCCTGCATCAGAAACACATCGTCAGTTAATTAGAATTGAATATGAATGCAAAGATAATTCTGCTTCATCAAAGAAAATAATTCATAAACAATTGAAAAAGATGTATAAAATGGAAGAGAACGGAAATTGAAAATATGATCAGAAATGAATGATCGATGAGAAACAGTTAATTAATGGCAATGAATTTGATTTCAAAAGAGACTAATAAGCCTTGACTATGTGTGTTATTTTAAATATTCTTATATTTCTTAAGTGGTTATTTTATAAATTGTGGGTGTGTGTCCATCACAACAATTTCTCATTATTTTCAATCATCTCCAAAGAATTGCTTAAAAATTATTTAAAAATTAATTGAATGCAAATATGTGATTAAATCTGAAAATGGAGAGAGAATGAAAATTGAAAACATGAATTACTAACCCAATAAAAATTTCGATTTTAGGAAAAGAATCTGTTCTGAGAAAAATTTTCACCCTAAAATTCATCACCATCTATTTGTATAAACAATGAAGAAGCAAAACTGAAGAGAACTGGTTGGATTAATTGGAACACTGCCAACTTCATTGATCCTTCTTCCCATGCGAATAAGAAATCAAATTGAGTATCTAATTATAGCTTTAAATGTAAACAAAAAGTATTAGAAGGCTAACTAAAACTATTAAAGCAAAAAACAACATTAATTTAAATTTTGAACAACCTGATTTCTGTATTTTTCTTCTTTGGTTCTACAAAGATACGAAAAGATGAAAATCAACTTATTCCTTTTATCTGTTGCGTAACTTGAATTACCAACATTCACAGAGAAAAATTCATGAAGGAAAACTACAATTTTGAAGTTAAATTGGGTTTTAATGAATAAATTTAGACAACGTCTGTCCACAAACACAATGATCTCTAAGACATCAAATGATATGAATTACAAAGAACAGGAATAAAATGGTTATATCACAGTAATGAACAACAGATAAAGCAATAATTGTGCAAATGGTTCTCTACAAGTGCAGGCTGTGCTGGCCATGGGATTTAGTTGTGTACGTTCACAGCAACACCAGTGGTTCTTCCACGCTTGAAAATATAGATGGATTACTTCCAAACAGAAATACATTGGCATCAGATACGTGTGAAATCAAAGTCATGATTGCCACCCATTTGCTTGCACTTGATGCTTTAGATTTTCATGGTTAATCTGCAAGCAATGATGATAAAATAAGAAATCTAACTATAATGCACAATCCCAAATATAAAGGTTGTAAGCAATTTAACCTAAATACCTTTAACTTTGACAATTTTCTGATGGCAATACTTTTACTCCAGTTACTTTTAGAATACTGAAAGATAAATAATTTGTCAAATTTGAGGTAACAAATTGTAATCATGTTTACAAAATTAAATAGTAAGAAATGTTACCTTAATCTTGTACTTCAACCTTTGTACTTTGCGACGGGTGCGATGCTTGTAAAACTGACAAAAAAATGCAATTTTATTTCTATTTGAAAATTGAATGCAATTTGAATTTCTAGTATACTTATGTATGAAAATAAGAGAATACTTACCGTATTTAGAAAAGTTGTTTGGTCACTATTAATCTTTTTCCTGCACCCATAAATTGTTTTTTTTTTAATTCGAGATAATTAATTTGTAGACTTTTTTTTTTTAATTTTATAATTTGAGATAATTAATTTGTAGAATGATATAGACAATGCCATTAAAAATAAATAGGTAAGAAATGGTGTTGTACCTAATTTGTTGGACTTTATTCCAAATTAGTATGATGCGAGGAGTTGTTGAAGGTTTTAATTCTTCTACAGCCTTTTTCATGCGCCACCTATATATTGAAGGTACATATAATGACACACCCCGTCCCGAAGGAGGGCATGCTGGCCGTCACGTGAGAGTGACGTAACCATTTACACAGTTCGGAAGCTTTAAAGAATACAATTACTAAGATGAAACACCCGAGAGTGAGTCCTACATTTGTGAATTCTGTCAGAACACCGTTGGATTCCTCGTGGCCACCAAAGCTCTGCTACCTAGAATCTGGAGGGGCGCAAAACAAAATTGAGTGGGTCAGTAAAACAAAGTTTTTCGAAAACTTTTCATTTAAAACATTTCTAACCCCTCGCTGTAAAACCTGTATACTTTCCCAGAAAATAACATAATAGCATAATAGCATAATACTTTTCATAAATCTCAAAATCATCAATCTTTCTTAAAAAACCAGAGAGTATGCCATGTTAAAAACTTTCAAAAACAGAATGAATGATGCATCAATGTAACAGGTGAAATGGTGAATTAACCGGAGACCCTGCAGTTGGTCCTGTACGGTTAATTCTATAGCTCAACATCCAATCCAACCGGAGTCACCTCGGTGACCTGTACGGCACTACACTGCAGATAAGTCGGAACTACCTGAAGTAGTCTGTACGACATGAATGGTGTAATAATACGCTCTAGTGCTTCTCTCATCAATCATCTGTGTACACAATCTAAGGTCACCTATCAGTCGGAACCCTCTCATGGTCTGTTCGACATGTCGGAACCCTCACATGGTTTGTACGACATGCACCTACTTGGATCCAAGGTGAGCGTGCGGTGCGAGGTGAATAATATAAGCACTAACACCATGATTGCAGGTTATGAGCTATCAACAATATACACATCAACAATGCACACGAATAATATAAAACTCACCTGATACTTACCTGTGCGTCCACAGCACCAATTCACATATTTTTATGCATCAATTATCAATTCATATAACTCATATCATTCATATTATGCATGCATGGCATTTGGAAACGTATTTTCATTCAAACTCAATTTCTGGGAAACATATCAATAGTATATAGGTAAATACAGAAAATACTGCCCACTCACCTGGAGTTCGCCCAACAACTCCCTAGCACAACACATCAAGGCGTCATGACGATCGGCGCCTAAAACAATAATCAAATCCAACCTCATAAATCGTATCGATAGAATATATAACTTATATGAAACACGTCACTACGCAGTTCGATCCGGAAGATCTGCAACTCAGATTTCCAATCCATAACTTCCAGAGGTCCACAATATACCTCTAGGACAACATCCTAAAATTTCATTACCATCCAACGGTCGGATCTCCGTCAATTGTCAAAACCAAGTGACGGTTAACATTCTATTTTATGGACTTACAACTCCAATTCCGGAAGATCCGTAAATCGGATTCCCAATCCGTAAGTTCCTATAATCCTCAAATATTACGTATTACAACGTATCAAAGTTTGGTGACGATCCAACGGTCGGATCGTCAATTCACATTTTCGCCTAACCATGATTCGTAACGAACTTAGGTTCAATTATTCAATTTACGTCCATCAATTATCAAAACTGAACCTAGAGCATTAAACACATACTAAGAATGACATTGGCGGGCCATTGGCCACGCGCCGCCGCACGGGCCGCCGCGGGTGGCGGTTGGCCGCCCCGGCTCGCCGGAAAATCCAACTATTTCCAAAACTTCTCAAAAAATACAGAATTGAAGATCTCAATGAGTAGAGCAACTTTCATACCTGTGGCCAAGGCCAATTCGGTCAGCAAGGCCTCCAATTTCAACAAAATCCGTGCGGACCCTAGAATTTGGGTGTGCTCAATCCGTCCTCAAATCAACTTCGCCGTCCCAACCATTGCTTGGGCTTTGTTCTAGACCTCAAGAGGAAGCTATGGGTGGTGGCAATTGAAAGAAATCATTTCAAAATTGAGAGAATCGAAGGCTAGGGTTCATCGCACCCACCGGTGCGATTTTGCTAATTTGGAGGCCAATTATCACCAAATTTGGGATGGGAAGGATAGATGATAGGTCCTAGAGTGTTTCCCAAGTGGTTAGGTGGTTCAATTCGTCGGAAAAATGGGTGGAAATCGTCAAAATTGCACACGGGTGCCGACCGGGTTGAACACGGGTTGCGGGTTCCCTCAACCCGTTTCTCCTCTGTTCCTCCGCTTCTCACCCTCTCTCCTTTCCTCCCTTCCCTGTTCCGATTGGTCTCTCTCTCTCTCTCTCTCTCCTCCCAATTCGAAGCTCCCTCATTTCTCTCTCGAAGCTACTGCATCTCTCCTTCTGGTTGGGCAGTTTGCCCAATCCCCTTCTTCTTCTTCTTCTTTTTTCTTTCTTTCCTTTCTTTCCTTTCCATCCGCACCATCCATTTCTTCTTCTTTAAATCTGGGCCATCCAAATACACCAGATTTTATAAAGGAAAAATCCATATTTTCTGAAATTAATAAAATTGATCAAATTTCAAACTTTAATAACTTCTTCACTATAGTTCCAAATCACGAACCGCTCGCGCCCACACGTCCATAACGACGAGTACTATAAGGATATGTCAAGAAAATAAATCTTAGATGGCACAACACGACAATTAACCTTGAACAAAGCACGTGCCTCGAAGGGCATTTTTGCAAAATCCTTTATTAAAACTTTAAAACTCTTAAAATCAGGGACGGGCTGTTACATATAATGTTAGAATATTTTGTAACAAATTTAATAAAGAATTTAGAATACATACTGCTCATGCTTCTTTTTTTTCCACTCTTTGAGAATCAGTTGGCTTAGATCAGAAGTTTTTACTCCGACAGATATCTCCCAACCAGGTGTAAAAATTGAGACACGTCTGTTTGAGATCTTATCAATAGGTAGTTCCTTCTCCATTTTTTTGTGGGTATTCTTGTAAATATCCTGAGAATGAAAAAAAATAATTTTTATAATTTCCATAGCACACGTATAGGACATCAAGATAATCAAAATTGAAACTCATAATCTAACCAAAATTTAAAAATCACACAATGGAAATTTCAAAGGAAGAAGTTTAAAAAACTAAAATTGACTTAGAAATACTAAATACAAACTCATATATACATCCTGAAAGTTGCAGTAGACCGCATCAAATTCATCACCTAAAAGATAAACCGTAAAAAAAACCTAAAAACTGAAATGGTAAATTTAGATTGAGATTTACCCAAAGTTACTCAAACCTTTGAACTTTGGAGCCTAATAGAATCGTCTTGACCCTATAACAAAAAGGAGAGAGAAAGAATAAGAAAATTGAAATAAAAAGCACCAAGATTTTAAACACAAAAGCTATAGCATATACGTTTCAAAGGCGAAAACCCGTGGAAGTGAAAAGAAAGAAGCTTACACCCAGATTAATTTCCTTTTTACGCCTGGGGAGAGGGAGAGGGAGAGACAGAAGAATGGCAAAGCAAAAAAAGCGAAAAATTTGAAAAAAAATAGAAGAATGATGACTCGAACATTGCTTAAACCCGTTTTATCCCACGTTGGAGTGTGAGAGTCTGTAATACCAAGCAACAACTCTTGATAGCAGTTACATAGTTGAGGGGAAAATTAGAACATTTGAATTTGGATATGGGAAAATGAGTAGAAACGGAAAAAATGGGATTTTACGAACTGGAAAGTTAGCGTTTGAAGTGGGCAAATTACACTCCTTTTTGAAAACTCACGGCAGCCTCTACCCCTTTCTTTCTCCCACGTTGGTTTCGTATATATCTATATATAAATATATAATTTTGTGAGATATTAATTCTTTTTATCTCATTTTTAAATTTCTTAGATTTTTTTTTTAAATATAATTTTGTTAGATTAATATTTTCTCCGAAAATAGAAGAGGAGTGGGTAGTTTTTGTTTCTACGGTTGTTCATGGTTCTCTCTGAATTTGGAATTGATGACACCATTTTGAACATCTTGTTCATTTGCCGCTTAGAAAAATTTTCCTTGGCTGAGCATATGAAAGGTATTGAAGTGAAATTTGTAAACTGCAAGTAACTGAATATGGGGAGTTACTGCTTGGTAGTTGTGGAAATTTTGATCTAACGGGAGTTGAAATTGATTAAATAAAAGAAATTCAAGGAGAGAAGAATGATAGAATACGTAGGATTCTCCCATGTTGGTTGGTTTCTTATTTTTTAATATATTTTTGTGAGATATTAATATCTCTCCCTCCTAAAATAGAGGAGGCACGTGCCTTTTTTTTTTTCCAAATAAAACAAATTTTGAATTTACAGTTTTATTTAAATGAGGTATCTGGAGAGGATCCTCAATCTTATAAACGTGGTGTTTTTAATTATTTTAATGTTTTTTATTGATTTTTTATTATTAAGAGAGAAAATCATCCGGGATTATAGGTGGCAAGTGCAACGTGCAAATGGAGTGGAGTGAAATTCATCTGGTTTTAACTGTTTGTATTTACCATTTGTCTCTTTTTCCGCAAAACTTCTTCTCTTTACAGCTTAACCCACGTGGCTTTAATCCAGTTTTTTTTTTATTATTTCAGTTTTTATTTTATTTTTATGACAAAATTACCCTTGTGAATTTGTTTCTACTATTTTCGGCCAGTTTTGATTTTTTTGGTTTGGGGGAGCTTTTTTGTCCAAATTTTTTTGGTGAAGCCTTGAGACACTAAACTCTCCTTCTTGCTTTCTAACTGCTCTCCATAATTGCTAACTTTTAGAGGATAATTATCATGATTTTTTTTAATTACCATGTTTTGTTTCCAATACAGTTTCTGATAAGTTAAATTCTTTTTTACGTTTTTGTCCTCGATTTTGGGATTTTTTGGACTTTGATTGTGAAGAAAACAAAGGGACTTTTTTGGCATTTCCAAATGTTTCACCAAACTGACCTTCTCCCTTTATATATATGTATATATATAGATATAGATTAAATAGGAGATAACAGAAGACTAAACAAGTACTAAGTTTTGTACGGTGAATGAATAGGTGTCAAATTTTCAAGATAGTCACAAGAGTCCCGATGCACAAATGAATGCCAGAAGATTCGAACTACAAATGCACGTAGCAACTCCAAATGCTCCCATCGCACCAACAATTATGGTTCGAACACACGTAGCAATTCCGAGCGACAGCGAGAGAAACTCTCATATGATCATACACTAAATGATCATTCACTGCCACGCACTCTCTCTCTCGATCCGAACATGCCGATCGCACTTGATCAAAACAAGCTTTAAGGCCATTACCTCAATTACTCTGCGACAAGACCGTTTCCCCTCTGAACCATGTCGTCCTTCGACTCCTTCCCCAACGACGACGAATCCAACGACCTCCACAGCCACTCCCCCGCCGGCCAGCCCTTCGACGACGATGCCTACATGGCTCACGACCCCGGCCTTTCTTCCCATAACTACGACTCGTCGTTCAACCCTCCCACCCACCACGACGACTTCTCCCCCGCCGCCGTCGACCCTCCCCCTCCCCTCCACTCTGATTTCCAGGACGACGTCGTTCTCCCCGGTGGCGACGGCCACCACAACATTGATCAGCAGCAGCAGTCCCCCGAGGTGTACGGCTTCGGCATTTCCACCCCTAACCCGGAATTCGTGTCACCTTTTGATTCGGCGGTGCCCGAGGACAATGGCGTCGTGGGTGGCGGTGGAGGCATTGCTGATGACGACGGGGACATTTTCGCCTCCGGTGAGCCGGTACTGCCTCCGCCTGAGGAGATGCGGGAGGAAGGCTTTGCTCGCCGTGAGTGGCGTCGGTGAGCTCAGATCCTAATTTGTTAATTTGACCATATAATTATTAAAGATTCCGATTCTGAATGGAAGTTGTTCGCTTGCAAAAACAGAGCTTAATTATAACCATGACACTGATTATTTGATTAAGTTGGATTTAAAAGCTGTTTTATGATTAATAATGTTGTGCATGCATGGGATTAAGGGGCTTAAATAACATCTTGTTCTTATTAGTTTGGGGTCTGAATTAACGATGTTGAACTTAGTCCATGTATTTGGTAAGTGGGATATGAGGGTAAGTAAAAAAGTCGTCTTTACTGTTGGAGTTTTTGTGCGTGTAAATTTGAAATGGGGTAGCTTTGATTGATTTGTTTGCAAAATGAGCTTAGATCTTGACTGGATCATTGCATATGTGCGAATTCGTCTTTCCTTTTTTGATTGTTTTCGTTAGCAGATTCCGTTGGTATCGGAACTAATGGCAAGTAACAGACCATGATATTACATGGAGACAATGTCTCGTCTTTAAGAGGAACCTAAGATTCACTTCTGGTTCACTGGATAGAAACTAGATGTTGAATTGCCAATGGGTTCCAGGTTCCATGTTACCTAGGTATATTGCTTCTTTTGGGAATATGGGTTTCTGAATTAGGTATATTGCTTGTCGGTTTTGCTTTATATAATTATTTGAAACAAATGAGTTCAGAAATCACAATGTTTTCCCTTGCACTGATAAAAGTCATTGAAAATATTTTGATTTGACCTGTTGGCTCAATACTTGCAGCCTAAATGTCATTCATCTAGAGGAAAAGGAAAAAAGGGAAAGGGAGATGCGGAACCGGATTATTGAGGAAGCTGAAGAATTTAAGCGAGCCTTCTATGAGAAACGGAAACTCAATTGTGAAACTAACAAAGCTCACAACAGAGAAAGGGAGAAGGTAGTAATTCTAAAAACCCATCATGTTGTTCTACCTCTCCCGTAATCATAATTCTCTCACCCTCCCTCCCTCTCCCTTATTTGCTTGTACATGCATTCTTCGATCACCATCAGTGTTTCATATCTAAGACGTGAATTTGACTTTCTGTGCAGCTGTACTTGGCCAACCAAGAGAAGTTCCACAAAGAAGCTGACAAACATTACTGGAAAGCAATAGCGGAGCTGATTCCTCGTGAGGTTCCTAATATTGAGAAGAAGAGAGGGAAGAAGGATCCTGACAAGAAGCCCTCAATTGTTGTCATCCAGGGCCCAAAACCTGGTAAACCGACTGATCTTTCAAGGATGCGGCAGATTTTCCTGAAGCTGAAACAGAACCCACCGCCACACATGATGCCACCCCCACCTTCCAAAGATGGTAAGGATGCAAAGGGAGAAAAAGATGGAAAAGAGTCAAAGGATGCCAATGATACAAAAGATGCTAAGGGAGGAAAGGGCGCAAAGGATGCCAAGGAAGGAGGAATGGACGCAAAGGACGCCAAGGAAGGAGGAAAGGACGCAAAGGATGCCAAGGAAGGAGGAAAGGATGCAAAGGAAGCAAAGGAAGGAAAGGATGCGAAGAAAGGAAAAATTAATTCACCAACCGCAGCTGGAGCTGCAGCTGCAAGCGCACCTGTTTCACCTGCCAAGGATGTTACTGCCAATGGTACTCCCGGCTCATCAAAACCAGAGGCTTCAGCTGAACCAGAGGGTGAGCAACATTTGGAAACCACGCCAACTCCTGCGGAGTAATGACCCTTCATATTTTTACTTTTTATTTTTCAAGTTATCTTTGATTCTATTGCTTAGAAATTACTACGAAAGAATAAACAAAATCATTTGTCAATGATCCAGAGTCTGCAGCATGGAATGTACAAACTGCAGAGATTTTCTTCCTAACTTGCTCTAGAGTTTTGTAGGCTTAGTTTCTAAGGGAAATCAACTTCATCGAATTCAATTTTTCACATTTTTTTTTTTTTTGCATAAACTTGCATTCCCCCTTAGGGATAAGCTCATTCCCCCTTAGTGAAAAACATATCACATATCTTTGACCATACAAATTTCATAATTGGAACCGTTCAATTTCTTAATTTTCATTTGAAAGATCATCCCTACAACAAATCATTTCAATTGAAAATCATTTAGTCATTCAAATGAGTGAAAACACCAATTTCTTAATGATGAAGTGTTGAATGATGATAAACAAATACCAAATAGTTGTACAAATTATCCAAAAGTTGAAAACAATAAATGGCAACATAGTTTCAAACTGTGTATGACTGTCACACATAATCAATTACATCACTGCTTTATTTTATATGGAAAATAACCAAACAAATGCAAACTCAAAGAGTGATTATTTCATAATTTTGCCTGCAGTCAAGCAAGTCTTGTTCAGTTTTATGTCCTCCGGCGAACATTGACCGATTGGAAGGTTACTACTTGTAGTAGGGGAGAACACTATATATGGTATGACAGGCCCTTTATGCAAAGGGATCCTCATTTTTTTTCAAAAAATGGGGATTAGGTGTGGGGCTCACTCCAAATCGAACTTCAACGATCCGAACCATCTATTTTGTAAGTTTCGATTCATAGATCATCCTTGCAAAAATTCAATTCAATCCGAAATCATTTGCCAATTTAATTATCAAGATAAAATTTCATTGTTTCTTATATAACAAAGTATTTGTTCATTTCTTTGAACTCAATTAGATGTCTTAAACATTTCCGATTTGGCTAATATTTTGTAAGGATAATCTATGAGGTGCAACTTGAAAAATAGACAGTTCGAATCGTTAAAGTTCGATGTAATGTGGACCCCATAACTAATCCCCATTTTTATAAAAAAATGGGGATCCCTTTCCTTAAAGATTTTCTATGGTATGATGATAAGAATGAGAACAAAGATGATAGCATTTGGAACTGACCAGATTGACATTGGATTATCTAGATAATCCCTTTTGATCCCTGCAAGCCAACGCCTTAGCCAATGACGGTCATAATATCTATCCACATCGTTTGCGAGTTTAGAGTAAAGGAACGAGATACATTCAGTGTCATTGCAAAGCCTTCTGAACAAAAAAAAACAGTGTCCTCCTTGCTCAACTCGGTGTCCATAATTCCTTTCTGAATGAGACGGCCTAAATCTTTGGTAGACTTGATAAGCTGATTGAACATCGTGGCATAAGACAAAATGTAACGGGGCATCAGTGAACATTGTTCGTAGGCTATGAGGTTTCTGAAGAGAGATTCTGCGTTTGCTTGAATTTTCATCCATGGAATTTCCATCACTCCCTTTTTGAAGTTGAAAGTTATGTTCAACAGACATGTCTGCAGGGGTGCACATTTAAATTGAACTCCAATTTCCTCAAGATGTGTCACTGAGGCAATAGCAGTCCAGTATTCGTAACGCATCACCTCAGTGTCCTCATTCCACATTGATGATCCAACAAGCAATTCCCTTACGTCCTCATTCCTCGTTGATGATCCAACAAGCAAATCTCTTACATTGGTGAGTAAATGTCTAAATTGTCATGTCGCCCTTTGCTTATCCATAAATTTGTATCCTAAGTAATAAGTAATACCGGATTATTCATAATTTCGCAAGTTAGGTCCAAAGTAAGTTCATGTAGAGAATACTTGTCTGATGTTGTTGTGAGGTTGAATAAACAGTCAAGAACTTTCCACGGAAGCTGGTTTTCAAGCAGAAACAAGTCGTTTTGAACTCTCAACAACATCCCTGGCAGACTCAAAACACCATAAGGATCACGATCTGTTCGAGTGAAGATTTCTCTGGAGAGGGATCCTCGGACCTCAGCACAGCTCCCCAAGGGATTGACATTTTGGATGTGTAGTCGGGCTCTTGCTCTACAAGAAGAGGACAAAGTTAGTTCTGAAATGTGCATTTGTGGGACCTTAGGTATAGGCCTTGAGGCTCGAAATCAAAACTAACTAAGTGCTAGGCGTGCCACTACTATCTCAGTATAGCAGATGTAGAACAAGAGTGTTTTTAGTCGATTACTTGCGCCCCAAGTTACTCGGACTTCTTGTTATCAAAGGATTGTCGTGGACGAGTTAAGTCCACTTTAAGTTCTTTTTCTTGCCTTGTAAACAAGGACTTTCAGTTCATAGTCTTGTATGTTCGAATGAAGGGAGTCCAAATCCCCTTAAGTCATTTACTTGGTTCTTGATTGATTTTAATGATAACATATTCATTAAACTAACCAGATCCAGATACAAATGGAACTCTTATAATAGGAAAACTGATGGAAATAACTTGAATACATGTTGGAGAATACATTAAGCAATAGATATATAACTTTAGAGAACAAACAAAGAGCCTTGTGTAAGATTTCACCTTGTTTGGCAAGGTTGAACTTCTTGCAGTCATTTCTCTTTGAGATTAAAGGGTTTATATGCTAAAAATGGATGGATGGTAAACAAGTTTACACAAGGGAATCGATACTACGCCACTAAGGGAGGTAGCAGAGCTTTAAACTAGACAAAAGACGACTTTTATAGTGAATAATCTTGAAAATGACTGAGATTTGGGCTGATTACAGCTTTTGGATGCAAATCTGGCTTGAGAGCAGAGTTTGTATGTTTGTTTGTTTGATTGGTTGAGTGTCATTGTCTCTGGAGCCTCTTCCTCCTTTTATAGGCAGATTAGCCCGACTACAGTAGCTTTGTTCTTGCCCGAAAGCAACTGGAGGGTAGTGAGTCATCAACTTTTTGTTGGAAGTATGCCCACAAAGCCACTCATTTGATGTAATAGCTTTTTGGAATACTTAATATGTTAAACTTTTATATGTTTAACGGAAGGGCAATACTTATTGTTAATCACTATTTATTGAATCATGTGTTTAATCAATAAGAGAATCCAAGGGATGTATTTGACATAAGAGATAAGTGATCTAATGAGTTAGATTAAGGAGACCTTTCTCTTATGTTCATTCCTAAAACGTTCCTAGCCATAGGATTGCCAATTGGGCATTGACAATCCGCTAAGGTTAGTATGTGTTATGTTGACTCAAACGTGAGTATGAACTAGTCTCAAGTCATTTGGTGTTGGACACTAAGACAAACACATAGGTGCTCGAAAGAGTAATCGAGTACACTGAACTGCGATTAATGAGAGTTCAAACATACATGTCATGTACGAACTCTAAGGTTACAATATGCAAAGTAGTCCTTAGACCTGAGGCATCATAGATGTCTAATGGTTAGGTCCTTGATCTTTGATCATGACAAAGGCATTCCCTCGGATTGTCCACGGCATTGTTGGGGTCATGTGATCTAGTCATGTAGGCATATGAATGCACAACAAGGGATCTCTAACCTTCCATGGTGGAAGGAGTATACTCTAAAATATGATTCTAAAGTCTTTGGCCAAAGCAAATGAATATGACTAAGGAAGATGTTCCAAATCATATTCAAGGGAATCATATAAGAAAGTATCACATTGGATAGTAGACATGAAACAAACTATCACTTAAAACAATGTGGTTAAGAGTATTGTATTAGAGAAGGACCGTATTGCATTGTAATTGTAACTGGATAGGTTCTCCAACCAATTCTACTTAGCTTGGGTAACCATGACATACTGCTAGGTGTCACTCATGGTTTGTGGAAGCCCTATTGATTAGCAAACACTAATCATCAAAAAGGGAGAATTGAAATGTGGTTTCAATTCACAATCGATAGTTAAGAGTAACATCGCCCACTGCCTCGCTAATTGGAACCTAATGGATCGCACACCAAATAAGGATATATGTGAAGCAATTAAATGAAATGGATAAGCAATTAAATGGTTTAATTGAAGAATGGTCAAGATTAATTAATTAGTTAATTAATTATACAAAATGTTCGTATTGGGCTTTTAAGTTGGTTTTAGGGCTTCGGGGCCCAAAAGTGTTTTGGTCCACAAGGCCCATTATGTTTAAGTTGTATGACAACTAAAACAAAATGGGCAATAAGCCCAATAACCATATAGGCCAACCATTTAGGGTGAGGGTATGCAAGTTTGCCACTCACCTAAGAAATGAAGTATAAATTCATCTTTATAGCTTTGTTTTCAATTAGGGTTTTCTAAGCTACTTGGGGAAAGTTATCTAGCAAATTTACTTCCCTAAGTGATCCATTTTCATCCTCACAAATTACATCCTTGGTGAAGAGACATAGAGACATCAAACTTTTGGTGTTTTGGAGAACTAATCCTCAAATCCTCAAAGAAGCAAAGGAGCACTAAAAGGAGGAAAATCACAAGGAAGATCCAAGGAGCAAGGAGGTGACTTGAAGGCCCTCCACTTGGGTGAATCCCTTGTGTAATCAAGGATGAGCTTCAAGGGTAAAGAATCTCTAAATTCTTAATTATCTTTAATGTTGTTAAAGAGTCTTTTGGTTCACCATATACTAGGCTTTGAAAGTCATGGGTTTCATGAATTGTTTTTGGATGCATGCCTACTTTAAAGAGTTAATTGTTAGCATATGTATTCAAATGTTCATACATGTTCTTAGCTAGGACAAAATTTTTCCTTCACTTTTTACTTGTAATGCCACTGAAAAGTGTTCTTTGGCTGATAGTAGGTTAGTCTCCATCACTTGTCACTTCAATGGTAAACCCATGGCATATATCTGGCTGAGAAGATTTCCATTCGCCTTTGGGCTCGACGCTGGGCTTTGGGTGATACGCCCCGACCCTGATATTATTCGAATATCAGGATAGACACGTGCTGGCCGACACTCAAGGTGACGAAAGCCATTAATTGATTTAAAGAGTAATGATTAGAAGAAAATATTCATGAATAACATCAGAATTTAAGAGTAATTAACAAAGTTCAAAGAAGTGTCTAGAATGAACCAGACACAACTAAAACAAGATTTACAAAGAAAGAAATAGCATTACAAGATATCACACAAGTGGGTGATAGAGTGCTACTGGTAGGGGAATGCCTCGTACGTCAAGTCGTAGTCCTCGTTTCTATGACCTGAATGGGGGCGCAAAACAAAGGTGAGTGGACCAAGTTCATATGTACGATAATAGTGAAACAATTATCAAGATACTAACCCCCACAGTTTAATAATGAAAACTACTAACATAATAAGTGATGGATTTAATAAAAATCCTAGCATGCCAAATATCTCAAAAATCATATCGCGGAAATCAAAACAGTAAACGCATCATAAATCATCTCGTATAACGCGGTGTGCTGCTAGAAAGATCACTGAATAAATATAACTCCCGGCTCATTGCCTGCACCTAAGTCTCTGTGCCCGTAGCCAGAGATAACTCCCTCCCGGCCCAGTGCCTGTCTCCGTGTCCCTCAGCCTTTCGCTAGGGATTATTTCTCCCGGTCTACATGCCAACACCAGATCCTCGCCCCAGGCGGCATAGTGTCCACTAGGTACGCACAAATATTTACGTCTCTCGTAAATAACCACTTCATAGCATAGGTTACCGATCATCGTCTACACTATAAAGAGGGGTTCAAAAACATGTTCTAGCATCCTATCGTCACCTATCAGATAGTCTACCAGTTCATGGTTTTTATAGAAAATACGATATATATTAAAATATAGCTCAATATAGGCTAACAATTATTTCTCACTAAAACACGAGACGATAATCAATATATTTAATCAATAGGCTTCACATAAATCAAATTATAAATCCGTAGGCATGCTAATCATTTATGCAATTAAATTATTAAATCATGTAATTTTAGAAGGGGTCCACTCACAAATATTCCTTAGCAGAAGAGTCGCGCGAATAATGATATAGAATTTCTCCACTAGCAATATTACCTAAGAACAAGAATGTAATAATTAAATAAAAGGATTTTCTAAAAGTTTGGGTTACTAATAAAATAAGGGAATTGGGTTTGGATAGGTTTAGGGTTTTTAAGGGATTTTAGGAACCTAGATTTTGGGTTAAAATAGTTTAGGGTTAGGAAAAAGGGTTTGGGCATTAAGCCCAAACATATACTACAACACACACACACACACACCTAACAGCACACACACACACACACGGGCTGCTTAAAGCAGCCCACCCAAAACACCCATACAAGCACAAGGCCTTAAGGCCTCACTAACTGAAACACGGCTTTAAGCCCTTGATTAAAAACCGGCCCAAGGCCGAATCAAAACTAGGGCCCGAGCCCTTTGGGCTTTAAAACTAAATAACTAAAAATAAAAAAAAGAAAGGGTTAGGGTACTGGGCTTAGGCAAAACGGGCTGGAGGCCCGCGGGTCAGGAAATGGGAGAGGCCGGAGGCCTGGTGCCGAGGAAGAAGAAGGCCGGAGCTGCTACAGCTCCGGTCACCTAAAAACTATGGCTCCAAACTCCGATCTAAGTACAAATGAGAAGAACAAAGAGAGGGGAAGAGATTGCTACCTTCCAAATGTCGTAACTCGGTCGGAGGTGACCGGAAAAGTCTCCAAGGCCCACGGTTTCGCCGGAAAACGGGTGTGCTCACCCAAAACGTTCCCGAGGTAAAACCCGAACTGAAACAGGAAGAAAACTCGTCGGAGCTTTGCTCCGAGCCGTCTACCTCGCCGAGCAGGGGTCCCGGCTTCGTAGGAAGTCTCTCATGGTGGTGCTGGGGTCCTCGCGAGTCCAGGGAGAGGGATATACGAGAGTTTGAGGGAGAGAGCTGCACGGGAGAGTTGAGAGGGAGAGAGGTGAAGAAGAAGAAGGAGTTACGGGGTGGGGGTCAGAGAAACAAAGAAAAAGAAATGGGTTTGATGATTGACACGTGGCGGCTTAGGGGTGAAAATAACAACTTTCCAATATTTTAGGGGGTGGTTGTAACAATCTACCCCCCTTACAAAAAAATTTCGTCCTCGAAATTACAAATTACACGAAAAGAAAGGGATACTGGTTCTGCATTCATTCCTCTGTCTCCCAAGTAGCTTCTTCGATTGCATGGTTCCTCCACAGTACCTTTACCAAATGAATAACCTTGTTCCGTAACACCTTATCCTGCCTGTCAATGATAGCCACTGGTTCCTCTACATAGCTAACATCCGGATTTACTTCCAATGGCTCTGCCTGGATGATATGAGAAGGATCCGGTACATATTTCCGAAGCATGGAAACATGGAAAACGTTATGGATCTGTGATAACTCCGGTGGTAGCTCCAGTCTATAAGCAACTGCACCAATCCTCTCAATAATCTGGTAAGGACCAACATATCGAGGACTCAGCTTTACTCGCTTACCGAAATGAACAACACCCTTCCAAGGAGATAACTTCAAGAACACATAGTCGCCCACTGAATACTCACGATCCTTGGAGTGTTTGTCCGCAATACATTTTTGTCGATCCTGAGCTGCTTTCAAGTTCGCCTTAATCAAACGGATATTAGCGTTAGTGGTATCCACAATCTCTGGTCCCACCAACGGCCTTTCTCCTGCCTCTGTCCAACATAATGGCGTCCTACACGCCTTCCCGTAAAGTGCTTCAAAAGGCGCCATACCAATACTCGAGTGATAACTATTATTATAAGCAAACTCCACCAGCGGCAAATAGTTATCCCAACTACCTTTCCACTGCAAAACAGACACCCTCAACATGTCTTCTAAGGTTTGAATCGTCCGCTCGGACTGACCATCAGTTTGCGGATGATAAGCCGTGCTGAACAATAATTGAGTACCCATAGCGGCATTAAAGGCTTTCCAGAACCTCGAAGTAAATCTGGGATCTCTGTCTGACACAATGGAGACGGGTACACCATGCAAACGAACAATATTATCCACAAATAATTTCGCCAATTTCTCCAGTGAGTAGGTCTGTCGAACTGGTAAGAAATGAGCGGTCTTGGTAAGCCGATCAACAATTACCCAAATACCATCATACCTTGACGGTGTTCTAGGCAACCCGTATACAAAGTCCATAGTAATATCCTCCCACTTCCAAACTGGTATCGGAAGGTTCTGCATCAATCCCCCAGGTCTCTGCCTGTCTGCTTTAACCTGCTGACAAATTAAACATCTGCTCACATACTCTGCTACGTCCCGTTTCATCCATTCCCAATAGTATAAAGGGTAAATGGTACGATACAATTTAGTACTCCCTGGATGCATAGCATAAGCTGAAGTATGAGCCTCATCAAGAATTTCCCTCTTAACCGCTTCATTATCTTTAGGCACGAATAAACGATTCCCTTTCAATAACGCTCCGTCCTCACGGATGATGAACAGATCATTATCCCCTTTCAACACTTGTGCCTTTATTGCGTCGCATTCGGGATCAAGTTCCTGAGCTTCTATGACCATATCAACAAAAATAGGTCTAACCTGGAAATGTGCTAGCCAAGCTCCATGCTTACCTGGTTCCAAATTAACACCCATTTCTCGAAGAGAAAAAAGTAATGGAACGTGCATAGTCTGAAGTGATGCAAGCTGCTCATGATGTTTCCGACTAAGAGCATCAGCCACGGCATTAGCATGCCCAGGGTGGTACTCGATCGAACAATCATAATCACTGATAAGCTCCATCCATCTTCTCTGCCTCAAATTCAGTTCCTTCTTGGTGAACACATACTTAAGACTCTTATGATCCGTAAAAATACGGCATTTCTCTCCATACAAGTAGTGCCTCCAAATCTTCAAAGCGAAAATCACTGCTCCTAACTCCAAATCATGTGTGGGATAATTTCTTTCATGAGTTTTGAGTTGTCTGGAAGCGTAGGCAATAACCTTTCCATGCTGCATCAGTACACACCCAAAACCTGATAGAGAAGCATCAGTGTACACCTCAAATTCACCACTGTCATCAGGAAGAGCGAGAACAGGGGCTTGAGTGAGGTGTCGCTTAAGCTCCTGAAAACTTTGCTCACAATTTTCATCCCACACAAACTTAACACCCTTACGAGTCAACTTAGTAAGAGGTAGAGCAATTGCAGAAAAATTCTGAATAAATCTTCGATAATACCCTGCCAAACCCAGAAAACTTCTTATTTCAGTGACACTCTTTGGTTGTTCCCAGTTA
This sequence comes from Malus fusca, assembly GCA_035220775.1. Taxonomy (NCBI): domain Eukaryota; kingdom Viridiplantae; phylum Streptophyta; class Magnoliopsida; order Rosales; family Rosaceae; genus Malus; species Malus fusca. The sequence goes on along the minus strand of CM069075.1, from coordinate 31,110,763 downwards.
GATACTGCTGACACCTTTTGGGGATCCACACTAATTCCTTCAGCAGAAACTATGTGGCCAAGAAAACCAACCTGAGTCAACCAAAACTGGCACTTACTGAATTTGGCATAAAGCTGATCATCCCTCAAACGTTCCAGCACTAGTCTCAAATGCTTTCTGTGATCCCTCGCACTTTTGGAGTAAATTAAAATATCATCAATGAACACAATCACAAACTGATCCAAATACGGTTTGAAGACTCTGTTCATCAAATCCATAAATGCTGCAGGTGCATTTGTCAATCCGAAAGGCATGACACGAAATTCATAATGTCCATACCTCGTACGGAAAGCAGTTTTCGGGACATCATCCTCACGAATCCTCAACTGATGGTAACCCGATCGAAGATCAATTTTGGAAAATACCTGAGCACTTTTCAACTGATCAAATAAATCATCGATCCGAGGCAGAGGGTAGCGATTCTTCACCGTCGCCTGATTCAGTTGCCTATAATCGATACAGAGTCTCATCGATCCATCCTTCTTTCTCACAAAAAGAACAGGAGCTCCCCACAGGGGAAATACTCGGCTGGATGTAACCCTTGTCCACCAATTCCTGGAGTTGAATCTTCAATTCTCTCAACTCCGCTGGTGCCATACGATAAGGTGCCAAGGAAATAGGATTAGTACCTGGGAGTAAATCGATAGTGAACTCAATTTCTCTCGCAGGTGGCAATCCCGGTAAATCATCAGGAAATACATCAACGAAATCCCTTACCACCGGTACATCTTCAGGACGCAACGAAGGTTCATCCTTCACCACTACGTGGGCTAAAAATCCCACACAACCCTTATTCAGCAACCTTGTTGCTTGAATAGCAGAAATAATACTATTGGGGATGACACGTCGCTCACCCATTATTGTCACTGCTGGAAGTCCCGGCCGATTGAACGTCACAGTTTTCTCCCAGCATGCGACATTCGCTCGGTGCTTAGATAACCAATCCATTCCCAGAATGACATCAAACTCCGCCAGTTTGAAAGGAATTAAATCAACCTCTAAGTTCTCCCCTTCCACAATCACTGGTCAATTCCGATATTGCCATTGAGCATAAAATAATTCACCCCTTGGCATTTGAATCAGCATATCAAAACCTAGTGGCTGAGGTTCAGAAGGCATAAACCGAGCAAAAGATGAAGAAACAAAAGACTGTGTAGCACCCGGATCAATTAAAACTCTAGCCCAAGTATTACAAACAGGTAACGTACCGGTAATAACTCGAGGATCCTGATCAGCCTCCTGCTGAGTCATGGCATTTATACGTCCATGAGTCTGATACCCCGCATTATTGTTGCGACCACCACGACCTCTGGAATTACGTCCTGCTCTGTTCCCCTGACTACTGCTACCGGAAGATGTTCCTGCCTGATGCTGAGTTGAAAACTGAGTACTTCGGCTGTCACTTCCTCTGAAACTCTGACTACCTCTACCACCCAGCTGCGGATCTCTATTTCCCCCGAAGTTCTGATTAGTATTGCTACCATAGCTCTGACTACTACTGCCACTGCCATCATAGCTCTGACGAGCACCAACATTCTGAACTGGTCGATATCCACTGTAGTTCTGCCCAGAGGTAAAATTACCAGGAGGTGCTGAAGGACAATCACGAACAAAATGTCCGGTACCACCGCACCGGTGACAAACTACAGTAGTCATTCCACAACTCCCTCGATGACGTAACCCACACTGATTACAAACCGGATAAGTCGGAGTGAAATGACTGAAAGATCGCCTCGCTGACTCGCTGCCTGAGCCTTCGCTGGAAGACCCAGAACCCCGACCTGGTCGCTTAAAGGAAAAAGAATGTCTAGGGCCTACAGAACTGGAAGGGCCCGCGGATTCTCTGGTACTCCGCGACCGGAAATTTCGATTCCTATGGTTCTGACTCCGCTGCCTATTCTGTCTCTGAGGCTGGATCCAAGTCTGTGGCTGATCCTGCATCTCTGTATCCCACTTAGACTATTCTATGCTCAGACTTATTTCGATCACATCCTCATAGGTTCTAGGTCTCTGAGCAGCCACCAGTGTGCGGTACTCTTGATTCAGTGCAATTATCGCCTGCTCCATCTGTGCCTGAGGGTTATCATACGTCCCATCATGGTGTCTAGACAAACGCCTGAAAGTGCTGTCGAACTCTGTAATACTGAGATCACCCTGTCGGAACTCTAAGTATTCCTGCCCTTCCTCAGTCTGTAGCTGGGGCTTAGAAAATAAGCAATAAAACGTTTTCTGAAAGCAGCCCAAGTCATCCAAGAACCAGGTGGACGAGAATCCTTTGCTGTTTTCCACCAACTTCTAGCATCACCCTAGATAAAGAATCCTGCAGTACTCGCCCACTCATTTAGAGGACACTTCATAGCCTCTAAAGTATCCTCCATTTTCTCCAGCCACTGCTCAGCCTCCTGACCATTCCCCACAATTGTCAAATCAATAACTCCATGGCTTCTGGCAATCTCTAGGTACGTCCGATTCGGTCTATGACCCGGAAGAGCATTCATTAAGGCATTAGTAAACTGCTGAAGCCCCCCCATAATAGATGAACGAGTTCGTTGAGGCACATTCCCACCAGGATTAGCCATGATTCTGATAAGGACAACAACAAAATTTAGAAAGACAGATTTTTACCAAATTGGTGGAAAGAATTCCTAACCATGCTCTGATACCAATCTGACACGCCCCGACCCTGATATTCTTCGAATATCAGGATAGACACGTGCTGGCCGACACTCAAGGTGACGAAAGCCATTAATTGATTTAAAGAGTAATGATTAGAAGAAAATATTCATGAATAACATCAGAATTTAAGAGTAATTAACAAAGTTCAAAGAAGTGTCTAGAATGAACCAGACACAACTAAAACAAGATTTACAAAGAAAGAAATAGCATTACAAGATATCACACAAGTGGGTGATAGAGTGCTACTGGTAGGGGAATGCCTCGTACGTCAAGTCGTAGTCCTCGTTTCTATGACCTGAATGGGGGCGCAAAACAAAGGTGAGTGGACCAAGTTCATATGTACGATAATAGTGAAACAATTATCAAGATACTAACCCCCACAGTTTAATAATGAAAACTACTAACATAATAAGTGATGGATTTAATAAAAATCCTAGCATGCCAAATATCTCAAAAATCATATCGCGGAAATCAAAACAGTAAACGCATCATAAATCATCTCGTATAACGCGGTGTGCTGCTAGAAAGATCACTGAATAAATATAACTCCCGGCCCATTGCCTGCACCTAAGTCTCTGTGCCCGTAGCCAGAGATAACTCCCTCCCGGCCCAGTGCCTGTCTCCGTGTCCCTCAGCCTTTCGCTAGGGATTATTTCTCCCGGCCTACATGCCAACACCAGATCCTCGCCCCAGGCGGCATAGTGTCCACTAGGTACGCACAAATATTTACGTCTCTCGTAAATAACCACTTCATAGCATAGGTTACCGATCATCGTCTACACTATAAAGAGGGGTTCAAAAACATGTTCTAGCATCCTATCGTCACCTATCAGATAGTCTACCAGTTCATGGTTTTTATAGAAAATACGATATATATTAAAATATAGCTCAATATAGGCTAACAATTATTTCTCACTAAAACACGAGACGATAATCAATATATTTAATCAATAGGCTTCACATAAATCAAATTATAAATCCGTAGGCATGCTAATCATTTATGCAATTAAATTATTAAATCATGTAATTTTAGAAAGGGTCCACTCACAAATATTCCTTAGCAGAAGAGTCGCGCGAATAAGGATATAAAATTTCTCCACTAGCAATATTACCTAAGAACAAGAATGTAATAATTAAATAAAAGGATTTTCTAAAAGTTTGGGTTACTAATAAAATAAGGGAATTGGGTTTGGATAGGTTTAGGGTTTTTAAGGGATTTTAGGAACCTAGATTTTGGGTTAAAATAGTTTAGGGTTAGGAAAAAGGGTTTGGGCATTAAGCCCAAACATATACTACAACACACACACACACACACCTAACAGCACACACACACACACACGGGCTGCTTAAAGCAGCCCACCCAAAACACCCATACAAGCACAAGGCCTTAAGGCCTCACTAACTGAAACAGGGCTTTAAGCCCTTGATTAAAAACCGGCCCAAGGCCGAATCAAAACTAGGGCCCGAGCCCTTTGGGCTTTAAAACTAAATAACTAAAAATAAAAAAAAAGAAAGGGTTAGGGTACTGGGCTTAGGCAAAACGGGCTGGAGGCCCGCGGGTCAGGAAATGGGAAAGGCCGGAGGCCTGGTGCCGAGGAAGAAGAAGGCCGGAGCTGCTACAGCTCCGGTCACCTAAAAACTATGGCTCCAAACTCCGATCTAAGTACGAATGAGAAGAACAAAGAGAGGGGAAGAGATTGCTTCCTTCCAAATGTCGTAACTCGGTCGGAGGTGACCGGAAAAGTCTCCAAGGCCCACGGTTTCGCCGGAAAACGGGTGTGCTCACCCAAAACGTTCCCGAGGTAAAACCCGAACTGAAACAGGAAGAAAACTCGTCGGAGCTTTGCTCCGAGCCGTCTACCTCGCCGAGCAGGGGTCCCGGCTTTGTAGGAAGTCTCTCCTGGTGGTGCTGGGGTCCTCGCGAGTCCAGGGAGAGGGATATACGAGAGTTTGAGGGAGAGAGCTGCACGGGAGAGTTGAGAGGGAGAGAGGTGAAGAAGAAGAAGGAGTTACGGGGTGGGGGTCAGAGAAACAAAGAAAAAGAAATGGGTTTGATGATTGACACGTGGCGGCTTAGGGTTGAAAATAACAACTTTCCAATATTTTGGGGGGTGGTTGTAACATCGGGCAAGTCTCCTTTAATTAGGCACTCTTGGGGTTTACCTTCATTTAAGCCCAATGTTCAAATATTAACCCAAACACGATCTTTATTCATCATGCATGCTCGGATAACTTGTATAATAAAGCAACCATCGACCACCATCATTTCTACAAACTGATCGCTACTCAGATGATCAATCTTTTGGTCATAACAGCTACGAAGAAACTCTTCTCCGCTTCTAATTTTTTTGACAAACTTCACCAAACTGGTGTTTGGAGTTGGTTTGCGATCGAGGAGGCGTTGCAAATTTCGTAGCTTAATTTGTTCCATAGCTTGCAACTTTTTTCCTCCGTGGTGATACGGCTCGATTGAAACCACTTGTGGTACAAAAACATTTTCATTGTGCCTGACAAGTTTATTAATTGACAAGTGTTAAATTTATGAATAAAATTTTTAAGGAGGATTGAGTTTATAAACACATATCAATCAATGATTTTTTTTTTTTTTTTTTTTTTTTTGTCAAGGGGAATATTTTATTATACATCAAACACACACTTACAAACAAACAAAGGCTCAACCTTACACTTATAAACAAACAAAAAAAGGACCTGAAAACAAAGAAAAAACAAAAAGTGAGCCCAACAACAATAAAGCCCAAAAAACAACAGAACTTCCAAGAAGCATCCACTGCTTTCTCCACCACCAATCCGAGAAGCATCCAGCCATCCGATTCTCTGTCCACCACTGATCATCACCTCCTCAGACGTCACTTGTCCACAACCATAAGCAAGAGATAGTCAACAACCAAGAGAGAGAAGCCAACCACTTGTATGAAGCTCTGAGAAATCCCTGAGCGACACTGTCACACCCCAAATCGATATACGTCCAAGATCGACGCGTGACGTCACCTAACATCTGTATATCTAACAGATCTCGCCTTCGAGATATGTACAATGCATAACTCCAGATCCAACTGCGTAATAATTTTTCATATGCTTTATGGTTGCATCTAACCTCCTCGTTAGACTGCTTACGTACCCTAAACAGGGATCAAGCCATTCGTAGTTCATCGTTTCACTACACTTGAACATTCATCACATAAACCACCATGTCTCAACATAATACACAATTCAACGCATGCAGCATCTCAAGGAACAAACGACAAAGTGCAATAATAATCTCTAGTCACGTTGGTCAACGGGTCTAATCATAATCATAACAATTACATCCAATAACATCCAATAATCACACCCAATAATAACACGTACAATACATTGAAATGCAGGGTTAAAGCGACATAGTTCGGCCGAAGCCTACATCTCTGAAGCTGAAAACAAATCCAATGAACCAACAAGTAAAATGATAACTCAACGAAATCCATCAACATCGGGTTCTAAACCACTCAACGGAACCAAGACACCAAAGGGATTTCGAACCACTCAACGGAATCCAAACCAGGATACGATTCCGGACTATCACTCAACGGAATCCAAGTAGATACGATTCCGAATTATCATTCAAAGGAATCGCAGAGTACAATGCATATAGAACCACTTAATGAAATACAAGCTGGATACGATTCTGGACCATCGCTCAACGGAATCGCGAAATATAAGAGATTCCAGACCATCACTTAACGGAATCCGAACTAGGATACGATTCCGGACCATCACTCAAAGGAATTGCCAAATACAATGCATAACGAACCACTCAATAAAATCCAAGGTAGGAAACGGTTCTAGACCATCACTCAACAGAATCATGGAGTATAAGGGATTCTGAACCATCACTTAACGTAATCCAGACGGAGCAGGGAACCGGACCTCTCAACGGAACCCCAACAGATACCCAGTTCCGGATCACTCAACGGAATCGAGTGGAAGGCCAAGGGATATAACAACGGCTCGAAGAAACAATACAAGAACCAAGTACTCAATTTAGAAGGGTTGAACGAGACAAAAAGTGAAATAAGGAAACAAGTGTCGAAGCAACAAACCTCATGACAATGGGTTAACGGTCCACTACTAGCCCTCACATTTCATCACATCAAGCCAATCATACAAATCAAATCACACATTCCAGGTATGACAACTCCCACGAAACATATGAAAACTCCCACGAACTGCCAGAAACCCTTGATTTGGGTGTTCTTGATTCAATTCCAAAACAGCTATGTTGCCCCCAAACTTGTTTGGGCTTTGTTCCTGGGCTCAAGAGGATGCTATTGGTGGCGGAGATTGAATGAAAACGTTTAAAAATGATGGATCGAAGGCATGGGTCGTCGCACCCATCAGTGCTGTTTTCACAAATTCCAAGCCAATGTTCATCAACTTTGGGGTGGAAATGGTAGAGGGGAGGTTAGGTAGGTGTTTGGTAGAAGTGGTAAGCCGTGAATTGCCGGAAGAATGGGCGAAAAACCCGTCAGAAATTGTTCTCTACGTGGGTCGGGTCGCGGGTCTTCAAAGGGACCACATTCCCTCATTTTTTTTTCCTTTCCCCTCTCTTCTTTTGTTTCTGATTGGTCCTTTTCCCCAATCATTTCCCTCATTTCTCTCATTTCTCTTCTTTTCCTTCCATCACAGTCGTCCATCTCCCTTATTTCTTTTCTTTTCCTTTCATCCCAGCCACACACGTGGCAATTCCTTTGCTCCAGAAAATCTGGAGTCTTCTAAATGAGAGCCAAATTACAAAAATGTCCCTAACTTCAAACGTTAATAACTCTTTCGTCACAACTTCATTTCACAAACGGTTTGCGTCTACGCGTTCGTGAGATCGAGCTCTATTCAAAAAATAAATTGTGACCTCGAAAGGTTTACAAATTTTAAATAAATAATTTTCAAACTTCAAACTTTGTAACTAGTTTAATTAAAATCTAAATTCAAATAAATTGATATAAATTCTCGAAAAATAATATAAAATCTTAATAATACAAATACGTAGATTATAACAGTGAAATCCAGGAACGGGATTTCACAGAAACTGCCGAAAACAGCAGACAACAAGGAGAACGTGGTGGTGTTGGAAACACCCGAGTCGGTGAAAGCGTCGGAACATTACACACGAACTCAACAGAAAACATGGCTAAAGATCGAAGCAAGGAAGAGCCAGGAAGAGGTATACCTGCGGGGTTGAGTAATTCGATAGGCTGGATTGAAAAATTGGGAGAACCACCAGTAGATGCAAGGAGAAAAGAAGGAAAAGAGAGAAAAGATGACACAACAACCGACCCCAACTGAAACTATAGCTCGTGCCATCGAAGATGTTTAGATCTGAAGGTGTCACATAAGGAATGGGAATGATTCTCACTTCAGAGAGAAGAGCTCACAGATGAAAGCAAACACAAAATAATCGCAAAAGATTAAAACTTGGACTCCCTATTGCACCAACAATTATGCTTCCCTCAACAGTCTCACACGTAGCAATTGAGAGAGATAAACTCTCATGTGATCATCCACTGCCAAGCGCTCTCTCTCGATCGAACACGCCGATCTTACTTAATCAAAACAAGCTCAAGGCCATAACTCCAATTACTTTAAGGGGGTGTAGTCAAGGACGAAGCCAAAAATTTAACTAAAAGGGGACACCTTAAAAAATTTGAGCTCCTTTTTTAGACAAATAAAACTAGTTCTTTTACAAATGTTGAAAAAATTAATTACAAGATGCCTAATTTTATTACTCTATTGTCTAATTTTGTCTTTAATTGTTGACAATCTAATGCTCATTTATACTAATTAACCAAATACATGCAACTCAACAAGATTTAGACATTAGTGCATGAGAAAAATATAGAAGATGGGGGGCATTTAAAAACTAAAAGAGGATTTTTACTATTTTAATATGATTAATTGAATAATCTGCAAAGCAAAAAAAATGGAAATGATTAATTGAATGATTTGTAATTTTTTTAAAAAAGGGGATGAGAGGGGGCATGTGCCCCCACTGGGCCTTACCTCCCTCCGTCCACGGGTGTAGTCAATATAGTTTTCTCAGGATTTTAATATATTGTTTTTCAATGACAGATTTCAAAGGATTTTAATAAATTTTACAATTGTTTTGGATTTTAGCAGATTTGTATGGATTTCTATTATAGATTTGTATGAAGTTTTTTCATAGATTTCTTAGGATTTTTTTGGATTTCCTAGGGCAATTAGGGACACAACCCAATGTTCTGTAGGCGTGGGTGCAATTTTTCTTCTTCCTGATTTAAGGAAAAAAAGATAAGTACTTAATCTCATTGCAATGCTACTTTATTCAAAATCCGAAACCCAAAATCTATACAACGATAGCTGATTTTCACTTTCATTACATCTGCATACAAATACAAGTGGAATTTGCTCGATGATTGTCCCTTATTTACTCGAAAGTGCAACATTTGTGTTTTTGTTTTTTGTTTTTTGTTTTTTTAAAGGTTTGCACCTACACCGCCAACAACTTTCAGAACACATTTCATTGCATATAAGGCGCAATCCGTTCTGGCATATATTTACACTGCATATCAACGGAACACCTCCAAACTTCCTACTGCATTATGAACTGTTTCAGCTCCTAATGCCAAAAATAGCTACTCATTGCACTAACATATTCAGTTGGACTAAACAAGTCCCTGTGACCCAACGGAGCACTTCCACGCGGTACAGGAGATGAAATTGGATGAGGAGATCCTGAATTTGTCTCACTTATTCTATGCATCTCAGTTTCCAATTCTGCACTTCATCAGTGAGTCTGCTAAATGTTTCAGCAAGGGCCATTCAATTATAAATATAGTTTGCAGTCATAGTCAAACTTCTGCTATATAAAAGCTACAAGGAAATCATAAATTAACATCAATTGAATTGTTGTCTAGCAATTCATCATCATTTTCTCGACTGATAAATGCTTTTCTTGTCCTTAACTAGAACCAGTTGCCTATGTATTGCTTATTTATTCAGCATACTGCAATGTACAAACCAAAATGAATTACATGGGCAGCACACACAAGGAGAAAGTATTACCAATCACTGAAGCAGTTGAGTGCGTCACCTGACCTAACTCGAAGGTGCTCTTATTAGAACCTTTGCAGGTTGCAGTAGTCCCCCAATATGATTCCCATATGCTTCTTCGAGGCATTTAATCAAACAACTTGGAGGAGGCCAAATATGCATAGTACCCACAAAAGTGGAAAGCGGAACTGGAAATGCAGGGACTCACAACACAAAGATAAATTGTGATTCCCGTTTCAATCAACAACCACAAGTTCATTTTCGAAACATACAACGCAGGAAAAAAATGATTCAAAGTTCGGAAGAATTGAAAAGAAAATTTTCAAGGTCTGGATGAAAAATCATACCTGAGACATTTCAGAGAATCAACTCGATTGGAGTCGGAATGACGTTGTACTGAGCAGAGAGATCAGAAGCCAAATAATGTCGGACGCTTTTTTCTGCTCGATATGAGCATCGGTGAAAATGACAGTAGCTTGACAGATAGATGGAATGGCATGTTCATCTTCGTCTGGCGTGAAAAGAAATTAGAGGGGTTAAGATTGGATTTTGGATGGCATTTGGTATTTATACCACCTCTTTCAAATCCATCAAAATCCTTCACCTAATAAAATCCTACTAAATCTTTGAGATTTTGACTGTACCTATACTCATATAGATTTTTTTAAATCATAATTGACTACCTCTAGATTTGGATGGATTTTCAAAATTCTTTTAAATCCTAATTTAATTACATCATAATTTCATAATATTTTAAAATCTCAAAAATCTTAATTGACTATACCTAAATTTCAAATTCTATTAAAATCATATCAAATCCTATTTTGACTACCCAAACTCTGATCCTCATTTTTAAACTACGGAAACACCATTTCCCCCCCTGAACCATGTCGTCCTTCGACTCCTTCGCCAACGACGCCGAATCCGACGACCCCCACTGCCACTCCCCCACCGGCCAGCCTTTCGACGACGATGCCTACATGGGCTAAAGACCCCGGCCTCCCTTCCCTAGACTACGATTCGTCGTTCAACCCTCCCACCCACGACGGCGACTTCTCCTCCTCAGCCGTCGACCCTCCCCCTCCCCCCACTCTGATTTCCAGGACGAGTCATTCTCCCCGGTGGCGACAACAACCACAACAATTGATCAGCAGCAGCAGTCCCCCAAGGTGTACGGCTTCGGCATTTCCACCTCTAACCCGGAATTCGTGTCACCTTTGATTCGGCGGTGCCTGAGGACAATGGCCTCGGCAGTGGCGGTGGTGGGGATGATGGTGACGGGGGCATTTTCGCCGCCAATATGTCGGTGCTTAAAATACACTACAAAATCTTTCTAATTCTCTCAAATTCCTCAACTTTTCCAAATTCTTTAAATTCAAATTCAAATTCAAATTTAATACGCAAGCATGAGATTAAGGGGCATAATAACATTTTTTTTTTTTAATTTGATTTCTGTATATGTGATTCTGCGTTCATTATCAGTTTGGGGTCTGAATTAATGATATTGAGCTTTGTCCCTGTATTTGGTGAGTGGGATATGCGGGTAAATCGTATTTACTGTGATTTATTTGCTTGCAAAATGAGCTCAGATCTTGACCGGATCATTGCATATGTACTAATTCGTCTTTCCATTTTTTATTGTTTACGTTAGCTGATTCCGACCGTTGGTATACGAACTAATGGCAGGTAACAGACCACCATTTAAGATGGATTACAATGACTCTTCTAGTCTTTAAAAGGAACCTAATATTCACTTCTGGTTCACTGGATAAAAACTAGATGTTGTTGAATTGCCAGTGGATTCCATGTTAGCTGTGTATATTGCTTCTTTCAGGATTAAGGGGTTCCAAGTGCTAGCGTTTCCCAGATTCCATTCCATTGTACTATCGTACTAGGCTATGCAACATTTTTATACTAATTTTTTCTATTGCGATCACCCAATCCTGTAGATTTTCGTACCTTTATGGTTAAACCAACGTTGGAGTTCCTTGTATGGTTGGCCGAGAGCCTGAGAACATAGTGAACTCCTGGGTCTCTGCATTATTGGTTTTACTTGTTAGATGGTTAACCAAACGAGATAATGAAAGCTTGTTGGTTTTGCTTCTTATAATTATTTTAAACAAACGAGTTCAGAAATCACATCTTTTTTTTTTCCATTGTTTTCCCGTACACTGATAAAAGCATTGAAAATATTTTGATTTGACCTGTTGGCATTAATACTTGCAGCCTAAATGTCATTCATCTAGAGGAAAAGGAAAAAAGGTAAGGGGAGATGCGGAACCAAATTATCGAGGAAGCTGAAGAATTTAAGCGGGCCTTCTACGAGAAACGGAAGCTCAATTGTGAAACTAACAAAGCTCACAACAGAGAAGGGGAGAAGGTAGTAATTCTAAAACCCATCATGTTGTTCTACATCTTCCGCAGTCCTAATTCTCTCACCCTCCCTCCCTATCCCTTGCTTGCTTGTACATGCATTCTACGATCACTATCAATGCTTCATATCTATGACGTGAATTTGACTTTCTGTGCAGCTGTACCTGGTCAACCAAGAGAAATTCAAAGAAGCTGACAAATGATTCCTCGTGAGGTTCCTAATATTGAGAAGAAGAGAGGGAAGAAAGATCGTGACAAGCAGCCACCAGGGCCCAAAGCCTGGTTAACCGACTGATCTTTCAAGGATGCGGTAGATTTTCCTGAAGTTGAAACCGAACCCTCTGCCACACATGATGCTGCCCCCACCTGCCAAAGATGGCAAGGATGCAAAGGGAGAAAAAGAAGGAAAGGATGCAAAGGATTCAAAGGATGGAAGGGATACAAAAGATGCAAAAGGAGAAAAGGAGGAAAGGATGCAAAGAATGGAAAAATTAATTCACCAGCCGCAGCTGCAAGTGCACCTGTTTTATCAAAACCAGAGGCTCCTGCTGAACCAGAGGGTGAGCAACATTCGGAAACCATGCTAACTCCTGCAGAGTAATGATCCTTTATTTTTTATTTTTTTTTGCTCTTTACATTATCTTTGAGTCTAATGCTTAGAAATTTACTATGAAGAAGAAGAGTAAACACAATCAGTCTGCAGAATGGAATGTACAGACTGCAGAGTTTTCTTCCAAACTTCCTCTAGGGTTTTGCCGGCTTTCCTTCGTAAGCAAAACCACCTTCATCGAATTCAATGTTGTCTCATTTATTTTTTGAATAACGTATCTTTGACCGTACAAATTTCATAATCGGAATCGTTCAATTTCTTAATCTTCATTTGAAGATCACTCCTAACAAAAAATCATTTCAATTGGAGATTATTTAGTAAATGTATAGAACAAATCAACGTTATAGATACCAATTAATATATTCATGATAAACTGTTGAATGATGATAAAAAAATACCAAATAGTTATACAAATTATCCAGAAGTTGAAAGCAATAAATGGCAAGGTAGTTCCAAAATGTATGACTGTCACACATAATCAATTACAGCACTACTTTATTTCATAACTTTGCCTGCAGACACACAAGTCTTTGTTGAATTTTTTGTCCTCCGGCGACACATTGACTGATTGGAAGGTTACTACTGTTGCTTGTAGTAGGCGAGAACACTATATATGGTCTGCAGGGTGGTAAGAATGAGAATAATGATGACTGCATTTGAGACTGACCAGATTGACGATGGATTGTATAGGTAATCTCTTTTGATCCCTACAAGCCAACGCCTTAGCCAACGATCTCGATTATAGAAATACACGTCCAAGGAGAGTCGAGAGTAAAAGAAGGGGATGGATGCAGTGTCAGTGCAAAGCCTAGTAACCAAACAAACAGTGTCCTCCTTGCTCAACGTGGTGTCTATAATATCTTTCTGAATGAGAGAGTCTAAATCTTTGGTAGACTTGAGAAGCTTATTCAACAGCATGGCATAAGACAAAAAGTAATGGGGCTTCATTGAACACCGTTCGTAGGCTATGAGGTTTCTGAAGAGAGATTCTGTGTGGGCTCCAATTCTGATCAGCGGAATTTCCATCACTCCATTTTCCGCGTTGAAGGTTATGCCCGACAACTCTGTCTCCGAGGATGCACATTGAAATTTGACTCCAATCTCCTCAAGATGTGTCACTGCGGTAATAGGATCCCAGAATCCATAAGGACGGTTCTCATTCCTCGATAATGATCCAACAAGCAAATCTCTTACATTGTCAAGTAAATGTCTGAATAATTGCCATGTCTCCCTTATATTACCCTTAATTACTAACATTAACTGGACCTTCTCTATTTTATGCATAAATTCGCAAATTAAGGCCCGAGTATTTATATGTAGAGAAGGCTCGTATGATGTTGTTGTGAGGTTGAATAAACAGTCGAGAACTTTCCCAGGAAGCTGGTTTTCAAGCAGGAACATGTCGCTTTGAACTATCGACATCATCTCTGGCATACTCAAAACATCATGATATCTGCAAATCGAACTTCTTCTGCACATAAGTTCTAAAATAAAGCAACCATCGACCACCATCATTTCTACAAACTGATTGCTACTCAGATGATCAAACTTTTCATCATAGCAGCTACGAAGAAACTCTTCTCTGCTTCTAATTTCTTTGACAAACTTCACCAAACTGGTGTCTGGAGTTGGTTTGCGATTGAGGAGGCGTTGCAAATTCCATAGCTTAATTTGCTCCATGGCTTCGAACTTTTTTCCTCCGTGGTGATATGGCCCGATTGAAACCACTTGTGGAACAAAAGCATTTTCATTGTTCCTGGGGAAGCTTTGTTCCTATCTGGGACGCCAATAGTTCGTCTTCATTGTTTTTGTTTCCGCTCAAAGTTTGGTTACCCGCATCACTTGTTTCTATCTCACGTCTCTCTCCCTCATTTCTTACTTGAATTACGAAGTGATCACCGTTTGCATTGTTGCTCTCTTCAGTTGAGTTCGTCATTGTCAACTCTTTTCAACTCCAAACACGACTCACCTAATCAAGTATTATATATTAACAAGAACAAAAATTACAAATAGTGTCAATACATTCATTAATTAAACTACCAAATTTATTATTGGAACCATACAGAAATTTTATAATGTTAGGTTTGTTTAATGTATTTATTGAATAAATAATAATCCACCCAATATGGAAGATGGATTATACTAATGTCTCTTTAGTAATATTCCTTTTTCTAATTACTGGAAAATAAATTAAAAGATATAGAATATGTCAAGGAGGATGGGTTTGGCTTAACCTCCAAACCTCCATCCTTCAAACAAATCTCTCCCTACGAGTTCGATTCTAGCAAGGTGTAGGTGAGAGAACTACGTCGGTTTGATTTTTATTTCTAGCACAAAGTACGTAAGCAATCTAATTGGGCTAAACGCAACCAAATCCTACAAGTAGTGACGTTTGTGCTAGCGAACAAAGAAGTCTTATAAGAACGAAACGGTGGTCTGGAAGTTGCTAATTCCGCTAAATCATAACCTAACCGAATTCCATTTAATATACATGATTTTCCAGCATATAGTATAATGAAAAATAGAAAAAAAGGCAGAAATTTCATACTAATAATGCCTCTAAATCTTATATTTATAGGCAGTTGGTAGGAAAACTTACCAGGATGATCCAAGAGATGATTATATATTCAGGCTGAGAAACTTATGAGGTCGAATGAAGAATTTTTCGGCCCCCTCCCTCCCACAGAGCATACATAGGTCTATACTTCTAGTCCCAGATTAGTGTAGAATGTGAGGAAGAAACACTTTCTACTGTGCACTACCTTTTTCTAGTGTTGCTTTGGTTGTTTGCTTCGTTGTAAGCTTTCGGTTTCCTTTGACATCTTTGTCCGGTGAATGAATTTTCCAGTTTTCCAAAACAAAAAAAAAAAAACAAAAAAAAAACATTTTCTACTGTGCTGACACTGTCAACCATAAGTCAATTGACCTTTTCTAGTGTTGCTTTGGTTGTTTGCTTCGTTGTAAGCTTTCGGTTTCCTTTGGCATCTTGCCCGATGAATGAATTTTCCAATTTTTCAAAAAAAAAAAAAAAAACACTTTCTACTGTGCTGCCACTGTCAACCATAAGTCAATTAACTTGCAAGTACTTTTACACTACTTCATTTCATAAAATTCTTTCTATTTGCCCCCACAAAAGAAAAAAGAAAAAAGAAAACAAAAAACTCTAACCACGTACTCACGTCTCTCTTGCTTTACTCTCACTTTTTTGCCCCTTTCATTTCTTTTTCTTTTTCTTCTATTGGTATTTTGTCTGGTGGTCCTGGTTTTCATTTAATTGATTGTGAAATAAGCTTCGGTTTTCACCGTTTCATTGCGTTGTGGGAAATTTTATTCAAAACCACAGATTTTATCTTATGAAATTTAGGTTAAAATTAATAGATTTTTTTACGATATATTTATATGAAGGAGTTGAGGGAATAAATAGTATCAATTTCATCGTCTACAAGATTCAAATATAAAATATCTTACTTCCAAGTGAATATAATAAAGTGTAGACCTTGTTCTAGTTTCTAAAGGTGATGTTTGGTTTGCGATCGAGGCGGCGTTGCAAATTTCATAGTTTAATTTGTGAATTCCTCCTGCAGTATGTGAAGGGGTTTAGGGAATAAATTGTATTAAGAGATTTTAGGTTTGATTCTCGTTAAAAGCGAATGTAAATGACATTATTGTTAGCTCATTATTCAACTTCCTTTCTCTTAGTGTAGATAATATAGTTAAAATAAAATTAAAAAAAAAAAAAAAAAAAAAACCTCTTCATCCATAAAGATCAAACTTAAAATATCTTATTTATAAAATGAAAGACAAAAAAGTGTAGACCTTTCTCTAGTTTCTAGAGGCGACGTTTCGTTTATATCGAGTCGATAACTTAATTTGTTCCATAGTACAAATAGTTTTTATGAGATTTATTTAAGACTATATTATGTACACTCAAGGTTCTAAAAAACGCTAGGCGCTAGTCGGGCGGCGGGCTAGCGCCTAGTGCCTAGGCGGCTAGGCGGCGCCTAGGCGGCTAGGCGGCGCCTAGGCGGCTAGGCGGCGCCTAGGCGGATTTAGGTAAATTTCTTGTATATCTTGTAAATAAGTGCATATTGACATCTAAAAAAAAAACTATACTTGTATGGATAATAAAATAATGATAAAATGCAAATTAGGTACACTATTTCCATAAGTATTGGACGAACTTGTAGTAAATCCATTATTTGCAAATTAGATACACCATTTCCATAAGTATACCACCATGAAACCAAAACAGAAAAAAGCACACAAGTAATAAAAAATAAATAAAAAAAAACCTCCTATGACCGCCTAGGGCCGCCTAGGCCCAACCCGATTTTTCCGTCCGATTTTCCCAAAAACGCCTCGGTTGCTAGGCGCCCAGAGCCTAGGCGGCCGCCTAGGGCGTTTTTTAGAACACTGTGTACACTAAGTTAGTGGGCTTTTGGTGTCAGATTTTCAATACTCTGGGTAGTGGACTTTCAGATATTAAGGCACGTAGGAAAAAAAAAGTATGTGCTACATTATACCGCACTTGTATTATTTTTTAATAAAGATAAAGCTCACTAATACACGTAAATCTTATTTTTGTTAAAAATGTGATAAGCGTATAATTTAAGAAAAAATAATCACATAAAGTTAGAAAAAAAAAAGAACCTCATGAGCATTATAAATGCATGTAATTCTGGATTTGTAAATATAAAAACTAGCGTTTGTGAGTTTAAATCTTTTGCACTCATTTTGTGTGTGGTCTCTATTGTTAATTGACACGCTTTAATTTATGAATAAATCTTTAAGGAGGGTTGAATTTATAAACATATGCCAATCAATGATATAAACTATAAAGAGATAGCACACAAAATAAGGATTAGAACTTGTACTCCCTATTGCACCAACAATTATGCTGCCAATTGAGAGAGAGAGAGAGAGAGAGACTCATATGATCATCCACTGCCACGGGCTCTCTCTCGCGATCCAAACACGCCGATCTCACTTATTAATCAAAGCAAGCTTGCTATACCTAATAGTTTTACAAATTATTCAGAAGTTGAAAAGAATAAATGGCAAGATAGTTCCAAATTGTATGATCGTCAATATAATCAATTACAGCACTACTTTATTTCATAGCCTTGCCTGCAGTCACGAAAGTCTTGTTGAGTTTTATGTCCTCCGGCGAGCATTGACCGATTGGAAGGTTACTGCTTTTAGTAGGCGAGAACACTATGTAAGATCTGCGTGGCGGTAAGAATGAGAATTATGATGACCGCATTTGAAATTGACCAGATTGACGATGAATTGTATAGATAATCCCTTTTGATCTGTGCAAGCCAACGCCTCACCCAACGATCTTCATAGTATTCATACATGTGCCAGGCGAGTCGAGAGTAAACGAACGAGATGGATGCAGTGTCACTGGAAAGGCCAACAAACAAACAGTGTCCTCCTTGCTCAACTCGGTTCGTACAATTCGTTTCTGAATGAAAGAGTCTAAATCTTTGGTAGACTTGATAAGCTGATTGAACAGCATGGCATAAGACAAAATGTAATGGGGCTTCGTTGAACACCGTTCGCAGGCTATGAGGTTTCTAAAGACACACTCTGTGTTGGCTCCAATCGTCATATATGGAATTTTCATCACTCCATTTTCCCTGTTGAAGGTTATATGCACAACAGCTCTGTCCCCAGGATGCAAGTTGAAATTTGACTCCAATCTCCTCAAGATGTGTCACTGAGGGAATAGGAGTCCAATGTTCATAAAGACTGTCCTTATTCCTCGATACTGTTCCAACAAGCAAATCTCTTGCATGTTGGAATGTGAGTATGTTTTCACACGGTTAAATTATGTGGATTAACATAAAGAAGTCTCAATAGGTTTATGACAGTGAATCCTATTTGGTTTTGGATTAGAGCTCTGTTTTGGGACATGAGTTTAGTGCTCATGATTATACAAGGATTTAGTATCATATTCCTTGTAGGATTGTTATAGGTAGTCCGGAACTTGTAGTATAAAATCACAATCCCTGCTCTCACAAAGGTATCGCTCCTATTGTTCCAGTAGCCTATAAGTTGGAGAGTATTGTGCTTTGCAGAGAGAAGAAGGTTGTGTGCAGAATACATATGGCTTCTACATCCACAAACATGTCTGCAGGTATGCTTCGATCAACACGTTTTGTATCTTATTTGCTTCTTGTTTATATGGTTCAAGATTTGTGATTTACTTGATCGATCCTTGTGTTCCTGGTTGTTATATTGAATACTTGTTTATTTTAACATGTGGTATCAGAGCCAATGGTTTTTCAT
Organism: Malus fusca; assembly: GCA_035220775.1. NCBI lineage: Eukaryota > Viridiplantae > Streptophyta > Magnoliopsida > Rosales > Rosaceae > Malus > Malus fusca. The sequence goes on along the minus strand of CM069075.1, from coordinate 31,091,691 downwards.
TTAAATTCAGTCTTGAATAAGTTTTTCGAATCTGCAAGAACCAACTGCAGACTAAGTTAATAAGAACAACTCTAATCTATACGACATCGTTTTGAGCGGATAAATTTTTTAAATCAAGTGACCGTTGGCTGCCCAAAAGAAAACTGGGTTTTTTAAAAGGAAAACTAATGAAAAGGGCTTGAAAACTTTGAGTTTTAAAGATAAGGACAAAATAAAGGGTAAAATGAATAGTACCAGTATTGACCTTTTAGTGTAAAAATGTGGTGTTTCATTAAAGTGAACAGTACTAGGAGCTTTTCGTTAAAGTTCCCTTTTTTAAATTGTTTTTAAAAGTTTTTGACCGTTAGCGATTAAAAGAGGAAAACAACCCTCGATCCTTCAAACATATTTGCAGACATCTTCATCTTGCTTGTCTCTAGAAGATCCATGTCCTGATGTGATAAAAACAAATCTCAACGAAATATTATAATTTAAATATTTCTAGTACCTATTGCTTCCGTTGCGTTGTTTATGATGTCTGCAACTTAAGGTATTTTTCTGTTATCCTAATCTCTCATGTATTAATAATAGTCATATATATAGAGATGTGTTCTGGGTTTTCAAACCATGCTGTCTTATGATACTTATGAAATATTTGGAGTCTTTGTTTGCATTTTATTGACACGCATACTGTTTCTTTTGGTTTTTGGTGTTTCAATTGAAATTGCGATCTGTGTAATGACTGTGATTCACAAATGAGTTGTTTAATTTGTATATGGTTTTTCATGACTATGAAAAATCCATATATATGACTAAATTGATTCATATGTGACACGCCCCGACCCTGATATTCCCCGAATACCAGGATAGACACGTGTTGGCCGACACCCGAGGGTGACGAAAGCCATTAATTGATACAAAAGCTAAGAATAAGAAATAAATAAGAGTTAGAAATTTAAAATACAAGGAATTAATAATTTAGGAACGTGCTCAGAGCATACAACTAAACCTAATCACTAAAAAGAATTAAGATAAAATTGAATGAATAAAAGAGTGGGTCCTACATCGAGAGGATCTGAAGATGCTGTTGCGGAAGTGTCTTGACGCCGGGATTAGGTGCCTTGATTCTAAGTTCTGAATGGGGGCGCAAAACAAAGGTGAGTGGACCAAGTTTATATATATATAATAATAAAACAGTTATCAAAATACTATCCCCCACAGTTTATATAATGAAAACTACTAGCATAATAAATGATGAATTTAATAAAAATTCCTAGCATGCCAAAATATCTTAAAAGCCATAACGCGGAAAACATCATATAAATCATCGCGTAAATCATCTCGTAAATCGTCTCGTAAACGCGGTGTGCTGCTAGTAAGATCACCGAATAAATATAACTCCCGGCCCAATGCCTCTTCATTGTCTCTGCGCCCGTAGCCAGAGATTACCAACTCCCGGCCCAATGCCTCTTCATGTCCCTCAGCCCGTAGCTAGGGATTATTTCTCCCAGCCTAAATGCCAACACCAGTTCCTCGCCCTAGGCGGCATAGTGTCTACTAGGTACGCACAAAATGTTACGCCTCTCATAAATAAGCACTTCATAGTATAAAGTCACCCATCTTCTATACTATAAAGAGGGGTTTCTAAAAACATGTTCTAGCATTCTATCGTCATCCATCAGATAGTCTACCAGTTCATGGTTTTTATAGAAGATATGATATATTAAAATATAGCTCAATATAGGCTAACAATTAATTTCCCACCAAAACACGAGACGATACTCAATATATTTAATCAACATGCTTCACATAAATCAAATTATAAACTCGTAGGCATGCTAATCATTTATGCAATTAAATTATCAAATCATATAATTTTAGAAGGGGTCCACTCACAGTACTTAGTTGCCAAAAGCTGCGCCACTAGCGAAGACGGAAACGTCACAATAATTGCCCCTAAGCACATAAAGAGTCAAATAAATAAAACTATATAATAGAAATTGAATTTGGGAAAACGGACATTGGAAACGGATTCAGAACGTCGAATTACCCTAAGAAGGGTCCCGAACGAAAACCCGAAAAGTCAACCCTAAAGTTAACGTTGACCGGGGGTCAACGGTCAAACTAGGTCAAACGGGTTTTAGGCTTGAAATCCGGATTAGGGTTTAGGTTAAATAGGATTATGATCTATTGGGTTTTGGGTTTTCTAAGGTTTTGGGTCCTAAAGGTTTTGGGTTAAAAGGCTTTAGGGTGAACATATGGTGGTTTGGGCTTAAGCCCAAACACACACACACCTAAACACACACACACACACCCTAAAACACACACACACACGGCACCAAGGCCCTAAGGCCTCACAAAAACTAACAGGGCTTTAAGCCCCTTTTTTAAATGGAACCGGCCCAAGGCCAGTTTAAATAAGGCCCAAGGCCTTTGGGGAGGGTTTTAAAAAGAACAAGAAATAATAATTAAAAAATAAAAACTAAAGGGCTGGGGGGGTTTTAACGGGCTTAAGGCCCAAGGGGAAAGGAAAAGGAAGGCCGGTGGCCTGGTTTTGCCGAGAGAGAGAAGGCCGGAAATTCGGCCGGAAAACCACCCAACTTTAAACGGCCATAACTTTATCACTACTCAACGAAATCAAGCGAGACAAAAACGAAAGTTGTATCCCTTGAAGAGACGAAGATAATGGTACCTCACAGGACGTCTAATTCGCCATGTTTTGGCCGGAAAATGCCTCGAAAGCCATCGGACTCGCCGAAAACTGGGTAAGATTCAAATGAGTATAACTTCTTCAATACTCAACGAAATTGGGTGAAACAAAAAGGAAAGTTGTAGTACTCAGGGAGACGAAGAGATTGATACCTTGCACGCCGACCAAATCGCCGTGGTTTGGCCGGAAATAGCTTCGAAAGGGGCGGTGCTCGCCGGAGGTTCCTTTTCTCTGCTTTCACCAATCTCGCTGCGATGGAAGAGAGACTAGAGCAATGCTTGATGATGATGATGTTCTCGAGTAGAGTAGCTGCAGGTTGTTATGGTGTTGGGTGTTCATGGTGAAACACCCCAACCCTTCTTAGGGTAATTCAACGTTCTAAATCCGTTTCCAACGTCCGTTTTCCCAAATTCAATTGCTATTATATAGTTTTATTAATTGTACCATTTAATGTGCTTAGGGGCAATTATTGTGACGTTTCCGTCTTCGCTAGTGGCGCAGCTTTTGGCGGCGAAGTACAGTGAGTGGACCCCTTCTAAAATTACATGATTTGATAATTTAATTGCATAAATGATTAGCATGCCTACGGATTTATAATTTGATTTATGTGAAGCCTCTTGATTAAATATATTGATTATCGTCTCGTGTTTTGGTGAGGAAATAATTGTTAGCTTATATTGAGCTATATTTTAATATATATCATATTTTCTATAAAAACCATGAACTGGTAGACTATCTGATAGATGACGATAGGATGCTAGAACATGTTTTGAACCCCTCTTTATAGTGTAGACGATGATCGGTAACCTACGCTATGAAGTGGTATTTACGAGATGCGTAACTATTTGTGCGTACCTAGTGGACACTATGCCGCCTGGGGCGAGGATCTGGTGTTGGCATGTAGGCCGGGAGAAATAATCCCTAGCGAAAGGCTGAGGGACACGGTGACAGGCACTGGGCCGGGAGGGAGTTATCTCTGGCTACGGGCACAGAGACTTAGGTGCAGGCATTGGGCCGGGAGTTATATTTATTCAGTGATCTTTCTAGCAGCACACCGCGTTTACGAGACGATTTATGATGCGTTTACTGTTTTGATTTCCGCGATGCGTTTCCGCGATGTGACTTTTGAGATATTGTGGCATGCTAGGATTTTTATTAAATCCATCACTTATTATGCTAGTAGTTTTCATTATATAAACTTTGGGGGTTAGTACGTTGATAACTGTTTTATTATTATATATATATATATAAACTTGGTCCACTCACCTTTGTTTTGCGCCCCCATTCAGGACTTAGAATCAAGGCACCTAATCCCGGCGTGAAGGCACTTCCGCAGCAGCATCTTCGGATCCTCTCGATGTAGGACCCACTTCCTTATTCATCTAAATTTATCTTAATTCTTTTTAGTGATTAGATTTAGTTGTATGCTCTGAGCACGTTCCTAATTTCTTAATTCCTTGTATTTTAAATTTCTAACTCTTATTTACTTCTTATTCTTAGCTTTTGTATCAATTAATGGCTTTCGTCACCCTCGGGTGTCGGCCAGCACGTATCGATCCTGGTATTCGGGGAATATCAGGGTCGGGGCGTGTCAGATTGGTATCAGAGCATGGTTTGTTTAGAGCATACTTAGGATTCCTTTCTATTCTCGTAAAGTCTTGGTTTTGACATCATTTGGATGTCACGACTTCCGGATTTTGTGCCAGTTGGTGCAGTTGTGCAAATCTCTCTCTGATTGAATTGTCACCTTCTGGTTGAAATTCAAGAATTCGTGTCGGGATTGTGCCTCATCGGTGACGTGTTTGATTTGTTGGACGACTTTAAACATCGGATCGATACTCAGCAACGTGTTTTAGAAATCTCAATTTGAGGAATTCTGGTTAAGACCAGTCGTAGATTCGAAATGGCGATGCCACTCTGCAACATGCGTTCCCTAGGAATTGCGGGCGGAGTCGGCTCTACATCGAAATCTTTGGAAACTCCTCGGTAGCAGACGCTATTCTCATTAATTTCCAAAATGAGTTGTAATTCTTCTTGTTGTTGTAGTTGGATTTGGATGATGAATATCCAGTCTTGTTTGGATAAACAGATTCCTTGAACTTCACCTGGGTTTGGTACTTGGTGGTAAACCCTAGTTCCTCGTCCGCGTACTTTTCGGCGAAGGTGAACTTAGTCTCTTGCTTGCAGCCTAAATGTTCAGCCTTGTAATTTTTAGTGTAATGGCTTGAGACTCTATCATATTCATCATTGTACGAAGATCGAACTTTACTCTGAATTCCCCTGAACTCATTGAGCTTTGGTTTGCTCAAGGGCATCACTTTAAGGTAGCTAATCGTGTCACTACATGATTACGCAAGCTGCTTCGTATTTTCTTCTTAGTCATTCTGTTGATTCAGAAGTTCGGTTCTATATTTAATTTCTGAACTTTGAAGCAACTCTCACAAAGTATTGTGAATCTCGAAGTGTTTTTGACCTCGTCAAATCTTATTATCAGTTCTTAAATATTCCTGAGTTTGGACCTATTTCATTTTTGGCTAAGAACCAGTTGACCATACTGTGATGATTTGCAAAATAATCATAAACAGTTACTTCTATTTCTGCATCTTTACCTTCCTTTGCTTATTTGTCTCTTAATATGAAATTGGATCATGCCGGAACATTACATGAGGGTGTAAAAAAAAAAAAAAAAAAAAAAAAAAAAATATACGTTTGTTCTCGGCATGGTTTCTAGTTCAAATCTCGATATCTTGTACTCCATATTTTAATGGAATTGTTTTGACCCTTAAATTCTTAAGTGTTCTTTTAGCCTTCTCGACGTGGATTCTTACTCATGCAGCGAGGGATTCACAATCGATCGATTTGGCGGAAGCGTGCGCCCAATTCTTATCGATTTGGACAGGAATGTTAGGAGCATAACCTTTTCACAAGCTTACCAGAAAGAGTTCCACGTGGGTGTGAAGTTTGTGCCGTATTTTGGTAAGAGACCAGTGAAAATTGTGGTGCAGAAGGTCAGCATATTGTATCACCATCTTACTAGAATTCATGGGCATCACATCGGTTATTTTCCAACGATATGTGTTCGTCTCAACGCATATTCCCACTGCTTCACTTCTGAACCTTATTGTTGTGAGTACGTGGTTGTTAAAACACTTCTAGCAGATCTGTTGATGCATTCTGGAATGGCACTACATGACGGTCAAAGCGAGAATTGGATAATCTTTACACTTCTCTCGAAATGCGTGTACTCTCTGTTGTTTTTTTTTTTTTTTTTTTTAGGTTGACTTTTTGCGAGTCGTTCTTCTTTCCACCAACTTTGATCTTGTTTGACTTGAAATCTGCAATTAAGCAAAAATGGAGAGGTGGATTGAGCACTACAACAATTCCCAAGAGATACTGCGTGTTGAGGAAGATGACTTCTCGTTTTCTGCTTGCTTGGTTTGAGTTTTTGGGTCTACTACTAACATGGTAGCCAATTCTCTTGAATCCCAAGGTACAATATTCAAATGGGTTAATTATTGGCAAAATGTTGGAGTTGTTGGTTACATTTGAAAGATCTGAGGAGAATACGATGCTTGGTGATGGATAAAGTTTTACGACGACAGTCTCTGTTTGTTCAGTATGGGGTATGGCACTGTTGCGACATGGTACTAAAGTTTCTACAGGTAACATTGGTTGTTATAGGAGTTGTGCGAGCTTGTATTAGGATGATCGAATTTACGACGTGTGAAATTATTCATCCTCAGGAAATTACTGCTTGCTTATCGAGACAACAAATTTGTGATCGATATCACGGGCGGCCGACCGATATATCGATAGCTTATTTGTTGGGTTCGTTAGGCAAGTGGGCAAGAAGATTCGTCTACAGCAGCTGACGCAGATTCGGAATTGTTATTCTTGGGACTCGACCCAAAGACACATCTGTTTTAGGAGTACGTGACATTTCAAATTCTTGGGCAAGACCCGCTCTTATTTTTCAGTTTTGGTTTTCAGTATAAGTATTTTGAACTCCCTTTACTCTAGTTAATTGTTTTGACGTTACAAATGTTTTTGGAAGAGTATTTATGTTTTCATTTTTTTAAGTTGATTTGAGTTTTGATCTATATATTAGTACATATCTATTTTGGCGTTATCTGGCCTTAAATTATTTTGTGTTTTCAACTGTATATTTTATTAAAGTATGTTTTCTATTTTTACACGGATGGGGAAAGAAAGTATGAGCCTGGAGGCACGAAAGATGGAATCATTGCAGCCGATCACGACGGCGTGGCATTTTCCCTTTTGTGCAACCGCTCTGATTTGATTTCTTCGTTACGTATATATGTGTATCATTTCTTGTATTTTCGAGTTTTACAGTGTAGTATGTTATTTTAAATTTCGAGGACGAAATTTTTTTATAAGGGTGGTAGATTGAAACACCCCAACCCTTCTTAGGGTAATTCAACGTTCTAAATCCGTTTCCAACGTCCGTTTTCCCAAATTCAATTGCTATTATATAGTTTTATTAATTGTACCATTTAATGTGCTTAGGGGCAATTATTGTGACGTTTCCGTCTTCGCTAGTGGCGCAGCTTTTGGCGGCGAAGTACAGTGAGTGGACCCCTTCTAAAATTACATGATTTGATAATTTAATTGCATAAATGATTAGCATGCCTACGGATTTATAATTTGATTTATGTGAAGCCTCTTGATTAAATATATTGATTATCGTCTCGTGTTTTGGTGAGGAAATAATTGTTAGCTTATATTGAGCTATATTTTAATATATATCATATTTTCTATAAAAACCATGAACTGGTAGACTATCTGATAGATGACGATAGGATGCTAGAACATGTTTTGAACCCCTCTTTATAGTGTAGACGATGATCGGTAACCTACGCTATGAAGTGGTATTTACGAGATGCGTAACTATTTGTGCGTACCTAGTGGACACTATGCCGCCTGGGGCGAGGATCTGGTGTTGGCATGTAGGCCGGGAGAAATAATCCCTAGCGAAAGGCTGAGGGACACGGTGACAGGCACTGGGCCGGGAGGGAGTTATCTCTGGCTACGGGCACAGAGACTTAGGTGCAGGCATTGGGCCGGGAGTTATATTTATTCAGTGATCTTTCTAGCAGCACACCGCGTTTACGAGACGATTTATGATGCGTTTACTGTTTTGATTTCCGCGATGCGTTTCCGCGATGTGACTTTTGAGATATTGTGGCATGCTAGGATTTTTATTAAATCCATCACTTATTATGCTAGTAGTTTTCATTATATAAACTTTGGGGGTTAGTACGTTGATAACTGTTTTATTATTATATATATATATATAAACTTGGTCCACTCACCTTTGTTTTGCGCCCCCATTCAGGACTTAGAATCAAGGCACCTAATCCCGGCGTGAAGGCACTTCCGCAGCAGCATCTTCGGATCCTCTCGATGTAGGACCCACTTCCTTATTCATCTAAATTTATCTTAATTCTTTTTAGTGATTAGATTTAGTTGTATGCTCTGAGCACGTTCCTAATTTCTTAATTCCTTGTATTTTAAATTTCTAACTCTTATTTACTTCTTATTCTTAGCTTTTGTATCAATTAATGGCTTTCGTCACCCTCGGGTGTCGGCCAGCACGTATCGATCCTGGTATTCGGGGAATATCAGGGTCGGGGCGTGTCACATGGTGATAGAGATGGAGAAAGAAATGAGAGAGGTATACGGGAAAGGAAAGAAGAAGAGGAAGGAAGAGAACTGGGATAGGAGAGAGGGAGACCGGAAACACACACAAAAAAAAAAAAAAAAAAAAAAAAAAACAAGGTGGGCCCCACGGGCTCACCAATTAAGGCTTTAAAACAATTTTTAATTAAAATGGGGTTGGGGTGTTTCAATATGAGTTGTGAATTAAGTGAAAGTAGATTCAAATCAAGAACTTTTGGTTCTTCTGTTTGAGATTTCGTTTTGAACATGTATGCAGTTTCACTCAAGACTCTCAATCTTACAATTGTGCTGATTCTCACTGGAGGTAGTAAATGGAGACGAGAGATAGGTCTCTTACTGACTCTCAACAAAGTTTGACATTGCATTAGAGCAACTCCACCCATGGAGCCCTCCCCCTGGCAATCCACTCTTGAATCCACCATTTTGAACAGTAACTGCCTTTAATGAATAGTAACTGCCATAAATGAACGGTAATTGCCATTTGCATCTCCACCCTTAGAGCCCTCCCCCTTGGCAATAGGCAATAAAATATTAGTTTTTTTTGTTTGTTTAAATAATACAAAATAAAATTATTTGTAATTTCGGATAAGAATTTTTAAATCGTTCTCGTTGCGCCACGTGTCATTTTATAAAAAAAACAATTATTTAGCGATGGATTTCGATAAGATTTTTATCCAATGTCATCGTGCCACGTGTCGTTATCTTTTGAGAATCTTTGATGATAGATTTCGATCAGATTTTAACTCGTTCAAAATTGCGCCACGTGTCATTATCCGAAAATATAATTATTGGAGATCGATTTCGATAAGATTTTTATCCAATACGATCGTGCCACGTGTCATTATCTTTTCAGAATCTTTGAGTATAGATTTCGATCAGATTTTTAACGAATGACGGCATGCCACGTGACCTTATCTACAATCCAATCCTTTCTGAATCGTCCATATAATCCACCATCCATCCTCACAAATCTCACACCAATTTTCTCAACATCTCTATCTCATTATTCATAGTTTCTGCTTCTTCTTCACCATCCATCATTACAATGTCTTCTTCTTCATCAAGGATTATGTGGGAAATCGATCAGCAAGAGGAAGAATTGTTTAACCAATCTGAAGGAATGTTCAACCTTCAGATAGCCGAAAATGAGATGGAAGAGGATGAGGAGCGTAGAAGGAGAGATGACGAAACAAGAATGGCCAGAGCCTCACATTCCCGTCGAGTCATCCAGACTGTTGCTCAGATATGCAGGCCCAACCGTTCAAGAAACCTTGATAGAAGCAGGCAACGACGGGGTGAAGAGTTGTTGGACGATTACTTTGTCCATAACAGTGCATTTCCTGATACGTACTTCAGACGCCGTTTTAGAATGGAACGACATTTGTTCAACAGAATCATGACTGATGTTTGCAACCATGATTCTTACTTTGTGCAAAAGAAGGATGCTTGTGGTGTTATGGGTCTCCTGCCTGAGCAAAAAATCACTGCTGCGTTGCGGATGCTTGCGTATGGAGCATCTGCAGACCAAGTGGATGAGATAACGAGGATGGGGAAATCAACCATTCTTGAGGCCCTGATGAGGTTTTGCGGAGCAGTCGAATCTTTGTACACCGCAGAGTACCTTCGAAAACCTACTCGCTCGGACTTGCAAAGGCTTCTGAAGAAGGGCGAGATGCGAGGTTTTCCTGGGATGATAGGAAGCATCGATTGTATGCACTGGATGTGGAAAAACTGTCCAAGTGCATGGCAAGACGCATATGGGGACAGAAAAGGATCAAAATCTATCATTTTGGAGGCAGTGGCATCTTTTGATACATGGATATGGCACGCCTTTTTCGGGGTTCCGGGGGCTCAAAATGATCTCAACGTCCTTGCCCAATCCCCAATGTTCAACGACGTCCTGCAAGGAAAGGCACCAAAAGTCACGTACGTCGTCAACGGACGTAGGTACGAAGGGGCATACTACCTACCTGACGGCATTTACCCACGGTGGGAAACATTTGTCAAAACAGTGCCACGTCCGCGAAGTGCAAAGGAAAAACACTTTGCAAGCTGTCTAGAGGGGTGCAGGAAGGATGTGGAGCGTTGTTTTGGTATCCTTCAAGCTCGTTGGGCGATCGTCAGGGGTACTGCCAGAATGTTCGATGTAGAGTCACTTCGATCCATCATGATGACGTGCGTCATTCTTCACAACATGATTGTGGAAGATGAGTTCGATTATGATGCGGTTGATGAATATGAACCAGAGCCAGACACGATGAACAATTCAAGAACACAGATATATTGTGCGCATGATGCCACCGAAGAACCCGTGCAACACGACCCATTAGAAAGGGATGGACGTTACAATGAAAGGGTCATTCGACGATATACTGCACTTCAAAGGTCATCTATGCACATTGATCGGCAGATTGACTTGATAGAGCACCAGTGGGCATTGAAACAAGCTGAAGATACTTAAGTTTATTTAGTATGTTTGTTTGTATTTGGTGTGTTTATGTAATTTTATTTGGTGTGTTTTTTGTAGTGAGTTTTTTATTATTTCGTATGTTTATGTAATTTTATTTGGTGTGAATTATTTGGTATGTTTATGTAATTTTATTTGGTGTGTTTATGTAATTCCAATTGGTGAGTTTTTTAGTTTTATTTGGTGTGTTTTATAATTTCATTATACGTGAACAATTTGATGAATAAAGATTCTATTATTAGGATAAATATATTACGAAATTAAATACATGTACTCTCACTTTAAATAAAGTACTAACTTCAATAAAATGGAAACAACATAAATAATAAATTACAACCCAAAGTGATTGGAAAACTATGGGCTCCGATTACAAAAGTACCCTATTCCTCACCACTTAACCAATCTGTGGTGCTAGGATCATCTTGTCTTGTTGGTTGTGCTAGGACCATTTTGTCTTGATCTCGCTTCTCTTGCACGCCTCCTTTGCACCACATCCGCTTTCTCCGACTGCCAAAATATTTAGAATTTGGAGACATCCCTTCTAAACGCGTGTTCATAATGTCACGATCTCGTTGTGCAATTCTTTCTTCTCTAAGCAACTCCCTTTCTTGCCTAAGTAGCTCTCTTTCCCTCTGTTCAGCTTGAAATGCTTGTTGAATAGCTGCAGCTTTTACCTCATCTCTAGCCTTATCAGCCTCATATTTCGCCAATTCCCGCGCCAACGTCAATTCACCTTGACGAGCAAGTTCTTGCATGTACTTTCCATAATCATTCTTGGAAGCACTCCTTTTCCTCTTTGAAGCCTTCTTACCTTGAGGCCTAATTGGATAACGGGTCGACCCCGACGCTTGTTCTGGAATGGGCGTTTCAGGCACTTCTTCTCCATCTTCTTCATCAACATGGGAGCCATGATCGGGTGTAGAGTGTGGAGGGGTGCTGTGTAGAGGGATGCTGTTCATGCATACTTCTAGACCAACAGGCACAACTTTGAATTTAGGACAATCTTTAACAATATTCCAACATTCCCACCGGGTGAATGATTTGTTTCTTGATTTGATTTTGGCAGTATACCATGCTTGTGCTTGAAGTTGCTACAAATAATAAAAATGAAATTATTAGGTAACAAATAAATAATACAAACAAATAATAATAATGAAATTAGGTCACAAATAAATAATGCAAACAAATAATTATAATAATGAAATTAGGTAACAAATAAATAATACAAATAAATAATAAAAATGAAATTATTAGGCAAAAAATAAATAATACAAACAAATAATAGTAATGAAATTATTAGGTAACAAATAAATAATACAAACAAATAATAATAATGAAATTAGGTCACAAATAAATAATGCAAACAAATAATAATAATAATGAAATTAGGTAACAAATAAATAATACAAACAAATAATTATAATCAAATTAGGTAACAAAATAATAATACAAACAAATAATTATAATATATTCTTACCTCATCCGCATAATTTGCCCCACTTCGAACATTACTACTAGCTTGTGTCAAGGCATCTCTCCACGTACTAAAGGAATGGCTAAGTATTTTCCAACGACTGGACATCGATTCCTTGGTTCTTGTCCCACTCATTTGCTCAAGAAATTTGGTATGAATTAAACTCCACATTTCTAGCAACTGCATCTCATTACCCGTAAGGGAATTATGAGTAACTTCAACCCAGCTAGTGCACAACGCAACATCTTCAAGAAGCGACCAATTCTTACCTGCATCAGTAGTCATTTTGTGGAAAAAAAATTGGATTGAAACTTTGAGAGAAAGATAGGAATTTGATTGAAAGTGGTTGAGAAAATATGAAATTGTGGTGTAAGGTAGATGGAGAAGAAGTGGTATTTATAGAAAAGTAAAAACAATTTTTTACAAATTTTTTTTCAGATTTTTTACAATTTTTTCTTATTTTTTCCATTTTTTTTAATTTTTTTTTTTCAAATAATTAATCTCTGCCGTTGGATTTAAAAAAATTTGAATTCCAACACTCCAGATTGTGCCACGTGTCACAACAGTAACTTTTCTTAATTTTAAAACCATTTTTTCTTTATTTATAAAACATATTAATATCGACCGTTGATCTCAGATCGAACGGTTGATATTAAATACGATTTTTTTTATTTTTTTTACCGTTGAGATCCAACGGTCCAAATGAAGGAGCCGTTGAGATCGAACGGACCGTGGGAAGCCACGTGGCTTCCCAACGGTAACTGTGACATTCTGAAAAGTCGTCTGCTTTTCTAAAAAGCTGTCGGGCGACGCGCCCCCACTCGCGAGTGGGGTGCACGCGCCTGACAGAAAAAAATAAAAAATGGGCTTGGAGCTCGGGCTCCGGGGCTGTCACAAATTGATAGGCCCCCTGCTCGGGCCTTCCCCACGAGCTCGGGCTCTTCATGGCTGGAGCAACTTGACAGGCCATCGGGCCTTTTCTTCTCCCCTGTCCCCCGGCCTATTTACAAGGCTGGAACTGTTCTTAGACACTCTCAAGTCACCAGTGTTAACAGATAAGAGCACCAAATCTAAGAAAGCTGAATATAAGAAATGGATGAGAGCCAACAAAATTGCTTTATCTGTTTTTGAAAGTGCAATGACTGACACGGTGAGGGGAGGCATAATTAAAGAGACATGATCTTGCAGTAGACTACCTTAAGGCTATTGAGAGCATATTCAAAGAATCTGAGAAGGCAGAGATTAGTCAATACATGTCAATGTTGACAACCTACAAGATAGAGGGAAACACTTCCATAAGAGATTGTTAATGCACAAAACCGGAGGGTCTTGGAACAACGTAAATTCGATCGTGAATCTGCAGAAAGTAAAAAACACAAGATGTATCGTGGTTCACCCCAATGTTTGGGCTACGTCCACACTGATGTTGATTGTATTTCTCTCTAACTGTATGTATGGGTTACAAGGGTGAGGGGGAGTCCCTCAGATAAAGAGAGAGTTTGAGAGAGCTCTCTGTTTGTGAGGATGAGAGCTTGAGGTTTGTGAGGGTGAGGATGCCCTTTTATAGAATAAGGGCTCCTCACTTATTACATATTTGCCCCTCCATTTATTACATAATTACATTTGAGTCCCCCAAGTATTTATACGAGGTCTAAATACGGAGGCCCTAAGTATGGTACAAACAGTAGTCCCCCAAGTCTTCAGTCAAGAGAGTCTTTTGGCTGGAGACTTGAAATTCAGTCCATGTGTGGGCCGAAGTGACTAGATGTCGTCTAGAACTGAATACTCGATATGAGGTGGTGCTTAATGTGAAATGATGCTCAACTAGAAGTAGCACATGTTGCGAGGCTGCTTGGCTTGTGGGTTATGTTGCCTTGGTTGGCTCGGCTTGTGGGTTCAAGGTGAGGGAGTCCCTTTTATAGAATAAGGGCTCGCTCCTCAGTACATAAATGATAGGCTAGAGTTGATGCTCGCGGCGAGGCGGTTGCTTATCAGGCGGTGATGCTCTCTAATGATGGTGAGGGAATCCCTTTTATAGAATAAGGGCTCGCTTCTCAATACATGAATGATGGGCTATATTTGATGCTCGCAGTGAGGCGGTTGCTCAGCATGCGGCGATGCTCTCTAATGATGGTGAGGGAGTCCCTTTTATAGAATAAGGGTTCACTCCTCAATACATAAATGATGGGCTAGAGTTGACGCTCGTGGTGAGACGATTGCTCAGCTGGCGGCGATACTCTCTGATGGAGGTGAGGGAATCCCTTTTATAGAATAAGGGTTCACTCCTCAATACATGAATAATGGGTTAAGTACCCCGAGTATTTTTCACGAGGCCCAATTGTGGAAGCCCAATATATTGGTACATAGTGCAGTGCCCTAAGTCTTCAGTCAATAGAGTCTGTTGGCTTGAGACTTCAATTTCAATCCATGTATGGGCCGAAGTGGCGGTTGTTCGGGGGTGGTATTTGTATACCATGCACTGAAACTTTGTAAGTGAAGCTTTTAAAGTGAAGTTTTGAAGCTGGATCTCTGTAAATGAAGTTTTCGAAGCTAATTGACATGAGTGATGCTCATGAATGTTTATGTTGATTGACATGAGTGATGCTCATGGATGTTGACATGAGTGATGCTCATGAATGTTGACATGAGTGATGCTCATGAATGTTGACATGAATGATGGTCATGAATGTTTATGTATGGCTGACATGAGTGATGCTCATGAATGTTTATGTATGATTGACATGAGTGATGCTCATGTATAATTTTGGAGTACTGGACGTACATTTGATCACCTAGTGGGTGATAATAGCGGCAGGCTACCGAATAATTTTGGAGTACTGGATGTATTTTCGATCACCTGGTTGGTGATAATAGCTGCAGGCTGCCGAATAATTTTTTGTAGTACTGGACGTACTTTTGGTCACCTGGTTGGTGATAATAGCGGCAGGCTATCGAATAATTTTTTGTAGTACTGGACGTACTTTTAATCACCTGGTTGGTGATAATAGAGGGTCTGGCTCTTTTGAGCATATGGGCCTTCGCCCTCCATATAACACTCCATCCCATTATTTTGGGCTTGCCGAATAATTTTTTGTTTTTTTTTTTGTTTTTTTGTTTTTCTTTTTTTTATTACCATCTGATGGGGTTATACAGATGTCTTCGAAGGATAAGAAAAATAAATCTGATCCTCTGCTCAATGGGTCACGCCCATAATTTCCTTTTCTGCATGCCATCACCACCGCAATTATGTCTGCTTCTTTTTATCTTCTTTTGCTTTCTGCTTTTGCTTTCTACTTTTGCTTTCTACTTTTGCTTTTTGCTTTTCCTTTCTACTTTTGTTTTTTGCTTTTTGCTTTTCCTTTCTGCTTTTCTTTCTGCTTTTCTCCAGACATCATTTTTCTTTTTCTTTTGTGGGAGTGGTTGAGCTGTCTGATGGTTTGCAATGATCTCTGAGACTGATCGAGTAGGAAAGTTTCATCATTCTCTGGTAGCTAGAATCAGTGTTGGCACCACTTTGATTTGATTCCCAAAACTCATTGCTTCCACTATCTATACCCATCATCAAATATCGGGATAGCAAAGTGGGACCTAGGAGGTTAGTGAGGTTGAAGCTTACTCTGTCAATATGATGGGATGATTTTTGCAGAGAGAGAGATATATGAGCTTCGCACTGTACTCTTCCCACGTCACAGACCTAGGAGGGTAGTTTCGGCATTTGAAAACTGGAGCAGAGAAGAGCCGGTGCTGCGGAGAGAGTGGAGATACATTGTGTGAGCCGCCGACCAAGCTTGCCGTGCTTTCACCAGCTGCTTCATGTACCGTTTTCTCGATCTGCATCTCAACACCATTTCTTCCCGTTCTACCCTCGAATAGCAGCACCCCATTTTTGCTCCTGATCAACTCGATTACTTCAAAAAATTACAGTGTTTTAGCAGCTGCTAACTAACTTCTCGGATGGTTTTCTGGGTTGGAAAAGTAACATTTGCAAACTTGGATTTGATCTAAAAACTCTGAAGCTTTTTATCTATGTGTGTTTGTGTCTCTGAGACTCTGAGTCTCTCTCTCCTCTGTGATGGTTATTTCTCTCTCTAGAGGGTAGGGATGGAGTTTGGAAGTTATCTAGGATGTGGTGGAAAAACAAAGGACACGAGCATTGAGCTGGAGCAGGGCCATGATTTGAGGGACGATCAGATGAAGCTGATGATGTTGAAGACGTTGTTATCACCGAGCTATCATCCATGGCTTCTTTCTCACTGCCCTTGCATTCCACACCAATTCCTAGCTGACCCACTTCTTCAATCGCCCCCATCTCCAAAACCCATTCCCAAATTTCCTTTATTCGAAATCCCAATCCTTGCTTTGCATCCAAAGCGTCGTCGAACAACCCACAATTTGCAAGGTGAAACATTCTCATCGAAGGGCTAGGAATATACGGCGGATCAAGATGAGCGAAATCACAGGGAATTCTGGCGAATCGACGGCCGCTGAGACTACTCCAAACAGCGTCGTCGAACTCAGTGAGTTCCCGATCACTCTGGACTCGGTTATCAGCATGATCGTGTCGCGGCCAAAGAAGTCTAGGACCAAGGCGGAAAATGGAGCAGAAGATGAGGTGCTGGCGATTCAAGGGATCGAGTTCGTAGCAGATGACACCGTGAAGTTCGATGTTCACGTGAACGACGACAAGGACGCAGTTCCGTCCAGTTTCGGCCCCAGCCTGAAGTGGGTCGAGCGGAGGAGGCCATTAAGAGTGGGGAGCTGCTTGATTTCTCGAAGTATGGATCTTTTGTGGTGGTGTCATGGAAGCAGCAGCTAGTCGATTGGGGAGAGGAGCCTGGATCTTGAAGCTACGCTTTGGTATTTAGAGAAACAAGAAGAAAAAACTAGAGACAGACTACAAGACAGAGAGAGGAGAGAGAAGAAAATGTGGTTGAGTTTAGGAGTTTTCATTTCTGCATTTTTGAGAGATTGGTTTTGCAGTGACTCTGCGAGTGTTTGGTTCTTGGGTTTCTGCAGATTCACGATGGATATTGTGGTGATGTTTCACGATGGTGAGATGAAAAAATGAAAGAGAACCAACATAGCTTTTCGTGTCGTTTCCCACAGACGGCGCCAAATGTTGATGCAAAAAATCGGAGGGTCTTGGAACAACGTAAATCCGACCGTGAATCTGCAGAAAGTAAAGAACACAAGATGTATCGTGGTTCATCCTAATGTTTGGGCTACGTCCACACTGATGTTGATTGTATTTCTCTCTAACTGTATGTATGGGTTACAAGGGTGAGTGAGAGTCCCTAAGAGAAAGAGAGAGTTTGAGAGAGCTCTCTGTTTGTGAGGATGAGAGCTTGAGGTTTGTGAGGGTGATGAGGCCCTTTTATAGAATAAGGGCTCATCACTTATTACATATTTGCCCCTCCATTTATTACATAATTACATTTGAGTCCCCCAAGTATTTATACAAGGTCTAAATACGGAGGCCCTAAGTATGGTACAAACAGAGATCATATCATGAGAATGACTGATGCAGCTAAGAAACTCAAGTCAATGGATGTCACTATTGGAGAAAAGCAACTTGTTTTTATGATTCTGTAGGTACTTCCAGCAAAGTATAGTTAGTTGAAGGTATCTTACAATACTCAAGAGAAGACTTGGACTGTGGATGAATTGATTGCTCAGTGTGTACAAGAGGAATCTCATCAAAGACAAAAGAAAGGCAAAGAGATTAAAGCTGTGAATCTTGTGCATCTTGGGAATAAGGAGACCACTAATGCTTTTGGTATGACATCTAAATCTCCTAATAATTTTGTTAAGCCTAGTAAAACTGATAAAAATACTAAATCCTTCACAATCTTAATGTTAAGCCTAAAGATGTTTCTAAAATCAAATGTCATCATTGCAAACTCAAGGGTCATTATAGGAAGGATTGTGAAAGATTTAAAGACTGGCTGGGGAGCAAAGGTAGAACTGATGTCTATGTGTGTGTAGAGTCAAATTTGATTGAAATTTCTGCTAACTCTTGGTGGTTTGATACTAGATCTTCAGTTCATATAACTAACACATTGCATGGTTTTCAAAAACAAAAACAAACTAGTAAGGATTCTTATAATGTTTTTGTGGGAGAAGGGTCAAGGGTTGCAATTGAGGCTATTGGAATTGTGATGATACCTGCATTAATTTTTTCCAAAAAAATAAGAAAGAGTCTGTGTTATGGACTACTGTTTTACATGGGGAATTATGGAAAATAGATCACATTGTTTATGAAAAACCAAGTTTTGTTTTAAATGCTACTGTCAAAAGAATGCATGACATTGAGTTTTCATATGATTTATGGCATAAAAAGCTGGGACACATCTCAAAGGATAGAGTTTTGCAATTAACCAAGTCAAATTTGATTCCTGCACTCGATTTTAAAAATGCAAAGGAATGTGTGGATTGCATGAAGGGAAAATTGACTAACACAAGAAATCTTGAAGCTAAAAAAAGTCAAAATCTCTTAGAAATTATACATACTGATGTCTGTGGTCCTTTTTCTGTTAAAACCATATGTGGAAATAGCTATTTTGTGAATTTCATTGACGACTTCTCTAGATATGGTTATACTTTTCTCATTAGTGAGAAATCAACAGTACTTAATTGTTTCATAATCTTTAAAACTGAAGTTGAGAAACAACTAAATAGGCAAATTAAGATTGTGAGATCCGATAGAGGAGGAGAGTATTTTGGCAGGTACACTGAGGGTGGACAACAGAAGGGGCATTTTGCACTCTATCTTCAGCAATAAGGCATTATAGCACAGTACACCACACCTGGGACACCACAACAAAATGGTGTCTCCGAGAGGAGGAATAGAACTTTCATTAGGATGGTTAGAAGCATGATATCAAGGTCAAAATTGCCTAGTTTTCTCTAGGGTGAAGCACTCAAGATAGCCAATTACATCTTGAACCGAGTACCAACCAAGGCTGTCAAAAGTACACTATTTGAAGTATGGACAGGGAAAAAGCCAAGCTTTGGACACTTCCATGTATGGGGGTGCAAATCTGAAGGCAGATTTTATAATCCTGGTGAGAGGAAGTTAGATTCAAGAACAACAACTTGCTATTTTATTGGATATTCAGAAAAATCCAAAGGGCTCAAGTTCTATTGTCCACAAGCACATTCAAGAATTCAAGAGACTCATAATGCAGTGTTCTTAGAAGATCAAGATGGTTTAGCAGTTGAGGAATTTGAATTTGAAGAGATAGATCAAACTGCCACTGCCACCTCTTCAAGTGATTACATACAAATTCCAATTTACACTAACCCTTCAACAATAATCGATGAAGAAGACACTTCAATGACTGAAAATAGTTTGCAGCCACACATTGATGATCCTATAGAGATTGAAGATGAAGAAGTTCAAACATAGAATGATCAACATGTGCAGCAATCATTGAGACAGTCAGTGAGAATTAGAAAACCTGCGATTTCTAACAATTATGTATATCTTCAAGAAACTGAATATGACTTTAGGGATATTGATGATCCATTAACATTTCCTCAAGCAATGTCAAGTCCTCAAGCAGCCTTATGGAAGAAAGACATGGAGGAGGAACTAGAATCTATGTCAAAAAACAAAGTTTGGACATTGGTAAATTCTGATTCTAGCATTAAACCAATAGGCTGTAAATGGGTCTATAAGACCAAGAGAGATTCCGAAGGTAGAATAGAAAGATACAAGGCCAGGTTGGTGGTAAAAGGATTTACACAGAGGGAAGGAATCGATTTCTATGGTACTTTCTCTCCTGTTTCTTCAAAAGACTCTATGAGAGTAATCATGGCTTTAACAACCTACTTCGACTTAGAACTACATCAGATGGATGTCAAAACAACGTTTCTTAATAGAGAGTTAGAAGAAGACATTTACATGCGCAAGCCAACTGGATTTGTTGAAAGGGGGAAGGATAACATGGTTTGCAAACTGAATAAATCGATTTATGGGCTTAAACAAGCAAGTAGGCAATGATATCTCAAGTTTGATAGAGTGGATACAACACATGGCTTCAAAGAGAACAAGCTAGATGATTGTATATATCTCAAGTTCAAGGGTACCAAGTTCATTTTTCAGGTGCTATAAGTGGGTGACATATTGATAGCAAGTTCGAATTTGCAGTTGTTGCAAGAAACCAAGAAAATGCTCAGTGCCAATTTTGAAATGAAAGATATGGGGGAAGCTCACTATGTACTTGGCATAGAGATAGTCAGAGATAGAAAAAGGAAGCTTTTGTACTTGGCATAGAGATGGTCAGAGATAGAAAAAGGAAGCTTTTGAGACTTTCATACTAGTTTTTTCTATTGCGATCACCCAATCCTGTAGATTTTCATACCTTTATGGTTGAACCAACATTGGAGTTCCTTGTATGGTTTGCCGAGAGCCTGAGAACATAGTGAACTCCTGGGTCTCTGCATTATTGGTTTTACTTGTTAGATGGTTAACCAAACGAGATAATGAAAACTTGTTGGTTTTGCTTCTTATAATTATTTTAAACAAATGAGTTCAGAAATCACATCTTTTTTTTCCATTGTTTTCCCCTGCACTGATAAGGGCATTGAAAATATTTTGATTTGACCTGTTGGCGTTAATACTTGCAGCCTAAATGTCATTCATCTAGAGGAAAAGGAAAAAAGGTGAAGGGAGATGCGGAACCAAATTATCGAGGAAGCTGAAGAATTTAAGCGGGCCTTCTACGAGAAACGGAAGCTCAATTGTGAAACTAACAAAGCTCACAACAGAGAAGGGGAAAAGGTAGTAATTCTAAAACCCATCATGTTGTTCTACATCTTCCGCAGTCCTAATTCTCTGACAAGGATTGTCTGCCCTCCTACTTCCGGTGCCCTTCTATTTATGTGGTTACGGTTAAGCCACGTCAATATTTTATATTACTATTCATTTTTGTCTTATTATCTCTATAAAAAAACCAATATAAAATATTGACGTGGCTTAACCGTGACCACATAAAACAAGAGGGCACGGAAGGGCACCGGAAGTGGGAGGGCAGACAATCCTTGTCCCTAATTCTCTCACCCTCCCTCCCGATCCCTTGCTTGCTTGTACATGCATTCTATGATCACTATCAATGCTTCATATCTATGACATGAATTTGACTTTCTGTGCAGCTGTAGCTAGTGAGTAATTATTAAATATAGAAAAAATTAACTATTAATTTCAAAAATGTCACTTTTTATGAAAACTTTCAAATATATCCAAAATTCCACTCAAATAGACACAAATACCCTCAAATTTAACAATTAAATAAATTAAAGGCTTTTTAGCTACTGTTGCCTCAAACTCCGGTCCAAATTCACCTTCGCTTCAACAATCCACCACCACAACCCTATCCCCTTCAACCCCTTCATCACTGACATTGAGCGCCGCCGCGAGGTATTCATCAATTTCCCCCCTGAACTTGTGACTATTGGCCAATTTCCCCCCTCAACTTTAATTTTGGCCAATTTCCCCCCTCAACTCTCATAATTAGTCAATTTCCCCCCTCAACTTTAATTTGGCCAATTTCCCCCCTCAACTCTCATAATTAGTCAATTTGCACCCTACTGTTAATTTTTTTTAATTTTCCATCTATTCTTTTTTTTTCTTTCAATCTTTCTAATAACTTCCAACAAAGTACTAAAATTAACATAAACTCACCTGCATAATATAGGGTAAAATGTACAAAAACATAATACAATTAGTATGTGATATGGATTGATTACAAGAAAAAGTTATGAATCAGGTTTAAAGCATGTAGAAGAAGAAATAATAATCCTAAACTCATGGATCAGACTTATTTCAATAAAATGGGTTATTCTTAATAAAGAGTTGAAAATTATGAATTGACTAGCCATTTTTGCACTAAAGCTCGATTCTCCGCAATTTACTTGAACTTAGCTTTCACTTTTATAAAGAAAATTGTATTCACATACAAAAATGTACACGTCAATCCTTTTCGTTATCAATTTTGTATAGTAAAAAATCAAATAAAATTACTCTATACTGATTTATTATGACTAATAATACTATCTATGATAAATTGTAAAATTCTAAATTTTAATCTATTTGTAATAGGATAAAGTCATAGGAAAATGATTAACATACATCTTATTTAGTTTCTTACACACACTTGTTTAATTATGATCAAATTAAAAAATTAACAGTAGGGTGCAAATTGACTAATTATGAGAGTTGAGGGGGGAAATTGGCCAAATTAAAGTTGAGGGGGGAAATTGACTAATTATGAGAGTTTAGGGGGGAAATTGGCCAAAATTAAAGTTGAGGGGGGAAATTGGCCAATAGTCACAAGTTCATGGGGGAAATTGATGAATACCTCTTTTTTTTTTACTAATATCATTTTTAGTTTTAAATATAAAAATAGTTTTTAAAGTTAATCCATATATCATTATATGATTGTATTTGTGAGACTCACGTGGCGCCACATCATCACACTAACAAAGCAATTGACAGATTTTTCATGAAAAAAATTAAAATGATCACGATGGACAAATTCAAATAAAGACTAAAATGATTCACGATAGACAAATTCAAGAACACTACTATTGATTATTATTAATTATTAAAGACCAAATTAAGGAGTTATGTCAATGTCACAAATCATTGTGGGTAAAAAGCCTTTAATTTGTTTAATTGTTAAATTTGAGGGTATTTGTGTATATTTAAGTGGAATTTTTTATATATTTGAAAGATTTTATAAAAAATAATATTTTTGAAATTAAAGGTTAATTACCTGGCCAACCAAAAGAAATTCCACAAAGAAGCTGACAAATGATTCCTCGTGAGGTTCCTAATATTGAGAAGAAGAGAGGGAGGAAAGATCCTGACAAGCAGCCCCCAATCGTTTTACCAGGGCCCAAAACCTGGTAAACCGACTGATCTTTCAAGGATGCGGTAGATTTTCCTGAAGTTGAAACAGAACCCTCCGCCACATATGATGTCACCCTGTAAATGTGAATTTACTTAGGAATTGGCTAATTTCTTAGACTTGTAATTGTGTCCTCGTTTCGTTGATTTAGGCCTAGTTTTTAGGCAAATTAATTTGGGGCACAAGACTTATCCAAATTAAGCAAATCAAGGAATGAAATTCCTAATGAAATCAATCAGCAGAATTGTTTTCCTCCTTTTCACGCTAAAACCAATTCTACTTTTTCCTACTCTTTTTGGAACGTGATTTCTTTTGATTAAAAAACAAAGCTTGAAGACCTTTGTTACTCACTTCTGCAAAAATTGATTTGGGAGATTTATATTGAGAGAAGCAAAGGTGAGTTCATGGAAAATTAGAATGATAAAGCAACTTTGTGAAGCTTTTAATTTCTAGTTTGCATCTTCATATTTCATATTCCATATTGGAAGCTATGTGCAATGGAAGTTGTGTGCTGGCATGCTTGTTCGTGAGGATCATCGATTTGAGAGAGTTCAAGCAAGGACCAAGTAAGGCAAGACAAAAGTATTGGGTAGATTCTTGGTTAGAGTTTATCTTCTTGAGTCTTGTAATAGTCCATTCTTAGTGGATTTTTAGAGGTTTTTCCCCATTGGGTTTTTACCTTGTACCATTGGGTACAAAAATCCTTGTGTTAATTTACTTCTGCTACAAGATTTTATTAGTTTGATTTGGGATTGAAATCCTTGTCCAATCATATTCCGGTTATCTATTTACTCTACCTAAGGCACGATTTCATGCCCCCACCTGCCAAAGATTGGCAAGGATGCAAAGGGAGAAAAGAAGGAAAGGATGCAAAGGATGGAAAGGATACAAAAGATGCAAAAGGAGAAAAGGAGGAAAGTATGCAAAGGAAGGAAGGCATGCAAAGAATGGAAAAATTAAAGGAAAACTAACTAAAAGTCCAAAAAAAACTTTCATTTTAATGAAAAGTCATTTTTAAAGGTATAGTGAATAGTACCAGGAAAAGATATAAACGTGGTTTTTCGTTAAAAGTGAATACTACCGGAAGTGTTTTGTTAAAACTCCCAAAAATTAATTCACCAACCGCAGTTGGAGCTACAGCTGCAAGTGCACCTGTTTTATCAAGACCAGAGGCTCCTGCTGAACCAGAGGGTGAGCAACATTCGGAAACCAAGCTAACTTCTGCAGAGTAATGATCTTTCATATATATATATATTTTGGTTCTTTACATTATCTATGTGTCTAATGCTTAGAAATTTACTATGAAGAAGAAGAATAAACACAATCAGTCTGCAGAATGGAATGTACAGACTGCAGAGTTTTCTTCCAAACTTCCTCTAGGGTTTTGCAGGCTTTGCTTCGTAAGCAAAACCACCTTCATCGAATTCAATGCTATTGCATTTATTTTTTGAATAACGTATCTTTGACCGTACAAATTTCATAATCGGAATCGTTCAATTTCTTAATCTTCGTTTGAAGATCACTCCTGACAAAAAAATCATTTCAATCGGAGATTATTTAGTAAATGTATAGAACAAATCAACGTTATAGATACTAAGTAATATATTCATGATAAGTTGTTGAATGATGATAAAAAAATACCAAATAGTTTTACAAATTATTCAGAAGTTGAAAACAATAGATGGCAAGGTAGTTCCAAACTGTATTACTGTCACACATAATCAATTACAGCACTGCTTTAGTTCATAACTTTGCCAGCAGTCACGCAAGTCTTGTTGAGTTTTATGTCCTCCAACGAACATTGATCAATTGGAAGGTTACTAATTTTGCTTGTAGTAGGCGAGAATAGTATATAGGGTTTGCATGATGGTAAGAATGAGAATAATGATGACCGCATTTGAGACTAACCAGATTGACGATGGATTGTATAGATAATTCCTTTTGATCCTTGCAAGCCAACGCCTTAGCCAACGATCTCTATTATAGAAATACACGTCGAGCGCGAGTTGAGAGTAAATGAACAGGATGGATGCAGTGTCATTGCAAGGCCTATTGAACAAAGAAACAGTGTCCTCCTTGCATTGTCAAGTAAATGTCTGAATTGCCATGTCTCCCGTTCTTTATCCATAATACTCGCGACAATTTGGTAATCTGTGATCATCCAATTAGGCATAACTCTGCCAATTAATGGCAAAGTTTGTCGATATAGAGAAATCTCTCCTGATTCTTTTGTCAGGTTGAATAAACAGTCAAGAACTTTCCACGGAAGCTGGTTTTCAAGCAGGAACAAGTCGTTTTTAACCATCGACAACATCTCTGGCATACTGAAAACATCATGATATATGGAAATTGGATTATCTTTGCGGATAAGTTCTAAAATAAAGCAACCATCGACCACCATCATTTCTACAAACTGATCGCTACTGAGATGATCACCAAGCTTTTCGTCATAGCAGTTACGAAGAAACTCTTCTTTGCTTCTAATTTCCATGACAAACTTCACCAAACAGGTTTCTGGAGTTGGTTTGCGTTTGAGGAGGCATTGCAAATTCCATAGCTTAATTTGTTCCATGGCTTCGAACTTTTTTCCTCCGTGGTGATAGGGCCCGATCGGAACCACTTGTGGGACAAAAGCATTTTCATTGTCCCTGCCAAGTTTATTAGGGACTCTGAATATGCAAGTAGGATCAGGTTTTGGAAATTCCTGGGGAAGCTTTTTTTCTATAAGGGATGCTAATAATTCGTCTTTATTTGTTTCATTTCCACTCAAAGTTTGGTTACCCACATTACTTATTTCTATCTCACATCTCTCTCCCTCCTCCCTTACTTGAATTACGGAGTGATCTCCGTTTGCACTATTGCTCTCTTCAGCTAAATCTGTCATCATCAACTCTTTCCAACTCCAAATGTTACTCACCTAATCAAGTATTATATATTAACAAGAACAAAAATTACAAATAGTGTCAATACGTTAACTAATTAATGGGTAAATTACGTTTTACCACCTCAGGTTTGAGATCTATTGTAACCTTATACAACATCTTCAAAACATTTCACTTTCATACCTCGCGTACTATTTTATTTCAATATAATAGATCCGTTACATTTTTCATCTATTGGTCTGTTAAGAGTTGACGTAGCTGCCACATTTGTGCCACGTGGCTAAATATTTAATAAAAATTTTAAAATAATTAATTTAAAAAAAAAAAAAACAAAAACAAAAACAAAAACAAAAAAAAAAAAACTGAACCCATAAACCATTCCACCCTCGACCCACCACCCCTCCACTCTCTTCACCTCCCCTCACATCCAAAAACCCACCTCATCCCTCCTCACCCAAGCCACCCTCGCAACCCTCCTACCCCACCCCCACCTCCCCTGCAACCCCCCCACCTCCCCGATGGTTGCTCCCACCGTTCATCGTTTTCTCCGACGATTCTCGACGCACCAAGACGACTCCAACGGCGGCTTCACCGTCGTTCCCCGTCGATATCAGACCACCACCACGACCCAATGTTTCTCGTGGAACAAACACAAGTCTATACTTGGTGGTTTTCAAACCCAAGCCCTAAAATCGAAGAGCACCGTCTAGGACTCGACTTCCCTCGGCGAAGTTCTCGTCGTTTTCGACAATGGTAAGCCTCGAGGGCCACAGAGGCTCCAACAGCCTTTGCACATTCGTCCCCGACACCTCTCGTTCTTCAATTTGTTCAAACATTGGGACCCCAATCTCAGGGACTTCCGTAATACCATATTCAGTTAACAAGCCTCTTAGGTGGAGAAGAAGATGTGAGAGGAAGAAGAAGGATAGACCTATGAAGAAGAAGAAGAAGAAGAGGCAGTGGGGGTGGGTTTTTGGATAGGATGGGAGGTGAAGAGAGTGGAGGACAAGGAGGTGGGTCGGGGGAAGATGGGATTCTGGGTTTGCTTTTTTTTTTTTTTTAATAAGGTAAATTATTATAATATAAAATAGGGTAAAGTACAAAAAACTACCTCAGCTATTGGTCTCACGACACTTTCATACCTCATCTTTTTAAAATGACAATGTCATACCTAGGCCTGGCAATTCCTGACACGACCCGATAACCCGACACGACACGACACGAAATTAACAGGTGTTCGGGTCGACACGATAACGAATCGGGTGTTATCGGGTAACCCGATAAGCACCTGTTAAGATAACGGGTTGGTTCAGGTATACACGTGGGTAACACGATACACGATAAGCAGAATATTAATTTAACAATTTTATAACCCTAAAAAATACTATAATAATTATATATATTAATTTAACAATTTTATACCCCCAAAAAGTTTAAAACTATAATAATTATATATATATATATATATTAAATTAACTATCATAATTATACCCCCAAAATATTAACTATAATAATTATATATATATATATTAAGTTTTAAATTAAATTTTATACCCCTAAAAACTATAATAATTATACGTACAAAATAAATAGATTTAAATCTACATAATAAATATATATATATATACACACACACCATTGAACTTGATGGGATACACGGAACTAATTTCAACAATCCAACCGTTAAACTTGTTTGTATGTGCTTCGAGATCGCATCAGCAAAAAACAAACATTCAGAGATCAAGTAACGGGACAAAACTTTTCGACGGTTATAAAACAAAAAATCACGATTTAACGGTTATTTTAACTCCGATTTTGATGATTTTTTTACAGCTACACTCGTTGACCCTATATGAATACAATGAATGAATTCGATTTTCAATTTAAAATATTTACACTAGTGGATACCACAAAATCTTATGTTATACTTAATGAAAGTATAAATAAACTCTAAGTGTTAGTGAATCTATCGTTTTGATGAGATACGAATTCTATGAAACTAATTTAAACGATCCAACCGTCAAACTTGTTTGTATATGCTTCGAGATCGCATACGCCAAAAATCACAAAAAACAAACATTTAGAGATAAAGTAATGAGACAAAACTTTTCGACGGTTATAAAACAAAAAATCACGATTTAACGGTTATTTTAACTCCGATTTTGATGATTTTTTACAACTACACTCCTTGACCCTATACGAATACAATGAATGAATTTGATTGTCAATTTAAAATATTTACAAAAGTGGATACCACAAAATCTTATGTTATAGTTAATGAAAGTATAAATAAACTCTAAGTGTTAGTGAATCTATCGTTTTGATGGGATACGAATTCTATGAAACTAATTTTAACGATCCAACTGTCAAATTTGTTTGTATATGCTTCGAGATCGCATACACCAAAAATCACAAAAAACAAAAATTCAGAGATCAAGAAATGAGACAAAACTTTTCGATGGTTATAAAACAAAAAATCACGATTTAACAGTTATTTTAACTCCGATTTTGATGATTTTTTACAACTACACTCCTTGACCCTATACGAATACAATGAATGAATTTGATCGTCAATTTAAAATATTTACACAAGTGGATACCCAAAATCTTATGTTATAGTTAATGAAAGTATAAATAAACTCTAAGTGTTAGTGAATCTATCGTTTTGATGGGATACGAATTCTATGAAACTAATTTTAACGATCCACCGTCAAACTTGTTTGTATATGCTTCGATATCACATACGCCAAAAATCACA
Organism: Malus fusca; assembly: GCA_035220775.1. NCBI lineage: Eukaryota > Viridiplantae > Streptophyta > Magnoliopsida > Rosales > Rosaceae > Malus > Malus fusca. The sequence continues at coordinate 31,062,808 of CM069075.1, read as the reverse complement.
AAAAACAAACATTCAGAGATCAAGTAATGAGACAAAAAATTTCGACGGTTATAAAACAAAAAATCATGATTTAACGGTTATTTTAACTCCGATTTTGATGATTTTTTACAACTATACTCCTTGACCCTATACGAATACAATGAATGAATTTGATCGTCAATTTAAAATATTTACACAAGTAGATACCACAAAATCTTATGTTATAGTTAATGAAAGTATAAATAAACTCTAAGTGTTAGTGAATCTATTGTTTTGATGGGATACGAATTCTATGAAACTAATTTTAACGATCCAACCGTCAAACTTGTTTGTATATGCTTCGAGATCGCATACGCCAAAAATCACAAAAAACGAACATTCAGAGATCAAGAAATGAGACAAAACGTTTCGACGGTTATAAAACAAAAAATCACAATTTAACAGTTATTTTAACTCCGATTTTGATGATTTTTTACAACTACACTCCTTGACCCTATACGAATACAATGAATGAATTTGATCGTCAATTTAAAATATTTACACAAGTGGATACCACAAAATCTTATGTTATAGTTAATGAAAGTATAAATAAACTCTAAGTGTTAGTGAATCTATCGTTTTGATGGGATACGAATTCTATGAAACTAATTTTAATGATCCAACCGTCAAACTTGTTTGTATATGCTTCGAGATCGCGTACGTCAAAAATCACAAAAAACGAACATTCAGAGATCAAGAAATGAGACAAAACGTTTCGACGGTTATAAAATAAAAAATCACGATTTAACGGTTATTTTAACTCCGATTTTGATGATTTTTTACAACTACACTCCTTGACCCTATACGAATACAATGAATGATTTTGATCGTCAATTTAAAATATTTACACAAGTGGATACCACAAAATCTTATGTTATACTTAATGAAAGTATAAATAAACTCTAAGTGTTAGTGAATCTATCGTTTTGATGGGATATGAATTCTATGAAACTAATTTTAACGATCCAACCGTCAAACTTGTTTGTATATGCTTCGAGATCGCGTACGCCAAAAATCACAAAAAACAAACATTCAGAGATCAAGAAATGAGACAAAACGTTTCGACGGTTATAAAACAAAAAATCATGATTTAACGGTTATTTTAACTCCGATTTTGATGATTTTTTACAACTACACTCATTGACCCTATACGAATACAATGAATGAATTTGATCATCAATTTAAAATATTTACACAAGTGGATACCACAAAATCTTATGTTATACTTAATGAAAGTATAAATAAACTCTAAGTGTTAGTGAATCTATCGTTTTGATGGGATACGAATTCTATGAAACTAATTTTAACGATCCAACCGTCAAACTTGTTTTTTATTAGGCTCTTATTTTCGAGTATAGATGTAGTACTTAAATGACAAATATGTTTTAATGTTTTGAAGTAATATTTATGTGGTAATGTGTGGTATGTTCAAATTTAAGAAAAAAATATATTTTTCTTAACGGGTCATAACGGGTCGGGTCACTTTATCCGTTGGGTAAAATGACCCGACCTGTTAAGGACCCGTTAAGATAACAGGTGTGACACGACACGACCCGTTAAGATAACAGGTGTTACATGAAAACGACACGACCCGTTTGCCAGGCCTAGTCATACCTCATCTTACGAATTTGTGTCAATGTCATACCTCCGTCAGTTTTTTTGTTAGTTTCTCTGTTAAGTGCTGACGTGGCTTAAATAAATTAATAAAATATTAAAAATTAATTAATTATTAAATATTAAATATTATAATTAAATATAATATTATAAAATATAAAAAATTAAGAATAAAAAAAAGAAAAAAAATTAAAATGGCCTAGGGTGCGGGCCTCCCCTTTCCTCCACCCGCACCAACCTTCTTCTTCTCTTCGACAGCCACCAAACCCAGAAACCTTCTTCCACCCGTCCCCCAAACCTTCCCCAACCCACCTCTTTCATCCCCCACCTCTTCCTTTATCTCAACGAACTATAGTCCACATCCAAATTTCAAATATTCTAAATAAACATCAATCCAAATACTCTCCAACTCAAAATTCCCAATTAAAATTCACAACCCAATGCAACAAAAACTCTAATAGCAACATTACCCTAGAAATCGAGAATTAATTCTGCGATTCGGATTAAAAGCTCAGAATTGAATTGGGAGTTGAAGAGTTACCTCGAGCTTTTGCACAGCGATGGTTTCAGAATCACCCATGATGTTGATGAAGGTCTCGATTGCTTCCTGATTAGGCCTCGCCATGGAAGAACTTCAAGCAATTTTTGGAGCTCCGATTCTCAGTGTTTGCTGGTTTTTAGGATTTCTGAATTTTGTGGAAATTATGGGTTGTATTCTGTGTTTATGTGTATACATATATATCAGAATCCGGCGATGTCCGACTCACTCATCAGCGATGTCCGACTCACTCATCTGCGACCCGGCGTTCTCGAACGCGTCGAAGATTTTTTGATCGTCGCGGTTCAAAATGAGCAGGGTGTAGGAAGAGCTGCAGGTAGCCCAGATAGAGAGAGAAGAAAGAGAGAGAGAAAAAAGAGAGAGAGGAGAGAGAAGGTGGTGGAGGAAGGTTGGGGGGACGGGTGGGGAAGGTTGGGGTTTTCTGTTTGAAAATGGGGAATTAGGGTTAGGGTTTGGGTTCGAAATGGACGGGAAAAGTTAGGGGAAGGGAAGAGGTGGGGGATGGGGGTGGGTTGGGGAAGGTTGGGGGGACGGGGAAGAGTTTGAGGGTTGTCGAAGAGAAGAAGAAGGTTGGTGCGGGTGGAGGAAATGAGAGGTCCGCACCTCTAGGGGAAGGGAAGAGGTGGGGGATGGAGGTGGGTTGGGGAAGGTTTGGGGGACGGGTGGAGGAAGGTTTCTGGGTTTGGTGGTTGTCGAAGAGAAGAAGAAGGTTGGTGCGGGTGGAGGAAAAGGGAGGCCCGCACCCTAGGCCATTTTAATTTTTTTTTCTTTTTTTTTTCTTAATTTTTTTATTTTATAATATTATATTTAATTATAATATTTAATATTTAATAATTGATTAATTTTTAATATTTTATTAATTTATTTAAGCCACGTCAACACTTAACAGAAAAACTGACGGAGGTATGACATTGACACAAATTCGTAAGACGAGGTATAACATTGTCATTTTAAAAAGATGAGGTATGAAAGTGTCGTGAGACCAATATTTGAGGTAGTTTTTTGTACTTTACCCTATAAAATAAATAAAAATTTGCCACATGGCATACATTTGGCAGCCACATCAACACAAATGTGGATCCTATATTTGCCACATCATCACTTAACGGTTTACTTAACAGATTTTTCTAACGGATGTATGAAATTGAAATAAAATGATAAGTAAATATATGAAATTGAAATGTTTTAAAGATGTTGTAAGAAATTGAAATCGATCACAAACCTGAGGGGAAAAAACGTTATTTACCCTTAATTAAACTACCAAATTTATTATTGGAACCATACAGAAATTTTATAACGTCAGGTTTATTTAATGTATTTGTTGAATAAATAGTAATTCACTCAGTATAGAACATGGATTATACTAATGTCTCATGAGTAATATTCCTTTTTTAAATATTGGAAAATAAATTAAAAGATATAGAGTATGCCAAGGAGGATGGGCTTGCCTTAACCTCCAAACATTCACCCTAACTCTAGAAAGACCACTAAGGTGGTCTGAAATTCATGAATTCGGCTAGATATGAACCTAAACGAGTTTCATTTGATATGTATGATTTTCAACATATACTATAATTAAAAATAGAAAAAGCAGATATTTCATTATGATAATATCTCTAGATCTAAAGCGAGGAAGAATAATGCTAAATAGATTAAATTTGTAAATTAAACGATGTATCACTAATAAGAAATAAGCACGTTAATCTAATAATCTAATCATCAACTTTCATATCATGTAATTTACAAAATGTAGTATCTCTAACATTTGTAGGCAGTAGGTGGGAAAACTTACCGGGATGAGAAATTTATGAGGTCGAATGAGGAATCCTTCGCGCCCCCTCCCACCCTCCCTCAGAGCATACATAAATCTATATTTCTAGTTCCAGACTCATATATAATGTGAGAATGAAACACTCTCTCGACACTCAAAGTCGATTCCCTTGCAAGTCTTTTTACGCTATTTCATTTAATAATCGTCTTTCTATTATTCCCCTCACAATCAAAGGGAATAAAAAAAGTTCTAAGTCACATACTCTCGTCTCTCTCACGAACACTTTTGCCCTTTTAATTTCTTTTTTTCTTTAACTTCTTCTATTGCTATTTTGTCTGGTCGTTCAGATGGTTTTTATTTAATTGCTTGCGAAATGAGCTTAGGTCTCACCCTATCATTGCGTTAGAGCAACTCTACTCTTTTGGCAAAAAAAAAAAAAAACAACTCCACTATTTAGAACGATAATTGCTCACATAATTAGACAATTGTTGTAATCCTATTAGATTAGGAATGTGATTGTGTAAATACTAGAGAATTTAGGAATATCTCCTTATATTCCTATTAGGAGTTGTTACCTATTAAGAGTTGTAATCATAAAAGGGTAAAGATTTTACCTATTCTACTACTATAAACAATGACACAATGGGGTGGAATAGAATAGAACACACCCACAATTACACATCTCTCTTCTCTCTCTATGTGTCGCACCCCCTCTCTCTCTCTATGGCCTTTATACAGTTCAGTAAATTATGCATACAACACATTATCAACACGCTCTTGACCCTGCACTAAAGAGAGTTTATTCTTCAATCAGGGGAGTATTACATTTTAATCATTCTTTTTATGATTAAATTATTATTTTTAATTGATCTACATGCTATTGATTCAATTTAATTTATCTTTGTTGAACATGATACAATGCATTGGAGATGCAATTTCAGCTTTCCGAGAAGATCTACCACAGATTCAAAGGCTTTTATTGTTTTCTGCCAACCAGGTACACTTAAAATAAAGGAAGATATTTGAAACGACCATGAAGCATGAAAACATTCCCCATGATGCATGAACCCCTCTATGTTTATATTTTCTTTACGATATATATATATATATATATTGTATATGTTTATATATTTGGTTCATGCATTACGCAATTATATTTGCTATGTGGAATTGTGAGTCAAAACATATAAAATAAATTAGAAGCAATTCTAGTTTTTTTTTAAACCCTAACATGTCGAAAAAAAATATATGGGTTGATTAACCCTAGGGCCTGCAGCCCTCGATCCAAACCCTTGAGTCCAACACGACCTGACCTATTTGATGGGCCCTTGCCTCGCCTTGGCCCACACGACGCAAGCCCTTGGCTTGCTGGGCTTGACCCTCCCAGCCCGCGTGTCACCAAGCTAGCCCAGTAGGCTAGGCTTCTTTTACCCCGGACCCAACCCATGGCCAACTGTTGTTGGGCCTGACCCGTGCCCCCATTTCGGCCTAAAACCAAGAGTTGCTGATGCTGGGCTCCCTTGCCTATGGCCCGTGGCCTGAAGTGTGACAACCAGTCCCTAATTGTACGTTTTTATTAATTTTAAAAGCGTGAATTTACGAAAATGCCCTAGAGGTAAAGACTTTGACTTATGTTGACCATCAGTTTGAGAGACGTAGGACTTATTATTTTAGCGTACCCTCATAGTACTCGTCATTACGAACGCATAGGCGAAAGCCGTTTGCAAGTCCGGATTATAACGGTATAGTTACGAACGTTTGAATTTGGTTATTTATATTTTGGTTTATAAGTTAATTGAATTCCCACCTTGTGGGAAAGAAGCCAATCAGATTTTAGGCTTAAATAAGGGGGACCAATCACATAAAAGGAAGGAAAGCCTTCAGAAATCAGATCGAAAAAAAAAAAAAAACAAAAAAAAAGGACCCATTTTCCAAGGCCGATTCCGGCCAACTTTTGCCATTTTCCTTTGTCATCTCGTCTCTGGCCCTCATTCTTTCCTTCTTCATCCTCACTTTCACTAGGCATGCTCTCTGAGGCCTCAATCCTCAGTAGAATCTCATAGAACTCCTGGTAAGAGGCATAATGAGAAGATGTCGCTATGGAACGCCATTTCTTCTTAGTGCCCAAACTGAAACGGCGAAGCATCTCTACCAGATTAGTAGCAACCTCCGGATCATATCTCGACATATCAGTAAATATTCTGTAATACTCATTAGCAGACATATTTCCTTGCCTTAGATGGGTAAACTCATGTTTCCTAAGATCGATATACGCAGGAGGAATGAACCTTTTCCGAAACCACTCCTTAAACACATTCCCAGTCCACAATCTCTTATGGGGTCATCTCATAAGACTCTTGTCTCCACCAAGATGCAGGTTTTTCTCCCAAAAACCAAGTAGTCGTCTTGACCCACCTATCAGAGGAAGATTCCCCTGACTCTGCATCACCTGAAAGGTCTTCTCCACATGATTCAGCCATTTTTCAGCCCCCTCATGACCTTCATTACTCATGAAGTGAGTCAACTTCAGATTATGGACTGTCTCAAGAGGTGTCCATTGGGGAGTACGGAATGTTGTCTGAATGGCAGAAACTATAGCTTCCCCTAATTGAGCAATATCAGGGAAACTAGATTCAGCTGGTTGATGAGGCTCTCTACGAGGCGACATAGTTCTGACATAAGACATCACAAGGATTAGAACATTCAAGAATTATACAGGACTGCTAAACCTAGGCTCTGATACCAAACTGACACACCCCGACCGAGGTCAAGGCATGCTGGCCGTCACGTGAGAGTGACGTAGCCATGTGCACAGTGCGGAAGCGATAAAGATAGCAAATATACGAATAATTAAAAACTACATTTCTAGAGTGCACTACTAACAGGAAGTGATAGGAGTTAGTTACAACCGTAAACACTCATAATCAGAGCATAATAAGTCTAGGTACAGTTCAGTAGGACAAGTACTAGTTACACAGTACCAGGAATGTCCTACTTTTAATCAAATAGGTCAGAACTGCCGACAATCCCGAGCCACCAACAACAAGCTTACTTAGAACCTGGAGGGGCGCAAAACAGAAAACGTGAGTGGGAAAAAACAAATGTTTTACAAAATCATTTCATTTATCAATATACTAACCCCTCGCTGTAAAACATGTATAATTTTCCCAGAATAAGATATAAGCATATACATACATACATACATATATATATATATATATATATATGAAATCATAAGAATTCAATTCATGCTTCACATAATCATATTCATATGTATGCCATGCCAAAATATAACAAAGTAAACAATCCAGGTAAGAATGATTTCATATAAATATGATATGTTAGCCGGAACCCCTGTGGTAGTCTGTACGGCTGAATTCATAGCTTAAAAGTCAATCTAGCCGGAGTCACTACAATGACCTATACGGCAATATACTGCACATAAGTCGGAACCACTAAAGAGGGTATGTACGACAAGATTGGGTGAAATATAATTATGCTCAATTATATTCTCTCATAATAGCCGGGCGATAAATCGCTAGTCACCTACGAGTCGGAACCATGAATAAGGTATGTACGACAAGACTGTGCACTTAAGTTGGATCCAATATGAGCATAAAGTGCGGGAGGTAACGTAAATAAACATGCATGTACTTTATATCTCTGGCTAAATCACAATCACCCTAGGTGCAGTTTTATGAGCTCAACATCATTCATCACATATCATATCATCGATGATTCACATAATCAAACATAACTTACCTGAACTTACCTGTGCCTCCACAGCACCACATATATATATATATATATGCAACCATGAAATGCATATTCAGAATATAAAAGCATTTGGCATATTACTTCAAAGCATACTTTCCTTAAAATGCATTTCTGGGAAATATAACAAGTATATAAATATATACTGAAAACAAAAGCCCACTCACTGATATGTCGACGGGTCGTAACCCCTGAGTCGCCTCTGGATACGCTCGTCCTTGGGATAAGTCACACCTATATGCGAATTAACTATAAAAACGTTATTTTAAAGCACATAGACAAAACTAGCTAATAACTTCTCATACATTGCTCAATTTTGGTATTTGAATATACCAACGTGACCTACACAACTTCACAAACATCGTGATATTTTTAGAAAAATTTTCTTGTGGCTCACGCGCCCACACACGCATCACCTTCAACCTTCAGACGCCAGAACTGTGTCACCGGCGCCAGATTCTGGGCAGACCTGCAACTGACTATTTCTCGCTCGTTTTTGCACCATTTTTCATGAAATTTGAACCATTGGAAAGCTAACAACATGAAGAACACGAACATACTAATTTAAAGTTCTAAAAGTTACGGAATCTCACCGGAGAATTCCAAGAAAACCGGCCAAACTTCATCCACAAGATCCCGACGTCTAAATCCTTCCAACGAAGCACTCCGAGCCTCCTTAGAACCTCCTTAAGCTTCCTATGGTCTTGAAATTCCATAAAAATCAACATTTTACATGAGCATGAATAGTACCTCAAATCGGGGTTATGGTTTCGACGTGAAAACGATGAAGTTCTCACCTGAAATGTGTACCCCAAGACTCGTATGCTCCTCACGCACACAATGGTGGTCTTAGAATCCTCGATCCGTCACGATTCAACGGGTTTTGGGTTTGAGTCCGTATGGGAGAGAAGAGAGAGAGGGAGTCTGAGAGATAGAGAGAGAACACGGGAGGGAAGAGATAGAAGGTTATGGGTGTGTGTATGTGTGGTCCTAAAGTCACAACGCTCAAGGGCATTTTTGTCTTTTCACACCCACTATAATAAAATAATGTACATTTCCGGGACGGGCTGTGACACTTGGGCCGTGCGCTTGGGTCCAGGCCTGTCACTAACCCAGCCCTAAAACCCTTTTTAAATTAGAAACCCTTAAAGCCCAACCCTTTTAAAAGCCTAACCCAAACTCTTTTAACCTAGGGCCTTAACCACTAAACCCTTTAACATTTCAAACCCTAAACCCTAACTGGCCCATACCTTTTTGGGGGAATATTCCGTTTGGGAATATTCCATATTCATGTTAGGGAATATTTCATTAGAGAATATTCTAGGAATATTCTATTGACTTTTGCGAAATTTACCCAGGATCCTTCTTAGGGTAATTCGACGTCCTGAATCCGTTTTTGATGTCCGTTTTCCCAAATTCAATTTTTATAATAGATTTTTATTAATTGGACCCTTTATATGCTTAGGGGCAACTATTTGTGACGATTCCGTGTTCGCTAGTTTGCGTGGCTCTTCGACGGCTAAGTATCTTTGAGTGGACCCCTTCTAAAATGCATGTTTTAATAGTAGAAATGCATACATGAAAAACATGATTTAATAATTACGTTTTAGATAACGTTTTATGAGATATTATGCTTACTTAGAATATTTTGGAATTACCATATTTTCTATCGAACTCATTTTCTTCGTAGGATATCTGATGGATGACGATATACTATTTAGAACATGTTTTTACACACTTCTTTATAGTATAGATGATGAATGACTTTATACTATGAAGATGTTTTTGAGATATATGTACCTATGTTTGGAAAGACTATGTTGATGCACAAAACCGGAGAGGTCTTGGAACAACGTAAATCCGACCGTGAATCTGCAAGAAATGTAAATAACACAAGATGTATCGTGGTTCACCCCAAGGTTTGGGTTACGTCCACACTGATATTGTATTTCTGAGAGGATTGAAGAGGGAGAGAGATCTAAATACGGAGGCCCTAAGTATGGTATAAACAGTAGTCCCCCAAGTCTTCATTCAAGAGAGTCTTTTGGCTGGAGACTTGAAACTCAGTCCATGTGTAGGCCGAAGTAACTAGATGTTGTCTTGAACTGATGCTCGATATGAGGCGGTGCTCGATCTGAAATGATGCTCAACTAGAAGTAGCACATGTTGCGAGGCTGCTCGGCTTGTGGCTTATGTTGCCTTGGTTGGCTCAGCTTGTGGCATCGAAGGTGAGGGAGTCTCTTTTATAGAATAAGGGCTCGATCCTCAATACACAAATGATGGGTTATGAGTGGTGTTCGCGGCAAGGCGGTTGCTCAGTAGGCGGTGATGCTCTCTAATGATGGTGAGGGAGTCCCTTTTATAGAATAAGGGCTCGCTCCTCGATACATGAATAATGGGCTAGAGTTGATGCTCTCTAATGATGGTGAGGGAGTCCCTTTTATAGAATAAGGGCTCACTCCTCAATACATGAATAATGGGTTAGAGTCCCCCAAGTATTTTTCATGAGGCCCAGTTGAGGCCCAATATATGGTACATAATGTAGTCCCCCAAGTCTTTAGTCAATAGAGTCTGTTGGCTGGAGACTTCAAATTGAATCCATGTATGGGCCGAAGTGGCGGTTGTTCGAATGCGGTATTTGTATACCTTGCCCTGAAGCTTTGTAGGTGAAGCTTTGTAGGTGAAGCTTTGTAAGTGAAGCTTTGAAGCTAGAGCTCTGTAAATGAAGCTTTCGAAGCTGGAGCTTTTTGTAAATGACGTTTTTGAAGCTAGAGCTTTGTAAATGAAGTTTTTGAAGCTAGAGCTCTGTAAATGAAGCTTTTGAAGCTAGAGCTTTTGTAAATGAAGCTTTTGAAGCTGATTGACATGAGTGATGCTCATGAATGTTTATGTTGATTGACATGAGTGATGCTCATGGATGTTGACATGAGTGATGCTCATGAATGTTGACATGAATGATGGTCATGAATGTTTATGTATGATTGACATGAGTGATGCTCATGAATGTTTATGTATGATTGACATGAGTAATGCTTATGTATAATTTTGAAGTACTGGACGTACTTTTGATCACCTATTTGTGATAATAGCTGCAGTTTGCCGAATAATTTTGGAGTACTGGGCGTACTTTTGATCACCTGGTTGGTTGTAATAGCGACATGTTGCCGAATAATTTTGGAGTACTGGGCATACTTTTGATCACCTGGTTGGTGGTAATAGCGGCATGTTGCTGAATAATTTTGGGGCCATAGGGCCTGGCTCTTTTGGGCATATGGGTCTTCGCCCTCCCCATAGCATTGCAGCCCATAATTTTGGGCTTGCCATTGTTTTTTTTTTTTTTTTTTTTTTTTTTTTTACCCTCTAATGAGGTTTATACAAATGTCTTCGAAAGATAAGAAAAATAAATTACATTATTCAAAAATAAATAAAGCAGTCGTTGGTGCGTACTGCACCAACTGCGTACTGGGTTGTTTGCAGATCTTTTTCCATGTGCGTCTTCCAGTGGCTTCTTCAGAAAAGTGGGAACATACATGATGAAAGTTTTCTTTTTCAAAAGTTGATGGCATCTTATGCTTTGGTGGTCGACAAAAGAAAAATATAATTCTGGCTTTTCCTTTCTGTATTCCTTTTCTTCCCTTTTTTCTTTTTATGTTGTCTAAACATTAGCTGGTGTACTCCAGTTGTAAAACCGCATCATAGTACTTTTCTTTTTGTTTTTCTGCTTTTGCTTTAGGCATGTTCAATCAAAAGCAAAAGAATCTCCAATTGCGCCCCTACATCACTTACTTGTCTAGCAGCTTGTTCATCTCGTTCCCCGCCAAAGATCTCTCCGGTGGAATCTCCGGCGTCATTGCTCAGGACCCATCACACAAAACAAATTGTCCCTCCAATTGGCAAACCTTGACTAATACAGATCAAAGTTACTCCCAAACTTGACTTTTCTCATCAACTCCCTACTATAGTACTCAACCTTCACCTCTCTTGGCTGCTCGTGGAACCCACGTGCCGCTTCCAACATTAGAGAAAGAAGAGCATCTTTGGCATTACATAACCGGATGGGTCATAGACTGGAGGGGTCATAGTAATATAACCATCAATTAAAGAAAGAAGAGCAAATCAATATGAAATCAAGGTAATTCTAGCCTAATGAATTATGGTTATGTGCTCGGATCTGCTGAATATGTCGGTAGCTGCTGTTTCGATTCCTCTGACAGTGCCACTGCCGCGGCCGCTGCTGCAAGAGTCATGGACTGGTATTGAGGAGGCAATTGGGCGACCTGATACTGTGTGTAGAACACTTGTTCATGTTGAGGATTGGTGTATTCGTAAGCGTAATTAGCAGTTGCAGACGGAGGCATGGCAATGGACTGAGAAGGATGGTGATGTATCTGAGAGAACCCCACGTATTGCTGCTGGTATTGGCTAGAAGGAACTTGGACTAATGTTGGAGTTTATGGCACAACCGTTTTGTAAACACTTGCGGACACTTCTGTGAACACGGAAAATTCCTGAAACGAAAGAGACAAGAACAACGTGCACAAACAAATATTAAGTATTTGATTTGATTTTGGGTTACAATCTCTCTCAAATTTGATCCTCTGATTCGATCTCCGTAAGGTGTTGATTTGTAGGATGTGCGATTGATCCAAGGGCCGTCGAGGCTTGATCTTGGATGAACGAGGATGAACGGATCTTCAAGGGGTTTTGGGCTTGATCTTGAAGAATGGTGATTGACGGATCTTCAAGGGCTTTTGGGCTTGATCTTGAAGAACAGTGATGAACAGATTTCCGAGGGCTTTTGAGCTTGAACTCGAAGAACAGTGACGAACGGATCTTCGAGAGCTTTTGGGCTTGAACGGATCTTCGAGGGCTTTTGGGCTTGATCTCGAAGAACAGTGATGAACGATGAACGCTTTCTTCAAGGGCCGTCGGGGCTTGGGCTTGATGAACAGCGGATGAGCGGATTTGTTGATGTAGTCGATCCAAAGGGGCCGTTGGGGCTTGATCCTTGAGGATGAACAGTTGATGAACGATGGTGCTTTCTTGGTTGATCCAAGGGCCGTTGGGGCTTGATCTTGGAAGAACGATGAACGAAGAACGAAGAACACTTTCTTCAAGAGCCGTCGGGGCTTGATCTTGAATTGGTGGATGATTGTTGATCCAAAGGGCCGTTGGGGCTTGATCTTAGGATGAACGATGAACAAAGAACGAAGAACGAATAGAGCTTTCTTGATTCTTCGGGAACCTGGATGCTTGAGAGCTTCGGAGTTTCAGAGCTTCAGAGCTTCAAGAATTTCGCCTAATGATTTTGGTTCTTCCTCAAATGAATGAAATGGGCTTGTATTTATAGAATTTTCCAAGGCTTAATTTTGAATATAATATCCCAGATGAAATAAGTTGTTTCTGCCAGGTGTTGACACGTGTCCTATTTGATGACTTTTCCAACTTATTTTGATTTCTGTTTAGACACACGCTACGTGTAAAATTTATGTAATACATGAGCGTTGAAACTTTGATTTATCGGTCAACATTTATTTTATCGAAATTTCGATGTCTACAAATGCCCCCACTTCAAGGCGCGTCGTATACATGTGCTTGTCGCGTGTAGGAGATGCGTTTTGAAGTCCCTTACTGTAGATGTCGATCCAAGGGCTGTTGAGGCTTGATCTTGAATTGGACTGGAAATTTCTTCAAGGGCCGTTGAGGCTTGATCTTGAATTGGGCTGAAAGTTTCTTCAAGGGCCGTCGGGGCTTGATCTTGAACTTTGTTTGAAATTTCTTCAAGGGCCGTCGGGGCTTGATTTTGAACTTTGTTTGAAATTTCTTCAAGGGCCGTCGAGGCTTGATCTTGAAGGTTGAAATTGGACCACAAGGAGCTTCATGTGGTAGATGATATTTGGCTTTGGTAATGGATGAATCGGCACGTATTTCGTTGCGCTTGTTGACTTTCCACAGCTTATTCTTGAACTGGTTTTGATTCAAGGGTGATAGACACTTGATCTTGAATCGGACTTGTGATTTCCTCAAGGGCCGTTAAGGCTTGATTCTTGAAGGTTGACTCGAACACATGGCAAGCGGGCACGAGGTGAAAGTGATGACTTGTTGCTTTGTTCAATCTTTCTAATTCACACCTGAGCAGTTTGGTCAACGGTATGATCTTCAAGATTGATGGGCTATTCTTCCAGTTGGTGACTTGATCTTTAAGGATTCGATTCAAGGGTGGTGAATCGGCACGTACAGCTCACAATGCCTAGTAAGTCGACCCAAGAATTTGAGGGTCAAAACGAGCTCACCGTCCAGAGTGATTGCAACCCTGATGATATGGGATACTTTTGCTTTTGAAGAAGTAGCGGATGAATCGGCACATGCTTTGTTGTGCTTGTCTCTACATGCTTTAATGTATCATTTTCACTTGCCTTATCTGTTCTCCAGGCAGATGTGGCATCTTCTCGAGTTCTTCATCTCAGACTCTTTCTGCTGAGTTGACTGTGCATGCTGCATTCTTCTCTGCTTGTTTCTTCAGGCAGATGTGGTAGTTTCTCGAGTTCTTCAGTTTGGACTCCTTCTGCTGAGTTGACTGTGCAGACCGCATTCTTCTCTGCTTGTTCCTTCTGCACGTTGTCTCCACATGCTGCAAGGTATCATTTTCACTTGCCTTATCTGTTCTCCAGGTAGATGTGACAGCTTCTTTGGAAGTACAGCAGCAGTGGGAGACGTGTACTCGAGAGCAGTGCTAGGTAGGCAATCAGAGAAGGGTTCCAAGCAGTCGGTTCCTTACCCGAGTTTGAGTGGAAGTTCCGGCATATTGTTTTCTTTATCCTTGTCTTTGTAGGTAAGAACAAGGACAAAGGAAATGACAGAGAGAACGCATGATATGAGATATTCTTGCTTTCTACCCTGGTGATATGAGATACTTTTGCTTTGGAGTCATTGGCTTGCAAAGGTACCCCAAGGAATAAGGAACATTGAATGACTCGAGAGGCTTCGTTGGGAAAGCATTTTTGGAGATGAAGAAAGGCTCTGTATGTCTGCCTTGCTATGGAAGGTGAAGGTGGACAGTTATAGGAAGTTCTTTGATACCTGTAGATGTACTATTCTTTCACTCGTGTCGGCAACCAATGCGTGATTGAACAGTAAACTTCACGTGCTTTCTCCTTCACCGAAAATCTTCGACAAATTGCCCGTGATTTGCGCAAAGTTGAGTGTGCATGTGACAGGTGTTGACGAGGCTGAAAAAGACTGGCGCCTCTTCGATATATGGGATCGGCGCTTCAACAACTTGCCCGTGATTTCCGCAAAGCTGAGTTTGCGTGTGACGGGTGCCGACGCGTCTGGAAAAGCAAGATGCTTCTCCGATTTCTGAGCTTGCCTCTTCGATTTTTGAATGGCCTCTTCGAATTCTGAGCTCGCCTCTTCGATCTCTGAAATCTCGTCGAGTGCTGATTTTTTATAGAGGCATGCAGTTCGTTTCAAAGCACACTTGAATTTTCGCTTGTGAAAACTCCCCTCTTGTACTTCTAAGATCTTGATTTGTCCGATCTCTTCTTCCTTCAACACTTTGAAAATGTCTGGACCCTCCGACCGTCGTTTTGACTTGAATCTTGGTGAAGAGGCAGTCCCGCCTTCTCCAGACAACATATGGCGCCCATCCTTCATATCCCCCACTGGTCCTCTTACCGTTGGGGATTCGGTGGTGAAGAATGATATGACCGCTGCGGTGTTGGCCCGAAACCTTGTCACTCCCAGAGATAACAGACTACTTTCCAAACGATCTGATGAGTTGGCTGTTAAGGATTCTCTGGCTCTCAGTGTGCAGTGTGCAGGTTCTGTGTCTAATATGGCCTAACGCCTATTTGCTCGAACCCGTCAAGTTGAATCATTGGCGGCTGAAGTGATGAGTCTCAAACAGGAGATTAGAGGGCTCAAGCAGGAGAATAAACAGTTGCATAAGCTCGCACATAGCTATGCGACAAACATGAAGAGGAAGATTGACCAGATGCAGGAATCTGATGGTCAGATTTTACTTGATCATCAGAGGTTTGTGGGTTTGTTCCAGCAGCATTTACCTTCGTCTTCTGGGGCTGTACCGACTGCTGAGGCTTCAAACAGTCAACCTCCGGCGCCTTCTCTTCCTGGAGCTCTGCCGAGTTGTGAGGCGCCACCTGATCATCCTTGAAGATCCCCTCCTGTAAATTTGATTTGATTTTTTTTTTTTTATAGGTATGTATAATGCAAATTTATGTAAAATTTCCAGAAAGAATAAATAAAATGGACATTTATTTCTCTTAATGCCTTTGCACATGGTGCCAGAGCACCAAACATCAAACATTTTTTTTTTGTTTTTTTTTTTTTCATGATGCCCATGCCGACACCACCATTCTCCTCTTCTTTTTTTTTTATTATATATATACTTTTCTTTTGACTGGCACTACCACTACTATCACTCAATTTTTTTTTTTTTTTTTTTTTTTTTTTGGCTGGCACATGGTGCCAGATGCACCATCCATATGTATATATATTATTATATTTTTTTTTTCTTTGCTTTCGGTGGTGCTCACACTTACCATTATTATTTGTTTTCTTTGTTTTCGGTGGTGCTCACACTCACCACCACTCATACAACACCATTTTTTTTTTAAATGCTATCATTTATATATATATATATGTTTGCTGCATGGGATGAAGGGGAGAGCTGCAGGGTATGATAGCTTAGGCAACGAGGAGTGCCACGGCAGCTTAGGCGAGGAGGAGTGCCACGTTGTCAATCTGGAGTTTGAGCTCAGAGTGTAAGGTGTCGAGCTGAAAGTGAAGGAGTTGCAGCGGAGGTGCGGTCGTGCAGATGGCGACAAACTACATCCTCCTCACCTTGAAATGGCATTCGGATAAGCAGAAAGACCAGGATAATCCCAAACGCTGGATCCATTTTGCCTCTAATCGGTTCCTCCAACTTACCTCGTTCGAGTGCTCCCGGGCGTAAGTTCGAGATCATCTGATACGCATTCCTCAATCCTCTCACCTTCCCATGGCTTTACTAGTCCTGTTGTGTTACTGCCAAATGCAAACTCTGCTGCCATCCCGTCGGACATTGGAACATCTCCGGTGTGATCAATATTTGCAGTAACTGCCGGGGAACATGTTCCACTTTGCCCGGGAGTCCACATCCGAGACCCTCCACCTGACAAAGCCTCATTCAAGTTAAAAGGGTTTCTCGAGACAAGGCTGAATGTTGGGGATGATGGGCCACTCTGGGGGATTTGCAATCCAGCAAGCCATCCTGAATCAGGCAGAACCTGGCGACCGGGACTTGGTGGGGTGGACGAAGGTAAATTAGAATGACTGCAACAGTTTCTCTCAAGATCCAAGGCCGACTTATCTGATAGCGTTGAACCCGAACAACGCATCCTCATATTAAATCTACTCCACTCCATCTTTCCGGTTTTCTGATCAGCAATGGCGGAGCTGCTGCAGAACACAAAAAATATGATATGGATTCTTCTTGCAGGAACCTCAGAATCACAGAACACCTCAGAGAAAAAGACCCAGATACCAATTCAGCGGATTTGGAGCAAGAATCGGGTCAAAAGCTTCTGAGATTGCCAGTTTGGTTGTTTGGTTTCGCTAATGTATAAGCGGTTGTCTGGAAGCTGACTGGAGCTTTTGCAGAGAGAGAATGGTGGAGCAGATTGAGAGCAGGAAGAAGAAGATGAGGCTGAGGAAGAGCACGATCAGGGCGACCAGGGCGGAGTGACGAAAGCTGAGGCCGGATCCACATCGGCGATGAGCAGGGAAAGCGACAGAGCCGCCGAAGCTCAAAGAATGAGCAGAGATTCGACACCCGAGGGGAAGGGGTTCTTGGTGGCGAGCAGAAGCTTGTGGAAGCATGGGGGCAGTAGGACTTGTACGGCGAGGTTTGCTTCGGGGATTTCGGCGGCGTGAGAATGGCTCTGATCTTCAGAGGACGAGGCGGAGAAGAAGCTCGACCGTACTCTTTGATGATATTCGCCAAATCCTCGTCGGACTTTACGGCAATCAAGGTCTCTAAA
Organism: Malus fusca; assembly: GCA_035220775.1. Lineage (NCBI taxonomy): Eukaryota > Viridiplantae > Streptophyta > Magnoliopsida > Rosales > Rosaceae > Malus > Malus fusca. Next base: position 31,045,029 of record CM069075.1, on the reverse strand, counting down.
TCTCCGTTCGGCAATGGACACTTCAGTTCCACAGAGTAGCCACAGAACTCCTTAAGCTTCTCCATTAGCTATGTACATGTAATGGAGGAATCGACGGTGAGGACGCGGTTGTGGCCGCCGTCGTATCGGAGCGTGCCGTCGGAGTGGCGGGGGAGGATTTTACCACCATAGCTACAAAGGATCTTCAACGGTTCAGGTGCCTTGTTGAGGTCCATGGCTTTTAGACTGTTTCGGTTGTAGAGATAAAGCTGCTCAGATTGGGATTTAGGGTTTACAGGAGAGAGTTGACATTTGAAGGGAGATAGTAGGAGAGACCTTTGGAGGCCAGGTTGATGAAGGTGGAGAGTCGAGAGGCATGCGCATAGTGTGGGGTGGGCCTGGCGTTTGGGCTGTGTGCCTCAGTTGCTAAGACCTGTGCCTGGAATAAGACACGGATTGGGCTTTGGGAGCCGGGCCTGGACGTTGGACTTTGACGCAGGCTTGGGCCTCGTGTTGCTTTGGAATCCATGGCGCTTTCTGCCTTCTTTTGTTGTTGTTCGACCTAGACACATATATATATATATTTCCCTTTCTTCTTTTTTTCTTCTTTTTTTTTTTTTTTTTTTTAATAAAATTGACTTTCTTTAATAAAACATTTATTTATATTTTGATGTGACTGAACTCGAAATTGAATGCTCGAGCTGCCTACGTACCCTTCCAAAGAAGAGATCAAGTCGTAACGTAGTTCAAATACATTTTTTTTTCTTGGTATTTTCTTTTGGTGCCGTTTGCAGTTTCAACTCGTGCAGGCAAGGAGCATGTTGTGTCGCCTTTTAAACTCGTGCAGACCAGGAGCTTCATGCCATGCAGTTTTGACTTGTGCAAGCAAGGAGAATTTGGTGCCGTTTTGCAGTTTCAACTTGTGCAGGCAAGGAGCATGTTGTGTCGCCTTTTAAACTCGTGCAGACCAGGAGCATTGATGCCATGCAGTTTAGACTCGTGGAGGCGAGGAGCCTTGGGTTGTCGCCAGGGCATTGATGACATGCAGTTTAGACTCGTGGAGGCGAGGAGCCTTGGGTTGTCGCCTTTTATGCTCGTGCAGACCAGGAGCGTTGGTGTTGCCTTTTATGCTCGTGCAGACCAAGAGCGTTGGTGCCATGCAATTTAGGCTCGTGCAGGCGAGGAGCATTGGTGTTGCCTTTTATGCTCGTGCAGACCAGGAGCGTTGTGCCATGCAGTTTAGGCTCGTGCGAACAAGGAGCATGTGTCTTGCAGTTTAGGCTCTTGCAGACCAGGAGTTTTGGTTCGTGCAGTTTAGGCTCTTGCGGGCGAGGAGCTTTGTGTCTTGCAGTTTAGGCTCTTGCAGACAAGGAGCTTTGGTTCGTGCAGTTTAGGCTCGTGCGAACAAGGAGCATTGTTGGTTCGTCAAGCGATCTGGGAGAGTCGTTCCTTGCAATCTTCATAGCAAGGAGCCTTGACTGAGTGATTGAAGAAGTCTTCAGGAAAGAAGTCGCGCATCGTGATGGGGATGGACGATCTATGTGTCGAAATTTCATCATCTTCAACACGTTTACGTTGCTTTGAAGGTTGACAAGAGCTGTTTTGCCCCCTTTCCGATTGGCGGACTTGTGGAGGAGACGTATGATTCTTGTGCAATTTCTTATGAGTGACTTGAGTCCATCCTTTAACTTTGCTTGTCTTGGAAGATGCCCCCGGCGGTTGAGGTAAAAACTTTGAGTCGGAAGAGCCAGAAGTGACGGTGGTATAGTTTGACTTCACCACATCGTCAAGATCTAGCTCGATGATTCCTTTCTGAGCCAGCTTCATGATGAGATCTTTCAGCACGAAGCATTTTTCTGTTGGATGACTGATGAAGCGGTGAAATTTACAGTACCTTGGACTGTCAGTGCGATTCATCTCTTCTGGCCGTTTGCACTCAGGCAAACCAATCACCTTCTTTTCCAGCAAGTCTTCTAACATGGCAACCACATCAGAGTCGGGGAATGGATAAGTCTTCTCCTCAAGCTCCTTCAAAGTGCGTCTACGCATCTCTTGATCATGAAAAACTTCGGTTTGAATCGCCTTGCCTCGTGTGGAGATTTTGACGGGAGCTGTGTTAACCGTCATTGTCTCTTTGGTGGGTTTCCACGCAGTCTTCTTCTCCTTTGGCCCAACAACTTTGTCGTTCTTGTAGTCGGCGATCGGTTCTTTCTTCCCATGATGGGCGATGCTCAACTCCATGTCATGGGCGCGAGTGGCCAATTCCTCGAAGGTCCGTGGTTTAATGCCTTGAAGGATGTATTGCAAACCCCATTGCATGCCTTGGATGCACATCTCGATTGAAGAGTTTTCCGAGAGCCTGTCTTTACAGTCGAGGCTTAGAGTGCGCCATCTGTTGATGTAGTCAATGATTGGCTCTTCCTTACATTGCTTCGTGCTTGTCAGCTCTAGCATGCTCACAGTGCGGCGGGTACTATAGAAGCGGTTGAGGAATTCCCGCTCTAATTGCTCCCAGCTGTTGATGGACTCAGGCTCTAGGTCCGTGTACCACTCAAAGGCGTTTCCTTTCAGCGAGCGCACAAACTGCTTGGCAAGGTAGTCCCCTTCGGTCCCTGCGTTGTTGCAAGTTTCAACAAAATGGGCAACGTGCTGTTTCGGGTTTCCTTTTCCATCAAACTGCATGAACTTTGGTGGTTGATAACCCCTTGGCATCTTCAGGGCATCAATCTTCTTGGAGTAGGGCTTCGAGTAGAACAATGAGGTATGTGAGCTCCCTTCGTACTGTGCCTTGATGGTGTTGGTGATCATCTCCTGCAGCTGCTGGATAGAAAGAGATCCCATGAGTGCCGCTGTTTGGTCTGGCTCCGGCTTCACATCGTTTTTCTCCACCTGAGGCTCCTCATCCTCGTCGTTTTCTTTCTTCAGTGGATTAACCTCTGGGTCGGGTTTCTCGTCGTCCTGTGACTCCAGTCGGCTGACGAGTGTAGCGATTTGCAAGTCTTTTTCTTCCACAGTCCGTGTTAGCCTTGCAATTGCTTCATTCATTTGAGCCAGTTGTTCTTCGATTGAGGTGACGCCAATGGTCATGACTTGTGCAACCGATGGACGTAATTTTTCTTCAGACGTCCATGGTGCTGACGAAGAATGTCGTTGGCTACTTTGGGATGTCATCTTGTGTGCCTCAGCAGCATGTTTCGGTGCCCCCAGCAAGGTCAGGTTGATGACGGACTCGCGCATTTGATGCTCCCCTTGCTCCTTTAGTGGCACCAACTTTGAAGTGGCATGTTGATGAGCGGTTGTGGCCCCAATGGATGCTCTGTTCATGGCGGAAGTGCTCATGCTTCTTCCCTTTGTGAGAACGGCTTGTCCTTTGCTTGATGCCATTGATTTTGGAAGTGTGCTTGAATTTCTTGAACGGAGAAAGAGATGAGAGGTAGAGATTGTCCCACTGGGCGTGCCAATTTGTGAACACGGAAAATTCCTGAAACGAAAGAGACAAGAACAACGTGCACAAACAAATATTAAGTATTTGATTTGATTTTGGGTTACAATCTCTCTCAAATTTGATCCTCTGATTCGATCTCCGTAAGGTGTTGATTTGTGGGATGTGCGATTGATCCAAGGGTCGTCGAGGCTTGATCTTGGATGAACGAGGATGAACGGATCTTCAAGGGGTTTTGGGCTTGATCTTGAAGAATGGTGATTGACGGATCTTCAAGGGCTTTTGGGCTTGATCTTGAAGAACAGTGATGAACAGATTTCCGAGGGCTTTTGGGCTTGAACTCGAAGAACAGTGACGAACGGATCTTCGAGAGCTTTTGGGCTTGAACGGATCTTCGAGGGCTTTTGGGCTTGATCTCGAAGAACAGTGATGAACGATGAACGCTTTCTTCAAGGGCCGTCGGGGCTTGGGCTTGATGAACAGCGGATGAGCGGATTTGTTGATGTAGTCGATCCAAAGGGGCCGTTGGGGCTTGATCCTTGAGGATGAACAGTTGATGAACGATGGTGCTTTCTTGGTTGATCCAAGGGCCGTTGGGGCTTGATCTTGGAAGAACGATGAACGAAGAACGAAGAACACTTTCTTCAAGAGCCGTCGGGGCTTGATCTTGAATTGGTGGATGATTGTTGATCCAAAGGGCCGTTGGGGCTTGATCTTAGGATGAACGATGAACAAAGAACGAAGAACGAATAGAGCTTTCTTGATTCTTCGGGAACCTGGATGCTTGAGAGCTTCGGAGTTTCAGAGCTTCAGAGCTTCAAGAATTTCGCCTAATGATTTTGGTTCTTCCTCAAATGAATGAAATGGGCTTGTATTTATAGAATTTTCCAAGGCTTAATTTTGAATATAATATCCCAGATGAAATAAGTTGTTTCTGCCAGGTGTTGACACGTGTCCTATTTGATGACTTTTCCAACTTATTTTGATTTCTGTTTAGACACACGCTACGTGTAAAATTTATGTAATACATGAGCGTTGAAACTTTGATTTATCGGTCAACATTTATTTTATCGAAATTTCGATGTCTACAACTTCATGGAAAGATGCACAGATTGACAGTGACGGAGGAATGACGCACAGAAGCAAACTGCTGCGCCAGAAAGTAATGGGCTCGTGGTAGAATTTGATGTTGGCGGACCATTATACATACGATGCAGCTATCGGTGCTAACGTAGTTTTTCCGGGAAAATTCTGGGAATTTCTTCTTCTTCTTTTTTTTGCTGAGTTTTCGAGATGAAGGAAGAAATGTGGGTTTTGAAGTTGGCCCATCTGTATATTATGAATCTCTGAGCTTCTTCAATGGTCATGTGCTTCCTTTGTTCTTCTCCCATCAACATTTTGAGCCTCCTCTTGAGTATAGGGCCGGGCTTTCCACCGGTGGAGGAACGGAGCCCTCTTTGGTTTCGGTGCTCACACCGATATCTGGTCGTCTGAAATCCTCGAACAAGTCCACAAGATTTCCACCCCCAAGCAGTTTTGCATGACGCTGACACGTAGCGTATGGCTCCCCGCTAAAATAAATGTTGACCGATAAAAAGAATAAAAAAATTTCACTTTGAGATTTGCCAACGCCGAATAAAAAAATTTGCCCAAATATTTTTGACTCGGCAAAATATTTTGCATTTTCGGTCGCCGAATGTGTGGAACAATCATTATGTCCCCCAGGCATAATTTTGGCTTTTAATTCAAATAACTTGCCTGAATGGGATTTCCCCATATCGGCTTTATCGCCGATAATCATATCAATTGGCCTAGTTTCTTGGGCTAGGCCAATATCTCTGCCTTGTTCGTCATTGGAGCATTCCTTTGACGAATTATTTTCCAAGTCAATTTTTGTATCTAGCTCAGGGACTTGAATTTTTTCTTCTAGGCCTACCATACTTTCAGTCTCGACCGAAACAACAAGTGGCCTAGGTTTTTCTTCGGCTGTCTCGACAATTTTCTTAGGCCGAATGTTGATTGTGGCCGGAGTGGAAATTTGCCCCCCGGCCTCTTGCTTTTTAGGAATTCTTCTCAATCTCTCAAGGAGTTGTTTTTGCTTCTTTAATAGGCGATAACACTCATCCCGTGAAGCCTGATCGAGATAGATCATGTGAACTTCGTAGTTTTAGCACTGTGTCCCACTGGGCGTGCCAAAATGTTGACCCTAAAAACTACAAAGCCTACGTGGCGCGCATGACGAGTAATCTAAAAGCTAACTACGTCCTTCGGTGAATGCGGGCGTGCCAACTCGTCGGCCGAGCTCGGCCGAGGAGTAAATTTGTTGATGTTGCGTTGGGTCGCGCTACTGACTTCTGCGTCTTGCGATTGCGGCCGAGAAAGGAACACGTCTCGGCCTCCTGGATTCTCAAACCTGAAGACAAGGTTACTATTATTACGAAGCTCACAAATCAAATTCGGCTTTCAATGTGCCGAATGTAATAACTGTAACACCTCACTTCGTCGAGAAGACTAATGAGATGACCTCGACAAAAAAGGATTTAGAAACCCTTCTCGACCGAGACTTGGATAGACAATCGACCGTGCCCGCCGCAGTGCTGTTGATGCCAAAGGAAGGTACTGCGAGTTCGGCCAATTCTACGGTGACAGAGCTATCTATGCCGACTTAAGATATCGCCGGTTGCTTTCACAGTGCTGTTGATGCCAACGGAAGATGTGTCAGCGAAAAAGAAAAAAGAAAAAGTTCTCAAGTTGTTGAGGATTTGCGCAGGGCAATTTTGTATTGATTTTGTGGGGGCTTTTTTCTGTCGCAGAATATCTTGTATTTATAGTATTTTGTACTTGCTTGGCACGAACTGCAACTCTGACTCCTTCAAAATTGATCCGTGTGAAATGCCAAAGCCTATCCTCCAGCTTTTGTGACTTTTCAAACCTAATAAAAGTTAGGCTTTATCATATCTCATAAAAAGCCTAGCCCACCTAGACTTCTTATCATCAAAACCCCATCAATAGCTTTTAAACCCATCTGACACCATCCATCACCATGTAAAAAGACCTAGTCTACCTAGGTTCCTTATCCCATCATTATCCAAGACCATGACTTTAAAATCATCAAATCCCCAAGTTTTTTTTCAATCTGCACGTTCATTGCTAAACATCCAAATTAATTTGAACTGTACCTCTTACTTGAGGATATAATTCGCATCCTATCCATCCCGTTTAAGAATATGCCAAGATAATTCAAATTAAAAGATAATTATGATAAAAACCATAATATTATCTTTTAACAAAAATATCTTCACTTTTCCATCCGACGGTTGAGAACTATGTTTACTCTATGGCCTCGATTACACAGGCCGATAGTGTAAATTTGGGTCCAAACACAATGTCATACCTCATCTTACGAATTTGTGCCAATGGTATACCTTCCGTTAGGGTTGGCGTGAATTTCTCAGTTAAATGATGACGTGGCTTGATCCGGGACCCATTTTTATTAAAATATTATTAAAAACTAAAAAAAAATATTTAAAAATATTTAAATATTAAAATAATAAAGAAAAGTTAAAAAAAAAAAACCTAAGGTCAGTTCGTCCTTCCCCTTATCTCTCTCTCCCCTTCTTCCTGCAACTCAGAAAGAAGAAGAGGAGGAGGAAGGAAAAAAAAAAACCTCCAACCTAACCCAGTTCTCCCCCCCCCCCCAACAAACCCAGAAAGAAGAAGGAGGAAGAAGAAGAAGAAGAAGAAGAAGAAGAGAGAGAAGAAAAAAAAAAAAAAAAACCCAGTTCGTCCATCCCCCGCCGCACCCACCCCCTTCACTCCACACCCATTCCCCCCATTTTCTCCGTGCCCAAGTTCTCAACCTTCGAAATCGGCCTGGCGAAGGTTTTGTTGATTCCACCTCAACGGGATCTGGGGGTTTTTTTTTTTTGGGTTGCAGGTAGTGGGTGCGAGGTTGGGTGCGGAGAGTGGGTGCGGGGAGAAGAGGGGGGTGGGGAGGGGGGAAGACAAATTGGTTTTTTTTTTCCTTTTTCTTCTTTTTTCTGGGTTGCAGTTGCAGGAAGGGGAAGAAGATGATGATGGGGAGAAGAGCGAGAAGGGGGGAGGGAACGAATTGATTGAGTGTTGGTTTTTTTTTTTTTAACTTTTCTTTATTATTTTAATATTTAAAAAATATTATTTTTTTTTTTAGTTTTTAATAATATTTTATTAAATTTTTAATAGAAAATTGGTCCTAGATCAAGCTACGTCAGCATTTAATTGAGAAATTCACACCAACCCTAACGGAAGGTATAACATTGGCACAAATTTGTAAGATGAGGTATGACATTGTCAATTTTAAAAAATGAAGTATGAAAATGTCGTGACACCAATAGTTGAGGTAGTTTTTTATACTTTACCCAAAAAAAAATTATTCTAAATTTCTTCCTTAATAATTTCGAGCTAGATATTTAATCCAGAATAATTAGAATGGAAAAACTTTTCGGATTGAAACTTAAATTTTCTGAGTAAAGAATTTTAAGTTTTAAACCAAAGAATGAATATGGTCTTAAGACGATGGTGCCTCAGAGAACGGAACCGGCAAAAAGACTACTCTAAAGATCCCGGTATCTTGGGGGATCTAATCTAATACATGTGATAAGAGAAGTCATGTGCCAATCGAAGAAACGACACCCATTTTCCAGCCCCCCCCCCCCCCCCCACCACTTGTGGTGGTGACAACAACCCTTTGAATACTTGACCCTTTTTCGTCACTGGCAATGTTATGCACTACAAAAGTGAAAGTTTTTTAGTGTACCGAAAATACGATTTGATATAGTAAGTATTATAATACAAGTAGTTAGATATTTAAAAATAAATATTTTAATTACTTATATGATGATACTTGATATAACAAGAGTATTCCCGGTGCCCTAAAAATTCACGACACAAGCAGCCCTTGCAAATTGTGAGAGATTTGAAGGTTGTCAACACATCAGCATGTGGGTGATCATATATGTATGTGATGTGACCAACACATCTCCATTTTTTTTTTTAGGACAACACTATATTTTACACTAAGGGGAGGGGAGAGTTCAGTTAAGCCACACAATAGGGAACCCAATTTGGTATCGAATTCGTCATTCACGAGATTCAAACCTAAGACATCTCACTTACAAGTGAAGAGGAATATCATTATGCATTCCAATTACGGGTTCTGACATTCATTTTTAGGGCTGTTACCCTTTGGAATAGGAATAGAAACCCCTGGCCCCTTCTATGAACTCATAAATTAATGTTCTACAGCCGAAAGTACGTAGTCTAAACTCTATCTTGTTCCTTCACTTACTTTGCCGCACTAGAGACTATATAGACAACCAAGCTAGCTATTGTGTATGCGAGTGTCTGTTAATCGTTGATGCAACTAAATTTACATGAGTGATTGTCCGTAAATTCTTTTTTAAAGTGTTTAACATCACCCTATACATAAGGACAATAGTTTATCTATACATTGTTGTATATCTTCTTATTTATCTTAATCGTTGATGCAACTAAATTTACATGAGTGATTGTCCGTAACTTCTTTTTTAAAGTGTTTAACATCACCCTATACATAAGGACAATAGTTTATCTATACATTGTTGTATATCTTCTTATTTATCTTCTCCAACATGAGTTCTTGTATGCTCAGAGATCTCCAATGGTACGCGACATTAAAGTGCAATCAAAGGGTCCAAATTCATTAAAACACCATTGGGTCCACAAACTTACATACAGCATTAACTAAGCAAGAACACACGCTCTCTCTCCTTTTGGAGAGGGCTGGCAACATATATCAGTGCAGTCGGAACAGCAGGAAAGTAGGAAAAACAATATCTCAAAAGGAAAAAAAAAAAGAAAAAAAGAAAGAGCATTGGATGCCATTATAATTAATTAGTGCAATCCAACGGCTACTTTTCTTTAAAAACAAAAAACACCAACCCGACAACGGCTGCTTTTGTCTCATGGGGACAACCGGCCCTTTTTCGGGCCTAGAAAATGCTTAGTCAAAAAAGTGCTTATATTCTATATATCATGACCTGTTTGTCAAATATTAAGCCAAGCTAGTAGTGGAAATTGAGGCGAGAAGTGTAAGTGGCTTTTGGAGACCAATTACCGGGAATGACATCTCTGGCTGAGAGAGTTTTTGCTGTCGAGAGAGTTGTAATCTTCACTGAGAATGGTCCTTTTAGAGGACCCCCATTTATGCACCAATTAGCTCCCCATACATGACTCATCTCGATCCACTCGCTTGAACTTGCCTGCACCATCCCACCAACACAAAAATATAAATAAAAAATTAGTGAACTTTAAATTCTTTAATCACTTAATTAACGCTAAAATATGGCTTTGCAAAATTGTTTCGGATTAAGGTCTGCGATAGGAATTGTGTTGTTTCTGGAAGATAACAACTCAAATTACTCAATTACATATCACGAGTACATTGTTAATGCAACAATATGCTCATAACATGTAAGTCTTGCTTTTCATGACTAAAATATTCACTACACGAGTATCATTTTCTTTGAAGGTTTGTAAACCCGTTTGGACACGTTTACACTGCTTTTTATTTGAAAACGTGGAATTGTACGACTAAGTACTTCGTTATTTTTCAAGGAAAAAATATCTTTACTTTCGTTGATTTGGCATGCTTTTTCTTTCGAGTAATGTTACACTTACTATATATTTGTATCATCATTTATATCATCTCTCTAATAAAGGTAAGGCACACCAACATATGTGAGTCTCATCTCTATTAGATATATGGTACAAATATGTAGTACGACCAACATTTTTGTTTTCTTAATAGCAAAAGTAAATGTAAAAGTAAAGTAAGTAAAGTTGCAAGAGGCATGCAGCAATGTATAAAAAAGAGAAGGACAACGTGCCGGTCTTATATGCATTGATCCGACGTCTCCATCTCCATCCTCAAACTCTACTAGCAGTGATAGCCAATAATTTGTTGAACCTTCATTTACATGGAAGGCTATCTGCTTCCCAGGATACTTACATGGTGTCCTGTAGGTAAAATAATTAAATTGACATATGCGAACGAGTACCGTTAAAGCAAACAAGCTAAACGTGACATATGCGAACGTTACCGTCGGTAAAGGACGGAGAGTTCGCCTTGGTTTCTGAGCAAACCGCCTTCGCCGGCCACAGCCATGCGCCCAAAGGCGGCGCCGCTGAGGTCGAACTGGGCCGGCCCCTTCGAGCAGCCCGGACACTCATCTGTCACGATTATTGTGACGGGTCGTCTCGAGCAGATGCTCTGGTCGAGACACTTGATTTTGTAACACGCGCCGCACCCCTCGCCGCTCTTGAACAGAACCGGGCTCACCGCACCAACCCTTGCCCTGAACGGCTTCACGTCCACCATTGACCCGTACCCACACGCTCCGCCTACCAAATTTACGCACATGCCGACATAATTAATTCACGACCAATTAAAATAATTTGTACCATCTCAACAGAAGAAAAATATATAAAAAATTTCACTTTAATTACTCTAAATTTATCTATATTAACGAAAAAGAAAATTCAAACTTTGGTGCAGTGAAGTTGAAGCACATTGATCTAGTCAACTTGAGTAAATTTAAATTGACGCAAGTATAATACAACTGAGATGTACAAAATCTGTTGAGACTGTACGTACAAATGATACTTTTGACTGTCTAAACATGCGGCATTGTAAGCTAAAACCAAATTGAATTGTGTTTGAGGGTAGGGTCTTACCGTCGCTGCCGTCGCCTTCGGGGTTGCCGTACCAGGTGGCGATGGCTGGGAGCCAGCGGGTGCTGGCCCGGGGTTGCTGAACTTGACAAGACACAAGCAGAAGCAACGAATTCAGCACCAACACAAGGCCGAAGCCGCGGTGGAGGAGCTGCATTGTGAGGTAGGATCCTTGATTAAGTGAGTGTTGAGTGGCGGCGGTGGCGGAGAAAGTTCTGAGCACTGGTTTAGGTCAACAGTGAGCACAAAGCTCTGCAGACAAATGTGTAGTGAATTAGAGGCCTTTTTTATGCTTTGGATAGGTTATGTTCTGTATCGTATATAATAACTATATATAGGATATATAGCACCTGCTGCAAAGCTGCTGAAGAAAAAGAGATTTTTCAGCGTTACCGTCATACAAGGTAATACATCACGTGTTTCTTATAAAAATAATGATTTATGTGTATTAAAATGTTAATAACTTAAAAATTAAAATATTTCATCACTTGCATTCGTGTTTTCGTCATAATTAAAAATTTCTCTACAGGAAGAGCTTCAATAATTTCACTATGACCATCCGCCCCATGTCCTGTCATTGTATTACGATAAAAGCCACTGAAACCTGGGCCCTACCGACGGTTAAGGCGTCAATTCCGCCTGACTCTACCCTACGTCGTTTCTTTGTTCAGTTGTGCATTGGGGACGGAGTCACGGAGGGAGGGAGGGGTGTTTTTGTCGTTTCGGAGGAATTAAGTAAACGGTGTGCCGTTAAAGATGAGGACGTGAAGGGCAGTTGTGCAACAAATACTGGGAGTGTGGCCACGGAGGACGCCGTTACAGAAAACGCAATGTGAACAATTGGCTGACACATTTTCCGGGATATTGGCAGGTTTTGTTGACTTCTTTAACTGATTTTATCTAGAAGAGTAAGGTTTCATTTCTTAGATGTTTTTTACATAATATTTTCTAATATTGACACAAAATTATGTTAAAATAATAGATGATAAAGACTTTATGGAGAATCTCAATTTTAAAAGAATTTTCTTAACATATCTTAATTGAGTGAAACGACGTACAAAAGCTTATGAGTTGTGTTAAACAAGGAAGACTCTTTAAAATTAACCAGCACTAGTAATGATCATAAAAAGCAACATTACAACTGAAATTGTTGATGATGAGTTTTAATATTATGAAAATGTCGCATGATGGTTGCGTTACCAGTACAAACAAAAATATCTTTTCCAAATGTATGTAACAATCAAGCTATTACTCAACTGCTCAATTTTAGATGGGTAAAATCTCATATGACTGAAAAAATTTTACAATATTTGTAGGCAGCTGCCCACCTTGCCATGAAAGAGGGGGAAATAGATTGAAACTAAGCAAAGAGAGAAACAACAAATACGGAAATAACTTACGAACAACTGCACTAATTAAGCGCTTGGTTGAAAGTTAGCTAAAGCGATTAAAGTTCATTATTAATAGCCAATAGGGAGCCGTTTTGTGAAACATCTTGACCTAGCATCTACTTTGGTTACATCCTCTTCTTAAACGTGGAAAGAAACACAAACGAGGCGGCCTATAGGTTTCTAACTGACCATAAACTCTTAGAACTAGAGCTTTAATACCATGTTTGACAAACACTAGCCTCTAAAAACTTAAACTGCCATGAAACGAAACCAACAATATTTACATCCAGCTAATGAAGTACTTGCACCAAAAGTTAGTTGGTTAACAAGCAACAACCAATCTAAACAAACAAAATTGAACTATGTTTGTACCATACTTGACCAATCCCGAAACTACTAAGCACCGGTCAACGTTATACCGTCAAGAACCTAGAAGAGTTTCCCTCCAACCAGGAGGCCAATCACAGCGCGACACGTGTCGACTTCAGAAGCCAATCATAGCGCGACACGTGTCAACATCATAAGCCAATCACAACACGACACGTGTCAATGTCAAAACAAAGCTAGAAACTCTCTTCTATAAAAGGAGATCATTCTCCCACAATATTTCTTAATGTCATTTGTACTAAATCATTCACTAGTACTCACTAAATGAGAGCTTGAACCTATGTACTTGTGTAAACCCTTCACAATTAATGAGAACTCCTCTACTCCGTGGACGTAGCCAATCTGGGTGAACCACGTACATCTTGTGTTTGCTTCCCTGTCTCTATCCATTTGCATACTTATCCACACTAGTGACCGGAGCAATCTAGCGAAGGTCACAAACTTAACACTTTCTGTTATACCAAAGTCCTCACCGATTTCGTGCATCAACAAACTCAAATGAAGCTTTCCCCTTGTTCTTATCAATTAAACGTATTATACTTTGGCTATTACTAGTCCTTTACCTGATCCTTTCTTCGTATGGAAACATGTTACAGCTAGCCCTCTGTGTTTGAGAACTTCCATTCAAATTGACAGTTTATATGGTTTTAGTCAAAGTTCCTAGTGTAGAAAGAATAACACCCCTTTTACCAATAAGTCCTCATTAGGGTTTCCATATTATTATTATTATTATTATTTTGAAAGAGTTTCCATATTATTAGTTATCTTAAAACACGTGTACTTGAGAATCATGATGTAAAGTCACGATTTAATATTGGTTATAATTTGTGTGGCCCAAGAGGCAAAATTTTGTCTGGTGCACGAACTAAATTTGTAGTTTATCAATCCTAACAAGTGGAGATAAGCTAATGGATGAAGTGGAATTAAGCATCTATTCATGGATATATGATTATCCGGTTTTTGTTTGCCTGTTTATTTTCTAAGGTTGCACTTGGTTGGTTCTTAGCGATATATATTTATTGATCCAAGAAAAAGGACCTTGAAAACAAAGAAAACTGCTGCTTAGCGGCCAAAGTAGAAGGAAAATCACTAGTTTAAATCAATCTCTTAATTCGTCCATGAGCCTTTCCAAAATATGTGAAGGACTCCGGCCATGTAGTAAATTAGCTAGAATTAAGAATTGAATTTTGTGCTGATTTCAAATTGGATGGTAACTTACAATGAAATAGGGGAGAGATAATTTAGACTCGATCTAATATTCATATAAAAATGTTCTTAATCAACTAAACTACAAACTCTTTCAAGATAGCTACAATAACAGCCTACTATCTATGCTTTGGATTTATGTTGAGAGCATTGAGATCATGATATTTGTTTTCTTTCATGAAAGTTCAAACAATACATACATGGCTAGATTATAACTATATGGTGTAAACTAAAGCCAACGGCCTACAATAATAAACCCGTTAATAATGTGTTCTTATTGGGTGATCCGATAATGATCTGATTAGTATCGTGTTGATTCAAAATTCGTTATTTTCGTATCGTTTTAATGTCGTGTTACAGATCGGGTAAGAAATTATCAGGTTTAATGGCAACTTCCTCCAATAATCATAGATGGGCTAAGCTGTAAAAATAAATATTCAGGACCCTACATGCACATGCATGAACAGAAAGAATCAAATAAGAATCCTAATGTGCGTGCGTCACGAGGATCGTCATACTGCCAATGACTGCATATCATCTTGTCACATGGGCTAAGTTCTTTCACTGGCCTACTGTGCGTGCGTCACGAGGATCATCATACTCCCAATGACTACATATCATCTTGTCACATGGGCTAAGTTCAAAAGGGTAATTATTTATTGTGCCACCATTAGTTAATTGGTGGTGTTGGTAACAATAGAATCCTCTACATAGGACATCATTTCTAATTTAGTAGTTGTTTGGTGGCCATTGAGGTTTGCCACTAATGATAGTATCCACAATTGACGATAGACATTAATGAAAAATGTGTTTTTAGCCAAATTTCTAGTAGTAGGAGTGTGAGCAGATTTACGATAATGCACCTCCTGCTGAGAAATAATTACAAGTTTTACCAGCCAATTCTTTCCCTTGAAGCTTGTGTGAGGTGATCATGCGATATTTTAGACATCATCGACATGAGGGTATCAAGTATGAACAGATTCTTTTTGGGCACTCACTATGGGAAATACTCATGTTTCTTAGGAAATGAACATTTGTTTTATCGTTAAAATTAACATGGTTTTTAAGTTGTCATTTAATATTACGGTTTAATGGTATTCTTATTCATTTGTGGCGAGATGTCTAAAGTTTAAATATCAAAAATGACAAGTCCCCAAGCCTCTATATGCGCAAAAAAAGTTCATTACAAATTCATTGTTCAAATTTCGTTTTATTAAACTGTTGATATTTTTTATCTTGTATAGTGTTCTTTATTTTGTTTTCAATAAAATTGTTCTCTCTGATTGTTGTGCCACCAACATTCATAAAAGACATTAATCGATTTGAAACACAAAGGAGTAAAAGTACATTTTTCGCAAATCATAGTGACGATTGTGATAAAAATCCCTATTTGGCACCAAAACAATCAATTGGTCTTCACAAAACCACTTAAGCATCATGTTTTTATTTCATGCATAATGAAGAGTGGATGAAGGATGATGAGCAAAGATGTATAAGAAATGAAGGGAAAGGCACACATAATGAAAACTAAAATTAAAAAATAAAAAACTTTGAACTGTTTTCACTCTCGAGATTCTTCTTTTGTTCATTCTTTATTTCTTTCCCTCTCTCCCATTACCCTCCTTCATCTCTCCTTTCTCCCATATACTTTTCTCATATATATCTCAACACAAAATGTAAAAACGAAATAGTTATCAAACGGTCTTCAATCTCTTTGAAGGCACCGTTTTGCATGAATGTTGTGTATGAAGCACATATAAAAATGAGCGTGAATGTTTTGAACGCGAGGGGCCAAAGTGTGTAAGTTTTTGAAAAAAAATTAATTCTAAGAGAAGATGTTATTCGGTTAATTTCACCAACTAATTGTCCTATCTTCTGAATTTCATGTTTCTGCCTTCAATCTTTCTTTTAAAATTCTATTCGCAGAGTGTGAATATAAGGTGGGTGGGCAAACAAGAATCGAGCATAAATTATATATTAGCACTGTAACCTCCAATTCTGAACCATGGTTAATATGAAGCTAGCTTAAAGCTTGAGGTAACAATTCGTAGCCCTTCCTTGTGCTTCTTCAAAAGTCATGTTGCACGATGATCCGATCAGGCATCATAAAATAACATTAAAGTATGTATGGGGTGATGCCCCGACCCAGTAGATAACATTGTTTAGTTAATTAAACGTACTTGATTATCGCTAACCGAGTAGTTAATTACGACTAACTCCATTACAGAATCACATCTCCAATAAGATATAAAGCATGAGTACAATGCATCGAACAAATGAAGAGTTAGCTAGCGCTCTTAAAAGAAATATATTATTCAATAAAGCAAGCACGATGCATTTCCTAGATAAAGCTTAATTAGAACTGATTATATATAAGATTGTGTTTTGATTATGCTAATAAAGTATGAATTTCCGGTAGTTAAAGTAGCGCAACTGTAGAAGAAGATACTTTGCGAATCCATTCAGCAAATACCACAAAAAACTGTCTCAATTTTTATCTTAAGTAATGCTCATCTCTGTGACAATGAAGAACCAAGCTACGCACTTATTATATTCAAGAACATGGGGATCTTCTTAGAAACAGAAGCTGAATCATACTTTCCTTTGATACGAGCAATCTCATATGCAGGAGTGAATATTATTAATGAACTGATATACAAGCCCCTACAAAAAGAAGTCGAACATACTGAACCTCAAATACATGTTTAAGTAAATTATAACCAACGGAATTATAAACTCATTGCAATTGTTTTCCTCTTGGTATCGTTTGGTATGCAGACGGGATGGGACGGGACGGGACGGAATGGAGAGGGAGCAAATATGCCCTCAGATGGAAACAAGGAGGAAGAAGAAGGAGACGGAGATGTTATAATTTTGTGTTCCACGGATGTGGAACGAGTCGTTCCAGGGGGGTGAGGCGGAACGAAAATTCACCCAAAACTTGTCCTGTGGAACAGCGCATTCCACTCGTTTTAGGCGCACCAAACGTGGGACGGAACACCTCGTCCCACTCCGTTTCGTCCCGTCCTATGTACCAAACGGTACCCTTATTATGCCTTCCCTTTTTTGCGTGTTTTGGTTTGTGACTTTAAGTTATAAGTGTTGTATGGGTTCCTTGAATGGAGAGTCTTAGATAAGGCTGTACTTTGAGCGAGCACATTTACAGAGTGTGCAACCATATCACCCAAGACTTTCCATCTTGTGCTAGCTAGGGTTTAAGAGAAGTTGAATTTATTAGTTCATCAGTTGTTGGCACATGCCTTTTTATAAAAGCAAACAGAAAGATTTCAACAGAACAATTATTCAACCCAGTCATTGGGTACATTAGGAAGGTAACATGCTTGGTATGATTGAGGAAGTTGAAAATTACATGTCTTCAGTGGATGGATCATGGATCAAAACAGGAAGAATGTTAGAATTATACTTTTGAGCAAATAAATTATGAACACAATTATTCAACCCAGTCAGATCGAATACGTAGATATATGGGCTGTGTATAATTATTGAATAATGCTAGAAATATCAAAATTTTAAATCAAATTTACAAACCAATATGTGTCACCAATAGGAAACGTTACCAACACTTGAGTAATAATCCAATCATCAACAATCACATCATTCGGTTTATAAAATTTAATTTAAAATTTTGATCTCGCTAACATTACCCATAATTATTAGAGGAAATTATATATGTTTATGCGACAAGGAATGATAGGCAAGTAAATCAATCTTTTAAGGGTAAATTACATAGTAACCCCTCAGGTTTGAGATCTATTGCAACCTCATACAACATATTTAAAACATTTCACTTTCATACCTCACCTACTATTTTATTTCAATATAGTACATCCGTTACATTTTCCATCCATTGATCCATTAAAAGCTGATGAGGCTGCCACATTTGTGCCACGTGGCTGCCAAATGTGTGCCACGTGGCAAAAAAAATTAATTTTTTTTTCAAAAAAACCTAAATCTTCAACAAAAACTCAGAAACCCACCCCTTCCCCTCCCTTTCCCCGCTCCTCCACTCTGTTCACCTCCCCCTGACCTCCAAATCGAAATATCCACAAATCCTAACCCCGACTCCGCCGCCACATTCAACCTGAAATCCTAGCAGGCCGGGACGTGCTGGGCATCAGATCCCACAGAAGAACTCAACCCAGATCAAGACATTGGCCATCCACAACCTTGGGCCGACGCCGTGGCACTTCTTCCCGCCTAAAACCTTCACCGACGAGACCCTCCGTGACCGAGCGTACAACCTCATCCATTACTCCTTCCTCGCCTGCCTCTACAAAATCAACGAAGTCCCTGAACGACCCCGTCCTCTGTGGTCCCGCGAAAAAGCCCCGAAATGCCCGAGTTCTTCCGTTGGATCCACCACGATCTGGAGCCTTGGGCCTGGATCCGGATCTCCGCCGCCCATTTGGAGACCACAAAGCAATACGCAGTGTTTCGCGAGGTGATTGTTGACGGGAGGCTGTATGTGGATTTGAACTGGGCTTGCGTGTAGAGTCGCACCATGTTCACCATATAGGGTTTTCTATAGCTTATTGCTAGGTATCCAAAAGAACTCATACCTAAATCCCGACACTGGACGCCCAGAAGAACTCACACCCAGATCCCACAAAAGAACTCACGCCCGACCCCACCATTTGCGTCGCTCTGTGGTCCTCGCTCTCGACGGGTTCCGGCGGCTTCACGCCCACTACATCTGGCATCTCAGCAAGGTGAAGGGGTGGGTGATGGGTGATGGGAGATGGGAGAAGAGGGTGGGCTCGGGTAGGGGTGGGTGATGAGGATGGGAGAAGGGGATGGGCTTGGGTGGGGAAGAAGAAGAGGATTTTCTTTTTTTCTTTTCTTTTTTTTGGTTGAGAGGATTCATAATTTTTTTTTTTTTAAATTAAAAATTATTTTTTTTACCACGTGGTACAAATGTGGCAGCCACGTCAGCTTTTAACGGATCAATGGATGGAAAATGTAACGGATGTACTATATTGAAATAAAATAGTAGATGAGGTATGAAAGTGAAATGTTTTAAAGATGTTGTATGGGGTTGTAATAAACCTCAAACCTGAGGGGCTACTATGTAATTTACCCATCTTTTAATTGACCAAAAAGATATGAGATTTTTTTTTCATTATTTTTAAAGTAAAATATACCATATTATTTATTTATTCGTGGCATGGGTTGTTCATATGTGAAAGACATGTTCCTAGCGTCGGACAATGATTTTCACAAGCCATTGTTTAATCTTGGTTATTTTATTTTGATATTGGTCCAAAGTAACAAAAAATTAGACCTATTTCAAAAATCAAAAGTCACTAAAAATTGGACATATTTCAAAAGTATGCCTATAAAATTGGACTTATTTCAAATTTTTCCTTATTTAATTTGATGGCTATAAATAAATAAAAAATATGAAAATCACTTCTCGTAATAATAATAAAGTAGGTGCCTTCTTATTCATGACACAATATATTCTAGTTTTCGCTAACTACATTTTACACTCTTCAAGTTTGAGGTAATTTACAAAATGAACAACAAAATTTTCCTTTTTTCCACATTACATCATAAAATTTTTGAATCGTGTCAATTTATATCTTCAGAACATTTGACTGTTTGATCCTTCATTAAAACAATATTTCTCTTTCTAACGTAAGTAAGAGGTTCGAGTTTGAATTTGTCAACCCCATAAATAAAAAAGAAGAGATCATCCCTTTGTATTGTATGGAGGACGAAAAGTAAACCAAACCTTAGAAAAATAGAAAGAAAAAAAGAGGGGTAAACTGCGGTTTGATACTCTATACTATTATTCCAGTTCAAATTGACCCCCTAAACTATTTAAAATCAGCCAATTAATCCATGGCCATTAGTTTCCGTCCACCATTCAGTCAAATTCAAGGGCAAATTAGTCTTTTCATCATCAGTTCTTACTTGTGAGTTAACCACCAATAAAACAATGACACCTAGACACAAAATAATTCAAAAACTTATAGCATAAAACATAAAGAAACCAAATGTTTACATAACGAAACATTTCACATTGTCATTACACATTATTGTGTCCACATGTCATAATTTTATTGGTGGTTATAACTTATAAGTGACATGTAAGGATTGATGATAAAAAGACTAACTTGCCCTTGAATTTGACATAATAGTGGACGAAATCTAATGACAATGGGCTAATTGGCTTATTTCAAATAGTTCAGGAGGTTAATTTAACAAAAAAATAGTTCAGATGGTCAATTTTCAACTGGAGTAATAATTCAGAGGGTCAAACGACAATTTACCCCCAAAAAAATTGTGGTATCATGGAAGGTTGTATAAAAAGTCGTATAAGTAGTGCCTTCTAAATTCTAGAGAGCATATGTTGCGGACATTTGAACCTGTCATGATGTAAGAACACACAAACTACACTCTAATGTTTCAGCAAGTTGCTCAAGATCTAATATCCACACCATTCATAATCTTGATTATCTTAAAATTAAATAAAATTAAGAGGTCTTCCATTCGTCTATAATATTAATAATGATGCTTCCCACAGAGTGATGCAAATTGATAAATTAAGTAATGACCAGAGAAATCATGCATAAGAAGTTGCAAATCCAACTGCCAAAACCCCCCCATGTTCCTGTAAGAAACTGAAAAGAACCAACTTCTAATCCTGAAATTGGGGATGTCTGCACATGGAACATGCAAAAGTTGACAAGATGATTGAACGGAGATTCCAAATAAATTGATATATATTATGCATCGTTTAACAATCTATACAGAAACGCAACGATGAACTGTCAATTTCATGAGGTTCAGCATTCAAGTATACAGTGAGAGTTTAAAGTACGTACGTGACTAATTCCACCCTCTTCATCTGCTCGAGTATATGAAACCTTCAATGCTCAATTGGTCAATCGACAGCAGATGACTCATTTTTCCGATCCAGTTCCTCTACTCTTATTGTGTCTCCACGCTACCATCCATCCACAAGTAGAAGCCCAGCTGAGCAATCGATTTACCTGTTTGTCTGATTTAGAAAGGGAAAAAACATAAGGAATCAATAACAAATATTCATACAAATGCGGTGACAACCCAACTTAGCAGCCAAAACCTATTACAGTTCACAACCTCCCTGCCCCTTTCTTTGTTGCAGGTCACTTTTAAGGATCATCATTCAATGAGGACCTTAAAATAGGATGGTTTAGTTTATTGGACCACATTTCACGGTGGAAATATGCGAGCCCAATGTGATCCTTGCAAATGGGAATCCCTTCAGGAAAGGGCCTGCTACTGTAAATATACATTATACAGAAATTTTATATGTAGTACATAATCGCGAAACAAATTCTGAGACATTGAGCATGTTATGTTACAAGACTGTCCCAGGACCAGATATTAAGAGATGACTTCACTTAATCAACGGGATATTTTCACACTTTGAAAGGGTATATTAATCAATATATAATATTTATAATATATATGTATACACGTCCATGTGTGTTCCATAAAAGTGGCACTACTTAAGACACTCTCAGCTGTCCTACAGAATCTGAATGACTCGTGAAAGAATCAGATAAGAGGATCCTTTTCTTTTTTATAAATACTCCAGTGAAAAGAAGTAACAAAGATTAAGGCACAAGAATTAGAACAAGACAGAAGAAAACGTAATAACAGAGTTTTATAAATTATGAGAAACGAAATACAGATCTTTGATTTAAAAAAGTAAAGAAATAATGCCGCAGATATATAACATGGCCCATTCAAAAAATCGAACATTCCTACCTTGTCATTGATCCTTATGTTCCATGAATCACTTTTGGAACCATATACATTGGAACCATATACAGGGTCACCAACGACATAAGGAGGTGGAAGAACAGCATTCTTTAGGAGTGGAACCCTCTCAGGAATATACTCATCATCACTATCATAATACGGATGTGGCCCAAGAGCTTTGAGTATCATTGCCAATAACAAAGACAGCCCCTGCAAAAGAAGACAACAAACGTTCAACAGAAAGAGGACAGAGGAAAGATAAGGAATGGCCATGATCTGCAAACCAGATAGCCCTTAGCAGTGCGCAAGTTGTTACAACATTCCTAATTTTATCATTCTCTTCTCTAAATTCTTCTTTACTTTGTTGTATTAATAATCTGATAGTCATTCATATTAACAAAATATATGCAACAAAATCAGGTTTTTGACATGAACGAGTGAGAAAGCAAAGAGGAATATAGAGGCACTTGCGACTCAAAATCAATTTTGGAACTAGTTAACTAGATTAATATCAACAGTCCCCAAAAAGAAAATGTGAGAGGGAGCGGTGCCCCCTGCGCCCATGTTTTCTCCGCCACTGGAGACATGGGTTGAAGTTACAGGGAAATTGGGGTCATTTACCCTGAAATATATTTAAAACACTCGCCTGATTCTGCAGCTTCTACTAGTTCTAGTAAGACAAATTAAGTGAGACTCATTGAACATTTAACTTTTATTTCCTCACAAGATGTTAAAAAAAGTTACAAAAAAGCATGCACAAACATGCAGTACACAAAGACAGAAAGAGAGTGAGAGAGACAGACCTGTACACAAACTATTGACAAGCCAATCCATTTGCAGATATCAAAGTTCGACCTTACAAATTCTTTGAATTGATCAAACCTCCCAGTTGGATCATCTGGAAAGTCCTGGCCACAAGTCAAAAAACTATCAGCATTATAACCAAATCGCTAATATGCTTCTCTCTAAGTCATTAACCCATTAACCAAAAATAACTACACTGTACTCGATATATACCTCTTCCCAGTCACGGTTTAAAAATATGTCAGCAGTCACTCCAGCTTCAAGCATGAAGAGTAAGAAGACAAACACCATGTACTGTATGCAATTAAGGTAAAACACAGACATTTTTGTCATATATATTTAAAGATAACAGAGGTAAAAAAATAAAAGAAAGTGAAGCCCGATTGAACTGTACTCATTTCTACAAATGTTTTATGAATAATCAATATCTAAAACAAAACGAATCTAAATGATCTGAAAAGATATGGCAAATATGGAGCTGACAATCTAGTTTAAAATCCATTAACTTCCGTAGAAAGACAAGTCCATATGCTATGATGATAAATAGCACTTACTATGTAATCTACCCACTATGATGAAACTACTGGACAAATATGTCTTTTGAAATTAAAGTAATATCTATCTAGCTTTAAAGCAATATTTATCTAACGTAGATTAATTTTACCCTACTACCTCTCTTCATAGAAGTAGAACTGTAGCAGCTATTTCAGGTGTTCAAAATTGTAGATTGAAAAGAATTATCAAGCATGTAAGTATTGTCAAAAAACGATGCAGCACATAAGCCTCCCCATTTAGAGCACATGAACACATTAACAGAATATTAAGAATCTAATAATGACATTTATAATGAGACGTGAACAAATTGTAAGGGAAGAAAGAAATGATCCTGTTGCAAGCCTAATAAATATAATTAAAAGTTAATTTGAAAGAGAAAGAAAACGCAGAAATACACAACTATAATCATAGAACAAAAACGGAAAAGTATCAAGCAGCAAAGGATAAAGAGAAATAAATTCTTTGATCTTATCACTTGTGTTCTTTTGAGTCAGATAAGCCCATTTTAGCCCATTGTAGTGCTTTCTTAGAAGCACCTAGTTGATGCTTCCTGAGGCACTTCCAAGTGTATTTACAAGAAGCACAAAAAATTTGAAAAATAAAAACTACAAAAACTATATATATCTAACAACAATGCTATCAGAAAAATCGCAGAGTGGAAAAATCACTTCCAGTTGAAGCACTCAGAAACAGACCCTTATGCTGTTTAAGGGCTGTTAGAGTTGCTTAATTTAAGGTTGAGTAAGAAGAAGGCAATTTGGTGGGGAATGTGACGTTATTGACTCCAAATAATTGAATAGCTAATAAAGATATATGAAACAAAAGGATACCAAATAAAGGCAACAACCATTTGCAGTGTCAGCAGCAATATGACCTGAGCATGTGATCACAAGCAGAGTGATCCCAAGGCCAAAAAAAGTGTATATGAACCTGCAATTCATGCCAAAAAATAACATAAAAGAAGTTTTAAATCAGCACTGAGAAAAAGATTGTATATTTACATAAAAATAAATATACAATGCTGAGGACAAGACCAAATTTACTTCATCCAAAAAGTCAAAAACCAAGACATAAAACCCAATTCGCACCAAAATCAACTGCAACAAATGATTAAAAAAGCACTTCACGCTGAGGTAAACACTTGTCATGGTTCAAAGGAGAATACCTAAAGCTAGCGTTTCTTACTATTGCCCTGTAGTGCTAGGGGGAGGTGGAAAACACTGACAATTTGTTTCTTCATTGGCCAAATACATTGGAGTTGGAGTGGAGATTGTCGAGGAGAGACAATTTGAGTTGGCTTGGTCCCACAGCAAATGTGAGGAAGCAAAGTTTACGGTTTTTTGGGTGTCAAGAAGGGACAAGTCCACTTGAGGCGAGTGCGATCACAGTTTTCAGCAGAAGGGAGTTTTGAAGAACAATGTTTGTTTTTAGTCTGATTAGTGTGGATTCTGATCATCTTTGTTATACTTCAGATTTGAATGTCAGTTATCTCCTAGTCCTCTTCAATGCATAAGCCTCCCACTATCAGAAGTGCCAAGCGCTAACTAGTAAGTAACTTAATATGGCACTATTTGAGCCCTCTCCACAACATTTTTCCATGACCGTTCATTTTCTAGATCTACGTTCAAATATCATCCTTACAAAAATTCGTCCAAATCAGAATGATTTTCAATATCTAATCGTGACAAAGAAAAAATTGACAGACACAGTGATTTCCTTTAATCTTTCCATTTTTTCCCTCTCCTTTATGCTCTCTATAAATCGAAAAGCAAAGCAAAAGGCTCTTAAGAATTTTATACAAAAGAAACAAGAAGGCAGGTTTCAGTCAAAAAGGGGAAATGACCCACCATAGCAAATGATGGCAACCTCCTAAACAAGCAATTAACTTTTCAAACAAACACCAAGTCTAAGAAAATGAGAAAAGGAAACCAATACACAATTCAACAGCATGGAAAGCTTAAAGTCTGGATTCCCTTGCATTTCCCACATTTTCTCAGGAAACAAACAGACCCTAAATGAGAAATTCCAGAGAAAGGAAAGAAAAACCAAGATTAGATAGATTTACAAACCAAGGTGTAGGATGGTGGTGAGAGTGGTCGAGTGGTGGGGGGAAGTGAGGCATGTTTCTCTGCCACGCGCTAAACAACCACAACGAGTACATAATCATGGCGAGCCCTACCATCCCAATCATACAATTCACCAACTTGAGCAATGATTGCACGCAGCTCCTCGCCACCCCTCCCATCCTGTCCGTCTGTCTCCGCCCTCTGACCTACCACCCAATTCACCAAAATTACAAAAATTTGGAGGGAACCCAACGAAATTGAAGATCGGAAGCTACGCCAAAGAGGAGGATGATCGGAAATTCGACGTCGACCTTCGTTTCTATCAGTTTTGATGATCGCAAGGTTTCCGGGATTTTCGTTTTTCGTGTTGGACGGATTGGGTGTTACCGTGTTACAGTTGGATACACGCTGGGTTTCCACGAAATGTGTGGGTTTTGCTTTCAAATTAATTGAGTTATCTAAGATAATATTAGCATCTTTCATCAAAGAGGTGCTGTGGTGTAGTGGTTATCACGTCAGTTTTACACACTGAAGGTCCCCAGTTCGATCCTGGGCAGCATCATTTGTTTAATAATGACATTTTTCCGTTTAAACATCATACAAGTTTCACTCCTCACTTGTCACGGATTCATTGTTCCCAACCATAGGTTAACGTCCTTTTAAAATGACCTAGGCAGCATCATTTTTTAATAATGACTATTTCTGTTTAAACATCAAACAGGTTACACTCCTCACTTGTTACGGATTCATTGTTCCCAACTATAGGCTAATGTGCTTTTAAAATGATTGAAAACGTTTTTCCATAATTTACTTGCATTTTTACCAAGAATTGGTTTCAAAAACATTTTCACCAAAAGCGCATTCAGTCATTTTAAAAACACATCCAAACAAGTTCTATATGTCCTTTTCATGTCTCCTTGATATATTTTCGACGTGTTTCTTAACTTAACCATTTTTATGACTTTTTCCGTTTAATAAACAAGTTCACTCCTCACTTGGATATTATGAAGAGATCATTGATGACGAAATCGAAATAACATTGGAAAAAGATAAGAATACCAGCCAAACATAGAACCGCCAGGCCCCAATGAAACTATCCCAAAAAAAGGTTAACCAAAGCTTTGGATAGACTGAATATGTGATAGAAAATAAGGCAGTTTGAACCTCTTCTAATTTTTGGTCAAGTGCATGACCATTGCCCAGTACTGCAACAGCTATTAGGGCTGAACAAACCCATTTCGAAAATGATCGAGTTAGTCCCTGTGCCATAATGGAAGAGCCGTGTACACCCCACGAGACTGATTGCAACAAGGTTGTGACGCCCTCATGAGGACCGAATTGCTGTAACCGCCTGGCATTGTGAAACCGGCTGCAAATGTCACCGTGGCAACTAGTGTGGCCACCACTAATAACGTATTTACCCTGTTCCTACGGATTTCCTCGTTAGGTAACTGAAAAAGAATGGAACCCAATGGACTAGAACTACGATCCTTCCTTTGGTTGTAAATTGTATTAAGGCATAATCATCCGTAATTTTATAACAATAGATAGCACAAAAACTTACCCCCTGGTGTGATGCAACAATTCCCAAACTGCTTTCAGCAACGTCAAGAGCTGTCATGACCCTACAGTTTAAGAGCTTCATGTTGGTCCTTATATGCCAACCTCTGAAAGATGGTACATTGTTGCCAAATGCAAAGGAGTATTTCCACCGTTGTCTTTTTGGTTTATCAACCTTTGTATGATGGGACAAACATAAAACATCTGGCCAAGCTGGAACATTTGTATCAACGAAGAAAAATGGGTATATGTTATATGAGCAAATTGACCACAATATAAGAAAAATGCTTAGGATTGGAAACCAGTCCAGATGAAAACCCACCTTCATACCTTCATAGCTGAAAACACCCTCCAAATAAGTGGCAAAAGGTTCCAAAACCACATCGGTTTAATTATCTTCAAAGTCGGAAACACAATCAAGAGGGGACCCCTTAGGCAGTTTTTCAGATTTCTAATTTGAGAGTTGAACCCCTTTTTCCTTCTCTGGGGAGGTAAGTTTCTATAGATTAAATCCCCAATGTCTGTGGATGTGTTGGAAGGTAAGGTCTAGGATTATAACCCTCTTTTCTTAGTTCTAGAAGAAGACTGTTGAGCAATGAATATATCTGAGCAGACTGTGGGTGACTCCCATCTGCTGCAACAAACATATGAGTGTTGTTGTTTACCTCAATCCAACTGTACCCAGGAACCTTTTGAACTTCTCTGTTTTTCATTAGCGTTCGAACCTTCAGCACACTCCCCCATTTTCCAGCATCAGCAAGTATATTTGAGAGGAGTATATAATAGCCAGAATTTTGCGGTGCCAATTCAAAAAGGTATCTTGATACCTCTTCTGCAAGCTCAACATTGCCATGGAGCCGACAGGCTCCAAGCATTGTTCCCCAGACACCCGAATCTGGGGAGAATGGCATGCTCTTTATTGTTTCAAATGCTTCACGTAAATGTCCAGCACGCCCTAATAGATCTACCATGCAAGCATAATGCTCCAACCTAGCTGGGATCCTATATTCCTCAATCATGCAACGGAAGTAGAGAATTCCATCATCAACTGCGCCTGCATGGCCACAAGCAGATAATATACCAAGAAAGGTGACATGATCAGGCAAGATCCCTTTACTCAACATTTCATGAAACAGAACAAGAGATTCCTTAAGGCGACCATGATTCCCATAAGCAGAAATGATGCTGTTCCAGGAAACTTCATTCTTCTCTTCCATCATGTCAAACACACGGCGAGCAAGATCTAAGTTTCCACATTTGGCATACATGTCTATCAGTGCACTCTCAGCAAATAGATCGGAACTAAATGCACTTCTAATCATGAAACTATGGATCTCTTTCCCATAATGAAGTGCTGGTAAGTTTGCACAAGCAGAAAGCGCAGCTGAAATGCTAACACAGTCATACTTGGCACCTTCCGTCCCCATTTGACGAAATAGATCTATCGCCTCTTCCGGTTTGCCATTCTGGGAATAGCTTGTTATCATCGAGTTCCAACAAACAGCATCCCTTTCAGACAGTCTTTGAAAAACTCGATGAGCAAGATCGAGTCTTCCAGATTTTGCATACATGTCTGTAAGGGCACTACCCACATAACACCTTGCATCAAGCCCATGCTTAAGGATGTTTCCATGCAATTCCTTTCCAAATTTCAGAGCAGCCAGACCAGCACAAGCTGGTAGAACACTTGCCAGTGTTAGGGAATTCGGTCTCATTTTCTCTTTAAGTAACCTTCTAAAAATTTCCAATGCATCACAATTCATCCCATTGAGAACAAAACCTGAAATCATAGCTGTGCAGATGACAACATCCGTTCTGGTGCTTTTGCTGAAAATTTTACGTGCCATGTCCACATTCCTGCACTTGAAGTATACATCAATAAGTGCACATTGCAAAAACACATCCAAAGGCACGCAGTGCCTTACAATGTAACCGTGAATTTCCTTACCTTGCTTGAGGCTACCTAGTTCAGCAACCGAAGGTAAAAAACTTGCAAATGTGATCGAATCAGGTTTGACACTTGTAGATATCATGTCCTGAAACAAACGTGAAGCCTCAAGCATAAACCCACTTTGTATATAACCAGATATCATTCCATTCCATGTCACTAGATCAGTTCGAGGCATCATATCAAACAACTTGCGGGCATCAGAGAAGCATTGACATTTAGAATACATTGCTAACAATGTATTAGCCACTGGAGAATCCGACTCCAACCCACAAGCAACAACGAGCCCATGAAGTTGAGTACCAAAACCAATCATAGCTTCTGAAGCACAAAGAGACAAAATGCAAGCAAACGTCACTGCATTTGGCTTAACTTCACTACTACTCATTTCCAAGAACATTCCAACAGAATTATTTAATTGTCCATTTTTAACATAACCATGAAGCATAACATTCCATAAAACACAATCTTTGATAGGCATTTTAACAAACAAGCTCCATGCATCCTGAATACAACCGTTGTCCACATACAGTCGAATCAAGGAGCTCCCCACAAATATATCAACTCCAAAACCCATAAACTGGATAGTATCATATACTGCTTTGCCCAATCTTACATTATTCACACCACCACAAGCTTTAATTACACTCAAAAAAGTGTACTTGTCAGGTGAAACTCCAGAACTCAGCATCTTAAAGTAAAACAGCAAGGCATAATCAAAGTAACCCATCATAGTAAACCCTCTAATCATCGAGTTCCAAGGCAAAGTATATTTCAAATCAAGCTGATAAAACATGTTCTTGGCACCCATAATGCTCCCGCAGAGAAAATACATACCCAGGATCCTTGTCCCAACAAGGCTGTTTTTGACAAGTCCGCTGCAAATAACATGTGCATGAACTTGTCTACCTTGTTGGATAAGAGACTGATCACTGCAAGCTTGCAAGATAGAAGCAAACTGGCTTGCCAATGCCCCTTCCAAATTAAGGGAGTTTTTGTAGTTTGTATGTATGGACTTGGACCATTGTGGTGTAATGTGTATGAAACGTTTATAGACTGGACATATAATTCTACTGTACATCTCTTTTGCGTTGTAAGAATCATCTTTGTTCAGAGAGTCTCCGACATATCTTTTCTTTTTTACTTTTGCTTCCTGCTTATTGTTCTATATATTTGAGCACGAGCACCCACAGTCCACCTTTGTCCGATTACTTTGATGTGTCCAAACTGCCTTCCTAGTCCCCACACACACCAAAAATCCAACTCATTATTGTTGCAAGTTCCTCTGCAATGTCAGTAGAAACACGTAAAAATTTGCACAACGGTGGCATAATATTCACCTATCACATTATCACTATTTGTTACCTATTACCCTAAACCCTCTATCTCCTTATTCATCTTTTCTTTGTTCGCATTTCCCTTCATTTCTAACCCAAAAGTGAAAAAACAAAAAAAAATCGAAACAGTAATCAAACGGGCCCTAAGTTTTTTCTTTTCCAAGCCAAAAACTCTAAAGAAATTTCTGCAGTTTTGTTGTTTCTTTGAAATTTCCCAAGCTTATGGAACCTATTAAAACAATACGACCTGCCCGAACTGTGTCTGAGAGGATCTTGGATACAGACCTCCCCGAGGATAAATTTTAACATCACCAACAAATTTGTCGATATCTTGGATAATAAACAATCATGGACTATTCATAAACATACAATGAAAACTAAAAATTAAAAAAATAATAATAATAAAACGGAAGTGCATTGAAATGTAGAAAAGCAGCCAAATCCTAATTACCAAACCCTTAACTAAAATCTAATACGAATCCTAACCCCCAAACTAAAACCCTCTGATAAAATCGTAAATTTGAGAATAAATGAGAAAGTGAAGGAAGAGGATAAGACATACCTAGGTCAGTCCAAGTGAGAGAGCTGTGAGCTTATAGGAAGGAAGGAGATGGTTCCCGGGAATTCGAAAAAATTCGGAGATGAATCTACAACGACTGGAAAAATAAAAAAGGCGGCCTCCCTTACACGAAGGTAACTAACAAACTCGAAGAGAAACAGAACATAGAAGGAAAGAAAAAAAAAGGTTATATAATTGAGGGAAAAATAAAAAGAAACGACGCCTGAGAGATTCGAACTCTCGCGGGGAAACCCCATGTACTTAGCAGGCACACGCCTTAACCACTCGGCCAAAGCGTCTTTTGATAAGCACCTGTGCATTTTATATATATAACTGTAAGTACCTATCGTTAGCCAAGGAGAGCAGTAGCAGTTTGCACAACCTTAAAAATCCATTGGATTTGGAGGACATGTTTCCAATCCCCTAGCTTCCTTCCTATCCCCATAATTCTCTCTGTTGCATCACTTTCAAATCCACCACTTTATTATGCAGCTCCCAACATTGTTTCTAATGCTTTTGTGATGAAACTGAAAGCACCCATGAAGCTTCTTCCCAGGTTCATTGTCGTTCGGAAGTTGGCCAGAGCAGTATGCTCTGTCCGTCCTTGCACCCAAGTTTGAATCCGCTACCCATAGATTACAATAGTTTAGAATATCGTATTTTCAAAAACATGAAATGGGATTCTTTGTGATTGTAAAATGCAGGGGTTTTAGGCACTGGCAGCAGATGCTCCATCTCCATGGGACAATGGAAGTGTGTGGAGCACTATGGCTTCTATATGTTCAGTTGCACATTCCTATAAGTTTTGGAGGGTTGTCCGCGGCTGCTCATTTGTTGAATGAACCTATTCTTGATCCACGGACAGAGGTGAGCTTGTTTCTTGATTTCTGTTATCGGCATCGAGCAAAAATGGCCTTTTACACTATTTGATTCTTGGAAGGATGGGAATTGTGAGCGGAATTTACAGAAAAAATTTGGAGAATACTTGGCTCATTGCATTCCTTTGTCTAGAGAAATCACGGTTTGACACTTGCGCAGAAACATTTTGGTTGATGAGTCATTCGTCTATATGTCATATTGTGAATTGCGAGTAAGAGAACGCAAGGAGCCAGTCAATGTTATTTCTCTTTTCAAGATTTAACATTTAAGTATAGGCGTAGCCCGTTAGGGGTTGGATATAAAAATGGTTCAACGTAATAATTAGCTTCTCCGATCGGCTGTATGCATCAAACTATGGTTCAATTTGTTCCAAGGGACCATGGCTGTGAAAGCACATGGAACTATTTGCAATTCTCAATTTTAAGAATCTTGATTTTGAATTAGTAAGTATGCAGTTTGCACACCCTCGATTGATCTTTCTTTTTTTCTCTTTCCAATTTCTTGTTGGCAATGCAGGCAATATCATTGCTTGGAGTTCAAATTTGAGAGCTCAATGCAGCTCTGCTGCTTCTGCAGAGTACAGCTAAGCCACAATAAAAGTCTCTGGATTTCTTCAAGGCTAATAAACCATCAAAAGAGAGGAGCTGGCTGTTGGCATCATTCGTAGGAGGTGTTTTCCTGTTCGCGTTGGTTTTCTTAACTTCCTTCTTCGCTTATAGATTCGTTGGGCCCAAGGTTAGCATAATTTTCTGGTGTTCTTATTGTACTTAATAACCGAAGGTAATATGCCCAAAAACAAACTGACCAAAATGGACCAAAGGCAATCAGAAACCTGGATGCATATATTTTGTTGCATGGCCTGATGACTTGGTTTGCTGACATGATTCTGCAGCTGACACTCTAGTACTACTTAGTGATTAGTAAACACACATTTCAGGTAACGAGATGGCAGGATTTCAGCATTTTTATGTTGGCTGATGTTAGGTAGCGGCGAATGATATCATAGAAATAGGATCTCAAAACTGCATCAGACAAGTCTAATACGTTTCCGTTGTCAAATTGTTCTCAAATTCTTAGTACATCTCATTCATGTTTCTCTGAACGAATAGATCAGCAGTTTAACAATGTTCTGGAAATGCTGTTCTCTTTCAAGTAACTTATTTTACACCGTGTCGTTGCAGGATATAAACAGCCCTGTACTGACGGAAATCTTGTTAATTAAGCAGCAACATCTCACAAGCTGCTTGTGTCCTCGTATACTGCATTGTCACTCCCGTGCTGGAGGAAACTGTAAATTTGGTTCACTATGAAATGGCAGTCTGCGGTTTTTAAAAGCTCGGCTATTTTTAGTGCAGCTCACTCATCTGGTGAGAATTTCTTACAGTTGTTCATCATTGGATGTGTACTTGGATGTTCTTATTCTGGCTCCAACAAGTGAACAAAATAACTACATTTCTATTCTAATTTAGACTAATACTAATATTCCTCGTCAAGTTGGTGCATAAAAATCGTTATTTTATGATATGATGAGGAGATGTAGCCTTAAGCTAAAAGCACGACCAATAGAAAAAATACACATCATCTCCTTGTTCTTTAATTTGCTGTTCTAAATTCTGAGTCTCATTTGTGTCTCTTTTCTAATCTTTTGACACGTGTCCTTTAAATTAACTCAAAATTTAACATTGTTAGTTTGTTAAATTATCATAAAATTAATTAGAAAATAAAAACTGAAAATTAAATATAAATAAAAAAATAATAACAACCGCCCTTGCAGCCACCGACCCCAACCCTCCCCCACTCAGCAATTGCTCACCAAATTCTAGAAAAATAGTAAAAAGAAACGACGCCTGAGAGATTCGAACTCTCGCGGGGAAACCCCATGTACTTAGCAGGCACACGCCTTAACCACTCGGCCAAAGCGTCTTTGGATAAACACTTTACCCATTTTTAATAATAACTTATCATAAAATGTTCGTTAGCCATTGTAGTCATTCTTTAAAGTTTCCACAAAATTGTAGATATTTCTGTCAAAATATTCAAAAAATCAAGGACCGATACGAAAAGGGATGGGTGAAATGAAAACTTCACTCTATATCGGCAAGATATGGGAAAATCAATGAATATCGACTATATTTACCAGATTTACTAAATAAATTTTGCTGCAACTCATTACAAATTTCAAGCGTTTGAACTTTTTTGAGAAAAACTTCTCTAATTTTGACTAAATTTGAAAGTGTTGATGTACATATTCCGTTGCAAATTTCCATAATTTCCGTCGAAGTTAACCATTATTGATATTTCTTTAAATTTGCATACTGATATTTTTACTTGTATTGATATTTTAAACACTATTTATGACTGGAATAACAGAATGATAGAATATCATTGGCAACTGGCATTCTTTAATTTGAAGCTGTTATGATGAAGTTTGAATGGGACCATGGACCATGATGATTTCAACAAGTCATAATTATGTTCTGTAACAGAAATATGAGATTTGAAGGAATCATTATATTCTTCTTTTCTCTATTTGCATATGGATACAGGCAAGGAATAAAATATCAATGATATCGGAAATATCGGTAGTCCAAAAACACAGAAATTTCGATGGAAATATCGGGATATAATCGATATCGATAAAAATTGAATAAAAACCACGGAAATTGTAAGAAAAACTTGTAAATTTTTATTGAAACTTTGCATGATATTTATTTAGTCAATTATCTATTAGTTTATCACAAAAAATTGGAAGGAAATGCATTGCATGATAGATATAACTGATTTAAGTTGATTATATAGCGAGCTAGCAAACATTGTGAGTGTAGAAAATATGTAGTAATTAATGAAAGAAGTTTAAACACACCATAATCATTTATATATAATGAATTAATACAATATTTTACACTTTATACATTACATGGTAAGATACATTAGTGACTTAGCAAGGTCTAAAATATCGATGATATCGGAAATATCGGTAGTCCAAAAACACGGAAATTTCGATGAAAATATCGGGATATTATAAATATTTTAGACCATGGATACAGGTCACAAAGTCATTTCCCCACTAACATCCACATAATAGAATAGGGTTACGCCACAACGGTTTTTGCACTCCTCTTTTTTTTTTTTTTTTTTTTTTTCTTTCTTTTGTGCTGTCGGCATTCTAAACTTAATATTGTTACAAAAAATTTAAACCATTCCAATAGGGCTGGAAGAGAGTCAATCAGTGATTGGTTCGTCTTTTACTTCCAAAATCTTCGTCCTTACCCATTTTGCACTTCTCTTCTGTGTACAACTTTTCACTAGTTTCATTGATGATGACTTCTTCGAATGAAGGAGGAAGTTAGTGGGAAATAACCAGAGTAAATCAATCATAGGTCAGTCCATCCAGGAAGGCCCTAGATTTGTATCATGATTAGTGCTTGCACATGTATACTTGCTTTCCAACATGACCTAAAGATAAGGTTCTTTACTAATGTACTTTATTTATTGTATAACATTGGACCTTTTGTCAAAGTTATGTCATGATAAGATTGGTTTACGGTATAAGATTAAATTGTCTCTCTCTTTCCTATTTCATTTTCCAACTTCACCAAATGTGAAAATGGAGAAATGTATTTTTCATGCCTTAGGAAAAGTCATGGAAAATTATTCACACAAACTCTTTTTTGCGTATCAATCGCATCATAAAGAGAAAAGAAAAAAGTTTGAACTCAAAATGTAAAGAATTAAAAAGAAAGAAATCTGACTACTATAACCCACCACCAGATTCACCCACCACCTTCACTTGGTTCTACTCAATGTAGCATTAAGGGGAGTGTATTCAATTGAGAATTTGAGATATTTTAATGGATTTTTATGGAGTTTAATTGATTTGTAGAAATTCCATATAAAATTTTGATTCAATTCCCTCGAAATCTCATGGGAGAGAGGTGAGATTTGTGGATGCTTAAAATACATTACGAAATCTTTCCAATTCCCTCTAATTCCTCAACTTTCTCAAATTCTTTAAAATCAATTTCTAATTGAATACACCTGAAATGTTATAAACTTCTTTAAAATCATAATTTAATACACCCGGATTTCTAAGGATTTTAATAAACTATCTTGAAATTCTAATTGAATACACCTTGAATTTCAGAGAATCACTCACTTAAAATTTTGATTGAATACCCATAGATTCATTAAAAGAATTAAAATCCCTCAAAATCCCAATTGAATACACCCCTTAAGTATTTAACTTGTAACAATTTTTATTTTCTCAAAGTTGGAACATGCCCATGTTAAATTATTTTTAATTAAGAAAAACTAATTTAGATTAAATGTATTTTTTCTTTTTCTTTTTTGGTCATGGC
Organism: Malus fusca; assembly: GCA_035220775.1. Lineage (NCBI taxonomy): Eukaryota > Viridiplantae > Streptophyta > Magnoliopsida > Rosales > Rosaceae > Malus > Malus fusca. The sequence goes on along the minus strand of CM069075.1, from coordinate 31,009,033 downwards.
CTACAACGATTCGAAACTTATGAGCAACTCAAGAGTCAAGACCCACCACTTCGTGTCGACTAAAACTCCAAATAAATTACAAACGGTTGTGGTCCCATATAATAAAATAAAGTCATCCTTATTCTTACCCAGCAATTAACGTCGGCTAATCACGCATTGATTACGATTAAACCATCTCCGTTGGATTTCCGCCACGTGTGATGCGTGAGTTGGATCCGAGGCGGCTCCCTTTTCAAAAGAGACGTGACCAACACACAATTACAGCACCTCCTCTTCTAACCGCAGCAGCACCGCCATAGTTCCCCATAAAACCCCGCGAAACCAAACCTTTCTCTCTACTCTCTTTCTCTCCGCTCTCTTTCTCACTCTAAAACTTTTAGGTGGTTTCTCTCTCAAAGTAGAAAGAAAGAATGGCAGGGTTGGGGAACAAGGTGAGGGAGCTGAAACACTTTGTGAACAGAGGAGTGAGGGTCGTCGGAAATTCGTGGAGGAAGGGCTGGTTCAGGGTTAAGCACATCAGAGGCCAAAGTTCTAAAACACACACTAGGCGCTAATCGGTGGCGAGCTATAGCCTAGCGCTTAGACGGTGTCTAGGCGTACTTAAATAAACCTACTATATTTCGTGTAAGTAAGCGTGTTTATATGAAGTATTGAAATATAATGAAAACATGTTTGTTTAAGTATTCAACAAATCTTTTATAATTTATTGAAAATCACATATGTCACATGCCAGTTCATCCTTATTCTTATCCCGCAATTAACGTCGGCTAATCACGCATTGACACGATTAAACCATTCTCCGCTGGATTTCCGCCACGTAATGACGCGTGTTGGATCCGACGCGGCTCCCTTCTCAAAAGAGACGTGCCAACACACAATTACAGCACCTCCTCTTCTAACAGCAGCAGCACCGCCATAGTTCCCCCATAAAACCCCGCGAAACCAAACCTTTCTCTCTACTCTCTCTCTGCTCTCGTTCTCACTCTAAAACTTGAGGTGGTTTCTCTCTCTAGAAAGTAGAAAGAAAGAATGGCAGGGTTGGGGAACAAGGTGAGGGAGCTGAAACACTTGGTGAACAAAGGAGTGAGGATCGTCGGAAATTCGTGGAAGAAGGGCTGGTTCAGGGTTAAGCACATCAGACGCTGATCCATCTCTATTATTTAGGAAATTCGTGGAGGAAGGGCTGATTATTTATGTCTAATTTTCCGTTTGTAGTACTTGATTTTGATGTAAAAACGATGTGGGGGTGTTTGTTTGCTTGGATTTTATATATGAATTTCACTTTTTGAATGATTGAATCTCTTCGATTGGGGGTTATGTGTTGCGATGCTATTACTTTTTATGGTTACTAATTGATGTTAAATTATTCAGTCTCCTTCGCCAATTTTTTTTTAAAATGAAAAATAAATTATGAATTCCCTGAATTAATGGGTCATCGACTCATCCGCAGCAAGACTCGTTTTAATTCAATAGTTTTCCATGAGATCGATGTTGTAATAAGTTGTTAAAACTTCCATTTAAATGGAATATTTTTCCAATTAGTTCTGAAAATCCTTGAATCTTTTCCAGAAAATAAAAGGAGAGAGTAAGAGAGGGAGAGAGTGGAGCAGAAAAGTATAGAGTGAAGTAAAAACTTGAAAAATGAAAATTGTAGAGAAATTGGAAATTTAAATTATATATTAATAGACCTTTTATTGTAAAATTTCATGAAATATCATTCTGACACTATAATTAAATTTGAAGATAAATAAAAAAAAAACCGATAATAATGTAATTTTACACAATTAATTTTTTTTTAAGCTATACCTATTTGAACTCTAATTAAAAAATAAAAATAACCTCTCTTTCCAGTCTCACATTCTCTCTTCTCTTATTTTATTTTTAAAATAAAATTAAAACCGTTCACAAACACTTTGTATGTGAGCATATGTTAATTTTTACGATAAATTTGATACTTAATCACTAAGTTTTTGGTGGTGACGTGATTTTGTTGTGTCACAACATCTTAACAAAGAACAATACAACCCGTTGTTGTAGTAGAAACAGTTTCTTAAATTTCATAAGCGTTTCTGATAGACAAAAATATCGGCAAACATTATAAATGAGTTCATACGATAGTAACCTTACCTTTGTGAGAATATAAGTATTGGCAAGTAACATGGCATGATCAACCATTTGCGCGAATACTTTTATACTTTTTTTTTAACAAATCTATATATTCTCTTTAATAAATCAACATATTCTCTTTTAACTTTTTTTAACAAAATACGGTTTCAATGATAATAATTTTCAATTAGAATTTTCATTCTTTTGTCAGATCTTTTAGTACAACGATATATTTTACATTAAGATGAGAGTTCGGAAGCCACACAATGAACAACCTAATTCGGTATCGAATTCGTCATCTACCAAAATTCGAACTTAATACCTCTCATTTACAAACGAAGAGAAATACCGTCATACTGTGATTCAAGTAATTGAACATGAACAGTTAAGATGGTGTCCTTGAATTTTTCCAGAAAATTATTTTGCTTTCGTTTCTTCCAAAGGAAGGTTACAAGAACTCTTGTTGGGTTGGTCTAGCACAACACTTGTCATCGTGCATTGCGATTTTTAGTACAATTCGATCTTTAGCGTCGTCAGTATTCACGATTCATAAGTTGTATATTTCACAATGGGTGGTGCTGCATATACTAACTTCATGCACCAAAGTTGCGCATTAAATGCTAAACCTTTTCTCTGTAATTCAAACAATCAGTCTCTAACCAATTTAAAACTTAGCAAGCTCTCAGCTTTTCTCTCCTTGTGAGAGCCTTTCTCAACAATGTTTGAGTGTTCTCCGTTTCATTCTTCCCGCAGCCGTAGACCCTAGCTATGACCAGGATCGGTGGCACTCCTCTTCTTCTCCTTTTCCACTTTTCTTTTTCTTTCCTTCTCCCTGAGCTTAAGTTTCCCCCTCTCCAAGGGCCTGATCGTCACTTTCTTCCAACTTCCACTTTTCCCCCTTTTTTCTCCCTTCTCTCCTCCCTTCCACTTTCCTTCTTCCTTCCTTCTACTTTTTTTCCTTTTTCTTTTTTATCATTCTACCGTTTCTTCCTTTTTCCCTTTCTTTGCATCTTCTTTCCATCTTTTTCTCATTTTTCTTCCACTTTCCTCGACACTTCAATCCATCTTCCACCCAATCAGCCACATCCTTCTTCGACTTCACATCCTGGTTTGGTGTCTCCATATTTGTACCGCGATTTTTCACATTTTACCCGGAAGGTGCGTAGAGTTTTCGCTCGGATATTCACACCACCACCTTCCTTGGGATTGCCTTTGATGACACTGTTGCTAGTGGGTTGCTCTTTCCCACTAGCTTCCTTTGTTTTGGGTTTCACTTTGTTGCCCCTGTTGCTAACGGGTTGCTTCTTCCCGCAAGCTTCTTTCGATGTGTGGCTGCTACCGGTGTGGTGCTCGGCAGTGTTTGGAGATTTGTTTTGGGGTTCTGTTCAGCTTGTTTTTAGGTGTGTGCAGGGAACGTTTGTTTCTGTTGGTTGGTAAGCAGCTTTCCAGCGACGGCTGGTTGAAGCTGCTAGGGTTTGTTTCGGTGTTTTCTTTGTTTTGGGCTCTTTAGTTGTTTCTGAGGTCCTTCTTTTTGTTTATGTGTAAGTATTTGGGTCTTTTCTTGTGTAATTATTGTGTTGGAATACAGCAACTTTTAACAAAAAAAAAAATAAAAAATTGTGCATTAAATAATGTGGCACATTATACACCATATAAAGTCTTGAAAAACCTCTTTGCCTTTCCTATGCCTTGTCACCTAAACACCAAACCCTAACTAAAGCTCTTACAGCCACCGACCTCTTGCTACAATTAGAGTTGGCAGCAAACCCCCTTCCTTCTCACTCTACTCCTTCTCTCCACCCTTTCCTCGCGCCTCATCCTTTCCCATCTCTCTAGTCTTTACCCACCATTTTGTGAGCAACCCTTCATGCTTCAATGAAGTGTCATCCTCAAAACCATTTCTATGTTTTCATTTCGGGATAGATTCGTGGGTCGGAGTCGGGCATGTGGTTGTGGTGGGTCGAAATCACTTTCTACCAGTTAGTTTCTAAGGTGGTCGTGGTACTCATCGTTTTAGTGGCTGAGTCGCTTCCTTACTTCATATTCGAGTTAATCCACCCTCCAAGGGCTATAATTGTTGCGAATCTAGCTTGATACAGAGATGGTTGTAGACCCATGGCTAAATTTGTTATTGAATCTCCTTCCATGATTAATATGTGACAAATTTGGTGACTTTATATTGAAGATACCATTCTTTCGATTGAAAAAAGAAGACGAGATATCGTACCATTCTCATAATGCGTAATATAATAATGTTCATAAAAGTATATTACGTGAAAGTCACTCATTATTACGATCTGGTGATATTCCTTTTCACTTGAAAATGAGAAGTCTTAAGTTCGAATCTCGTGGATGATAAATTCAATACCATATTAGGCTGCCAATTGTGTGGTCTAGCCGATCTCCTCCTCTCTTTAGTGTAAAAATATCAATATAATAAAAAAAAGTATATTACGTGAAAAATTTGGCCACAAATTTAAAATCTTATCATTTAAATTGGATTGGTTTAAATTACGGGATTGATTATAAGGAAAACTAATGAAAATGACTTGAAAACTTTGAGTTTTAACGATAAGGACAAAATAAAGGGTAAAGTGAATAGTATCAGATTTGACTTTTTAGTGTAAAAATGTGATTTTTCGTTAAAGTGAACAGTACCGCAGACTTTTCGTTAAAACTCTCTTGATTATAATATTACATGTATTTAATGATTAAGAAATATTCATTTGAATTTATATTTAATACAATTATCATTTGACTATTAAGGTAAACATTATACTAAATACATGTAACTATTGCAAACAAATCCTTAATTACTCCTCTATTTTTTTCTGTACAAAAAACCAACACATTATTGAAAAATCCATAAAAAAATATTATTGAAAAATAAAAATTATATAATCAACAGCCTTTAAACTGCGCCGTTTTAATGGCCACCGAAATCCTAACCCTAATTAAATTACGCGCCTCACGTTTCAATTGAGTTTGGTTTGGCTCACTGATACTGTGCACCCAACATTGCCAAGTAAGAGATGAAGAAGACTGGAAGAAGGTTCGATGGAGGCGGGAGGTCCCTCTCCGAACAAAAGCAGAAGGTTCTCCGTTGTCGTCTGGAGACCTTCAAGCACCTCCGCTCCTCCTCTCTCGACGAAATCGTCCACCAACTTCGCACTAATTACAAAGACTACCACCGCATCAAGCTCCAGTCTTTCACCAAGTTCGTCCAGCAAACCCTAGACTCCCCTTCCTTCAAGCTATCCAAAACCCTAATCCATGTCAGCGACCTAGAAGACGACGAAGAAGATGAAGAAGTGGGCCATTGCAATTCCAAGAGGAGGCGGAAGGCCAATAAGATGGAGGAGAGATTGCAGAGAATGGAGACGGCGCACGTCAGAAGGATTCGCCAGAGCAATGGTGACCGTCCATCTTCAGATGATGATGATGATGATGATGAGGAAGAAGAGGAGGATGAGGATGGGGCGGTGTCGACATCGGACTCGGACGACGCCATATACAGCGAGAAAGTGGAGCCGGAGTTTGATGTGATGAAATCGAGCCTCCGGGCATCTTATATGGGATCCAGCAGCGCCTTGAAGCCCAAGGCGGCCGAGGAGAAGAAGGAGAAGAATGTAGAAATTGAGCTTCCTGGTCGCGAGAAGGTTGGGCTAATGAGCGAAAATGGAGGGCGAGGGGGGCAAGAGACATTCCGAGAAGCTGAAGCCAAGGGATCGGTTTCCAGAGAGGTTGAGGTGAAGGGGAGTGAGGGGCCGAGGTTTAGAGACTTAGGTGGGATGGAGAAGGTGATTGAGGAGCTGAAGATGGAGGTGATTGTGCCGCTTCGCCATCCAGAGCTCCCTCTGTGGCTCGGAGTTAGGCCAATGTCTGGGATTCTGTTGTATGGCCCGCCCGGCTGTGGCAAGACCAAATTGGCTCATGCCATTGCCAATGAAACCGGCATTCCCTTTTATAAGATTTCTGCCACCGAAGTCGTCTCTGGTGTCTCAGGTATTACCATCACTCATTTCATAGTTTCAATGACTGAAATTTTCAAGCTGAAAAATCTTGTACTGTTAAGGTTCTTATGTTCTTGAAGTTTCTTTTGTAAAATTGTGATATGTTGCCATGGCTATCATTAATTTTAGGTGCATCTGAAGAAAATATACGAGAGCTTTTTTCTAAAGCTTACAGAACTGCCCCTTCAATTGTATTTATTGATGAAATTGATGCAATTGCTTCGAAAAGAGAAAGTTTGCAGCGTGAGATGGAGAGGCGAATCGTCACACAACTAATGACTTGCATGGATGAATCTCATAGGCTTGTACAATCAGCTGATGCAGATTCTAACTCACAAAGTTCAGATAACAAGTCTGGCTATGTTCTTGTAATTGGAGCGACCAATAGGCCTGATGCTGTTGACAGTGCTCTAAGGAGGCCTGGTCGATTTGACCGTGAGATTGTTTTAGGCGTTCCAGATGAAAATGCTAGGGTTAAGATTCTTTCTGTGCTTACACGCAATCTAAAACTTGAAGGTTCTTTTGATCTTCTTAAAATAGCCAGGTCTACACCAGGGTTTGTTGGGGCTGATTTGAAAGCCTTGACTGACAGAGCTGGTAATATTGCCATGAAAAGGATTATACACAAGAGGAAGACTGATATGTCTGTAGATACTATGGATGAGGAATGCAATGAAGAGTGGTGGATGCAACCATGGTTGCCTGAAGAAATGGAAAAGCTCATGATCACTATGGCTGATTTTGAGGTGTTCCGAAATTAACTACCTATACCTTTTCTCCCACATGTTTTGACTTACATAGTTACCTATGAGTTAATAACCAGTTATTCTGATTTGTGCATTAAATTCTCGTGATAATGGTCTTATCATGTGCATTTCTGCAGGAAGCAGTTGAAGTGGTTCAGCCGTCGTCAAAAAGAGAAGGATTCTCTGCAATTCCTAATGTAAAATGGGAAGATGTTGGTGGATTAGATCTTTTAAGGAAGGAGTTTGATCGCTATATTGTTAGACGTGTTAAATATCCTGAGAACTACGAGGTAATTGTTATTTTCATTTTCTATTGTTTTATCTAATTTCGTTAATCTCTGTCTGTATATGCATTTCTAGATTAAGATTTTGTTTTCTTTTTTATTCAAGTTTGTGTCTCCTCGGAATGGCTGGTATGTTGTGTGCTTGTAAAAGAAAGTCATATATTTTTGTTAAAAAATGTGGCTTGGAATGACTTGATATGATCTAAAAGATCTTGAACATAATCACTGTTGATCAACATAAATCTTCTTTACCCATTTCTGCGACTTTTAAATTTTAATATTGATGCTTAACTCTCCACACTTCATAGCTCATTGTTATGTTGCAAACTTCAGTAGAAAAATTATAATTCATCTGTATATGGTAGTTTTAACCCCATATTTCATTTTGAAATTATGTTCTGCATTATTTATGGCTAGTGAAAATCGATAATTAACCGGATAACATCACATTCCTTAGTAAGCCAATACCGTTCACTTTTGCAAGTAAAAAGAGCTTAACATGTCACCTTAAACATATCTCTTTTGGTGAAATAGCTTGCTTGGGTGGGGGTTCTGACGGGCCTTTTGTTGAGAACTGACTAATCTACGTATAAGAATAGTATGCCAAACAATATCATGAGTTATTTTTTACTTTATCGAAAAAGTTGCACGCTTTGCTACAACATGAATATCACCAAAATGAACCATCATGGAAATTTTATGTAATACTTGCTGGAACACATTATGAACTTTTAGAAACTTAAATCTAAACATTACCATCGGTGGAGACTTATTCATTTATTGCAGTACATGCTATACATGAATATTTACAGTATTCTATGGTATCATATTGTTGGGTCAATGCTTCATACTGTATTTCTGCATGTATTGTACCTTAGTCTATTTATTTGTTTTATTTAAGTCTGCAATCAAGTGGCTAATTATGTTTTTGAAATGATTTGTGTTTCAGGAATTTGGAGTAGATTTAGAGACAGGATTTTTGCTCTATGGGCCTCCTGGATGTGGTAAAACACTGATAGCAAAGGCTGTCGCTAATGAAGCAGGAGCAAATTTCATTCACATTAAGGTCAGTCGTTGCTTTTCCCATTGAATGTTATTGATATATTATCTTGTTAATGTAGGTTGTGTAACAATGAACATTTCAATGTATGTTTTTGCATAATTTGAGAGGATCCATTTGGTTGACATGGCTTTTTTAACTGGTTAGGGCCCCGAACTTTTGAATAAATATGTTGGAGAAAGTGAGTTGGCAGTTCGGACATTGTTTAGTCGGGCAAGGACATGCTCACCATGTATACTTTTCTTTGATGAGGTTTGTGGTTCTCTTCCTGTTAAATGTTATTAATACTATCGGCTTCCATAGGTTTGGATCATTTCATCTGAACATTTAATCATATAAAGGAATAGATTACGGGATTATCATGATGAAGTTGGATTGAATTATTGTAGTGTCATTAACAACAGTTGGTCCTACATAGTGCTAAACCTCATTTCAGATCACCATAGCAAATTTTTTTTTGAGAAAGCTAAACCTTTAGAATATTTCAGGTCATTACAAAAATTTTCTTTTAAACCAAGATATATGATGTTGCTGTATATTTCTTTTTCCATTCTGACCTCCAACAGCACTGGGCGAGGAGTTGATGTGGTAAAAACTAACACACAAATTAAACCCTATAAATTATGCAATCGTAGTACGAGTAAGTGCTAACCAACACAAATTAAACTTAATAAACTGAAAATTATGATAAACTAACAACAAAACAATGACTAGGGGGATTTTGGACGAATTTAATTAAAACAAAAGTAAATGGCAGCAAGTAAATTAAGTTGTGAATGAAATATGGATGAAAGGATAGCTAAAGGATTCTTCTCCACACATGAATCATATGCATACAAATCGATTTCCAGTTATTCTTTCTATAAACCACGAATGACAATGCCCCAAATTAAGTGTGAACAACACTAATTAACTCTCAGATTTTCCTAAGTTCATTGAATTGGACTCAGCGACGCAACCAAATTATTCTTCTCAAGTTCCCTAACTATGAAAAGCATGATAGAGATACATCTCAAAGATCATTAAGTTATGTGAAAATATAAGCATTGACAAAACATTCGTAACTATGAAAAACATGATACTTCTGCCAAGAATTTACTTAACTCAATCATGACTAGTGACTTTTACTACTTACAAATATAAGTTCATAACAATCAGGTGAAATTCCCTTATATTCTAGCATCAAATCCTTGCATGCAAACTAAGTGTACACCCTTAATAAACATATAAGAATAAGTTCTTTATAAAACATATAAGTAAATCGCATTCATGTTTTATGAAACAATAACTGGATGTAATCAATTTATATAAAACATATGATCATAGCTTCGAATTCATCTCTAGCTAAAAAGAAACTTAGTTACACATGTTCATCATAACTGAAAAACAATCTAAAATAAACATTGAAACTTAAAACAAAGATAGAAAGAACTCTGAAAATTCCAGCAACTTCAATGGATGAATGGTAGGCGCGGCACACCCTAAATCAGTGCAGGAATTTCATATATATATAGGGGGGAATGACTGAATCCAAGGAGGAAAAGGTTTTGGCGTTTTAAATTATTTTAGAACTCTAACAATAAGAAAGTGTTGGAATGTGATTAGGATTCCTCCTTGCAGCTGGAGATAAGATAAGATAATGTTGGATAAGATAGGATAAGATAGGATAAGATAATGTTCCTCTCATACTAGGATTCCTCTTTCTTGTGTAATTCCTTGCCTTCCAAGCCTCAACTTTAATTTCTCCAGAGTTTAGCACATGTCTAACACCATTTAAACACCAAAAACGTCCAACCTATATGCTATCCACACATGCTATCCAATCCAAGTCCAAAACTGCTCCAAATTGCTCCATTTGGCTATTTATTGTCATCTTTACCAACTAGATCTACAATAATACGAAATACCTTAAATTACCAAAATAAATAGAAATTAACTAAGTAAATGCAAAGAAATAAGATAACAAAGTCGCATAAATATGCTCCTATCAGGAGTCAACCAAACTTTCTACCTACATTTTGTGAGCATCGACATTATTGCTGGGTGTTGAAACTGATATGATGCCCAACTTGTCTACTACAAAAATCTAGACACGAGGACACTACATGTGTGCGTTTGTGTTTTTTTATTTTTTATGTAGGAATAGAGGATATAGTTCTATCTATGTTTGAACATAAGTTTGCTCAGAAAAGAACCACATATAAACTCCATTGTCTTGAAAAAGTGACAAATATCTCAACTATTTAGTACACTTTCCGAATACGTAACATTGAATTCGTATAAGTATCCAAGGGTGACATACGGTTCATGTCTCTAGGTGTGGAAATAATTTCATGGAAAGATGTGCCCTACAAATCATAGCCTTTTCAAGCATTTTCTTTCACTTATTGACAGTATTGATGTCTAATATCTCAATTGATTTAGCACTCTTTCTTATACAAAACACTGAATTCCTTTTTAAGTATCCAAATGACTGTTTGAAACTAGGTGACATAGGTTTCATGTCCTCTGGTATCCTGACATGGAAAAAATTTCATGGAAAATGTGTCCTACTTTTCATAGCCTTTTAAAGCTGTTTCCTCACTTATTGACAGGTTGATGCTTTAACAACAAAGCGGGGGAAAGAAGGCGGATGGGTTATTGAGCGGCTGCTGAATCAGGTAAATTAATTGCAAAGGCAGTCAAGAACTGACTGCTTAGAAAGTAGAAACTTAATCATTTTTCATTCATTTATAGAATGAACTGACTGTCTGCAACTGCAGCTACTTATAGAGTTAGATGGCGCAGAGCAGCGACGAGGTGTATTTGTTATTGGTGCCACTAATAGGTAAAGCTCTTTGTTCATTCTTCAGTTTTAGTTGATATAAAGGAATATCATTCTGCACCTCTTACGTGTCATACCTTTTGTCAGACCCGATGTAATGGACCGTGCTGTTCTGCGGCCCGGTAGGTTCGGTAAACTTATTTATGTCGCCCCACCCACAAAAGATGAGCGTGGTTTGATCTTAAAAGCACTTGCAAGGAAGAAGCCTATTGATGCCAGTGTAGATCTGAGTGAGATTGGACAAAGGGAATTGTGTGAAAATTTTAGTGGAGCTGATCTTGCTGCACTGGTTCGTCTATGCTTAAATATGCATTCTATTCTTTTCTTTGTTTGTGACGTTAAGTTTAATATTTCATTTGGAGTTGAGTTTTCGTGACCTCTCTTGGATTGGTGGGGAAGAAAAAAGGGGGAGGAGATGTGATTTGGATTGTCTCTCACATATCGATTGATGCAGATGAATGAGGCTGCTATGGCTGCTCTTGAAGAGAAATTGACATTGCCTGAGAGGATTTCAGATGCATCTCCATGGACGATAAAAGAATCTCACTTTGAGCAAGCACTGGGTAAGATCGCAGCATCTGTAACTGAACAGGTATGGATAAGTACTACGCTTATGTTTGTTTTTCATATGCCTAATGCCTCTCAACGAACAATTCCTTCTCTTTTCTATTTCTTTTTTTTCCATACGACGACTTTTTAAGTTTCATTCCATTACTGTGTACACAGCAAATGCAATACTATCAGAGATTTGGTGAGAGCCTCAAAGCACCAAGAAACAAAACATAAGCCACAAGTGTCGCAGTGAAGAGTAAGTTGTAAATGTTCTTAAGAGCAACGGTTAGAGAGAATGTGCGAGAAGAAAGCAAATTTTGACGGCGATCATTAAAAAATTTTGAAGACAAGGGTTGGGTATTTATATTATTTGCCCATTTTCTTGTATTTATTCGTAGAATGTAAATTAGAATCGTGGCAACAGTTAGAGAATGTTTGAGAACAAAGCAAATTTTGATAGGGATTTTTTATAAATATTTTCCCATTCTCCTTTATTTTTTCGTCGAATGTAACTGAATCGTGCCCCAAATAAGATTGTTGCTATTATTTTTTGGGGATTGTTATTAGCGCCTTAAAATTTCAATGGTTTACTCTAAGCTTTTTATATTTAAAAAGAAATACGCTTACGAGGAGCGTATAACTAGATTTTTAGAGAGCCATTAATAGTTCCTTGATCTTATATAGGCTCAGATTGTATTGCTAATGAAAGGAAGTTGAAGAAGGTGCTGTCCAAATTGCCCTAGTTAATGACATTTTCGGATACTGTAATTTAATAAATTACTTGCAAGGGGATCGCTCTCTGGAAAGGAGATACGAGAAAAACTTTCAAAGGTTAAATTTATGCGAGGGGGCTATGGTTTGGTACCGCGAGGAGATGCCAGAAGTAGTGATCGTGCAGCCGGGTGTAGGTGGACGGTGGCCGATGTCAGTGAGTTTGACCCGGATTGGTCGAATAAAGTGTTCCATATGATGTAAACGTTATTATTCGAATCTAATAAAATCTTAAAATACAATGATAAAGAATCAACAAGTAAAAAAGAAAGAAATGTACAAACGTACAAGAAGTGTGAGAGACATGATCAACAAGGGATCTGGTCAATAAACCATGTAATAATTTTGACAGGAAGCTTGATAAGAGAAACCGCAAGATTCGCTAATCCACTAAAACAAATGCAGCACGGGCACAAGCAACTCAACACCGTCCTGCAAAATTAAGATTAATCATCAAACAAAATTTAAATAATAATCTCATATATATATATATATATATATTATATATATAGTTAACAGCGCATGCAAATCGTCTGTATAAAGTTTGTTTGTTGAAGGAAGGGCAAGAACAACAAAATCAGAATCACAGAGAACCCGTAAAAAGAATTACTACTCACCCGAAAACCCAGATGACAGCGCCGAGAACAGACAAGACCAATGCGATCAAAGCAAAAGGCAAACCCAGCAAGAAACCCAATGGCCTGCAATCTCCCATGATTTTGATCGGATTTAAATATGATCTCTGACGTACTACGCAGCCAAAACGACGCAAATCCAGAAACTTTCTCAAACCAAAACCAGATTTTTATTTTCTGATGATTATTGTTCGAGGAACTTGGAGAGAAAATTGTTCCTCATCACGTCTTCCGTAAGACACTTGGAGACTCCCTATATATATAAGCAGAGATGTATTTTCTGGGAATGTTGGTAGAAAGAGAAGATGAGAACGTTGAAATTGTCTATCAAGAAAGCAAGCCAGACTTGTGAACTAATTCAAAGTAAACAAGAAAAACCTACCAAACCTACTGGGACGCGGTATCATGCAACTGCCGCCGTTTCGGGGAGGTTTTTATTCAAGTGATTGGACAAAGTTACCCTTTGCCAAAAGTTCTGTTTCAGTCTTGGTACGTGTTATTGTTGGGGATATTTCAGGATATTCGCTTTCAAGAAGGTTCCGCTAGGTTTCTTTATTGCAAAAAAAAGTCAGAACGCGACTGCCGTCTGAAGACGTGCGCAACCTCTTGGACGCGTCTCAAGATGCGCAGCCTAGTTCTTGGACGAGGAAACTGAAAAAGATTTCAATTTTAGAAGCAATAAGTAGCATTAGGCTCGCTAATTTCTTGTCCAAATTAGTTTAATTTTATTTTTCAACTTCTTAGTAGAATATGGCGCCTTAGCTGCCCCTTTTTTGTCGTTCCAAAGCATGTGATGCTCTGCTAAGTTAAATACCTCAGCTAAGATTTGCTTTGGGTTTATGGTGATGTCTCTGCTGAGTGGATGATGTTGGCAGTCCTCGCTTGAAAGTTGCTCACACGACTGTTTCATTGTAGTTGACAATCTTGGCCTTCTTGGTCTTGAAGCGCTGAATGTACTCCCTGATAGCCTCGTTGGGCTTCTTGACCACATTGAAGAGGTGATCAGACAATTCTTGATAACTCGATAGGATGAGTATTCCTTCGTGAAAACGAAGGCGAGTTGTTTGAAACTGTCGATAGACCGTGGGGCCAAAGTATGGAACCAATCCTGAACTACTCCCTGCAAAGTCATGGCGCATAAAGGCTTTGTCCAGCTTGTGAAGTATCATGACACTTCGTTAGAGCTTCAGGTGCCGGTCTGGGTCCAAATATCCATTAAACAATGTGAGAACCTCTGGGGAGGTCGTCTCTGCTCGATCTCGTTTGTGAATGGTGAAACATTCACGATAGCCGCCTACATGTGTAGTGCGTTCTCCAAGTTTCCTTTTGTTTTGAAGTCTCTAAGTTGCTCATCGAGCAACCGTTGTATGTCTCCAAATTGGATGGGTTGCTTTCCTGCCTGCAGCTTCGACGCTCGGCAATTCTGGGGTGGTCTGCACTCCGCTTCCTCCAACAGCTGGACTAGAGAATTGGTGGAGCCTGCTTCCAACGAACAGTTGTGCTGCTTATCTTCCTCATGGATGGTGCGTTGACCTGATTCTTCAGGCACGCCCCTAAAATCAAGGCTGGAGTGAACGGTTACGCGTGAACCCTGCTCACTACGAACACTTTCCTGAGGACCTAGCCGAGTGTGAGCACTTGCCCTGTACCCAAGGCGGGAATGCACTTCGTACAGGGGACTAACCTGGATTGAACACCTCCATATGCGATATCCTTCCCTGTCTGGTGGATGATGCGAAGCTCATTCCTTTGTCGCTGATGGATAAGAATTGCTTCGCATATGACTACTTTTCCTGGTCGTCTATGAAATAGTGACTATTGCTCAAAATCTCTTTCATTTGTCAAGCCAACATCATGATCTCTAACGAGATTAGCATGAGTGAGAAATTGAGTGATCATCCTCATCTGTTGATTGAGGGCCATGGTGAGGCCTGCAACCGAGTCAGTGGCTGCGGTATAGTACAAGCCTGTCGAACCGACGATGGTTGTTTGACAGGAAACAAAATGACCTGCTGGGGCGCTCCTACGACGACTTTTGCGGTGTTGTTGTGGCACCGCGACCACGGTGGTGCCGCACGATGGTAGTGTTGGAGAACAATTTAGAAATAAATAAAAAATAACAGAACTCGAAATTGTAGAATATTTATTAATCAAAATACTTGCTATGCAGAATGAAATACATAAATAAATACAAAAGTGGGACGAAAATATTGTTCGAATGATATAGCTATTACGCTAGCCTCTACCTTCTGTAATCACATTAGTACCATTGATATGAAGCCAACATAACTAATGAATCAGCCGGGCGGAAACCTAACTTAGTTGATTGGAGATCCCATGGTCTAAGTTCAATAGGCAAACTGGTTGGGCATGATTCAAAGAAGTTAACACACTATATACCTCATTCCTATGATGGAAGAAGTGTGTTGTCTGCAGAAGTTTTAGGTTGTATATTTATACTTAATGACAGTGATATCTTATAAATAAGAGGAATAGAGCAGACTATTCTTAATCAGTGGTCACCTATGTGAGAGTAGAAATGGGTCGCTTCTATGAAAATGAGATGGCTAAATTCTCTAAAGCTCTCATGAATCTGGGATTTGTTCAGGACCAAAATGAACACAACCGTATGAACCGGAATATATTAGGATTAGTGATGTGTGTTGCTTATTATCTCGGCTTATTGCGGTGAACAGTTCAAGATTTTATATTCACTGTGTCACCAAGTAAATCCGATAAGTATTCACTAGGGTAGGTTTAAGTCTAAAAGACACATCTCCCGATGCATCTCTTGTCCGCCTGTACTCTCAAATTCTTCTTGATTTTTCATTCATGTAGGGGATTGTTGGAAATTATTAATAAATATTCTACAATTTCGAGTTCTGTTATTTTTTTATTTATTTCTGAATTGTTCTCCAACAATCTTCGAACAATATGGAACAATCAGGAACTAAACCTCATTCTGAGAAGCCTGAGAAATTTAAGGGTGGAGATTTCAAAAGATGGCAGCAGAGGATGTTGTTCTATTTGACAACACTGCACTTGGCTAATATTCTACGTGAAACTGAGGGGTGGTTTGGGAGTGAGGTGCTTAAAAAAAAAACCACCCATGAAAAAAAGCTGTGAGGGTTTTAGGTGTTTGGTAAACTAAAAAAAATGGCTTATTTTGGAAGCTGTTGTGAGAATAAGCTGAAATCAAAGGAAAAAGCTGAAGCAGCTATTTGCAGCTTTGGAAAAACTGGTTTTTTTTCAAAGCACACGGAGTTACAATGCTCCTTTAATGAAAAGACCCACTATCAGACTGCTTTTTTTTTCTTTCTAAAAGCACTTTTACAAAAAAGTTTACCAAACACTCTGCTGATTTATTTCACAGCCGCTTATTCTCACAGCACAGCCGCTTATTCTCACAGCCGTTTTTTTTCAAAGCACAGCAATACCAAACCAGCCCTGAGCCTACTGCAGATGGAGAAAATATTTTTTCTGCAAAAACTTTAACGGCCATTGATGCCTGGAAACATAATGATTTCCTCTGCAGAAACTATATTCTCAATGCATTAGATGATTCGATGTATGATGTCTATGTGGTATTCAAAACAGCTAAGGAACTTTGGGAATCACTTGAGAAAAAATATAAAACCGAGGATGCTGGTTCAAAGAAATTTGTCGTGGGCAAATTTTTGGACTACAAAATGGTGGATTCCAAGTCTGTTGTCTCTTAAACTGAAGATCTCCAGAAAATCATCCATGGCATTCATGTTGAAGGGATGGTGATCAATGCGTCTTTCCAAGTGGCGTCATTTATAGAAAAACTGCCACGTTCTTGGAAAGAGTTCAAGAGTTATCTCAAGCACAAACGTAAGGAGATGACCCTTGAGGATCTCATTGTGAGGCTGAGAATTGAGGAAGATAACAGAAAGAATGAGAAGAGCCTGGTTTCGAGTATGGAAGCCAAGGCGAATGTTATTGAAGAAAGTTCATCAAAGCAAAGGCCGAAATTCCAGAAAACTAAGAAGAAGGAAAAACACTTTATCTCTGGTGCGAAAGGCAAAGACTTCAAGAAAATCAAGGGAAGTTGCTGGGTTTGTGGAAAGCAAGGCCATAGGGCTCAAAAATGTCGCCATCGAAGGGATCAAGGTCTTGGAAATCAAGGCAACAACAACCGCGCAAATCTGATTGAAAACAATGTGGATGCCCTGGCTGCAATGATTTCTGAAATCAAACTTGTATCTGACCACGCTGATTGGTGGATAGATACCGGTGCGACTTACCATGTTTGTGGTGACAGAAATATGTTCTCTTCGTACCAGAAAATCGAGGGAAACGAGCAGCTGTTTATGGGAAATGCATCCACATCTGTTGTGGCTGGAATAGGGAAATGTGTTCTGAAGTTCACTTCTGGAAAGAAATTAACCCTTCTTGACGTGCTGCATGTCCCCGATATAAGGAAGAATCTTGTTTCTGGTCCTATCCTTAGTAATAAGGGATTCAAACTAGTTTTTTAGTCCAATAAGTTTGTATTAACTAAAGAGGGAATGTTTGTGGGAAAGGGTTACCTTGCTGATGGATTATTCAAACTCAATGTACTTGCTAATGCTATGAATGAAATAAATAATGCTTCTGCTTATATTGTTGATTCTTCTAATTTATGGCATTCTAGATTAGGACATGTAAATTTCCGTTCTCTTTTTAGAATGCATAATTTAGGTTTACTACCCAAAATTGATTATCTAGATAATGTTAAGTGTGAAACTTGTATAGAATTGAAATTTGCAAGTCAAAGCTTTAAATCAGTGCATGAAAAATCCAATGATTTGTTAGATATAATTCATAGTGACTTGTGTGATTTTAGATCATATCCAACTCGTGGTGGAAAGAACTTTTATGTAACATTTATAGATGATTTCAGTAAGTATTGTTATGTTTATTTACTTCATAGCAAATATGAGACCTTGGATATGTTTAAGACATATAAGGCAGAAGTTAAAAATCAACTTAACAAGAAGATTAAAGTCTTAAGGTCCGATAGGGGAAGAGAATATGAGTCTCATACTTTTGCTGAATTTTGTGCCACAAATGGCATAATTCATCAAACAATAACCCCCTATACGCCGCAACAAAATGGTGTTGCCGAACGGAAAAATAGGACTTTTAAAGACATGATCAATTCTATGTTGAATAGTTCTGGGCTTCCACACAATTTGTGGGGTGAAGCTTTACTTACTGCAAATAAAATTTTGAATCGAATTCCACCTAAAACGAGAAAGGAGTCACCATATGAATTATGGAAAGGAAGAACTCCAACGTTTAAATTGCTTAAAGTGTGGGGTTGCCTTGCAAAAGTACAAGTTCCATTGCCAAAGAGAACAAAATTAGGGCCTAAAACTATAGATTGTGTTTTTATTGGTTTTGCATCTAATAGTTCAGCTTATAGATTCTTAGTTTTTCATTCCGAAGTAAGTGATATACATGTAAATAATATTATAGAATCTATAAATGCAATATTTTTTGAGGATATATTTCCATACAAAATAGGCAAGTCTAATTTATTGAAAAAGAGATTACATGATGATGTATATGAGGTTATTGACAAACCTAGAGAACATGATGATGGTTCATCCTCATCTAGAGTTCAAGAAGAAGAAGAACTTGAACCTAGAAGGAGTAAAAAGACAAAAATTTGAAAGGACTTTGGGCCTGATTTTGTGAACTTACTAACCGAGACAGAACCTCAATCATTCAAGGAGGCCATGTCCACTCTTGAAGCTCCATTTTGGAAGGATGCAGTTAACAATGAGATAGATTCCATTATGCAAAATCATACATAGGAATTAGTCGATTTGCCCCCTGGCAATAAGCCAATTGGGTACAAATGGATCTTTAAGAAGAAATTAAAACCAGATGGTACAATTGACAAATATAAGGCTCGTTTGGTAGCTAAATGATAACGTCAAAAACATGGTTTGGATTTCTTTGATACATACTCACTTGTAACGAGAATTACTTCAATAAGACTATTGATTGCTATAGCTGCACTCCATAACATGGAAATACATCAAATGGATGTAAAGACTGCGTTCTTAAATGGAGACTTAGATGAGGAAATATATATGGAACAACCCGAGGGGTTTGTAGTTAAAGGTAAAGAACACAAAGTGTGTAAACTTGTGAAATCGCTATATGGGCTTAAACAAGCTCCAAAGCAATGACATGAAAATTTTGACCATGTTATGATCATACACGGTTTTAAGATAAATGAGTGTGATAAGTGTGTCTACACAAAAACTCAAAATAATGCTTGCGTTATGTTGTGTTTATAAGTAGATGATATGCTTATAATGGGAACTAACAAAGAGATAATAACTTGGACCAAGAAGATGTTGAAATCAAGTTTCGATATGAAAGATCTTGGACTAGCTGATGTGATTCTTGGTGTAAAAATAAAAAGAAACCAAGAAGGATATATTCTTACACAGTCCCATTATATAGAAGTTACACTTAGGAAATATGGTCATTAGGAAAGTAAAGATGCAATTACTCCTTTTGATGCCAATAGCAAACTTAAGAAAAATAGAGGTGATGCTATATCTCAACGTGAATACTCACAAGTTATTGGAAGCCTTATGTACATTATGAACTGTACAAGGCCTGATATAGCATACTTCGTGAGTAGATTGAGTAGATATACATGCAATCCTGGGCATGATCATTGGGAAGCTTTAATTTCAGTTTTGAGATACTTAAAGCATACAATGAATTATGGTTTGCATTATACAAGGTATCCTCATGTGCTTGAAGGATTTACTGATACGAATTGGATATCGGATAATACTGATACGAAATCCACAAGTGGATATGTATTTATTTTGGGAGGAGCATCAATAATTTGGAAATCTTCCAAACAAACATGCATAGCCCGATCAACTATGGAATCAGAATTTATAGCTCTCGATATGGCTGGAGGAGAAGCTGAGTGGCTAAGAGATTTTTTGGAAGATGTTCCCATATGGCCTAAACCTGTAACGGCAATACGTATACACTGTGATAGTTTAGCTGCACAATATCGAGCTAAAAATAGTGTATACAATAGGAAGTCTATACAAATTAGACGAAGGCATAATACAATAAAGCAATGGCTCTCTAGTGGGGTAATTTCTATTGACTATGTCAAGTCAAAAGATAATATTGCGGATCCGCTTACTAAAGGCTTATCTAGAGAGCAAGTTAATCATACATCGAGGGTAATGGGTTTAAAGCCAATAGAGTAAAATGAAACTGCCAAACGGAAACCTAACCTAATTGATTGGAGATCCCATGGTCTAGGTTCAATAGGCAAACTGGTTTGGCTAGATTCAAGAAGAAACACACTTACATACCCATTCCTATGATGGAAGAAGTGTGGTGACTGCTGATGATGTAGGATACATTAGTTTAATGATATTGGTACTTGTAGATCAAGTGGAATAGTAGCAGCCTATTCATAATCAATATCACCTATATGAGAGTAAATGTGGGGTTGCATTTATGAAAATTACATTTATGAAAATCTCATGAATCTAGGATTTGTTCAAGACCAAAATGAACACAAACGTATGAACTTGCGATGTGTTGGTGTGACATATGTTTTGCTTATTGTCTTGGTTTACTGCGGAGATAAACAGTTCAAGATTTTATATTCACTGCGTCATCTAGTAAATCCGATAAGTATATACTAAGGTAGGTTCAAGTCAAAATGACACCTCTCCTGATGTATATCACATCTATTGTTTACTCTCGTGTCTTAGTTTCTCTAGGACTAAATAATCGTCTCAAAATGTGGGGTATTGTTAGAGTTTTGAGACTCTTGTCCCACATTGGAGAAAACAATATTCCCAATGACCTTTTTATATATTTTGTCCTCTACAATATTAGTTAGGTGTTGGACCATTTGGAATGGAGATTGAGACTTGGGCCACCAATTGTGTGGATTAGGCTTGATGATTATACCATAATATTAATATTAATTAATCAAGACAAGGGCCTTGGGCCACCAATTGTGTGGATTAGGCTTGATGATTATACCACAATATTAATATTAATTAATCAAGACAAGGGCCTTGGGGCAATTAGGGCCTACTAATTAAAATTAATCTAATCAATTAGTTTTAATTTTCGAATTAAGTTTTTAATTAAAATTAATTAAAAACGTTTTGATTATTTAATAGACACAACTCTTTGGAAAGAGTTGTATAGCTTTAGATACATTTAAAAGGTATTTGAAGAGGTATGAAAGAGCCTATATAACTAGAGTCCTCAGTTCAATTCCAGATCATCTTTTCTTCCTCCTTTCTTCCATACGTAATTTCCAGAGAGTAAACACACAAAGCAAATTCGCTAGAATTCTAGAATCCAGCAAGTTGTAGAATTAGGTAGTTGAATCCTGGTCAAGCAGACGTTGTTGAACCACAAGCATAAGAGTGGGACGAAAATACTGTTCGAAGGACATAGCTATTATGCTAGCCTCTACCTTCTGTAATCACGTTAGTACCATTGATATTCTTGTATTTATTTATGTATTTCATTCTGCACAACAAGTATTTTGATAAATAAATATTCTACAATTTCGAGTTCTGTTATTTTTTATTTTTGAATTGTTCTCCAACAATCTTCGAACAGTATGGAACAATCAGGAACTAAACTTTATTCTGAGAAGCCTGAGAAATTTAAGGGCGGAGATTTCAAAAGATGGCAGCAGAATATGCTGTTCTATTTGACAACACTGAACTTGGCTAATGTTCTATGCGAGACTGAGCCTACTGCAGATGGAGAAAATATTTTTTCTGCAGAAACTTTAACGGCCATTGATGTCTGGAAACATAATGATTTCCTCTGCAGAAACTATATTCTCAATGCATTAGATGATTCGCTGTATGATGGTTATGTGGTATTCAAAACAGCCAAGGAACTTTGGGAATTACTTGAGAAAAAATATAAAACCGAGGATGCTGGTTCAAAAAAATTTGTCGTGGGCAAATTTTTGGACTACAAAATGGTGGATTCCAAGTCTGTTGTCTCTCAAACTGAAGATCTCCAGAAAATCATCCATGACATTCATGTTGAAGGGATGGTGATCAATGAGTCTTTCCAAGTGGCGTCCTTTATAAAAAAACTGCCATATTCTTGGAAAGAGTTCAAGAGTTATCTCAAGCACAAACGTAATGAGATGACCCTTGAGGATCTCATTGTGAGGCTGAGAATTGAGGAAGATAACATAAAGAATGAGAAGAGCTTGATTTCGAGTATGGAAGCCAAGGCGAATGTTGTTGAAGAAAGTTCATCAAAGCAAAGGCCGAAATGTTGGTGTGACATATTGCTTATTGTCAATAAAATGAATCTGCCCTGCGTATGAGATTAATAAATAAAATAAAAAATATATCTGCATTTGATAGTGAAAGGGTATGATGTTTTTTATCAGTTCCCACCACGTTAAAATTTGAATTTGTCATATGGAATGATGCCCATAGTGTTCTTTACAGAGAAATAAAAAAAAGAAATAAAGAATGAGTATTTGTTGCTGAGTCTGGCGTTAGATCAGAATGCATGTTGCTTGTTGTATATTCAGTATACAAAATAGAGAAAGATCAAGAGCCAGTGAAGGGACTGGTGGTGAATTGAAGAAACATTGGAATTGATACAATGATCAGTATGCAAACTGGTGGTGCTGTTTGGGGTAAAGTGGAGTTCCAAATTTTTGGAAAACTGTTTTTCCTTGTGTCAGTTATATGCTTGGTGTGTTTTGCCGTCTGCCGTGTCTCTGGAGATGACATCATTTTATACCCAACAAATGAATAAAGGGAAAGGGCTGCCTCTTTGCTAAACGTTGGAAGGGCATCATGACTTCTGTTGGTACCATATTATATTGGACCTCGTTACTTGGGCTTCCAGACATTGAGCCCATGATTCATGTAAAAAGGGAGGAACCCTTAGTCTATAAAAGGGTCTCTTCACCCTCACAATCCTCAAGCTATCATCCTCACATACAGAAGCCACAAGGCTCACAAACAGAGAAACTCTCTCAAACTCTCTCTTTCTCTGGGGGACTCCCCCTCACACTTGTAATCCATACATTCATACAGAGAAATACGATCAACATCAGTGTGGATGTAGCCCAAACATTGGGGTGAACCACGATACATCTTGTGTTCTTTACTTTCTTGCAGATTCACGGTCGGATTTACGTTGTTCCAAGACCTTTCGGTTTTGTGCATCAACAACTTCCACGACCGTAATTAAATTAAGAAAGTTATGTGGCAATTTGGATATAGGTTTTCTTTCAAATTTTGCAATCTGAAAGTTACAACTCTATATGAAGAGGTGTAAATCATGATACGTTTCAAAGGAAATGAATCACATGGTCTCTATTCCAACCAATTGGTTGAGATTGACGATAGCATGAACGATGATTTTTCCCATATATATTCATGAACAAATGCAGAGCAATTCGATGTTTGGTTGTGCCCGATATTTCCTAAAGAAATATTAGTGGATTAAAATGACATGCCTTGTGAATGTTAGCACTGGATTTGAATGCAGCTATGTTTTAAGGATTTCCCTTTATTACCACCAAAAGATGTCTTTCCTCTTTCACCGAATTGTGTCTTTGGGGTAGTTGAGACAATGCACCGCTTGGCATCATCTGATGAAAAGGCACTAGAATTTGGTTTAGAAGATAGACATACAAAGAGGCCATGATTGAGAGAAGATTAAGTCTTGAAATTATTTAAACGAGGAACAACATCAGTGTTTGGATAGTTAGCGTGTGGACCTCAATAAAAGTGTACATACTTTCATGCTGCTTTAAAGAAGTCTTCATTTCCGAGAAGAGGGAAATGTCATAGCAACCAATAAGTTAAAGTGTGGGGGTCTTTTGGAAAGAAAAAGACGAAATATTGAAAATGTGTGGAGCATCTTGCAAAATTAAATTAGACATGATGATGCTTATTAAGTAAGCATATGAATGGTCATGCATGGTAGTCATAATATGGAAAGGATGAAAGTCAATAAGTGCTTTTCCCATGATGGCTAGTGAGGCATGAAGGCCTAGGAAGATAGATACATAAGGTCTATCTTTAGTTGTTTCCTACTTTTTAAAGAACAAAACATGATTGATTTAACAATAACATTAGAAATTAACCACAATTATCGAAGAATTGTGGGGGTAGCTTATCTATTTTTGAGATATGAGATTTACTTACAAAGAATGGAAACATAATTTGCTAATCAGATGAGACAATCAAGATATCATCTCTTGTAATGAGTAATTGTTTAAGGTATGGCAAGGTTATAGACCTTCTATAGATACCTTAAATGTGGGAGAAGTCTACTTCCTAGTGTTAGCAAATTATTACATAAGTCTTAACATATGTTTCGAGGACTTAACATTACAACTATTCTCATATGAAAAATAATTTCATAATATGGAAGTGCACACCATAAGAGTAGTCAACTTTAGTGGTACCAATTATTAAAGGCTTGACTAGAGAGTAAGTTGATCATCGAGAGGAATGAGGCTGAAGCCAACATAACTAATGAATCAGCCAGGCAGAAACCTAACTTAGTTGATTGGATATCCCATGGTCTAAGTTGAATAGGCAAACTGGTTGGGCTTGATTCAAAGAAGTTAACACACTATATACCTCATTCCTATGATGGAAGAAGTGTGTTGTCTGCAGAAGTTTTAGGTTGTATATTTATACTTAATGACAGTGATATCTTATAAATAAGAGGAATAGAGCAGACTATTCTTAATCAGTGGTCACGTATGTGAGAGTAGAAATGGGTCGCTTCTATGAGAATGAGATGGCTAAATTCTCTAAAGCTCTCATGAATCCGGGATTTGTTCAGAACCAAAATGAACACAATCGTATGTACCGGAATATATTAGGATTAGTGATGTGTGTTGTGTATTACCAGGGCTATTCAAGTGCAACGGTGGAGATGCAAAAGATAATTACTATTTATTAAGGGCAATTACTGTTTACTGGATGAATTAAATAGTAAATAGCGTGGGAGGGCTCCCACGCTGGAACTGCTCGTATCCGTATCCGTATCCGTCTTACCCCGCAGACGAAACTCTGTCCGAAAGTCGAATATACCTCTCATCTTATTTCTCCACCGCCAAACCATCCTCTTGTAACTAACACCAATCATTATCATCACATTATTACTCTAAAAGATAACGTCAACTGAACCCCAAGAAATCTACTTTGATTTTAAATTTAATCTGGAAATTGAAATCTCAACACTCTCCTCTCTTTCCCATTCGATTTTCCCCCAATTTCTCCCCTCTCCAAACACCTACGAAGTTCGAGCTTCGAGTGCAATGGAGATGGCTATGGAGGACTCCAGCTCTCACTCGCTTCTCTTCGTCGCTCGCTGCTACGCGCCCCACTCTGACCGACGGACTCCGCGCTTCCTCAAGAATCCTATACAGAGTACGCCTCCATTATGTACCTTTAGAGTTTCCTCTGCTCATTTCTAGATTTTCCTAGTTTTAGGGTTGTTATTGCCGTTTTCGGTTTCTCTGTTGCTGTATTTCTGCCGGAATTTAAAGAGTTGGGAACAGAAGCTCTAGGGTTACAGTGAATTTTGGTGATTTTGCGTGTTTTGTTCGGGTGATTTTGAAAGTTCTATGATCTTTGTGATGAACGGAGTTTCGTATATGAATTCTAGGGTTTCTTGAAGCTTCTTGAGTAACTCTTGGGAAAGTTTGATTTTGAGTTATTGGGATTGAAAAAAGTTCTTGTAATTTGAGTTTTATCGAGTTTCATATGGTTGTTGAAAGCTCTCTGTCTATGGATACGGGTGGATATATTCGAATTTGAGCTTGGATCTTGGGTGGTCTTGAAGGAGCTTTTGCACTCGAAGTTGAATTTGGTTTTTTGCAGGAAACTTTGATGGCGGGAAGGTGGGACGTTGGGTTTCCAAAGACTAGCGCTAGTAGTCTTAGAGAGCAAGCAACACGAACAATTCTTCGCAATGTGAGGTCACAAGGACACACATATGTCGAGCTACGAGAAGAGGGGAAAAAGTTCATTTTCTTCTGTACTTTGTGCCTTGCGCCATGTTACAGTGATAAGGTGTTGTTTGATCACTTGAAGGGTAATCTTCACAATGACAGGTTAGCTGCTGCTAAGGTTACTCTCTTGCAATCGAACCCGTGGCCTTTTAACGATGGTGTGGTTTTCTTTCATAATTCAGATGAGACTGATAAGCAGTTGGTGATTCCAGATGGCAATAAACAAAAGATTTTGAAGTCTCATGACGATGAAAACAATCTTGCTGTTGTTAAATATGGGGAAAATTTGATATCTAATGGCAATGAGCATTTTGGTGCTGATGGTCATGAATCTAATGAGCATTCTGATGGAGTGAATTCCTCTGTTGTGATCCCTAATATTCTGGTTAGGGATGAAATTACTGACATAGAAGTGAAGCAGGTAGGTTTTGGACAAATTGCTGCAAGGTTCCTCGAGAAGGATGAGGTGTCAAATTTTATTAGTAGAATATGGTGTGAATGGTTGGGGACAAGGACAGCTAGCAATGATTTACTCAAGGTTCCTGAGAACAACTTTGCTGTTGTTACCTTCAGTTACAATATTGATTTGGGTAGAAAGGGGTTACTTGATGATGTAAGGATGCTTCTCTCATCCAGTCCTACAGAAGAAACAGAGGGCAGCAGCGGTAAGAGAAAAAAGTTCTTCTCTGACCCTGAGGATATTAGTGAATCTCTAAGTAATCAGTTTGATTCATGCGGGGAAGATTCATCTGCTTCCAGTGGGTCAACGTCAAGATTGCTTTTAGACCGGTATGATGATCGGCTTCTGCACACAAGATTTATTAACAAGTCAATGAGGAGAGAGTTAAGACGGCAACAGCGTTTAGCTTCGGGCAGAACGTGTGATATCTGTCAACAGAAGATGCTTCCTAGGAAAGATGTAGCAACTCTCATAAATTTGAAGACAGGAAGGCTTGCTTGCAGTAGTTGAAATGTAAATGGGGTGAGCCCTAAATAACTTTCATCCTCTTCTTTCCTCTCCTCCACGCCCCCACCCATTGCCGTACCTCGATCCCTTTAAAATTGTAAACCTATGAATTCAATTCTGCAATAGAGTCTGTTTCTCTCTATCTTTTTTTTTTCTCAAAGAAAGTAGTTAGCATCATTTTGACATATGCGCATGCAGGCTTTTCATGTGTTTCATACTTCCTGCCTTGTACACTGGATACTTCTGTGTGAGGTTGAGATGATCACAAATCAGTCCGCTAGTTCAAAAGTGAGAAGAAGATCTAGGAGAAAAACTGCAGCCAAGTGCAATGGAAAAGATGGTCAGATGATAGCTTTGAGCTCACAAATGTATTCTGTATTCTGCCCAGAGTGTCAGGGCACTGGTATCCTCATAGATAAAGATGACCTGGAGAAACCAAATGTCCCTTTGTATCAGGTATTCCTGTTACACGACAGTTACGTGCTTGAATTTAACTTTATTAACTTTTGGCAAGGCAAACTTATTATATTTTCCATACCTGTTATAGAGCATGCACGTGATGATCAAAGATTAGAGAAGCTATGTAGAGATAAACCTTTTCAGAAAACTCGCTTTTGATATCTCAGATAGAACTAGGCAGGGAGAAGACCTTATCAGTTTGCTTTCTCTAATCTGTAGATTTTTTATCTCTGTCACAGCTGTTCAAGTATAAGATAAAGGTGAGTGATGCACGTAGAGCATGGATGAAGAGTCCTGAAATGTTGGAGAATTGCTCGACGGGTTTTCATTTCCCTTCCCAATCTGAAGAAGGAATCGAGGTTTCTGTAGGTTACTTCACCTGATTTCCTTTATAACTGAGATTAAATAGAGTCATAGCAAAGTCAAGTTTTAGCTTTTTGATTTGTTTGTGCCAGGAAAAGGTGAAACCGTTGAAGTTGCTGCATTTCTACAGAGCAGATTGAATAGAGTTGCTGTCTCGGAACCATGCAGCTGTTTGTTGTGCTTGGCCTCGCGATTCTCATGAGTAGGACTTGGGAGCGGACAGACAAACGTAGGTGGTGGTATGCGGGCTGTTAGCTTTTGTGGATAGTTTGGATTAGTTTGCGTAATGAGATATGTTGTACATACCTGTTGCTAACACAGGTACATAAATGATGTATCTGCTGTATACATTGTGACGCGTAGGGAATTATATGTATCTATATTTTCTGTGGTAAGAACATTTTGTTTGAGGCCAAAGATGCGGCTTCTTGTTTGACAGGTACGAATAAACAGTTTCTATCATCGTAAATAATGCAACAATGATCACAGCAGTCATAAAACTCGCCCATTCAAATGGATTTTCATGTTTCTCCAAACTTATAAGTCAGAACCCTCGATTCCCCTCTTTGCGTGCTACTATCGTCAGCGTCTCATACCTTGACGAACCAAATGAAACCGAACCCATCCCTAATTGCTCATAAATTGTACAGTATAATGTCATTGGAAAGATTAGTTAAGGCCGGGGTAATATTAACGGTTAATAGTTTCTTTTGTGTCACCGCCATAACCTATCACCACAACCATAATTGCGGCTACACCTACTACCATGTTCATTTTGTGATTAAATTTTACCAAGTGCTTTTATATTGTTTTTCATACTCAAAACACTTTGAAAAATACAATTTATTAAACGTTCAACTACTTTATGTTATAGCCGATTATTCTTAAAGCACAACGACACCATTTTTTTTTTTTTTTTTAAATGAACATTAATCTCAAACTTGCCTTAAGAAACATTGAGATAGTGACGCCCATAAACATGAGAAATGTTTGAGTCAACACCGAGATTTGAAAAAAACTTGTATAACATGAATTCATTCTCACATTTACATTTCGTACCAATAACACAAGAACATATTTAAAAATAAAACATTAACATATATTTTAATATTATTAGTACGAAACGCCACGGCCTGGTATCTTTTTGTGCAATGAACTGGCCCCTTCACAAACATGAAACATAAAAGATGAGAAAAGTCGAGTTGGCATATAGTACACTGCTAAACCTTAAACTCCTAAAATTCACAATTTCTCCCAAAACCCTATACGAAATTAGGGTTCAATGATTAAGCTTCTTGGTTCAAATCCATGGCGTGGTAATGCCATTTCTGGGAGTTCTCGAGCACTGTTCTGCTCAATTGAGGCCACGGCCTCCTCTCCACCCCCGTTTGAGCCTTTGTACGTTAGGATTTCCCAGGCCGGAAATCCGAGGGTTTCCATTGTACCGATTCTCAATCAGTGGGTCGAAGAAGGGAGAGATGTCAAGAAATGGGAGCTCCAGAGTTTCATCAAGCTGTTCCGTAAACATCGCCGCTACAGCCACGCTCTCCAGGTAAAAGAAAAAGAAATGATTATAGTGGTTTCTTGTATAATATTGTCATAGAAATTGCATTGAATGTGAAATGGAGTCAATGCTAGCATATGTACCGGTGAGATTAAATTTTGAAGAAAATATTCGTATAGAAAAGATTATGATGGAAAATAAATAACCCAATTTATAAATTTTAAGAAGTCTGAGCTAATTTACATATATACCGCAGATTGTTGACATGAAAATTGATTATGACATGAACTCTGATAATCCGTAATCATTTTCGGAGAATCGTTAAATTGTTTTTAGCAAAAGACAACATTGTTTCAATGGAGAAGTGGATATGATGACTGCAGTTACGTGTAGTATACATTTTATTTCCTTAACAAATAAAGAGACTGCCATTTAACAAGAGGTTGAAGAAAAAGCGCCGCAAAAACAACAGTTTGTTCTGTTACATATGTTTTACACTGCTAGATTTGGATTGTTTTATCATTTCTAGGGTGGTTGTCATTAGTATATTTTCAAGTGTACTTGGGTTTGTCCGATAGATGCTCTCTTTTTGTGATATTTACTTATCGTAGTAATATTTTAAAGACACTCTGTTTTCCCCTTATAACTTTCTACTATCATCACTCTGCTAAGAATGCTATAGCTATTAGAATGTACACGTTGCAACCTGTAAAGTTTCTCAAGACCACGCTTTTGAAAATGTAATAATACAAAGCACAAATTCATGAATCATAATAGACATAGTTCCTTTTGTGGATGCTAATGAATGCTTGTGTGTTGATGACCGTGGTAAATGATTCTGGTTATGTGCTTTTAAATTCTTAGGAAGTTTTTGCTTAAGCAATGGTCAACTCAAATCATTTCTATTTGATAGTATGTATGTGTTCTGCATGTTATTAAACAGATGGACCCTGAATTGTGACCAATAATATATTAAAAGATGAAACTGGAAGACCCTGAATTGTTATTCTTTTAGATTTCAGAATGGATGAGTGATGCACAGAACCAGTATCTAACTCCAGGAGACATTGCGGTTCGGCTAGGTTTGATCTCAAAAGTCTATGGCCTACAACAAGCTGAGGCGTACTTTAATAGCATCCCAGACCAACTGAGAAACTTCAAGGTGTATGGTGCTCTTTTATTCAGCTATGTAGAGAATAAATCTTCAAAAAAGGCTGAGATTATTTTCGAGAAGATGAATGAATTAGGTTATTTGAAAGGATCATTAGTTTATAATGCTATGCTTACCCTCTATTCTCAGATAGGTGAACATGAAAAGCTCGATATTCTGGTAAAGGAGATGGAAGAAAAGGGCATTGATTATGACAGTTATACATTGAAGATTCAATTGAATTCGTATGCAGCCATTTCTGAGATAGACAAGTTGGAGAAAGTTTTAATGAAGATAGAAGCCGATCCTTTGGTCAATGTAGACTGGAATGGTTATGTTATTGCAGCAAATGGTTTCTTGAAAGCTGGCTTATTAGAGAAGGCTTCAACAATGCTTAGGCGATCAGAGCAACTCATTGGCAATCAAACAAATAAATTTGCATATGAAGTCTTCCTCACTTTATACACTGCTATTGGGAATAAAGATGAGGTTTATCGTATTTGGAATATATACAAAAAAAAGGTGGGATTATACAATTCTGGCTATCTTTGTATGCTAAGTTCATTATTAAAGCTGGGTGACATTGATAGTGCTGAGATGATTGTGGAGGAATGGGAATCTGTGGCCAAGTTTTTTGACATACGAATTCCCAACTTGCTGATCACTGCATACTGCAAGAAAGGTCTTTTGGAGAAAGCCGAATTATATATAAAGCGGCTTGAAGAGAGCGGTAAGGAGCTGGATGCAGTCGCATGGACTCATTTGACAACCGGATATCATATGGATGGTCAGATGGGTAAGGCAGTGGATACGATGAAAAAAGCAATATTGGTAAGTCGACCAGGATGGAAGTTCAATCAGCTAACCTTGGCTGCATGTCTTGAATACTTGAAAGAGAAGGGAGACGTGGAAGTAGCACAAGAGCTTTTGAGATTAATTAGAGAAAAGGATTATTTTTCAGCTGATTTGTGTGATAAATTAGATAAGTATGTTACTGGTGAACCTCATAAGAGAGATGAGGAAGTATCACAGGAACTTTTGAGATTATTGGAAGAGACTGATCATCTTACATTTGATTCGTATGATAAAGTAGAAGATTACACATATGATGGATCTCGGGTTATGGCTTTGATAAAGTGAAAGAGGATAGTAAGCTGGGAGGATTTGAGAAAATCAAATATTGCGGAAAGGCGTTGATAGCACCGATTTTCAATCTGTAGAAGGGTGTGTTTTGTTCCATAACCAGCAAAAGGTGAACATCCATGCCATATATTTTTTTCAGCAGAACTGAAGGAAGGTTAGTTCTCTTTCGTGTTATCGTTGTATTTCAGGTGGATTGAGTACGTTTGTACAGATTTTCATTTAATCCGCGAAATTTTTAAATGAGTTGTCAATTCAAGAACAATGCGAAAGAGGAAATGAACTGTGGATTGTTCTTTTCTTCATTGCCCGTTGGTCATGATCGGTTCCTAAAACATATAAATCTTATGTGTGTTCTGTAAAACTTATAGAAGTTAAATGGCATTCTGATAAATCATAATAGCTTTTATCTAATGATTCAGAGAATGCAATACTGAATATCCTAAGTCTTTCGCACGTTGCCATTTAGAAATCGCGTGATCGGTAGAGAATACTGTCACATTGGCATTCTAGTTGGAGAAATCTTCCGTGTTAGGAACATCGTCTGGTACATTAAGTGTTATTATACAAGTTGTTAGAATTTTTTTTTTTTAAATATTCAACTATTTGTATTATGACACTTGATGTACCGACTATGTTCTCGTCATATTGAAACATCTCACTAGTTGGACGTATGTTTCCATTTTAATTAACACAACCAGGTCCATGAAAGATGAGGCAAACAGAAATAAATAAGAAATAATACAAGTGGCATTATTGCGTGGAGATCAAGGTCTGCAACATGTTTACCAAGTCAAAAAAGGTCGATGTCTTTATTGACATTTGACGAAATGAGTGTCGACAACAACGTTGGCTAATCATCGTTTAATCAAAGCACTCACTCAAATCATTTTTTCAAACTCAGTATTGTGATCCACATGTATTTACTTTTATTTGTTTGTGAGGAGTTTTGAGTTTAAATTTTATCTGCGACAAGTTTGATACTAATTTATTATAATTAGGTAAGGGAATTGTTATTGGCACACCAAAAATCTCATTTTACACTCCAAACTTTCTATATTTTGAAAGAAAAATACACTTGTAAAGAATGTAGAATGAGATTTTTGAAGTGCCAATAACACTTCCCTTAAGTAATTATATGAAGAAAAATTTAAACAACATGGGTACACTGCAAGAGTAATGTTCTGCCAATAAAATAAAAACATGAGACAAAATGTCAAATAATGATGTATATGTGCTTTATAAATTGTTATTTATTATATAATTTTTTGTAATTTTGTTTAAATATGAAATATCGAAGTATTAAAAAAAATACTAGGCTGATATAACATTTTGAAAAAGCAACTAACACAAATAAAGGGAAGAGAAAAAGACAACTAAACGTAAGCTCCCGTAGATTCCAGTGTACATCAAACCAAACCCCGCTAGACTCAAAATTGTTGTCACAATCTCCTTTTGCAAATACTTCAAGATTGTGAGCCCCGCTATGCGATTAGAAGTGGTAAATAAATAAGTATTCGTTAAGATTCGTTTAATTGATATTATTGTAATATAGATGTCAGAATGATAGTAGAGATGATAGTGTAAAATAAAATAAAATTAAATGAGTCTTAATAGGTACTAGTTAACAACACAATAGATTGATTTGTCACCTTTTTATGCAACCACCTACGTTTCTAAAACAATTTTCTTTCACGGTCGAAATGTAATTGATATGTCCCAATATTATATTCGTTGAGAAAAATATCAATATGTTATCGACACATTTTCAAAACTATTGAGGGACTCAGGGACTTACTTTTTTGCATTGCTAATCTCTACTTAAAAGATTCTTCATTTTTTCTTACAAACAAATCAAATATGACATGTCAGCAATAATTTTCTTCTTATACTTTTAATAACAAACTTAAATATATATATTCATTTTAATTTACATGTAAAGATGAATGATGTCGTATATTAGCCACACAAAAAAATGCATTGTCCTTTCAACAACTTAGATTGAATTTTTTTTTTATAAAAACTTAGATTGAATTGAAGTCCATTCATTGCCAGAAAACAAAAAGAAAAACTAATGAAAAGAGCTTGAAAACTTTGAGTTTTAACGATAAGGACAAAATAAAGGGTAAAGTGAATAGTAACATGATTGACTTTTTAATGTAAAAATGTGGTTTTTCGTTAAAGTGAACATTACCGAAAGTTTTTCGTTAGAGTTCCAAAACAAAATGATTGTCCTTCAATGCCGGGCCTGCAATTAAATCTAGGAATTTGGTTGAAGTGACCATGCAACAATTGTTCTTAAATCCCAAATTCCATCCCCAATGGGTAGACCTGACATTTTGGACCCGACCCAACCCGTTAATATTAGTATTTGGGTGGATGCTTAACGGGTCAGGTCGCTGATGGGTGAACCCGTTAACAACCCGTTAAATAACGGGTCACTTTGGGTCAACCCGTTAGCGCCCGTTAGTTGATGATGTTTTAGTAATTTCAGTAAAGTCTTAACAACAAAATATAAACTCTATGCAAAATAATAATAATAATAATTGTTAACGGGTGTGTTGATGCACAAAACCGGAAGTCTTGGAACAACGTAAATCCGACCGTGAATCTGCAAGAAATGTAAAGAACACAAGATGTATCGTGGTTCACCCCAAGGTTTGGGATACGTCCACACTGATTATTGTATTTATCTGAGAGGTGAGGGAGAGAACCTCTGAATATGAGAGGGGATGCGAGAGGGGTGAGAAGGCTTCAGAAATGGTCTCCCCTAATTGTGAGGGTGAGGGGTCCTTTTATAGAATAAGGACTCCTCACTTATTACATATTTGCCCATTCCTTTATCACATAATTACATTTAAGTCCTCCGAGTATTTGTACGAGATCTAAATACGAGGCCCTAAATATGGTATAAACAGGGTGAAACGGGTGACCCATTAGCTTAACGGGTCGGGTTCAGGTGACCCGTTTACAGGTCAATGGGACTGAAATAATGAATCATGTGCCATATTGTCACCATTGCTTTTTTATTCTGTATTTCCGAAGACAAGAAAATGTTGTAATCTTGTCCTAACCAAATTAGACTAGATATGTTTTTCTTCTGTATTCAAGTTCGAATCATTCTTCGTATAATTTAAATGAGTTAAAATGTAGTTTGAATTAAACAAAAATAAGATAGCGCTAATAATGTTTAGATGCACTAAAAATAAGATAGCGTATAATATTGGATATAGTCTCACATCAAAGACTTAACAAACACTATACAATTTATATCTGGATGATTCATATCTAATATCACTGATGTGATACCCTCTATTTGCGTTTTAATTATCGAACTTGACTATGTGATGATTGATGTTTAAACTTTGTAATTCAATTATAATCAACGTGATTAATTAATCTTCATTGTTGGAAGATTTACCAAAATGTCATTTTGATTTGAGTTATGGTGTGTTTCCTGATATTTTTTTTTCCAAAAGGAGGCCTGGTTGTGGGACCAAAATATAAATGAATAAAACATAAGAAGAAATAAAATAATTATAAAAAACCATAAAAGCAATATTAAAGGAGACAGCTAGAATGCTCTAGAAAGATATAATAAATAAAATAAATAAAACACATGATAAAATTAAATAATTAAAAAGGATTTGGATCTCGTCCGGATTCAAATTGTGCGAATCCTAGGATTCCTCACATCCTAACTATTTATCGTATATCGTGCTGTCATAAATCATTTTAAATTTTTTTATTTAAAATTAAACACAAATAGTACCTAACAAAAACTGACTGCATAATATACGATGAACAATCATAATATAATGATCCTTAGGATTCCCACAAAAAGAATCCGAAGATGATCCTCATCCAATTAAAAAAACTATAGAAGCAATTTAAAGGAGAGACCTACTCTAGTAGGCACGGGAAAAAGCTAGAAGAAGAAGGAAAAGAAAAAGGCTTAATTGTAACAAATCTTGAACTTCATCCTTAGTTTAATTTGTAGCAATTTTTGAAGTCTGTAAGCTTAACAATTTATTGTATCATTGTTCCTTTTAACTAATGCCGTCATTTTTTTTCGTTGAATTTAGGATTATATTATGAATTTCATCCCACATTATTAAAAATGAGAAAGAAAGAAAAAAAAAACCTAAAAAAAAATCAAACTCTGTTTTTTGTGTGTAAGAAAATTGAATACACATGATTTTTTTTTCATAGTTCAATAAGTGAGTTGTTTATTGTTTAAGTCATGCCACAATTCGATCTCCTACCAACTTTGAAATCGCATTGCTTAATATTTACAAGTTGCTAAAGTTCAACCATTTTCATTTTGTATCTTTATAGGTCAAATTTCATTTTGTTTAAAGTTTGGGATATTAATTTATAAATTTTCATATGTTTTATTTTTTATTTTTTGCTTATTCTATTGTTTATTGAAATTTGAAATTGAATTTGCTGATATATCCTTAGATCTAATGGGAAAAACAAACGACTTTAGTTTGAATGTGACAACTCATTCCTAATTTTATGATTTTATTAATTTTAAAATGATGAGATGGTGAAATTCTCCTAGAGGTGAGATTATTGACTTTCGTTGACCGTTAGTTTGTAATGCGTATGAGCTATTAATTTATCGTATTCTTAAAGTACTCGATGGTACGAACGCGTAGGCGCAAACGAAATCGAAATTGAAATTACAACGAAGATTTTACGGAACTACGAATTCGAGAAATACTTTTGTGAAAATTACTATTTTATATTTTATATATTTTCGAAATTATTAAATTAGTATTTTAATATTTTCTATTTGGATATTTTAAATATATTAATCATTTATTTTGATTGTGGGACCCACATGGCAGAAACTCTCCTTCTCGCCTTGCCACATGGCACTCTCTCCTCCACATTTGGACTCTCTCTCTCCCGGCACTCTCTCACTCTAACCCTCTCTTGCTCGGACAAGGATTGTCTGCCCTCCACTTCCGGTGCCATTCCCGTGCCCTTCTGTTTTGTGTGGTCACGGTTAAGCCACGTCAACATTTATATTGTTTTTTTATAGATATAATAAGACAAAAATAAATAGTAATATAAAATGTTGACGTGGCTTAACCGTGACCACACAAACAGGAGGGCACGAGGAGGGCACCAGAAGTTGAAGGCAGACAATCCTTGTCCATCTCGCTCTCTCCCTTTCTTCCCTCTGCAAACTTGACGCCGAGAGCACATCGCCATTCTTCGACGAATCTTGTCGACAACCAAACACCCTCAACGGCGCCATTT
Organism: Malus fusca; assembly: GCA_035220775.1. Lineage (NCBI taxonomy): Eukaryota > Viridiplantae > Streptophyta > Magnoliopsida > Rosales > Rosaceae > Malus > Malus fusca. The sequence goes on along the minus strand of CM069075.1, from coordinate 30,972,131 downwards.
AGTCCCTCTCCACGACTTTAAACAAGAAAAACAAGGACGAACCTTCAATCTCGAACCCACGCCGTGCACCCAGTTTTGGTGGGTTAACTTTCCAACGGTGGTGAGTCTCGAAAACAACTTAAAACTTGGTGGATCATGTTTTGGGTTGTATTTTCTAGCTTTTTCTAAGGTTTTTGGTAGAAGTTGGCGCAGGAAACAACGCGGGGAAAGTTTTCCAGTTTTCCGACGGAGATCCGGCGGCTTCGAGCCGTTTTCCGGCCACGTCAGGACCCCGTGATGGTATATTTCTCTTCCTCTCCTTTTGAGCTTCAAATTGGTATGTTAGATTGCTAGTTTTAGTTGAGTTTCGAAGCTAGGAGGAGCCGGGAAAGTTTTCTGGCTAAGTTGCCCAGATTCCGGTGGTTGCAATGGCAACTGGCCGGAGAAGAGAGAAGGAAAAAAAAAGGGCCCAAGCCCAAGCTGGCCCAAACCATTGGGCCGTTGACCCAGGATCCGGCAGGCCCAATTCCTAATTGGACCTGGAATATTCCTAGAATATTCCTTATATTGTCATTTTCAAAATTTCTCGGAAACCCTCTTAGACTAATCTCTACGCCCCGAGTCCATTTTTGGCATCCATTTAGAGCAAGTCCACCCTTGAAGACTTTGTGCCAGCACCCAGCGCATTTATCCACTTAAATGAACAGTAATAAACCCCAGTAAACAGTAATAGACCAAAGCATCTCCACCCCTAAAAATACGCTGGCACCCAGCCCTTCTAATATTATATTATTTTATTCATAACAATTAATATTTTATCATTTAATTTATTTTTTCTTCTTTCTTCCTTTCACTCTCCGGTCCTTTCTTTCTCTCTCTCTCTCTCTATTTATTTTTTCTTCTTTCTTCCTTTCACTCTCCGGTCCCCATTTCTGTGCTGGATATGCAGGCGGAACAATCCAAGGATGACAACATGGCGTCGCCGTCACAGTCTTCGGAAAAAATTTCAGGCGAGCAGGAGAAGCAGAGAGAGTGATGATCAGGGGTTTCGGCAACGGATTTTCAATTAGAGCAGAGAGGGTGGCGGACGTGGCGGACGTGGCGGGCGACAAGGAAGTTGGCCTGGTGGACGCGGGCGTCGCAGCGGGAGCAGAGGAAGGCGGAGTCGGAAAGGCAGTAGAAAGAGGCTTCCTGGTCGCAGAGTTCGCAAGCCCTGAAAAGTTTATTCATTTCTTGATTTCAGGCGGAGAGCAGAAGAGGAATGGAAGTTCGGAGACGATTTGGGAATTCGGGGAGGTGGTGCGGTGAGAGGATATGTGGGTGTGGCCATGACGTCAACATGGCGTCAAATGAGCCGTCTCCTTCCTCTGTCGATTTTAGGCCGGCCTGTGGACTGGCTTGAGCTGGGTGCCAGTATATTCCACGGGCTGGAGTGAATTGGCTGAGTCCCAGCTTGTTTTTTCCACTGGGTGCCGGGCTATTCCACCTCCGGTGGAACTGCTCTTAGTGAAATTTCAAAGTTTTAACGTAGTTGATCGTTGGGCCGACTCAGTTGACTTTTTAGGGTTGACCATTGACTTTTTGTAAAATTTTCCGGATACCTTGCTTAGCGTATTTCGACACCCTGATTCCAAATCCGCACTCCGTCTCCCTAAATTTAATTGTCTTAGTGGAGTTTTACTATTGGGTCCTAATATTATGCTTAGGTGCGATTATTATTGATGACTTCAGCTTTCTTAGTTCAAACATCTTCAACCTGACGACATGATCTGTGAGTGGATCTTTTCTTTATATATATATATATATATATTGGTTAGTTTCCATATATACAATTATTAATAAATTCTCTAAGTGATTGCCATGATTAAATTAACATTTATAAGAAATGCCTTATTGTTGGGAAATGATGAAATAATCCTACATGATGCACATGTAAACTTATTATTAAGGGGATGCCTTAATTATAAGGAAAACTAATGAAAATAGTTTGGAAATTTTGAGTTTCAACGATAAGGACAAAATAAAGAGTAAAGTGAATAGTATCATGATTGACTTTTTAGTGTAAAAATGTGGTTTTTCGTTAAAGTGAATAGTATTAGGAGTTTTTTTGTTAAAGTTCCCTTAATTATATTTATGGTCATGAATAGTATTGTAATGACTAGAATTGTTGAATTGTTGTGGCATGATTATATTTAAGTTATTTGCTCATCATTGCTGCACCGGTATTAGTACTCGTCTGGGCCATGGCCAATCTTTCACGTGTATGTACACATCGCACTGTACGCTCACACTTGGATCCATTGTAGGTGTCAGTTCTGTCATAGATTGCTATAGGCAATTAGAACTCGTATGTGTTGCGCATAGCGTCAGTCTTCACGTGATTGTAGTACTAGAGCGTATTGTGGAGCCAAAAATATTCACTAGGCGATACGTGGACTTTTGGACAAAAGAGGACAAAAATACCCTCGAGGTATACCGGGTTTCCTACACGCGAGCAGTGGAGAATCATCCATCAACCAAGTCAGGAGTACCCAAAATGGGTAACAATTCAAAACCTATTTCATTCCATATATGTTTTTACCCCATTTTTTCCTTATTCAATTAACCATTTATTTCAAACATTCCATAACATCCTCAATCAATTAAATTATCAATTAAAAGCCAAAAATCACCCTAAAAGCCGTTGGTCCTTCTCCAAAATGGGGGCCGGCCATTCCCTTTGATTTCCTACCACATTTTGCCTTTTTTACATTGGTTAGCTAATCTTTTCAACCATTATTTGATTGATTAGCTGATCATTCCATGAAAGTCATAAAAACATTCCCTTTATATTGATAATTAACCAATTAATATATTATTCTTAATTAATATATTAATTGCTAAATTAAGCCACCTCCTATCCCTATATATATGCTCCCATTTCCACCAAAAAACCATTCCAATTCTCTTACAAAAAATCACAAATACTCTAAACACTATTTCTCTCTAAAATTCTAACTTTGGCATCGGAGGTTCTTCGGCCAAAGCACCCCCCATTCATCGTGGGCGCGTGAGGCTTTTGGCCTTAACCTAAGGTGCTAGTTGTTTTGTAGGTGCAAAATCGTCCAAGATCGAGGAGGAGAAAATTTGCATCCACAAATTGGTGCTTTCATTGAGAGTTGAAATCCATACTCGTAAAAGACTCTCGCGCAAAAAGGTTTTTTCTTTGTTTTCTAGTCCATTTGAATATTTTTCATACGTTCTTATTTATAGATTTTTTTTACTTGCAAAGGTTCTTTGATAAAACGTATAAGAAAAATATAATGGCTAGAAATTTAGAAAATTCCACAAGTGAAAATTCTAATGTTCAAGAAATGGGATTGCGGAGATCCGAGAGGCTAAATGCGACAATAAAGGGAGCGGCATCATCATCACGAGCTTCCACCATGGGAACCACCGTGGTGGCTACCTCGGTAGCCACCCACGGCGAGGTCCATGGTGCCTTCACCACTGCCACCATGGGAACCACCGCGGTGGCTACTTCGGTAGCCACTCGTGGCGAGGTCCATGGAGCCTTCACCACGGCCCGGAGATCCGTGAGGCAAAATACGACAATAAGGGGAGCGGCATCATCACCACGAGCTTCCACCATGGGAACCACCGTGGTGGCTACCTCGGTAGCCACCCGCGGCGAGGTCCATGGTGCCTTCACCACGGCCACCATGGGAACCACCGCGATGGCTACTTCGGTAGCCACTCGTGGCAAGGTCCATGGAGCCTTCACCACGGCCCGAGCCGTGCCATCCAAGGCTCACGGTACCAAGACCACAATCCAAGCCGTGCCATCCAAGTTTACGTGGACCTAAGCCCAAGCCTTGCATTCACATGCACCGCGCATTGAGCAGCCTGCTCCCGTGATCCAGCCCACTCCCGACGAGCAGCCCACTCTCGAGGCCCAAACTGCTCCTGTGGCTTTCCAAGCAGCCCAAGTCGGCCCAAGACTATCTCAATCATCTGGACCTACCATCGAGCCTGCTCCCGACGAACAGCCCACTCCCGTGGTCCAGCCTGCTTCCGTCGAGCAGCCCACTCTCACGGCCCAACCTGCTCCTGCCAAGCAGCCTGCTCTCGTGACCCAGCCTGCTCCCGACGAGCAGCCCACTCTCAAGGCCCAGACTGCTCCCATGGCTTTCCAAGCAGCCCAAGTCGGCCCAAGACTATCTCAACCATCTGGACCTACCATCGAGCCGGGGGCATTATCACCACATTTTTTCGTGGATTTGACATTTCCCAACTCAAATCTCGCGCCCGGAGTCTACCACCCTTCCACTGCTCAAGGAGGCGCATTCCTTCCAAGCTCTTCCAATCCAAATGGCGAACAACACTTGTCTCGACAAGTCATAGAGTTGACGAGCGCCCTTGTACAACAGACAACCTTGGTGAATCAACTTTTTCAAAGCATCGGGATCCAACGTGCCCCGGACGAGGTATCTCGAAGTAGGACAAGGGCAGACGGACATTTCCAGCAGCGTCCCAGCAAGCAGCCACTCGACCAGCCACGAGCCGAACGTTTGGGCAGTGTACATTCCCGTCTTACAGCGCGAATGAGCGTGCACTCTCGACTAGGCCCACGGAGGAGCATACATTCACAGTTGAGGTCATACTCCGATAGTCAACATGAGCAACCTTCCGGGCAAAGTGTCTATTCGCAGCTAAGCCCACAAGGAGCGTCATCCACCTCACATCAGAGTAGGCAGCACGACGGACGGAGAGAAGTAGTCACTCAATCCAGCTCAAGTTCAACCAGCAGCCTGTGAAGAACTCGCTCACCTACTAGGAACGCACCACATGCACTACATCCGCGGCATAGACGAGCCAAACACATGGAAGAGCAGCCTAGACCAGCAAGTCATGACTAGGGGCAGCCGAGAGCTCCGCTACCCCAACAAAGGCAAATTCAGGAAGAAGTAAAGAGACTCTTGACCAAGCGATTGCATGATTTCCAACGTAACGAGGTCACCGACGAGGCACTACGACGGAACATAACCAACATAAGCAGGTCACCCTTCACGGATGAGATCGAGCAGGCAGAGCCTCCACGCGAGTTTAGCATGCCACATTTCACATCTTTCAAAGGGGATGAAGACCCGGAGAGACACTTAAAACATTACCAAAGCGCAATGATCCTTTATCGAAACAACGATGATCTCATGTGCAAGATATTCGCCACCACTCTACAAGGCGAGGCGCAAGATTGGTTCTACACCCTGCCGCCACAATCCATCCGGAATTTCTACGAACTTTCTTTGGTTTTCACCAAAGAATATTCATCCTATCGCTCGATCAAAAAGAAGTCTGACCATTTGTTCGACGTCAAAAAGAACCCAAGGGAGTCGCTTCGCGACTATGTGAGGAGGTTCAAAGTAGAGAAGGCAAAAATAGTCGGATGCAACGACTCGATAGCTAGAGCAGCCTTCCAAAAAGGACTTACAACAGACCACCCGCTATTCGGAAAATTGATCATGAAAGAAGATCTAACTCTGGCAGACTCTTTTGCTTTAGCAGAGAAGCATGCACTTTGGGATGAGGCTCACCAATGCACATTCAAGGACTTGAAGAAGTACCCGACATCACCTCCCTAGAAGCAGCGGATGACTTATTCGCATGTTTGACGGTATCTAAAGTAGCAATAAGCTCTACCATCATGCGAGAAGAGCTGGGGGCCCGACTACCTGTATTCTACAGTTACATGTATTCTACAGTTCAAAAGCTCTCCTCGATGCTATTAAAAATTCAAAAGCTAACTTTGGCGATAGTTGTTGCAACCCAGAAGCACAAGTGTTACTTTCAAACGCATGCAGTCATCCTCATGACGTACTATTCTGCCCAATCCAGACGCGCGACGATAAAGGCATAGACCCCGGCAGATGTAAAGTTTTCTGACGAACGCAACACTGGAAGGACATACTCAGAAGCAAGTTTTGTCCTCGTCACCCTAAAAGATTCTACATAGGAGCAACATGTACCGGCAGTTGAGTACCACTTCTTGTTGCGCACCACACGGCCCTAGCCGACCCTTGCTCAATGATTCAACTCTAGAGTGGCCCAATACCGGCAGTTGAGCATCTCCTGCTGCGTATGACATGGCCCCATCTCCACAGCTCCCTACTGCGCCTTCACGCCGAGCCTAGGTGACGCAACAGAGCGGCCCAACGATGCCTCAGAAGTAGCCGAGCACACTCTAGCCGCGCCTACTCCACCCGATGGAGACTTCTGGCATTTGCATGTCGACGACGCAGAAAATCCCTCATCACTGCCTGCAGAGAAGGATCCAAAAAGTCGAATCTCATCTGGGAAGGTTTGTACAACATCAGCAGAGTAGGCGGCAAGAGTAATTACACCCTCGCCACCATGAAACGGCAAAAAGATCGAAAAGCAGTGGATGGCCTACAATTTGAAGAAGTACCATGTGTGACCTCCAGCTACATCAAAACCCGAAGACTTAAGAAGCTCGACGGGCACCACCTCACAAGCTGAGGATTATCCAGTTGTTATGCAGTTCTTACCTTACAGCTAAAGTTATCGTTCATTTCACTCGTTTTTTCAATGAGGAATTTAGAAGTAATCAAAACTTGGCTTGGCTGCATGCTTACAACAACTAATCACTCCTGCACTTCAAAAGAAAAATGCGCCCTTCTTAGGGACTCATCGCAGGAATTGCGCCCCCCGAGGGACCAACTATGCTCTCCAGTTCGAGAGGGTAAACCAATTCCCCGACACCCATATGGGTTAGCTCTCCAAGATGGGAGGATAAACTTTACACTCCGAATATCCAGACGTGGATGAGCCTGGCTGCCCTAGTATAACTAGATGCAGGATGGCTTGCGCCTGGATTCCTAGAAGTAGCCGCAATGGTCTTTTTCAAGGCTTAGCTAACTGAAGGATTTTGGGTCTCTTGGCCTAATCCGTGGGGAACCGGGCCCTAGAGACGGAGAGGGCACATTACGCAGTACATCCGATGGACGGCTGCCCTGGAATCCTAAAGCTGCTACCGAGTGCACTAAGGTAGCCTACGGATTCCGGAAGACTGCCTACGGCTTGCCCTTCGAGCAGTAAAGCCGCACTAGACTTATACAACCGCACATTCTTGTGAAAGGTTAAACAAGTTAGCGCGCATATACGAAGTTTTATCCACTGCCGACATGATACGTAGTCGATAAGCTTCACCTCTGCCAAGCGCGGAACAACCTACACCAAGTCCTAAAGTGTTGTGATACTTGCTACGCAACCTACGGAATTGAAGAAAGTCAAGGTTAACATCCTAGTGGTTACGCGGACTTGTCTGCTTCTGTAAGTAAGGCATCCGGCTGCCAACCATATGGCTAACAACTTTGCAAAGTTCTACACCAACACCTACGGCTGCATAAGCTACGCGAGCTTGTCTGCTTATAAAAAAGTAGCATGCCTGCCACTGGTCTATCAAGTCTAAAGGTTAGGGCATGAACAAAAGGAGTGAAGATGAAGAACAACGAAGGAAAACATGTTTATAAACAACTAGCAAATGCCGAAGGAGTTTAAGCAAAACAATAGCTACAAGGAAAAACAAAGAAAATCCTAAAGGCTACCTAAAATACTACACTACAGCAGCTTGGACATCCCACGACTACTTGGTCGCCACACCTTCAGTAGCCGTAACGTTCTTAGCAGCGGCATCATCCGGTGCTTCACCCCCGGCTGCCCTAGCCTGGGCATTAACTTCTCCAACTACTTCACCAATGGAAGCCTTAAAAGTAAAAGCAAGCAAGTCTTCCGGAGAAATAGAGAAGGTCTTAAAACCTCAAGCCCATCCTTTTCACCCTTTAGCTGCTCATTCTTCTTAAGCAGACTAACACGAACGCGCTGCAGCTCATCCACTCCCTTCTTAGCATAAGCAGCGAAACGAAGCTCAGAAACTGCAAACTTAAGATCTTGAATCTGAGGCGAATCAATCTCAGCAGCAAAGGGAGTAGGCTTTGGCGCCACTTTAGCAGCAGAGTCCACCTTACCACTCTTCATAATAGCAAGTCTCTACAAAGGTGAACCGGACTTGGCTCCCAACGAACGTCCTAGTACAGACTTCGGCACTGGGGGCATGATAAAACCTTTACGCTGAGCAATCTTATCAACAATTGTACTAGCCATTCTCAACATGGAAGACGCCACATGCTCAGATCTAGCAGCCTTATTTTTCTTCCCATTAGAAGAAGTCATGTCAATCACATACCTCTCGGTAGCAGGCGGACCCTCATGAGCAGCGGAAGAAGTCTTCACTTTTTTCTTAACTGGCATCTCATGAGCAGGCAGGGAAGATCTCTTCTTTCCATCTTCATTCATAGTAAGCTCCACGACAGCGATCAGACGAGCCAATGCATCCGCCTTAATCCTCTTTACCTCTTCTTTCGGGAGCAACCCACATTTCTTTCAGCAAAGAGGACTAAGCAGCCAACGACATTCATGGTACTCAGCAGGGGAGCTCAACCCAGCATTCCAGCAGGCAGGACACCTGCATGCCCAACATTCCAGCAGCTCATGAGACCCGCAATCTCCTCATTTCTCTCAATCGCCAGCCTGGCCCGAGTCAGGTCCAAGAGCCCAAAGGACATGATTCCAAATCCGCACTCCGTCTCCCTAAATTTAATTGTCTTAGGGGAGTTTTACTATTGGGTCCTAATATTATGCTTAGGTGCGATTATTATTGATGACTTCAGCTTTCTTAGTTCAAACATCTTCAACCTGACGACATGATCTGTGAGTGGATCTTTTCTTTATATATATATATATATATATATTGGTTAGTTTCCATATATACAATTATTAATAAATTCTCTAAGTGATTGCCATGATTAAATTAACATTTATAAGAAATGCCTTATTGTTGGGAAATGATGAAATAATCCTACATGATGCACATGTAAACTTATTATTAAGGGGATGCCTTAATTATAAGGAAAACTAATGAAAATAGTTTGGAAATTTTGAGTTTCAACGATAAGGACAAAATAAAGAGTAAAGTGAATAGTATCATGATTGACTTTTTAGTGTTAAAATGTGGTTTTTCGTTAAAGTGAATAGTATTAGGAGTTTTTTTGTTAAAGTTCCCTTAATTATATTTATGGTCATGAATAGTATTGTAATGACTAGAATTGTTGAATTGTTGTGGCATGATTATATTTAAGTTATTTGTTCATCATTGCTGCACCGGTATTAGTACTCGTCTGGGCCATGGCCAATCTTTCACGTGTATGTACACATCGCACTGTACGCTCACACTTGGATCCATTGTAGGTGTCAGTTCTGTCATAGATTGCTATAGGCAATTAGAACTCGTATGTGTTGCGCATAGCGTCAGTCTTCACGTGATTGTAGTACTAGAGCGTATTGTGGAGCCAAAAATATTCACTAGGCGATACGTGGACTTTTGGACAAAAGAGGACAAAAATACCCTCGAGGTATACCGGGTTTCCTACACGCGAGCAGTGGAGAATCATCCATCAACCAAGTCAGGAGTACCCAAAATGGGTAACAATTCAAAACCTATTTCATTCCATATATGTTTTTACCCCATTTTTTCCTTATTCAATTAACCATTTATTTCAAACATTCCATAACATCCTCAATCAATTAAATTATCAATTAAAAGCCAAAAATCACCCTAAAAGCCGTTGGTCCTTCTCCAAAATGGGGGCCGGCCATTCCCTTTGATTTCCTACCACAATTTGCCTTTTTTACATTGGTTAGCTAATCTTTTCAACCATTATTTGATTGATTAGCTGATCATTCCATGAAAGTCATAAAAACATTCCCTTTATATTGATAATTAACCAATTAATATATTATTCTTAATTAATATATTAATTGCTAAATTAAGCCACCTCCTATCCCTATATATATGCTCCCATTTCCACCAAAAAACCATTCCAATTCTCTTACAAAAAATCACAAATACTCTAAACACTATTTCTCTCTAAAATTCTAACTTTGGCATCGGAGGTTCTTCGGCCAAAGCACCCCCCATTCATCGTGGCGCGTGAGGCTTTTGGCCTTAACCTAAGGTGCTAGTTGTTTTGTAGGTGCAAAATCGTCCAAGATCGAGGAGGAGAAAATTTGCATCCACACGTATATCATTATTATACCCAATCTTGTTCTTGTCAAAATACATCTGCATGAACTCGTGTGTCAGCATCTATTGATGAGCATTCGATGTGATATGTTTATTTAGGCGAAAATATGTGATGACGGACGTCATGTACTTATTTACGAAAGTTGTGACGTATGGCATCCTTGAAATATTGTTGGTTATGGTAAACATTTTTATACTATTAGTATGTATATTTTTGAAACTATACTTGTTTTACAGCGAGGGGTTATAACGTTTTCAAAAAGTTTTTATTAAAATTTTATTTTCAGGTCCACTCACCCTTCTTTTGCGCCCCTTTAGGTTTTAGCAGCTCAGCTTTCATATCGAGGAGGATTCTTGGCAAATCTTGTTGTAGACTATTACCCCTGATGGTATAATTTTCACCCTATCTTACTGTACTATGCTTATGCTCTGACATCACGTGTGAAATTGGTTCATTCCCGCTTACAGCGCACTTTTGTATTTAGGCACCTTTAGGTTTAAATTTATTCACATTTTCCACATCACTACACTTTATGGCTTCATCACCCTTCGGATGTCGGCCAACACAACTCGATTCGGAGTCCAAGTGGACATTCCGGGTCGGAGTATGTCATTGAAGACTAAAGAAATTAATATAAGAGTTCAAGGACTAAAACTAAACTACGGTATCAAGGATCATTTCTACGATTAAGCCAAAGAAAAAAAAGAGAGAAAAGGAAGGGAAGCTGGTGAATTATGGGCCCTCTTAGAGTCGTTGATTTCAACCTCCTAATCACCAACCAATTGCGCTAGTGTGTTCTAATGGGACTCATGGGGGTGCTTTACAGGCAGGAGGCTTCTCTTCCCTCTTAATCTCTCTCCTCTTCCTTTTTTTCCTACTTGAAAAGTTACGATTAAACCACATCAATATTTTATGTTAATTTTTTATAAGAACAAAAAACAAAGTGTGAGAGGAGGGAAGAAAAAGAGATAGGAGAGGAGAAAATTATACTCCGCTTTACAGAGCTATAGATTGAGTTAATTGTAAGTATTGGAGACTTAAATTGGAGATCGAGGATACATTGAAGCAACTGGAGCTCTAGTTCATGTTGCATGTTGGTTGAGTTGTCACAATAATCTATACTTTAAATTAATTGAGGATTTAATAAGATGTATGCATGCACAAGGTAATTTAATTGAAATTGTGTGTAAAAGCTATCATTGGATGTTTTGAACTTTTTCATGGTCAGTAATAAACCAGTAATTGATTCACAATTTTAGTCACGCCTCGATATTAAACTTTCGGAGTATGACAACTGAGGCTTTCTATCATAAAACCACATACATAATAGTAAGTGATTAAGTTAGAGATAATATTGATGATGTTAACGGTGAACCGTGCTCAAGGCGAAGCCAGAAAATATTTGAAGGGTGGGCTAACTAAAAAATTACCCTAAAATCTTTTTTTTTTTTTTTTTTGCTACATACGTATTGTATGCAAAAATTTAAATTTAACTTATGTATTTGTATACTTAAATTTACCTGACCGAAACTTAATAAGTTTCGCAATTGCAAACTAACAAAATTACAATGAATCATCAAATTTCACATATATTTAGATTTAAACACAAGAAGAAGATAGAAAACTTGATATCTCAATTATAATCACACAACTAGCACAAAGCAAAACACTGAAAGTAGAACTAAAGACAATCTTAAAAAATTGTTTCGACAAAAAAAAATCTTAAAAAATTGGTTGAAACTAATATAAACCCCACTATATCAAAGCAGAATAATCTTGAACAAAATTTTATTTCATGGTAATTTGTATGTTTTTAGTTGTGCTAAATACTCATTGGGTTAGTTTCATTAAAAATAATTATTCTTACACATTTTTTTGTCTATTATATAGACTACACACTAAAGTATATATACATATTGCTACAAATCCTTCCTGGGCTATAGCCCACCGTAGCTTTTACGGCTGGTTTGATATTGTTGTGCTTTAAAAAAAAAAAAACTGTTTCTGCTGTGCTATGAAAATAAGCAGCTGTGAAAAAAAAGTCGGTTTTTCAAAGCTGGGTTTTGCAGCTTTGTGTTTTTGGCTTTTTTTCACCACAAACTGTGAAAAAAAACTGAAGTTGAATGTTTACCAAATATGAGTTTTTTTTCATACCCATTTTTTTCAGAAGCACCTCAGTACCAAACTGGGGCTTAGTGTGGCTACGCCATCTAAGAAGTTTGCCATCTCCCATGCAGAAGATAATAAGATAGGTGACATGACTTTCTCTGAAAACAAACGTATGTTTTGGTTGGATCCTTAGCTACTGGGCAGAGCTGAGCAAGGGAAAGGATAAGATCAATGACGTTTGTGATGTCCAAATATGTGGTTAAATCCAGAAATCTGTTAGGTTTATTGGTGTGATCTTGCTTGGCAGCAACCTGCCTATTTGCTCATCCGTGATATCCTTGCCCACAACCCAAGTGGCTTTGAACCCTTTTGGCAGCATCCAAGGGTATTACCCACAACCCAAGTGGTGGTGACCCTTCTGGCATCATCCAAGGGTAGATTAGACATTACCAAAGTCGCCGATGGCTTTCTAAACGAGTTGACCACTTTTCCTAGAGGGTTCTCCGTCACCTCACTTGTTCATCGACAAATTCTTGCGTGTATCTGATTCACCGCTTGAGATAATAATATATTTGAATTGTAACTTAGTTCCCAAATCTTGGGTTCATTGAAATTTTGTTTGCATACGTACTATAATTTTGATAAAGTTTATGAATCACATCAGTAAGTTACGTGATGCATCGAATTCTCAAGATAATTAGTTATACCTTTCACATTAAGTTGCTACCCTACAAGGTCCACAACGAGATGTATGTTTTGTTTTGGGGTGGTATCAAACGGGCGGGCCTATGTGTAACTTGAAAACTTAAAAGAGGTTGTAGGAAAAAAAATGACATGCCTCGTCGGATGGTTCGATATGGATAGGGATTAGAGTAAAGAGATTTTTTATGGTGCATCGGAGTATCAGATATTTTGAATTTTTTAAACATTTTGATTTTCGAAAAAAAAAACATAAAAATTAAGATTGTAAACACCGAAATTCCTGCGATGAATGAGACAAGAAACACTTGTACAAAATAATATTTGTATTAATGATTTAACTGTTACAATCTCTTCTACAAATTTAGCCTTTGATTCGATCTTCGTAATGTGTAAATTTGTGGATTGTGTTGTTGATCTAAGGGGCCGTCGGGGCTTAATCTTGGATGAATGATTGATGAATGATGAATACTTTCTTCAAGGGCCGTCAGGGCTTGATCTTGAATTGGTGGAAGTTTTTCAAGGGCCGTTGGGGTTTGATCTTGAAAGAGGATTTCACGAAAATGAAGAGGACTTTCTTGATCCTTTGGGATTTGCTTGAGAGTAGAGAAAAAATGTATGTCAATTTCCTCTCCCATGATTTTGATGGAGAGGCCTATTTATAGGCTTTGAAAATGAATTACCACCATCCTTTTGTTTTGGTGGATGTTGTAGGTGGATTGGGTGGATTGTTGTAGGTGAATTGAGTGGACATTGTAGGTGAGGTGAGTGTATGATGTATGTGAAATGAATGTATGATGTAGGTGAAATGAATGGAGGTTGTAATTTTAATACAATTGTCAATATTTATTTCACCGAAATTTCAATGTCTACAAAGATCTAACGGTTAAAATTCTAAAGCGTTACGTTTGAAGTGTTCTATATAATCCAAAACATCATTGAATTTTTGTAGAGTTTGTCTGCTAACTTAGTAAGACAATACAATACTCAATCTCAACACTTACCTTGAACCATAATTATGGTAATAGACTAGCTAATCTAAGAAAACCTCACCATCTCAATTGGGTCACAGTTCTCATCAGTCATGTCATTTGGATGAATGAACCACATCTGCATAACTTAGTCAAATATGCGGATCCATAGTCTACACTTTCTAAGGAAAAGAAGATAATAGATTAGACGAGCTACACATACAATTTGGTTATTAGTCTTTCAAAGTAGCCTAACTCTCTAAAATATAGTTTACACTTCCTTTGGCGTATACTTAAGGAAATTAATTACCACTATTTGTGATCAAATGTTATCAACAACGTATGTTTCTCGGTGGAAACAATTAAGGAATGAATTGGGTAAAGAAAATGTTAAGAGTGATGGATAAATGAGTCGAGTCAAGCCGGATATCAGAATACTTACTTAGTTTTAACCAAAAGAAATCTCTCAAGCTCGAGTTAAAACTTGATTAACTAGAATAGTTCATTTACCAAGATCAAAGTTTGTAGAAATTTTTAATCAATTATATCTCAATTTTCATTTTTTGTTACAAGGGGCCGATTCACAAGGAAACCAACAAGAATTATACTTAAAACCATTTAAAATCTCAAATTAAATTAAATGATATGATCAGCTCGTGATGATATTACTATTAATTATGATATTGTTGATGAATTACTGATCAATTATATCTATATAAGTTATTCTATCTCTGAATTCTTTAACATAATTTTCTGTCTTTTTTCTTTTAATTTTGTTGGATGTTCTGTCGTTTTTCGTGCCTTGGCCTTAGGCCTGGTAGAATTGCAGCATTTCTGTCCGGAATTCGTTCTTTCCCGGAAGCTAGTCCCACTCAAGCAAGAACTAGCATCCCACTTTCATCACGACGACAAAAGCAAAACCAACCAAAGCTGCAGTCTAATCATTCCAAATTGTACATCTGTAATGCATATATATCTGTGTTAGGAGGAAAAAAGTTAAGTAATGCAATTTACGTACTATGTAAAACTGGTAAACATATCACCGATAAACGTATAACGCACGCACGAGAAAATCTGCCTTGTAACTGGATGTATACCCTGAAACTATGTAAGTTTCTCCTAAAACGGGAGACGAAGGAATAAAACAGAAACTATTTGACCATTGACATAAAATTAGCAACACGCTCATCTGGTTGAATCCCGCACGTCTCTTTCTTATACTCATTTTTACAGGTACAATTAATCGGGCAAGGTAAGGGGAGGTAAAAATTTGTTCAGAACAAAAGAAGGCACAGCATAAAGCAACAGAAGAGAAAAAAACATATTCTGCTGAGCGACTTATCAGCCTGCATTACATGCCTTCTAACCCTCGGACTACCGCTCCCCGCGAGATTATATGAATTCGAATAAGTATAAAAGTTTGCTAACGAGTTGCCAAAAACCCTTGCATATACCATTTCACCAAACATTCCAACTCCTGGAGTGATCGTGGTTGTGGCGACGCCCGGATTATTCATTGGGCCTTGTAGGGGACTGTTTAGTTGTGAACCGTAAGGAGAACTCCGATAATGAAGTTGTGGAGTAACGTATGGACTGGTTGGGGTACCGGCTGATCGCGGTGTGTCAACCCCACAAGGACGAAGGGGTCTTCTCGGAATCACTATACCAAGATGAGGAGCCTTGCCTTTCGAGGGCTTTGTGGTTTTTGTAGTTTGTCCCCGGCCATAGAGTGGGATTAGAGAGGACTCGGAGACTTCAGCTTTGCATACAGGGCACTGGGGCAGTTTCTGCTCATCTTGGTTTTCGGAAGACGGGCTCTGGAACTGAAGCCACTTGTATATGCAAGGCCAGCAGTAGAGATGACCACAGAGGGTGACCACTGGATCCTGCACAGAGTCTAAGCAGATGCTGCAGTCGAAGGTGCCACAGGTTTTGTTGTCGGAGTCTGCTACTTCATCAGACACGGTATTCCATTTGTCATAGGAACATTTATCTTGTCCAATGGAGTTATTTTGAGCCACAACCTCTGGAAAGTTCTGCTCTGTAGCCATCTTAACTGATCGAGAAAGTAGTATTTCGTAGCTGCGTAAATCTGAGACATGGAACAAGAAGAACGTTAAAATCATGGTCTGAAAATCAGCTTCTAGCGAAAGTTCAACGATAACAACGGAAAAGGCTACAGAGAGATGCCTAAATGCAATCAACAAGACTTCAAAGGATCAATCATGGTAACAAGAAAGCATCAAATTTACGCGATTGAAAATCATTGGATCCAAATGTTAAAAGTTAAACACAAATAGTCCCACCAATATATAACTAATCAAATTAGTAAAGAAAAGTTAAACCAAACAGTATATGATAAGATCAGGTATTTGCCATGTTCATAGAACAGAAATGTTCAGAAGCCAAATACTAAATATTTCGGTACTATTTTAGAACGATTCCCTCAAGAACGGATTTTGTACAAATCATTTAATCTTGAAAGTTAAAGATTAACAATTTCAACCTCAAAGTTTCAAGCTTAAATGAATTCATATAAAATCTGCTCTTGAGGGAGTCGTTCTAAAGTGAACATATTTAGGTAGGCTTAAACAGATATCGGTTAGGTGAGAATTAGCAAATATTATGTTGTCAACCTCAAACAATCTCTGCGCCTTAACTTTAAATTGATGGAAACTTAACACAAGCACATGTCTTCCACATCGCCACCAATAAACACATCGAGTTGAAAATGTAGTCGAAAATCAACAGAGAGGCCAGAAATACCTATGTTTTCAATGCTTTAGGTTGACTAGAAGAGACAATCCTGTTAGGGAAAACAGGTGAACTAAGCAGCCTAAAACATGATAGATCTAAGTAAGTGTTGTTTTATGCAATTTGTGTCACCTTTTTGTTGTTCTTCAACAGGGTATCAAGTTCCATGGTTTTATATAAAACCAACTAAAAACCAAAACAAAAAAAAGAATAGGCAAGAACCCCTTTGATCCTTGAGCTGAATCGCTGGACGATGAATCAGCTTTTCAGCTCGAGAATCAGAAAACACAGCAACCCAAGAGGAAAAACCATTCAAAGAAACAAACTCACAAACAAAACCAGGAACAGATAGAGGGAAGTTGAGTGCATACCAGCAAGATTTGAAAGGTGGGTTTTCTTTTCTCTGTGAGCTTTGAAGCAGAGCGTCAATGGAAAAACAGAGAGAGGTATGGAGATTGCAGAGGGAGGAGTCTGAGGGAATCGGAAAGGAAAGATGAGGAGGAAAGAGGGAGGGGAAAAGGGTATATATAGACAGACAAAACATGTTACGTCTTCCAGAAACCATTTTGATATTAAAAAATGATAAATCCATGAGCCACCTTGCTCTTCACGCATGGTTCCCCTCCTTCCCGTCTCTCTCTCACACATACGTGGCACCCCATCAATTTTCTTTTCTTTAAAATATTTTCCTTTTCCATTTTTAAAAATTAAATTTTATAATTCATTCTTTCCACTGAAATTCTTTATTTATTTGATGTTATTGTTTGTTTTTTTTCTCTTTCTCACACCTTGTTTTGTGGTTGGTATGCGAATTTAGTCGAATTAGCCGAAGTATTATGACTCCCTCTTTAACACTCGAGTTTGAATATTCTTTTATCGTTCTACGTAATTTTGAAGTTTAGAGTTAATCCACTCATTCACTTTAGGAATATAAATAATATCGTTTTAAGAAAAAAAAATCATCACAAAAACTCATTAAAATTTAGGGCTATTCATTTAAAATTAAGAAAGTATTCTCATGAGAATTTTATTTGCATATTTTTTCTCTTTTTATTTTTATTTTGTTTTTTATCTTCATGTACTGATTTGTCTACATCAATTGAGCAATTCCTCTGTTACTTCCAAAAGAAAAAAAAAAAAAAAAAAAGGAGGCAAAGTTGAAGTCGTGTCACTTGGAAGAAGGGAGAACAGAATATTCAAAGTGAAAAGAAATTCTAGAGTCTAGACATTTTATACTTATAACTCGTAAGATGAATTTTCTTGGTTCCCGAATGTTCCTTGAAGAAATTTGCTTCACTTTATTTTCTTCAAGCCCTATTTTGTTTCTAATTTTTTTTTTACTTCTTTTTTGTAAATATGGTTAAACATTTTTCTTTTGTATGGATATCATAAAACCAAGAATGAAGAGTGAGAATTCGAGAAAAGGACTTTAAGATGGTCAGAAACACAAGTCACGTGTTGTACTATTTCACGCGTTATAATAAGAATAAACGACATGATTAATATGTTTCACTTTTGATGCATAATAAAATCAATACATATATTATGGTTTGAGTGAAATAATAAAATCATGTAACCGTGTTCTAGGCGCACTAAAAAATTGCTCGAAACTTCTATAATTCAAATAAAATGTACTTGTTAAAACCATCTTCCTTTGGACAAATTCAAGAGGATTTGGATCTATTGGCTTCCGGATCTATTGGCATTCCGGTCGTTGTTTGAGAACATTGTGTTTACCATTGTCTAAAGTTGAATGGAACTTATATCTTCAACCCCAACTTGAAATATTCAATGATCTACTATTTAAAAATTCATTGTTTTGAGGGGAAAAATGATTTAGTTTAAGATCAATATATTCTTTAGTACTTAGGAATTTATCAAGAGTTATTTTTGGTTTTAGGCTAGATCAATGAGTTTTTATTAATTAATTAGGTCTAGGTAAGGAAATTGTCGCATGAATTTTTTTTATCTTTCAAGGAACTAGTTGGTGGTTTTGCCACAATAGTCCACCCTTTTGAGGGTCGGGAAGACTCACAAGAGCATTTAAGCCTCCTTCTAGCCACCAACGTGTGGTTCACCAGTGCTATAAATCGAACCTAAGACATGTCATGTGAAATACGAGCTTGAAATTTATCTCCAACCACTGAGTCATCTTATGATGGTTAAATTTCACATGAATTTCAAGTCAATCTAAATTGTCTGAGACTTAAAATCAAACGTTAATGTCAATCAAGCACACTAAGCTTGTAGAAAATACCTACTTTTTGGGCCAAAGGAAAAATCTTTTGAGTTAAAAAACAAGTAGATACTGATATTGTTCTTTCTACAAGAACAAGATGTGATATTGATACTGATATGGCAACTAAATTTTGTTCTGAGATCGAAATTGTAACTAATTAGTTGGTTGTAACTAATTAGTTGGTGTTGAAATGAAAATTTGATAAAACAAGTGAATCACGTAACCTGTTAATGTGAATTTGCGTCTACGACGTCCATATTCCAACCAGCCATTTTTAGCAATACTTTTTAGTCAAAATAGTTCTTGAAATTTATATAACTCATCACTTTAGTCTCTAAGATTTGAAATCAATAGAAGTGATCCCTGAATTTATCTACCATCAAACATTTTGGTCATTTTTTGAAAAATTATGTTAAATAAGAACCAAATGACAAAAATACCTTAATTTAATAAACAATGGGGCAAAATGATTTGACAAAAATTACGGGTATTTTTGCCATTTTATACTTATTTAATAGAGATTTTTCAAAGAATGACCAAAATGATTGATGATGGACAAACTCAAGAACCACCTCTATTGATTTCAAATCTCAATGACCAAAATAAGGAGTTATGCAAATCTCATAAACCATTTTGACTAAAAAGTCTTTTAGCAACGTCACCCACCTCCAATTTTTCTGCCATTACTATACATGTTTTATTTTGGGCGGTACCACTCATGGACTATATATTATTTAAGTTCAAGTTTTTATTCGTTTCGGCATTACTTATTCTTCATTCACAAGAATTCCATAACGTAAACCCTTTACTTTTGTAGTTGCATTGGCGGAGCCACGTTCATGGTCAGTGGTGGATTCAGGAAATAATGTTTGGGGGGTCAATAAGGATAGCGCGCGCAGCGCGAAATTTTTTTTTAGCCTCGTTTGGTACTTCGGACTGTACTGACTATTTCAGTCGGATATGATAAATAGTCGTCGGATAGTACTGACTAAATTAGTAATCTGTGCATGGAACAATAATAAATTTTTTTAATAATTTTTAACAAAATAATTGGTGTTAAAATGAAAAAAAAAAAGGAGAATACTAAAAAAGAATTTAAAAAAAAAAGAATAATGTGTGCACCAACAAAAAAAAGAATAATTTAGGATGCATGAATTCACAATTTCACAATTCCCTGGGCCAAAACGACGTCGTTTTTCCCAGGTTCGTTTTAAAAAAAAAAGGCCCGCGCGGGCTCCTTCTTCTTCAACCTGCAGCAAGGCTGCCTTCTTTCTTCTTTCAAACATTCCGTCGAACAAGTGGTGTGCAGCTCCAAGCTCCTTCTTCTTCAACCTGCAGCAAGGCTGCCTTCTTTCTTCTTTCAAACATTCCGTCGAACAAGTGGTGTGCAGCTCCAAGAGGTCGCACCAGCAGCTCCAAGGGGTCGAACCAGCAGCTCCAAGGGACCTCTAAGGTTATTTCCATGGCTTCCAAGGGGTTGTGCGACCCCATTGACCCCACTGTGGCTCCGCCTCTGTTCATGGTTACGGTGGCCTATACCATACGGAGGATTTGAGTTCTTTAATATTAAATATACTAATTAGTTAGGCTATTATATAATTTTTGGGTAATGCTAATGAGATTAAATTTGGTAAACTTTGTGGATGTTAATAATTGGATTATTACGTGGTGTTGACTAATGTGCTTATTTCCTATTGATGATACATCATTTGGTTTTTAAATTTGGTTTTCCTAGCATTATCCATATTTTTTTGGGAACTTTAACGAAAAGCTCCTGGTACTGTTCACTTTAACAAAAAACCACATTTTTACACTAAAAAGTCAATCCTGTGATTATTCATTTTACCCTTTATTTTGTCCTTATCGTTAAAACTCAAAGTTTTCAAGCCATTTTCATTAGTTTTCCTTATTTTTTATGAGTAATGCTAGGTAGGCTACTATATAATTTTTGGGTAATGCTAGGGAGACTAAATTTTGTAAATTTTGTGGATGTTGATGATTGGATTATTACTTAATGTTGATTAGCGTGCTTATTTTCAATTAATGACACATCATTTGGTATTTGGTTTTCCTAGCATTATCCATAATTGTATGAGTAATGCTAGGTAGACTAAATTTGTAAATTAAATGATATGTCACCAATGAGAAATAAGCATGTTAATCAACACTTAAGTAATAATCCAATCAACAATTTCCATGTCATTTAGTTTACAAAATTTAATCTACACATTTGCCTTCCTAACATTACCCCTTAATTGTCCTAACTCGCCCAACTAATGAAAAGTCTGAATCCAAAGTTTGCTTTTAGAGTATATAAAACAATAAAAGTATTTTAAATGCTAAAAAACTAATCATTTTAACCAAAACTAAAAATTTATGGTATTAAATTAAAAACTTTAATGTCATTACTGTCATACACTAGTAGACGGTAGCCTTTCACCACTCAAAGAATAAACTTCAATGTTGCCTACGCCCCTTGCTGAAAATGTAAATAACAAAGGATATCAATTCCATTAAGGATCAAGGGGCACAACTTGATAGATATTTCTTCTTTTTACTTATTAAGTTGTTATGAACAAGATTGATGCTATATGTTTTCTTCCTATTACAAGTTGCAACTTTAATTTTAGGTTATAGCCCATCCACGGTCCACCCACTAAAAAATACCTAACTCTGCCAATAGTTGATAAACTAAAAGAATTTAGTTGTATGAATCTCCAATGGTAACACAAAATTGCTTCGAACGATTAGAGATTCATGCATATTTAGCAACTACAAAATAAAAAATCAAAGAAAATTGAATCCTGCAATTCGCATGAATAAACTATAGTACTCCGTAGAATAATAATTAAATCGAACTTGACTTCTGTTAGTATCAATCACCGAGGAACAAGGAAAATTGCATATAAAAAATAATACCATACGTATACAAAGGAGTTTCTCGTATTTGTACAGTGGTATGTCATCCCACCACCCACCCCATGACAAAACAAATAAATAAATAAATAAACAACCCATCAAATTCCCAACGGCCAAGACCAACCTATAGGGTTAGGGAAGAACGATAAACACGAAGAGTAGGAAGAAGAATTATATATAAAAGTATTTTTATGATTATAAAAGTGCTTCCAATTGAACAACTGCCGTCCATAGACTCCATACCTAGGGACTTTGACAACAGCAGTCTAGTTGGAGTAAATGTATAAATATAGAGAATAAATTGAAGAATGATTTTGAGATACGATTTGAATCATTTTTTAAAAGTGATATTTGTCCCCACTCGAATAAGTTTGCTAAAGGATTCTTGGCAAATCACTTCCAGGATACAACAAAGTATAGAATATTCGATTAGCAAAACCAAATTATATTCCTTTAGAAATAACTAGAAATAAATTGTATGAATATGATAGAGAGAGAAGAGAGCAAGGAATGTAGAAACAAATTTCTGAAATTGTGTGTGAAACATTATGCCACAATAGGTATTTATAGACATTAAAGCACCCGTTCATTGAGTCCTTTCATTTTAGTTGAAGATATACAACCCTTCTATTTAGAATTTCCATAAAATAAATATTGACTGATTACATCTTTTAATTCTACTCATACAAGAGTAATGTTATTCATACCATGTTTTTATACAA
This sequence comes from Malus fusca, assembly GCA_035220775.1. Taxonomy (NCBI): domain Eukaryota; kingdom Viridiplantae; phylum Streptophyta; class Magnoliopsida; order Rosales; family Rosaceae; genus Malus; species Malus fusca. Next base: position 30,949,600 of record CM069075.1, on the reverse strand, counting down.
CATTTCTATACCACCTTAGGTGGCATCTGATGTGGACAGCCACATCATTTGAAAAATTTGCAAAACTCAAGGAAATGAAGGAGAAAGAGTCTTGTATACCACAATGATCATTTAATTAACTAGTTTTTCTTAATTATTAGTTTATTAAATAATGAACTAAATTTAAAAATCTGATTAATTCAAATGATGTGACTGTCCACATCAAATGCCATCAAATGTCACCTAAGATTGTATGAAAATGTGGTACAAAAACATGGTATGAATAACATTACTCCTCATACAATTTGAATAAGTATCATTTATTTTAACCAAAAGTTGCAGTTTAACCAAAAGGTACAAGGTTGAATTAAATCCAACCTTTCTACACTTATGTTGCCACACACATGCTGCGGATCGTAGCAGCACCAGGTCATATATATATAAGAAAAACTAATGAAAATGGCTTGAAAACTTTGAGTTTTATCGATAAAGACAAAATAAAGGGTAACGTGAATAGTACAATGATTGATTTTTTAGTGTAAAAATGTGATTTTTCGATAAAATGAACAGTACCGAGAGCTTTTCGTTAAAGTTCTCATATATATATATATATATTAATTATTAAAATCTCTAACAAAATACACAGTACAACCAACCATGTCGAGGAATTATTTCTGCATGAATCGCAAAAAATAAACCACAAAACAGATATATAATATAAAGCACGACTGGGTATTTGGGACAATGCCTTTTTCCCAATACAAAATAAATTAAGAAATAAAGTCAAATAATTGTATTGCTTCTGCTTGCAGTGCTCATCCCCAGAAGAAAGCATCAAATAAGACGGCAAGTGATCGTTTATCGCATTTAGAAGGAAAAACAAATCGAATAATTTTGCGAACTCTAGTTGACACTTACCATGAGTTTTTTAGTAGTTGACCAAGTATTGAAAGTGTATAATGTCATCGGGGAAGGAAGTCAATGCTTTTATAGCGACGTTTCTGTTATATCAAAATCATTAAAAAAAATACGTTAGGACCTCGTGATATTTTGTTTTGGTTTTTCTTTGTGTTTACTTCCGATTGTTTACCCAAAAAAAAATAACAAAAAAACATAAACGTTAATCACTAAATAATGTCACATTTTTGGCATGAAATCAATATATGTAACCCGAAGTTATCCTGGAGTATAAACTCTATCTTTAGAGTGAGGAGAGAGAAATGCATGGGTGCAAGTATAATCATACTGACAATTAGGGTTGAAGGTTAGAGTTAGGGATGGGCAAATACACATCGGTTATGGGTAACCGCGGTTACCCGTCCATTTAAATTTTACGGTTACGGTTATGGGTAACCGTTTAGATAAATAAACGGTTATGGGTTTAACCGTTTATCCGTAAAATTTAAATGGGCGGTTATGAATATTAACCGCGGTTATAAACGGGTAACCGTTTACCCATTTATTTTATATATGTAAAATTAATACAAACCATGTTCCCTATCAGACAAAACTTAGATCAATGTTATTAACTATAGTGCTTGATTTCTATAGCTAATATAATATAGTTTTCCTTAACCACTTTAAATTTCATGGTCCATTATATATATTATGTTAATACCTTACATTCCGAGTTAAATAACCCAAAAATACTGTATTTTAATAATTTTCGTAACCCAATAATACTTTGCAAATTTTATATTACCTTCATTGTTAACAATTAAAAATATCGTCAATAAACTATTATTTCAATTATTGGAATGATATAAGGACTTAAAAAATTAAAATGCGAAAATGTATGATGAATGTACCTAATACGGTGTTTAATTGTTAGAAAAAGAAAATTATGACAAATTTTTCTTTTTTAATTTTCAAGTTGTTAAAAAAACACGTAGACGGGTGAAAAATGAGTAAATGGTAAAAAAGAAAGGATAAACGGGTTAAAAAGGATAAATGTGTAAACGGGTACTAAACGGTTACGGTTAAATGGGTACACGGTTATGGGTATGGTTAACCGTTTATAAACGGTTATGGGTATGGTTAACCATTTATAAACGGTTATGGGTAGGAGTATAACCGTTTAGGCAATTACCCAACGGGTAAACGGTTATGCGGGTATGAGAATAAACGGTTATAGATAAATAACCGGGGTTACCTGTTCGCCATAACCATTGCCCATCCCTAGTTAGGGTTTATAAAAACCATACTCACCTCTGTTTAGAAAGCTCTTGAGCCTTGAAGGTTAGGATAACTGAATCAATTTTATTTATTTACTTTGGTAAGGATGGAATCAATTCTTTAATTAATGGGGGGTATAGATCAAGGAATAAAAGATAAGTCTTTTGTTTTAATTTCATTTAATTTTTTTTTTCATGAATATTTAATTACATACCTAGGTAACAATAGTTAATTAAATAGACACATAACACGACTTTGGAGGGGAACGATTAAGGGGGTAAATTAGATTCTTTATTTGGATGACATGTCGAAAGGCGTTGGCAGTGAGGCATAATTTGGAGCGACGACAGATTCGGGTTGTGAATAAGTGTGAACTATGTGGTGCACCTAACGAAACCGAGGCTCACATGTTCTTTGGGTGTGAATTTAGTCGTGCTTTCTAGTTTGGGAGTCTTTGCAAATTCATATGGCGTCTATAGGGGCGAATGATTTTATGGAAGGTTGGTAGAGCGATTGGATAAGGAGGTGGATGTAGAGTAGTAGGTGGCGTTTGGTTTATGGCGAATTTGGAAGTGTAGGAATGAAGCTATATTCAATGGAAATAGAATCCTACCCCATGTTGCAATTGATTTATGGCAGCAGCAGGTCAGCGAGTTCAAGGAGGCTATGGTAGTGGAGGTGGGGGAGAGGCAAAAGAGTAGGGACCCAAATGTGGGTAGTAGTGAGACGGATGGGGTTAGGGGTGATGGATTCACATGGATGAAACCCCTCTTTGGTACTCTAAAGCTCAACTGTGATGCTGCATGGCGGAAAGCTACGAAGGTGGGTGGTGTGGGTTGGGTGCTCCGGGATTTTGCCAGGATACCAAAGCTTGCGGGAGGGTGGGTGGGGAGTGTTTTGCTGTTGCGATTATGGCGGAGGCTGAAACGATTAGGCAAGGGATGGAGATGATTATTGCCAGTGATGTTATGGAGCCTGGGATTAGGTTGGTGGTGGAATCAGACTCGAAGGGGTTGATCCAGATGATTAACAAGGAGGTCACGACTAATGTGGCACTCGATGTTTATCTCCAAGATATTTGGAGGATGGCAAGCTTGTTCCAGTTGGTGAAGTTTTGCTTTACCCCTCGGCAATGCAATCGTCCAGCTCACTTGATGGTGGCACACGTAGTTAAGCATATTGGGAGATTTGACTGAGATGAATTAGGTCCGAAGTTTCTTTTTAATATTTTAGCAAAAGATGCAAATGTAACTGTTCCTATTTAAATTCAATAAATTTCTATCTTTCGACAAAAAAAAAAAAAAATTGTACATATAGCATAGAGATGATCTAGACACATTGGTTAATAGAAGTGAGACTCGTTTTTATACATATATGGGTGATTCCACTTCTATTTGAAATATGTTCGTAAAATGTTTAATGATGATATTGAAGAATAGTTCACAAAACTTTTGGATGCTAATCTCTAACTCATGTTCGACAAAGAGGTGAATTGAGTGTTGGCTCGTAATTTTTCAGTTTACATTTCCTTGTTATACATTGTTTATACCATATTTAGGGCCTCCATATTTAGACCTCGTACAAATACTCGGAGGACTTAAATGTAATTATGTGATAAAGGAAGGGCCAAATATGTAATAAGTGAGGAGTCCTTATTCTATAAAAGGACCCCTCACCTTCACAATTGAGAGGAGCCTCATTCTCACCCTGAGAGGCCAATTCCTAAGGCTCCTCACCCCCCTCAAGCTCTCACTCTCAAAGCCTCTCAGATTCATTACAGAGGCTCTCTTTCTCTCCCTCAGAAATACAATATCAGTGTGGACGTAGCCCAAATCTTGGGGTGAACCACGATACATCTTGTGTTATTTACATTACTTGCAGATTCACGGTCAGATTTACGTTTTTCCAAGATCTCCGGTTTTGTGCATCAACATTTGGCCCCGTCTGTGGGAATCGACACGAAAAGTTATGTCGGTTTTCTTTCATTTTTTCACCTCACCGTGAATCTGCAAAATCGCAAAAACTCAAGAAACCAAATCTCTCTCTGTCTCCTCTCTCGCTCTCTCGCTCTCTCGGTCAGTCATACACAGAAACCAAAACAAAGAGAAAACCTCAAAAAGTCTCAAAAACTATCTCCGAGCTTCTGTAGTCCTCCATTCTCTCCGTTGCTTCTTTGTTGCGCCACTTATCCAAGTCTTTCGCGAGCGATACAATGTCGACCGCCGAGCTTTCTTGCTCCTACACCGCCATGACCCTTCAGGATGATAGCATCGCCGTCACTGCTGAGAAGATCGCAGCCTTGGTAAAATCTACTAATGTGTCGGTGGAGTCATACTGGTCTGGCCTCTTGGCCAAGCTTGCAGAAAAGAAAAACCTCAAGGACCTTTTCTTGAATACTTGCGTTAGCGGTGGTTCAGCTCCCGTAGCTGTGATTGCTTCTGCTGGTGGTGCAGGTGGTGCTGCCACCGCCGCTGCTCTTGCAGTCGAAGAGAAGAAGACCCCGCCGTCGTTGAAGACCTTCGTTCACCGCCACCTCTTCTACCCAGATGATGATACCCTCCGCATGAGGTTCGAAACCAACAAGCATGGGGAAGATCCTGACCTTGAATGCGTGCGCTAACGGTGGTTCAGCTCCCGTAGCTGTGACTGCTTCTGCTGGTGATGCAGGTGGTGCTGCCAGCGCCGCTGCTCCTGCAGTCGAGGAGAAGAAGACCCCGCAGCCGCCTGCAGATCTATCCCCACCATCATGGAAATCTACAACCTCGACGACGTCGTTGCACCTTCTCACTTCCACACCGTCGTCACCCCGGAGAAGATAGTCGTCTTCAATCGTGGCGATTACCGCGTTGTGCTTTGGTGTGAAGAATTGTGTCGTTCGAGTGAACCACGGAGAAGGCCCAGATTTGGGACACCGACGGCCAGGAAAGCCATGGGGAAATAGAGAACTCCGTCACGTCCACGTTGAGCGCCCCGTCAAAACGCAGAGAAGCAGTGAGTGAGGAAATAACCTGCATAGAACACACAATTTCTCATGCATTGCTATCCTGTCTACTTTTGCTTTTGTCGACGAAGATACCCACCATCATGCATATTCTCATTCTTTGAGAAAGCCAGAGAAAAGCAAAGGGGTGGTGTCGAAAAGGCTTTCCTCACATGCCATCCTACTACAAGGTCCCAGCAGCAATCAAGCAGAAAGCAAAAAACAAAAGCAGAAAAGAAAAGAGAAAGCAAAAGAGAAAGAAAAAGTAAGGAATAAACACTTTGCTAGAATGATGTGGTTTACTTTCCTTGTTTTTAAATGATGTAATTTATTTCTCGGATATTTCGGAGATACCTGTATGAACCCCATCAGAGGGTAATAAAAAAAATAAAAATAAAAGGCAAAGCCCAAAATAAATGGGCTAGAATGTTGTGTAGAGGGCGAAGACCCATAAGTCCAAAATAGCCCCAACCAGGCGATCAAAAGTATGCCCAATACTCCACAATTATTCGACAACCTGCCGCTATTACCACCAACCAGGTGATCAAAGTACGCCAAATACTCCAAAATTATTCGGCAACCCGCCGCTATTACCACAAATCAGGTGATGAAATGTACAACCCGTACTCTAATATCATTTGGCAACGATTCATGCCACCAACCAGGTGATGAAATGTACAACCCGTACTCTAATATCATTTGGCAACTAGCCATTCAAGCCAACAACCAGGTGATGAAATGTACAACCCATACTCTAATTTGGCAACTAACCATTCATGCCACCAACCAGGTGATGAAATGTACAACCCGTACTCTTCTTCATGCCACCAACCAGGTGATCAAAAAGTACGCCCAGTACTCCAAATTATACATGAGCATTACTCATGTCATTCATACATAAACATTCATGAGCATCACTCATGTCAATCAACATAAACATTCATGAGCATCACTCATGTCAATCAACTTCAAAAGCTTCATTTACAGAGCTCCAGCTTCAAAGCTTCACTTGCAAAGCTTCACCTACAAAGCTTCAGTGCAAGGTATACAAATACCGCATCCGAACAACCGCCACTTCGGCCCATACATGGATTCAATTAGAAGTCTCCAGCCAACAGACTCTATTGACCGAAGACTTAGGGGACTACATTATGTACCATATATTGGGCCTCATGAAAAATACTTGGGGGACTTAGCCCATTATTTATATATTAAAGAGCGAACCCTTATTCTATAAAAGGGACTCCCTCACTTTCATTAGAGAACACCCATTACTCATGTACTGAGGAGCGAGCCCTTATTTTATAAAAGGGACTCCCTCACTTTCATTAGAGAGCATCGCCGCCAGCTAAGGAACCGCCTCACCGCGAGCATCACTCATAACCCATCACTTATGTATTGAGGAGCGAGCCCTTATTCTATAAAAGGTACTCCCTCACTACCATTAGAGAGCATCACCGCCTACTGAGCACCCGCCTCGCCGCGAGCATCAACTCTAGCCCATCATTCATGTATTGAGGAGCGAGCCCTTATTCTATAAAAGGGACTCTCTCACCTTCAACGCCACAAGCCGAGCCAACCAAGGCAACATAAGCCACGAGCCGAGCAGCCTCGCAGCATGTGCTACTTATAGTTAAGCATCATTTCAGATTGGGCACCGACTCATATCGAACATAAGTTCAAGACAACATCTAGTTACTTCGGCCCACACATGGACTGAATTTCAAGTCTCCAGCCAAAAGACTCTCTTGACTGAAGACTTGGGGGACTACTGTTTATACCATATTTAGGGCCTCCGTATTTAGACCTCGTACAAATACTCGGATGACTTAAATGTAATTATGTGATAAAGGAAGGACCAAATATGTAATAAGTGAGGAGTCCTTATTCTATAAAAGGACCCCTCACCTTCACAATTGGGAGGAGCCTCATTCTCACCCTGAGAGGCCAATTCCTAAGGCTCCTCACCCCCCCTCAAGCTCTCACTCTCAAAGCCTCTCAGATTCATTACAGAGGCTCTCTTTCTCTCCCTCAGAAATACAATATCAGTGTGGACGTAGCCCAAACCTTGGGGTGAATCACGATATATCTTGTGTTATTTACATTACTTGCAGATTCACGGTCAGATTTACGTTTTTCCAAGACCTCCGATTTTATGCATCAACATACATAAATAGCTAGCAGCCATGCATGTACACAAGAACAATTGCTTAAACCTCAACAAAACCTTATATATATTGCTAATATCCTAATGCAACGACTTTACGAGGAGTAGAGGGAGGCAATGTATTAATTGCTTGTGTAAGAGTGTGTAGGGACCTCTTGTATTTATACATGCATGATTTCTAATCCTAACACTGTCGAATTTGACGAAGGCCCATGGGGCACGTGCCCCCTCTCAGATTGTTTTTTCACAAACACACAAACAATACCGTTGGTGATTTATGTTGTTAGTTGCTATGGAAGAGCGATCAAACTCATACTGGAGTACATAAGCATGATGGATTTTCACCACTACAGTTGTGTCATCTGCCTCTCTCAAATCTTTTGGGTTAAAAAAATATCCTTGGTTTTAAATGACAAAAATACTCCAAAATATATTTGCTTCAATTTTTCGTCTTGAAATATACAAGTTAAAAAAATAAAATAAAAAACTAAACAACATCTCTCCAGTGCAATTCTATCACTCAATTTTCGTCTTAAGACCATTGAGAGGCGAATATCAAAGTTGATTATGGAAGTTTACCAAGAAGAACAAGGGGAAAACCTTTATGTTTTTAAATAAATGACACTAATTTTTAGAAAAGTTTAAAGTTGGTCATTTTTCTTAAAATAATAAAAGGCCGGTTAATCCTCCTTCCTCCCAATTGTCTTATAAACTGGAAGTGATTTTCACCACTACAGTTAAATGTCATCTGCCTCTCTCAATAACCTTTTTTTTTTCACCACTACAGTTAAATGACACTGATTTTCACCACTACACTCTTTTTTTTTAATTGGAAATCATTTTTCTTCTTTGATATAATTATAGGGGTTTGCTATCAACAACCTTTTTTTTATTTATCACACACCATTCTAATTTTTTGCCGTCAGGTCAGATGAATTGAAAAAATATCAAAAGATAAAAATTAATAAAAAGTGTATGAAAAGTAAAAAAGAGGTGTGTGGATAGCGCACCCCATAATCATATCATTGTTGTTAACATTAACAAAACACATGTAAGTAACTTATAGTTCGTCGTTGATGGTTCTAAATAACTCTAGAGCTTAAATCTGTAAAACTTTTGACTATTCATCTGATCTTCAATATATCCTACCGAATGAGGATCCCGGGAATCCTCCAATCACATATGTTCATCGTATATCGTGCGGTTAAAAATTATTATAAATCTTTTTATTTAAAATTAAATATAAATAGTACATGATAAAAACTGACTACGCTATATACAATGAATGAATATGAATAGAGGATTCCAAAAATCCTTACAAAGAAGATCCGGAGAGGATCCTCATTCCTGTTCTACCATCTGAGTTACATTAAAGCGCATGGAATTTGCAAGCAAAAGAAAATAAAAGTCCACCTAGAATTTAAGGATAAATATTAATCCACCTGGAATGTGCATGGTGTCATTGACCTATAGAGACATAGTTATTCCTAAAGACCAAATCTAGACCGTAGATCAAATCCTAAAGACCAGAAACCAGGGGGTTGCAAAGCCGTTAACGTAACAACTGCTACCGAACATCAGGTCTCCCACCACTCCCTCCTTATCTTTTATTTATTTAATGAGAAACTAGCATTTGCCAACATACTTTGTGTGTATGAACACATTTTTTAAGAAAATGAGAAGGAGATGTTAACTACATTGCAATGGTTGAGAATTAAAAGGAAAATCAAGAACAACGAATGAAGAGAAGGATGAACACATAGATATTAGAGAGAGAGAGTTTAGAGAGAGAAATAGGATTTGTATTAACTAATCAAATGAAGATTACACATACTGTTTATATAGAAATCTTAACTACTTTAACCAAATACTAACTACCTAACTATATTACTAACTGTATTACATTTTTATCCTTAATACTCCCCCTCAATCTCAACTGGGGAAACTCAGTTTGAGATTGGAAGAATTGAGACATATCCACATGTAGCACTTTGACTAGAGTCAACACTTTGGATTAGCCTGCTTGAATCAGAGCTCTCCTCCGCACTCCTCTCATTGAGGTCTAAAGATGATGATGCTGCAACACAGAAGGGTCATGAAAGCTCCTCTGAAGATGTGCAGAAGCTTTCAGATGCTTTAGAGTTTCAGGAAAATGAGATTATGCATGCCCAGGACAAGTTGCGGTCAACATGTGCAAAGTTTGCTGTTTTGGAAAGAAATATGGCAATGGCAATAATCGAAGCGCAAAAGATTGTGAAGGAGAAACAAAAGAGGATTAATGATGCTCGTAGGGCCTTACGACTTCTTCGTACTGCTTGCATGGTTTGGCCGAATTCAGCCTCAGAAGTTCTCATAGCTGGATCATATGAATCTGATGAAGAAATGAATCTCAACATTTATGCCATGATATCCACCTCAGCAATCAAACCATATCACCAAAGCTTATAGCTTTCCCAGAGCCCTGAATCAAACAAGTGTACCCCATGACCTCTTTGTAGCTGTTGACCAAAAACCTCTGTCTGTCAGTCCAAATTTCTTCCACTGCCTTACAAATAAAGACACCCTGTATTCCTCTGCCTCTATCAGGAGTTTTACTCAAGAACGACCTTCTATAAAGTAGTTGTAGCACACCCTCATGCCGGTATAACAACTTCTTACGGGATTACCCTTCGTGGGATTCACCGTCAACAATCTCATTCAACTTGGCTTCGGCCTTTAATCTTTACAAAAACAGAAAATTAACAAACTATAGCGTGGCATCGGCCTTAACTATAGCACCACGGGATCGCCCTTTGTGGATTTTACCAAAAACAACTTCTTTGAACAATGGCATCGGCCTTCACAATTTCAACAACTGAAAATCAACATCTATGTAGGATTACCCTTCGTGGGATTAACCTACTCAAAACACGGGATTACCCTTCGTGGGATTTACCGTTAACAACTTCTTCTACCCTTCGTGGGATTTACCTATTCACATCACGAAATTACCCTTCGTGGGATTTACCGTTTACAACTTCTTCAAACTTCATCGTAGAACCGGACTTACTGTAGATTCATGCTAACAACTGAGTTGGTTAGACTCTGAAATTATAGGCTGAGATAAGGGAAAATTACTGCACAAACTCCTCAACAGAATTGCAGAAAAACAGTGAAGCAGAGAGACAAGAATTGGATACCATAAAAAATTGCACGGTTCATGGTTCGAAAAATCCAGCCAACCAAATGAAGTCCATGACAAACACTGATCTTGAAGCAATGAAGAATCTTGAACCCAAATATCAGAAACAACTTGAAAAACCCAGAAAAGACGCACTAGAAAGATGATTTCATGCTTTTAAATCTCAAACAAATAACACAAACAACTTCAAGATTGCAGGGAGCTTACTCAACAGAGTTCCCGTGGCCTCATCCTCGAGAGCCATATTTCTTCACTTCCTACTCCGATCAAGCTCCTTCGTTTTTCACCGGCGAAGAACCAGAAACTCCTCCTCCTTCTTCCATTTCGGCGGTCCAGTGCCGGTTCGCTCAATTTTCTGGCGATAGCGAGAGATGGGAAAGCCATATGACCTGTGGTGATTGATCTGATTGTGGTCATCAATAATGCATATGTCACTGCATTTGGGTATTTCCCCTTCTGTCTCATGTTCTCAAACAAACCAGTAGCTTTCTCCAACTCACCCTTTCTACCGCAAAAACCCTATAAGACTATTATACGTCACAACACTAGGTTGCACCTTTTTCTCAAGCATTTCATCAAACACCTTCCATGCTTCTTCCCAGTCGCCCTTCTGAAGCCACCCCTTGATCATTATATTATACAAAAGCGAATTCGGACGAAACCCCAATGTAGAACAACTCCCAAATATCTCATCCGCATCTGAAAACCTACCGCCTTCAACAAGCACATTAAGGAGCTCATTGAAGCACTGCAACGTACGGACACAGTTAAAGAAGGCATTTGATGAAAAAATCGACGGCTTTCTCTACCAAATCGGCTTTCTCTGCCAATGCACCTTTATTTGGCCATTGATTCGAAATCAGAAGGGAGAAAGCTCTGATCTTATGATTCTATCCAGCTGCTGTGAGTCGGCGAAGACTGCTGTGTAAGATCCGAACGCGCGTATGAGTACCCAGAAGATGAACGGCGGCGAAGAGCCTCAGTTCTTGGAGGTGGTGACGGCGTCGGTGGAGAAACCTCCAAACCAGAACAATCGGGGAAAAATCAACCCAAGATAGCGGAAGCACCGATTAATGAAAATTTGAAGAGAAACTAAACTAGGAAAAAAAAATGTAAACTACTACACAGAGAATCCACCAGAATCCATGGCGTGAGCCTGGTGGCTCTGATACCATGTTAACTACATTGCAATGGTTGAGAATTAAAAGGAAAATCAAGAACAACGAATGAAGAGAAGGATGAACACAGAGATATTAGAGAGAGAGAGTTTAGAGAGAGAAATAGGATTTGTATTAACTAATCAAATGAAGATTACACATACTGTTTATATAGAAATCCTAACTACTTTAACCAAATACTAACTACCTAACTATATTACTAACTGTATTACATTTTTATCCTTAATAGGAGAGAGGGAGAGAGAGGGAGAGAGAACGTGGTGTTTTTTTTTAAATTTTAAATATTAGAAATATTTTAACATTATCTGTAGGTGAGACTTCAATAAAAAACAGTAAAATTTGAACGTGTGAAATTACATTATTGCCCATCATTTTTTTTGTGTGATAGAAGACTAAGTTGTCTTTTCACCCTCTTTTAGTTTACAAAGAGGGTTTCATTAATAAATATAGATGATATGAAGATTTTTTCAAAATTAGAACTCTTAATGAATTTTATGTAATGTCATATTTTTGACACAATATTTTATAATATTAATATAATAATTGACTTTAAATTATGAAATAGCAGTGAATTTATAGAAAATTTTACTTTAAAGAGCCTTCTTAGCATGTTTTTAGTAAAAAAATTTATGCTCCTGTATAATTTTTTTTTTTTTTTATGTTTGATAAGGGTTTGACTCCTTGTCTCTTGCATGATTTGCTTTCGTCTAGAAGAAAAAATGATGCGAGGGCGTGGGCGTGGGCGTGGACGTGGACGTGGCAGATGGGGTGGCGTGGGAGCCACTGTGCGGATTAAGCACCGCCACACGTAGCAGCACACAACCGAGACGTGGAGTTGGCTAGGAATTAGGTTATGCACATTTTATTGGGAAAGCGAAAGGCATGGGAAAGAGAAGTCACCAAGAAAGAGCCACTTCGTTTGGTAGGCACCATTCGTATCGTGGGATCGACTATATTTTTTTGATTTAATTGGATAAATAGTTTTCGTGGTGATAGAGTATTAAGAAGATATTTTATATGGTGGTAAATTTTGGATCTAAATTTTTGTGGTAAAATTCGTTAGGAATTAAAGGGTAATGATACAGAGATTAAATTTGCAAACTAAATAATATGACACCAATAAGAATGTTCACGTTTATCAACGTTTAAGTAATAAACTAATCAACAACTTCCATGTGCGTCAATTTTCAAAATTTAGTCTCCCTAACATTATCCGGAAATAAACCCCAAATCAAAAGCTTGTTTACCCCATTAATTCCCGATACATCAATCTTGGCTCAGTCAAACCAAAATGAAAAACATGGGCACTAGCAAGCCGTTTAAAGCAGCTGCAAATGAACCAATCCCCTTTTCATATGCCTTCTGGAATTCACTCTATACCTAAAGGGCCATGACACCAGTGGTAAACTAAGTCATTGGATGTGCTGTTAATACTTGATGGCAAAGGTTCTCCACATGGATTTGCTGCTGTTAATAATTTGTGGAATTCTAAAATTGACAAACCCCTGAAGGGAATTCCCTCATCTGGATCAAGTAAGGAGGTTTCCCACAATAACCTTATCATTCCTCTAATTCCACCAATCAATATCAACCAAGATTCTAAAAGACGCTAGGCACTAGTCGGGCGGCGGGCTGGGGCCTAGCGCCTAGGCGGCGGGCTGGGGCCTAGCGCCTAGGCGGCTAGGCGGGGTCTAGGCGGGCGCCTAGGCGGACTAGGCGGATTTAAGTAAATCCATTATATTTCGTGTAAATAAGTGTCTGTTTATACTTAAAATATATATAATTTCATCATAAACTATAAAATAGAATGACATATGTATTATAAAGTATTGGAACATAATGAAAACATGGGGAACAAGCATATAGTGTGTGCCCATTCAAGTATTCAACAAGTCTCTTACAATTTATTGAAAAAAATTAAATGCAAATTGAAAGTTATCTATTTTCTATCAAAGTGAGTCGCAACCTAAGCAGGTGCCTAGGTGGGTCTAGGCGGCCTAGGTGGGCGCCTCAACTGGTCTAGGCGCCCTTTATTAATTTTCAAACGCCTAGGCATTAATCTGGGCGGTAACCAGCCGCCTAGCGCCTAGGCGGGGCCTAGGCGGCGCTAGGCGGGGATTTTTAGAACAGTATCAACCGTGATATTGCCAGGTTAAACTTTTCTGCTTTCAGTTTCTTCATACGTTCCTGTTGTTCATGAATCATTCGACCAACTGAGAACGAAGGTCAAGATTTGTGGAGGTTTGTGTTTGATTTCATCTGACGGAATCTAAGACTCGACTGACGGAGCTTGGAAAGTGCGGTGACGCTCCTAAAGAACACCATAGATGACTGCAATGATTGATCACCTCTCTTTCTTGTTGTCGTATATGATTCAAGCTTGTTGTGCAGAGGTTGTACTATCTAACGATTCTATTTAGGAACTTTAACTAAAAGCTTCTGGTATTGTTTACTTTAACGAAAAATCACATTTTTATTCTAAAAAATCAATTGTGGTACTATTCACTTACAACACATTTTTGTCATTTTCGTTAAAACTCAAAGTTTTCAAACCTTTTTCATTAGGTTTCATTTTTATTTAACCTCTCTGGAAAAAAAAAATTAACAAAGAAATTAATGGAAATTTTGATTTGGGGTTTAATTCCTAATGAACTTCACCACATGGGTTTAAATCGAATTTTTTTTAGCACAGGGCTATCTTCTGAATACCCTATCACCACAAGGACTATTTATCCAATTAGGCCATATTTTTTTCAATACATATATTATTTATATTAAGATGTTGAATAGATACGGCTTACTTCATAATGTTTGTCTATTTTTTAGGTCTTTCATTAAAGATAATATCTATTAAAAATCACTGAAATCCAAAACTGATATCTACTAAAAATTACTGAAATCCAAAACCAAATGATGGGAGAATTAAATGATAGTCATTTTAGTGTGTCTTTGAAAAACTGTTTTGTCCATTTTCTTAACTACAAAACATTGTCTTGATTGAATTTGTCTAATTTTTGTAAATATACTCTATAACTGATAAACAAACGATTCATATCCTTGAAAAAAAAATTACGAAATGTGTCATATCTCCTGACCCTAATCCATTTTTTGAACCCCTGGAGAAGTTTTTTTTGGGTTGTATGGAGCACTTATTAGAACATCTTCAATTAATAAATGCAAATCTAAAATGTAAAAAAATAATAATAAATAAATAATAAATAAATAAAAAACCAAATTTACCCTTTTACATTTCCAGAAAAATGTAAAAATTGAATTATACTTCAATAAAATATATGTAAGTTTAGAATCTCATTTACTTTCGTCATTTACTCACATTTACTTCTTCAAAAAATATAAAATAAGATGTAAATGTAATTTACAGTACTATGAAATAAATTGTAAAATTGCATGTACAAAATAAACCTTCTAGAAGATGAGACCATTCAAAAAGTGATTGATCCACTCCACGGACCATTTATTGAACAAAGTATCCATCGCTTTAATTCGAACCAACAGCAAACAAACGTTTGGCTCCTAAATTCCAGAATTGATGGTCAAAGTTCACAGTTCCAAGAGATTTTTCAGTGTTACGGGAATATGAGATGATATATGATGTGTCACTATACAAATAATGAGAGACATGTGTTAAAAAGTTAAAGAACTTAAAATATTAAATTTCTCACCACTTAAATAAAAACATGAAATGTACCATCCATGTTTCGGTCAGAATGAAAAATTTATGCATTGTCACGGGCTAAGAGATCAACTAAGAATCTTGAATTCCTTCTCGAAGGAGGTAAATAAAACTTCTTCCTGAGTTGAAAGTCTAAACAAAGAAGATAAGATCATCGCCGGATCCTCTTTGACCAAAAAAGTTGCTGAGAAGCGCCTTTGATGATCCCTCTTGATCGTTTAGGTGGCAACCAATTTGTGCATAAGTTGTTTGACAAAATGTTTGACTGAGACTCAGCAACACCTATGTGTACGTTGATGTTGACATCTATATATAGACTTTTTCAGCGTACATCAATATCTGTCAACATACTCGCTTGAACGTTGCTGGCATCTGTCGACAACTGTGCAACATGACCTTGTAGGTGACAATAGCTCACCCATCATTTTACGAAATGCTACACTAAAAAGTTACATGTTTTTCCCCAACAAAGTTTAAACTCAATATAAACATAATACGTTAACTTTCATGGGAGTCATACGTGACACCTTTTACTTACAGTGACCAAAAATACTATCAAGTAGATTGAATAACTAGATAAGATTAACTATTTTTGTATTTAATGCATAAGAAAATACTAATTTAGTATTTATTTCTCCAAGGACAAACGACAATTGGCACCAATGATGCCGGAGCACTGCAACTATAAGAATCTCAAATTATTTAATAAAATTGACCCTTAGGGAGGAGAATCCATTGTTGAACTTATCTATATATGATCATGGCCCGGTGAGTGCTAATACCTAATTAACTTGTTAATCATAAGTTGCTTTCAAAGCAACCCAATTAATCAAATTGATTATCTGCACCTATATGAATGGGACCATATTCCTTGCACGTATACATTTACGTACAGAAGGTAGGGAGAGGAGGTGGCAGCGGCACCACCACTCCCACTATATTTTATGCCGCCGACTCAGCTAATTTGAATCATCGTCTCCCTCTCTTGCACTCTGACTCTGAGGAATTATTTTATTATTATTTAACGTGCTTTTTTTTAATAATTTAATTGCATGAGCTTCTAAAAATATAACTTCAATTAAAATTTTCATAGAATCAATTTTCAACTTTATGTTTCTCTTTTGTTGAGAAACTCTCAAATTCATGTGCGTGACAATCTTGAGTCTTAAAAATCTGAAAACCTATTAACATTTTTAACATCGATTACGTACGATCAATGCAATCAATTACAATATTTACATTTCTAATATCACTATTGCAAACAAACAAACAAAAAAAAAAACCAAAAAGATATTTAGCAATCGTCCCGGCCCGTTGCCGGCCTCCTATCTCCCATTTTGTGAGCCAGTTGCCGGCCCCATCTTTGTATTACTTGTTTCATGTATTATCTGATATCCTGAGGACACTATTCCCTCAACTATCAGAGCATACTCAACGTAGAGATGCAAAAGTTGCATGTGCATTTCATTCAATGTTTCTAAAGGATGTAAATGCGAGCTCTACTCCAATGAAATAAATGTAAATTTGTGATCATATTACATTTTCTTTTATAATTGACGGGAAAAGATGTAAAGAAACTATAAGTTTACAATTTTATTTTGATTACGTTGGAAAGTTTTACGACCAACAAAAAAAATGTAAAATACAAATTTCAAAGTATTTGCATGCCGTATTAAAGATGCTCTTAGACCATATTTGACTAATAAAAATAGTAATGATTATTACCTCCAATATCTAATTAAAACAGGAAAACTACCTCTCAATCTCGTTGGACAACAGACATCTTTGTCATGACTCCATAGATAGATAAGAAGAAAGCTACTCTTCTAGGAAAAGGAAAAAATAATAATTTAATCATTTGATAAGTATTGATGTAACTAAAAAAATTAGGAAATATTAGTAAGAAGACCTGATAAGCTCATTACGTTGTGAAAATGAAGTGCCACATCTCCAATCTAAATTCTAGAGACCTCATATAGCGTATAGGAGCGGATTACCTGATCTGGTATTTGGTCCATTTGAAATTTGAATTATAGTCAATTAATTATAGATAATCATGTGAGTATAGGATTAAGCGCCTCACTTGATCTGCAAAAACATTCATTCCCTTTCATTACCAAGTTATATAATATGCAAGTCAATGTCATTAATTTTCAATCCAAAGTTGTTTACGACGTTGTCTCTATCTTTTTGTTCAGAATATATTAAGTTATGCGCGCAACTATATTTTTGCAGTATGCAAGCAATGAATTGTTCTTGTAAATAAAGCATTTCTCTTCAACCTGCAATAGTCCGGAATCAAACGCTCTGTCGATTTGTATAGAATATTGCTTGTACTGTGAATTTGCATCTTAATATCAAAATATAAGTTAGGTTGTTATATATAGGCGTCGAAAATACAGATGCATATGCACACCCAGCAATACAGATCATCTTCCACATTAACTTCAATGAGTCAAAAGCTATTACTGGCTGTAAGTGGCAACCGAATAGACAAACCAACAACTCCACAACTTGACGTTAAACTAATTTTGCGTCGGGTTTGGGTTTTGCATGGCTTCTTGTCAATGTTTCTCCTCCAGGACACAAGAACAAGAAATCAATATCTATAGAGGGTTAAGACCACGGGACACATATTGGCAAACGTTTTTATAGCTCTTATTCGATAACTTTTTTCAAATATGCGAATTGTCTTCAATTCAGTATTCATATATCATTCTTAAAAACAATTAGATAAATACAAAATCATTAAGACATCCACTTGTAGTGAAGAAAATGAACAAATACAGTTCTATAAAGTAATACTAAATTTAATCTAACGATTGTATGACTTCGTATTTGGGTCTTTTTGGTAGGCTTAGTCTTTGAAAGAAGACCTAAAAATAGATGGTTGGATCGTGAAAATACGATGTGAATCGAGGGAATACCTATTTTTTTAACACTTTCTGACGCATTTTATAGGTCTCACTTCGCAGTGTATTTCAATGATTCAACCTATATATGTAACTAAGATGCTACAAGCTGGCCTCTTAGTCCCGCGGCTCTCAAGGGAGTGTGACTAGTAAGCTCGGGTGGGACTACCAAAATACAGTCGTTGTGTGCTACTTCTTCGTGAGACTCACATGGTCCAACTGTTCTTACACAAGTTTATCTAGGTTGCAGTCGGTATGCCCGTACACAAGTTTTTCTCGGTTTGCAAACACAAACCACCAACTAAACTAGGGTGGCATTTGGAGTTGATCTGCATGTTGATGACATGCAAATGTTTCCAATAAACTAGGCTGGGCTTCAGCAACACTCATATTTTTGTTTAAGTGTTTGTGCAGAATCAACAGACAAGACATTAAATCCAAGTTTCTTTTCTTACAGTAATATGCATTAAATACTAAGCAACAAAATCAACTGATTAGAATACAGAATACAAAATTCAAGAATTTATAACTATTCAGATAAGGTTTTCTTAAAAAAATCAACATAATTAATCAATTGATTATTCATTCCGACACATCAACGCCGTCTGTTCATTGTTAGAATTGCTTTTATTATTGTTATCTCTATACAATTCTTTCTAGATAGGGTTGGCTGGGTATGACTGCGATGTATGCCCAAACAAATTTTAAATACATGAGAATATGCCTCCCATTACAACAAACCAACCGCAGGAGAACCAAAAAAAATTAATCCTAAAGATAAATATTAATCCACCTGGAATGTGCATGGTGTCATTGACCTATAGAGACATAGTTATTCCTAAAGACCAAATCTAGACCGTAGATCAAATCTCGAGGCCGGATCACAACCAGAAACCAGGGGGTTGCAAAGCCGTTAACGTAACAACTGCTACCGAACATCAGGTCTCCCACCACTCCCTCCTTATCTTTTATTTATTTAATGAGAAACTAGCATTTGCCAACATACTTTGTGTGTATGAACACATTTTTTAAGAAAATGAGAAGGAGAGAGGGAGAGAGAGGGAGAGAGAACGTGGTGTTTTTTTTTTAAATTTTAAATATTAGAAATATTTTAACATTATCTGTAGGTGAGACTTCAATAAAAAACAGTAAAATTTGAACGTGTGAAATTACATTATTGCCTATCATTTTTTTTGTGTGATAGAAGACTAAGTTGTCTTTTCACCCTCTTTTAGTTTACAAAGAGGGTTTCATTAATAAATATAGATGATATGAAGATTTTTTCAAAATTAGAACTCTTAATGAATTTTATGTAACGTCATATTTTTGACACAATATTTTATAATATTAATATAAGAATTGACTTTAAATTATGAAATAGCAGTGAATTTATAGAAAATTTTACTTTAAAGAGCCTTCTTAGCATGTTTTTAGTAAAAAAATTTATGCTCCTGTATAATTATTTTTTTTATGTTTGATAAGGGTTTGACTCCTTGTCTCTTGCATGATTTGCTTTCGTCTAGAAGAAAAAATGATGCGAGGGCGTGGACGTGGACGTGGACGTGGCAGATGTGGTGGCGTGGGAGCCACTGTGCGGATTAAGCACCGACACACGTAGCAGCACACAACCGAGACGTGGAGTTGGCTAGGAATTAGGTTATGCACATTTTATTGGGAAAGCGAAAGGCATGGGAAAGAGAAGTCACCAAGAAAGAGCCACTTCGTTCGGTAGGCACCATTCGTATCGTGGGATCGACTATATTTTTTTGATTTAATTGGATAAATAGTTTTCGTGGTGATAGAGTATTAAGAAGATATTTTATATGGTGGTAAATTTTGGATCTAAATTTTTGTGGTAAAATTCGTTAGGAATTAAAGGGTAATGATACAGAGATTAAATTTGCAAACTAAATAATATGACATCAATAAGAATGTGCACGTTTATCAACGTTTAAGTAATAAACCAATCAACAACTTCTATGTGCGTCAGTTTTCAAAATTTAGTCTCCCTAACATTATCCGGAAATAAACCCCAAATCAAAAGCTTGTTTACCCCATTAATTTCCGATACATCAATCTTGGCTCAGTCAAACCAAAATGAAAGACATGGGCACTAGCAAGCCGTTTAAAGCAGCTGCAAATGAACCAATCCCCTTTTCATATGCCTTCTGGAATTCACTCTATACCTAAAGGGCCATGACACCAGTGGTAAACTAATGGCTGGTTTGGTATTACTGTGCTTTGAAAAAAAACTGTTGTGAGAATAAGCGGCTGTGCTGTGAGAATAAGCGACTGTAAAATAAATCAGCAGAGTGTTTGGTAAATTTTTTTGTAAAAGTGCATTTGGAAAAAAAAGCAGTCTAATAGTGGGTCTTTTCATTAAAGGAGCACTGTAGCTCCGTGTGCTTTGAAAAAAAGCCAGTTTTCCAAAACTGCAAATAGCAGCTTCAGTTTTTTCCTTTGATTTCAGCCTATTCTCACAGCAGCTTCCAAAATAAGCCATTTTTTTTTTCAGTTTACCAAACACCTAAAACCTTCACAGTTTTTTTTCATGGATGCTTTTTTTTTAAGCACCTCGCTCCCAAACCACCCCTAAGTCATTGGATGTGCTGTTAATACTTTATGGAAAAGGTCTCCACATGGATTTGCTGCTGTTAATACTTTATGGAATTCTAAAATTGACAAACCCCTGAAGGGAATTCCCTCATCTGGATCAAGTAAGGAGGTTTCCCACAATAACCTTATCATTCCTCTAATTCCACCAATCAATATCAACAGTGATATTGCCTGGTTAAACTTTTCTGCTTTCAGTTTCTTCATACGTTCCTGTTGTTCATGAATCATTCGACCAACTAAGAACGAAGGTCAAGATTTGTGGAGGTTTGTGTTTGATTTCATCTGACGGAATCTGAGACTCGACTGACGGAGCTTGGAAAGTGCGGTGACGCTCCTAAAGAACACCATCGATGACTGCAATGATTGATCACCTCTCTCTCTTGTTGTCGTATACGATTCAAGCTTGTTGTGTAGAGGTTGTATTATCTAACGATTCTATCTAGGAACTTTAACTAAAAGTTTTCGGTATTGTTTACTTTAACGAAAAATCACATTTTTATTCTAAAAAGTCAATTGTGGTACTATTCACTTACAACATTTTTTTGTCATTTTCGTTAAAACTCAAAGTTTTCAAACATTTTTCATTAGTTTTCCTTTTTATTTAACCTCTTTGGAAAAAAAAATTAACAAAGAAATTAACGGAAATTTTGATTTGGGGTTTAATTCCTAACGAACTTCACCACATGGGTTTAAATCGAAATTTTTTTAGCACAGGGCTATCTTCTGAATACCCTATCACCACGAGGACTATTTATCTAATTAGGCCATATTTTTTTCAATACATATATTATTTATATTAACATGTTGAATAGATACGGCTTACTTCATAATGTTTTTTTAACAAATCGATTGTCTATTTTTAGGTCTTTCATTAAAGATGATATCTATTAAAACTCAATAAAATCCAAAACTGATATTTACTAAAAATTACTGAAATCCAAAACCAAATAATGGGAGAATTAAATGATAGTCATTTTAGTGTGTCTTTGAAAAACTGTTTTGTCCATTTTCTTAACTACAAAACATTGTCTTGATTGAATTTGTCTAATTTTTGTAAATATACTCTATAACTGATAAACTAAAATACAAAACGATTCATATCTTTGAAAAAAAATTACGAAATGTGTCATATCTCTTGACCCTAATCCATTTTTTGAACCCCTGGAGAAGTTTTTTTTGGGTTGTATGGAGCACTAATTAGAACATCTTCAATTAATAAATGCAAATTTAAAATGTAAAAATAAAAAAAAAATAAAAAAACCAAATTTACCCTTTTACATTTCCAGAAAAATGTAAAAATTGAATTATACTTCAATAAAATATAAGTAAGTTTAGAATCTCATTTACTTTCGTCATTTACTCACATTTACTTCTTCAAAAAACATAAAATAAGATGTAAATGTAATTTACAGTACTATGAAATAAATTGTAAAATTGCTTGTACAAAATAAACCTTCTAGAAGATGAGACCATTCAAATAGTGATTGATTCACTCCACGGACCATTTATTGAACAAGTATCCATCGCTTTAATTCGAACCAACAGCAAACAAACGTTTGGCTCCTAAATTCCAAAATTGATGGTCACAGTTCACTATCCCCAGAGATTTTTCAATGTGACTGAAATATGAGGTGATACATGATGTGTCATTATACAAATGATGAGAGACATGTGTTAAAAAGTTAAATAACTTAAAATATTAAATTTCTCACTACTTAAATAAAAGAAAAAATTAGTATCCGGTCCCTAGTTCTTCCTGTTTATTAACTAAGACCTTATTAGTCATCAAATTTTGATTCAAGTCCCTAGCATTAATGTGATAATGAATTTACATGTTTATTATATAATTTTAAATATAAAAATTAGTAATTAATTTAGGGTTTAATACTCACACCTCTATTAAACTTCTAATTAATTTTCAATTCAAACATTTCTAAAATAATAAAAAATTAAATTAAATTAAGTTTGTACCTATTAGTTTTTTTTTATATATATAAAAAGATTCTCAATTTTTAATCTTAAATGTACCCATTCATATCATTTTTCAATTTTTTAAATCTTAAATGTACCCATTCTCAAATATATCAATTTGTTATATGTAAAATGTACCCTTTTTTAATATAAAAAATCCATTCAAATTTTTTAATCCATGTTTAAACTTATATGGGTACATTCTTTTTCGTTGATTTGAGAATGTATCCATATTTTGGTACAATAACTTTTTTTTGTTAATTTTGGTTAATGTACCCATACATATATGTATACACACACACACACACACACACACAATATAATAGAGAGTATAATTTATATTTTATTATTTTTAATCCCATAAATTATGGGTTTTATTTAAAATCTCATTAATATAAACAATTACAAATTTCAATTTTTAATTTTTAATTTAAAAAATATAGTAACTTACATTATTACATTAATGTCAGGGACCTCAATCAAAAACTAAAAACTAACAAGGTTTCAATCAAAGAACATTGATAGCTAGGGACCGCATCCAAAGTGTCCCAAAATAAAAACATGAAATCCATCCATGTTTCGGTCAGAATGAAAAATTTCTACACTGTCACGGGCTAAGAGATCAACTGAGAATCTTGAATTCCTTCTCAAAGGAGGTAAATAAATCTTCTTCCTAAGTTGAAAGTCTAAACAAAGGAGATAAGATCCTCGCCGGATCCTCTTTGACCAAAAAAGTTGCTGAGAAGCGCCTTTGATGATCCCTTGACCGTTTAGGTGGCAACCAATTTGTGCATAAGTTGTTTGACAAAATGTTTAACTGAGACTCAGCAACACCTATGTGTACGTTGCTGTTGACATCTATATATAGACTTTTTCAGCGTACATCAACATCTGTCAACATACTCGCTTGAATGTTGTTGGCATCTGTCGACAACTGTGCAACATGACCCTGTAGGTGACAATAGCTCACCGATCATTTTACGAAATGCTACACTAAAAAGTTACATGTTTTTCCCCAACAAAGTGTAAACTCAATATAAACATAATATGTTAACTTTCATGGGAGTCATACGTGACACCTTTTACTTACAGTGAACATAAAATACTATCAAGTAGATTGAATAACTAGATAAAATTAACTATTTTTGTATTTAATGCGTAAGAAAATACTAATTTATTATTTATTTCTCCAAGGACCAACGACAATTGGCACCAATGATGCCGGAGCACGGCAGCTATAAGAATCTCAAATTATTTAATAAAATTGACCCTTGGGGAGGAGAATCCATAGTTGAACTTATCTATATATGATCATGGCCCGGTGAGTGTTAATACCTAATTAACTTTTTAATCATAAGTTGCTTTCAAAGCAACCCAATTAATCAAATTGATTATCTGCACCTATATGAATGGGACCATATTCCCTGCACGTATACATTTACGTACAGAAGGTAGGGAGAGGAGGTGGCAGCGGCACCACCACTCCCACTATATTTTATGCCGCCGACTCAAGCTAATTTGAATCATCGTCTCCGTCTCTTGCACTCTGACTCTGAGGAATTATTTTATTATTATTTAACGTGCTTTTTTTTAATAATTTAATTGTATGAGCTTCTAAAAATATAACTTCAATTAAAATTTTCATAGAATCAATTTTCAACTTTATGTTTCTCTTTTGTTGAGAAACTCTCAAATTCATGTGCGTGACAATCTTGAGTCTTAAAAATCTGAAAACCTATTAACATTTTTAACATCGATTACGTACGATCAATGCAATCAATTACAATATTTACATTTTTAATATCACTATTGCAAACAAACAAACAAAAAAAAAAACCAAAAAGATATTTAGCAATCGTCCCGGCCCGTTGCCGGCCTCCTATCTCCCATTTTGTGAGCCAGTTGCCGGCCCCATCTTTGTATTACTTGTTTCATGTATTATCTGATATCCTGAGGACACTATTCCCTCAACTATCAGAGCATACTCAACGTAGAGATGCAAAAGTTGCATGTGCATTTCATTCAATGTTTCTAAAGGATGTAAATGCGAGCTCTACTCCAATGAAATAAACGTAAATTTGCGATCATATTACATTTTCTTTTATAATTGACGGGAAAAGATGTAAAGAAACTATAAGTTTACAATTTTATTTTGATTACGTTGGAAAGTTTTACGACCAACAAAAAAAATGTAAAATACAAATTTCAAAGTATTTGCATGCCGTATTAAAGATGCTCTTAGACCATATTTGACTAATAAAAATAGTAATGATTATTACCTCCAATATCTAATTAAAACAGGAAAACTACCTCTCAATCTCGTTGGACAACAGACATCTTTGTCATGACTCCATAGATAGATAAGAAGAAAGCTACTCTTCTAGAAGAAGGAAAAAAATAATTTAAGCATTTGATAAGTATTGATGTAACTAAAAAAATAAGGAAATATTAGTAAGAAGACCTGATAAGCTCATTACGTTGTGACAATGAAGTGCCACATCTCCAATCCAAATTCTAGAGACCTCATTAGCGTATAGGAGCGGATTACCTGATCTGGTATTTGGTCCATTTGAAATTTGAATTATAGTCAATTAATTATAGATAATCATGTGAGTATTATAGGATTAAGCGCCTCAATTGATCTGCAAAAACATTCATTCCCCTTCATTACCAAGTTATATAATATGCAAGTCAATGTCATTAATTTTCAATCCAAAGTTGTTTACCGACGTTGTCTCTATCTTTTTGTTCAGAATATATTAAGTTATGCACGCAACTATCTTTTTGCAGTATGCAAGCGATGAATTGTTCTTGTAAATAAAGCATTTCCCTTCAACCTGCAATAGTCCGGAATCAAACGCTCTGTCGATTTGTATAGAATATTGCTTGTACTGTGAATTTGCATCTTAATATCAAAATATAAGTTAGGTTGTTGTATATAGGCGTAGAAAATACAGATGCATATGCACACCCAGCAATACAGATCATCTTCCACATTAACTTCAATGAGTCAAAAGCTATTACTGGCTGTACGTGGCAACCGAATAGACAAACCAACAACTCCACAACTTGACGTTAAACTAATTTTGCGTCGGGTTTGGGTTTTGCATGGCTTCTTGTCAATGTTTCTCCTCCAGGACACAAGAACAAGAAATCAATATCTATAGAGGGTTAAGATCACGGGACACATATTGGCAAACGTTTTTATAGCTCTTATTCGATAACTTTTTTCAAATATGCGAATTGTCTTCAATTCAGTATTCATATATCATTCTTGAAAAAAAATTAGATAACTACAAAATCATTAAGACATCCACTTGTAGTGAAGAAAATGAACAAATACAGTTCTATAAAGTAATACTAAATTTAATCCAACGATTGTATGACTTTGTATTTGGGTCTTTTTGGTAGGCTTAGTCTTTGAAAGAAGACCTAAAAATAGATGGTTGGATTGTGAAAATACGATGTGGATCTAAGGAATACCTATTTTTTTAACACTTTCTGACGCATTTTATAGGTCTCACTTCACAGTGTATTTCAACGGTTCAACCTATATATGTAACTAAGATGCTACAAGCTGGCCTCTTAGTCCCGCGGCTCTCAAGGGAGTGTGACTAGTAAGCTCGGGTGGGACTACCAAAATACAGTGGTTGTGTGCTACTTCTTCGTGAGACTCACATGGTCCAACTGCTCTTACACAAGTTTATCTAGTTTGCAGTCGGTATGTCCGTACACAAGTTTTTCTCGGTTTGCAAACACAAACCACCAACTAAACTAGTGTGGCATTTGGAGTTGATCTGCATGTTGATGACATGCAAATGTTTCCAATAAACTAGGCTGGGCTTCAGCAACACTCATATTTTTGTTTAAGTGTTTATTCAGAATCAATAGACAAGACATTAAATCCAAGTTTCTTTTCTTACAGTAATATGCATTAAATACTAATCAACAAAATCAACTAATTAGAAAACAGAATACAAAATTCAAGAATTTATAACTATTCAGATAAGGTTTTCATAAAAAAATCAACATAATTAATCAGTTGATTATTCATTCCGACACATCAACGCCGGAGAACCAAAAAAAATTGAATTAACAACAATGCTTTTGTTATTACCCGTGATTTATCCGCAATACTGTCCTCTTCTTTCCAGTCAAAGGAGGCAGCGCTTGTGGCTTCTCAGTTATGAACTTACGATGGCAAATCCACTAGTAAAATTCTTGGCAGAATTCCCTAAAACGTCACACAAAGGTGCACCTTAGTAACTTTACATATGACTCATTTGACTACTTCTGGCATATGATATGATTTTTAACGTCTATGCAAATAGGGTCAAAATCACTTGAAATACTTGCAAGAATACAAGGATGTTGTAGTATAGATGCTCATGCAAAGTCGTTCTCCTCAAGGACTATTTGGATAATATATGTAGAAACAATTCCTAATCAAATACTTAGAATTAAAAATAGAGAAAATAGATTCTGAAATTGGGTAATATTAAAAACGAATTCTAATTAAAAACTAATATGCCAAAAGAAAAGAGTTTTAAATGCCAATTTATAAAAGCACTAGGGTTCCACCATCACCTAGCAATCTTATGTATTTTTTACCAATTACTTATGATCTACACATGTCACTTTGAAGGTTAGGTTTTCCTAATTTATATTCTACTTGGAACCTCCAACATAGAATGTATATCTAACATGCAACTCATCCGGACGTTCGGATCAAATCTGAACATGAAAGACTCATTATGTTTTATGAAAACCCTTTGAAAAACCATGCAACCCTTAAGACATGTTCATCCTAAGTGAAATTACAATTATTAATCACAAGAAGCCAGCATCAATTTCAGGGAACCTTCCGACCAAAATTGCATCAAATTACTTTTCTAAATATCCTAATGGTGATCAGGCATTAAGACAATTAGATAATTTTAATCACGGTGATCAATAATTCAAAGTATGCATGCAATCAATCATAAACAATTAAATAAAATTCACATATTCATGCTAAGGCTCAAGGCTTTGCCCTAACAAAGCGGAAATTAGTTACGCATATTCATAATTGAAATCATAGAAAATTATTAGAATGAATAAGAATGAAAACACCTTGAATTAGAAAATCTGAAAGCCTTTGAAAACCCTAACAAGTTCTCTGTCTCCAAAGTTGCATAAAAGAAAGCGTAGAAAAGACTAAGAACGGCCAAGCAATATATTTGCTAAGCCATCGCACAAACCCTAAAACATAGGTCTCTTATTCCAACTAGGAAACTAAATAATAATAAAATGGTTTAGAAAATAAAATCCTAATTATGCTAGGAGAATCTGCCAGGTAACTGTACAGCCACGTTTTAGCCTCAGATATCCTCTAAATCTGGCCCATGATAGCTTGTTTTGAAGATCGGGACGTTCTGAACACATCTCCAGAAGGCCACGAACCCATCCGAGGTCATCTTGGACTCCAAAAACGCAATTTAAGCCCAAAATGTCACTATTCCAGCACTGCACATCGCTGCTTTGTTTTATTTCCAGAAAATCATCGCTTGGTAGAAAAATCTGATATTTTGACATGATCAAGCTGATTGACCCACAAACATCCTCCAACTGGATTTACTCCAAAATTCCTCCATTTGACCACATTTTGCTCCAGATGAAGTCGAAAGTCCTATATTAGAAATACAATTCAAAGTATCAAAATTCTTCCAAAATAATAATCAAAATTTACTAAGAATATGGTTAAATATATAATATAAAATCTACTCATCAGCATACTAAAAAGCAAACAAAGTAATAGAAGACTCGGACATAGTCACAGTTCGCTACGATAATATGCTTTCCTTTTTACGCCCAAGTTCGAATCTCCCTCTCTGTAGTATATATTAGATTAGAATACCGAAAAAATACAAAAATAATAAGTAAAAATGCGTGTTCCTTTCTTAAACCAGAATACTCCTTTGCTAGTTCACCTAGTATTTAAAAATAAATAAATAATAAATAGATGATCTAGTTCTGTGCACATCTATTTTTAGCAAAATGTACTTGTTGTGCCAGACACAACGTCTCCAGCTCTATAATAGAAAAGTTAAAAGGGTTCCTCATGTTTCTATTAGAATCGGGCACGTACGATACGTTCGGGATATAGAAAAAACACTCCTGGTTTTTGTTAACTAAAATGACATTAATTATTGTAGTTTTATGGACTTTCAAATGAATGACAAAAAGACTGCAATAGGATATGGCTTCTGGCAGTGAAATTAAAGAACAGACCCCAACAAATTGTTGTTGTTTCTATATTAATATATATACTTCCTTTCCTGTTTCTTATATTTGAGCTACTAGTAACTTCGACCTCATTTTCTTTTCATCTTTCTAATTCAACCACCTCTATTTAGTAGAATAAGGATTTGTTGTTATATAGACAAGAGGAACAGTCTTGTTTTTTGGATCAAAGACGTCAATGTCATGACAAAAAAAAAGACTCAAAATAAAGGTCACGGCTATTCTTTTTGAGCTTCTAGATTCGAACAGGCAGTAGCCCTAGATATCTTTATTGGTGAAAGGCCAACAGAAGTTGAAAGGAAGGCGAAGGCGATGATATTCATTAATCTAACTCAAAAAATAATATCATATCAACATGGAAGACAATTTCAAAAGTTCTAGATTTGTAGAAAATACGATGAAAAATAAGCAAGTAGCAGATAAAGCTTGCAAAGGCAGGACCCAGGTCATCGTAGTGTCAGATGTCGAGGATTTTCAGAGTTGCAGAAGTTGACCGTCTAAAATCTCGACGACTTTAGTAGGGTAAGAAATTTTCGGTAGGGCAACATTAGTGAAGATGTTGATATGCATCTAACACAGAAGATTAATAAATAATATATATAATATCATCAACAAAAGACGAGATAAAAGACGCTTCTGAACTTGGCCTAAATCAGTAGCCCTCACAGTCACAGCAAAAGCAACGGGAAAAACTATACCAAAAACAGAAATCTTGCAAAGGGTTTCCGTAGCCACCTCTACAAAAATTTCTCAATGGTTCTAGTTAGTGTGGTTTTAGGCACAGCACCAATTATCGTATGCTTCTTCTCACCGTTGATGAAAACCATGATGGTTGGGACGCTCCGAATTCCATATTTGGTTGTAACTGAAGGACTATCGTTTGTGCTCAACTTAAAGCACTTACTATACTCCTTTGCCAGTTCACCTATTAAGTATTAATGGATGGATCATGCGGCAGGGCCCCTCACCATGGAGAAAATTTAACATTGACAATAAGTCAAACAACAACAACGAAATCTTATCCTTCTCAGTGGGCCAACAACAAATATTCCAAAACTTTCGGTCAAGAATCATGTATGTATATAGATTTGACAAATAGGGCCCCAGACATCATATAATTCCAAAACTTTCAGTGGGGGAGTCATCATATAATTGAATACGAGAGATTAAATAACTTCCAACTCATATAGGTCTGATAATCACGAGATATTATAACTCGTTTGGATGTGCTTTTAAAATAATTAAAAGCGTTTTTAGTAAAAAAAAATTTGAACTAATTCTTAGTAAAAATACAAGTAAATCCTGAAGAAAAAAAAAACTTAAATGCTTCATGAAAAAAGCACATAACTGATACTTCTTTCAAAAAAACGTTTCAAATGCTTTCAAAACCTAAAAACACTTTTTACCTTTTTAAAAATACATCCAAACCTTTAGACTCTACCTGCCTCTTTCATGTCCTTCCCTTCAAACCGGACAAGTATGACTTTTCACCACCGCAAGGGCCAGATGACATGCTAATTATTGCATTAGGGATAGTGGTGGAAATAATTTTGTCAGTGTTTGAAATTGATTGTAGGCTATCGATTTTAAAAGAGGTAATATGTTTGACAAAAGAAGCTTCCAATTTGTTAGGACAGAGACAAAAAAAAAAAAAAAAAAACGGCAAGACCAGCGTAAAGCATCTGCTACACAAAATATATGTTTACCAAGTCTAAATCAATTTATGCGTAAAATTGCACATTAAATCTTTTGATGTGCTAAAAAAATTTTAAGGTAAAAATTCACTCATATTCAATCAATTTTTTTCTTCCAGCATGTAAATGGGACAAATTTATGTTTTCAATTAGGAAATTACCGTAACATATACCAGCTTTTTAAAATATCTTTTAAGATAAATATCGCACAAGTACTAAGCCAGTTTCTCTACGAAACTAGTAAGTCATAACTTAAGGGTTACACTAATACCATATACTTCAAACTAAATCATTAAGCCTATCTCCAACTGAAGGGTCTAGAGGGTCGAAAACAGCCTGAAAACCGTATCCAACCGAGGGCTAGACCAAATGGCTCGTGGGCCCCACGGGACAAAAAAGGGTCAAAGGGTCAACCGGTTGGCCCAACCCAACCAACCAGCCAGCCCCGGGCTGGGCCACAAATTCAAAACCAACGGCTAACTGACGTCAGTTACCGTTGGATTTGAATTTTTTAATTTAGGCCAAAAAAAATTAAAATTTTTTTTTTAAAATTCTCATTTTTTCCTATAATACTTAAACCATTTCTACACCAGTTGTCACATAATTTTCACAATTCCATACTATCTCACTTCATTCTATTTCAATTCTTCACATTATATGTTCTTACCTCTTCCAATAATCTTTCCTTCAATTTTTTCAATAATTTTCAAATGGCCTCATCTGCAATGAAAGGTAGAGCTTGGACCCGAAAAGAAGATGAAACTCTTTGCAGGGCTTATAGATGGGTCTCGAAAGATTGTGTGAAGGGGAGTTCTCAAACAAGTGAAGGTGTTTAGACTCGTGTGTCCAAAAATTCCTATGAGTTCTACGAATGCACCACTCCACGGAATACCCGAAACCACGAGAGTTGTTCTTCAAGATGGAAGAAACATCTTCATCCAAGTTTGAATAAATGGCATCAAGCACTGTTAGCAGTTTATTTTAAATATCTAATTATATTACATTTAATTTCATAAATTAATTTCCTTTAATTTTTGTAAATATATTTTGTACGTACGCCAAGCGGAGGAATTGTATATGGAAGGCAACTCGAAACCCTTTCAGCATCACGGTTGTTGGGAAATTTGTAAAAGATGGGTGTTATTTGAAGATCCACTTCAACATAGAGTAGGTCATCTGCCGGTGTTCGGAACTGCATCCTTAGTTGTAGATGGGGATCAAGATGGATCTCTTACCATTCAAGAAATAAGGGTAGAAAATCCATCTTCGGGTGAAGGTTCCATACCTAAGGCTATGGGACGAAACAAGACTCGAAGGTTGAAGGAAAAGGGCAAGGCAAAGGATGATTATGCCGCTCAATAGGAAGTGGCGGCCTCATTGCGATTAATGGCGGAGCAAAATACCTTTGATGCAGAAGAAAGGAACCGTAGGCACGAAGAACTGGCAAAACAAATTTAAGAAGAGATGGATGATAGGAACATGCAAAGGAACACTTCATATTACACTCCAATGAGTAAGACCTATTTTGATAGGAAAAAACGGAAATTATGGCCCGACAGCAGTTGTTTACATCCGACTATAATCCTACAATGGCGGATGATGAAGATGATGATGATTATAGACTTTAAATTTAAGTTGTTGTAGTTTTTAAATTTAAGTTGTATTTTTTAAATTTTAGTTATAGTTTTCAAATTTAAGTTGTTGTAGTCTTTAAATTTAAATAATGTTTGGCCCTTGATTGGAGATGGTTTTTGTCACAGGGCTATGTTGGCATGTGGCCCTCTGGCCCCTCAGTTGGAGATGGTAAGAAATATGGTATGACACTGTTTATTAAAATATTAATTTCTTGGAGGGCTATAGGGCTAAAATAAGCCCTCATTTGGTTGGAGATGGCCTAAGGTTCCCAAAGTTCTAATGGTTTGCGTGTTCCTAATTCAACGCTTGCACGAAGAACCATCCCTATTACAAACTCTCTTGGAAAGTGAATGGGATTAATCTCTTTTAGATCCTACATGATCTAAAATGCAATCTTGGTCTTAACATGGTCATCTTAGTGATGAAGAATACTTGTGTTTGTACCATGCTTTACCAATCCCGAAACTACCGAGCACCGTCAATTTCATATCTTCAGGGATCTATTGAAGCGTTCATGCTAAGGTATTCCTGCCAAAGCACATGAGTTCCTCTCCTATCAAGAGACCGATCACAGCACGATACATGTCAATGTCGGCATAAATCTCCTAAATTCCCACATCAACCGCAAACGAAAGCGAGCGACTCTTCTCAACTATAAAACGAGACAATTCTCCTATAGTTAGTCCCTAATGTCATTATTGTACTGAAACTTGTCATTAGAACCCAATAATGATGATTATGCTTGAACCTATGTATTATGTAAACTCTTTACTATTAATGAAAACTCCTCTACCCTGTGAACGTAGCCCAACTTAGGATGAACCACCTATATCTTGTGTTGCTTTCCTATTTTTATCTCTTTACATATTATCCTTACTATGTGACCGGAACAACCAGTGCGAAGATAACAAACTTGACACTTTACGTATTATGAATTCTATCCGATTTTGTACATCAACAACTTGCATTCGCATCTTCAGGAAAAAAAAGAAAAGAAAAAAAAGACTATTTAATGAAAAAAGAATACTTCCATGAAGCGAAGTAGGACACAAAAGTCCCATGAGGCTTTCTGCCAACAAACCCATACTTTTATCATGGACAATGAGATCACTGCCCTTTCTAGAAAAGCGCCCACTCCAGCCTGCCCACAATTCCAACCTTCCCAACTCTCAGTTTCCACAAACCCACGGAAGGTTCGTCGGCTTGACTTGTAGCAAGCCCAACCCCAAATGTTGGACTTGAATTGGTCTTTGAGGCATCAACATTTCCAAGTTATCCCTGCCCCAGCCAATTAGGAAGCCGCACGACAAAGTTATCACCATTTCGATTCCAACTTAGGACGGAGACAAAACTCTCACGGATGGAAAAATACGTATTTTCTGATTTAGGGAACGCATGGGGGTCGATTGAACTGTTCTTATAGACAATGACACACGATTGCCAATAGCCGATGCAGCAATGATACGGACAATCAAGCAAAAAGACAGAACCTAAAGCTAACATCAATCCCTAACAAGCCCTCTCATTTGAACTCTCAGTTTTCTGTTTCTATTGTGATAATTACTTCCCCAACACCAAACTGAATAACTCGAGAAAAACAAAATACTAGAAACCAAATAACGACTGAAAGGTTCAATAATATTTACTAAGAGAGAATAAAAATAGAAAGAGGAAAAATGCATACCGTCCAGAGTGGTTTTTTGCCAACTCTCTAATACATCGTAATGTAACGTTAATTTCAATGTTAATATTATAAAACATTTAGTAAAAAACATAAGGCGGCAGAAAACTCATAAAGAGTCACATTTTTTAAAAGAGTCCTATAAAAACATTTCTCATAAATTTAAGGGTAAATTACATAGAAGCCCCTCAGGTTTGAGGTCTATTGCAATATTATACAATATCTTTAAAACTTTTCACTTTCATACCTCAAGTACTATTTTATTTCAATTTCATACAACCGTTACATTTTCCATTCATGGATCTGTTAAATGCTGACGTGGCTGCCACATATATGCCATGCGGCTGCCAAATGTCTGCCACGTGGCAAATAAAATAATTTTTTTAATTTTTTTTAAAAAAACCTGAAATTGGAAGAAGAAGAAGAAAAAAAAAAAAAAAGGGACCGAACCCCTGCAACCCAGAAGAAGAAAGAGGAAGAAGAAGAAGAGAAGAAGAAAGAGGAGGAGGAGGAAGAAGAAAAAAAAGAAAAGAAAAGAAAGGACTGAACCCCCTACAACCCAGAAGAAGAAGGAGGAAGAAGAAGGAGGAAGAAAAAGAAGAAGAGAAGAAGAAAGAGGAGGAGGAAGAAGAAGAAGAAGAAAAAAAAAAAAAAGATATGTGGCAAACAGGTTTTTTTTTTAAAAATTTAAAAATTATTTTATTTGCCACGTGGCAAACATTTGGCAGCCACATGGCATATATGTGGCAACCACGTCAGCATTTAACAGATTCATGGATGGAAAATGTAACGGTTGTATGAAATTGAAATAAAATAGTACTTGAGGTATGAAAGTGAAATGTTTTAAAGATGTTGTATAAGATTGCAATAGACCTCAAACCTGAGGGGCTACTATGTAATTTACCCTATATTTAAATATTGTAGCTAAATTCTAAATTTATTTTCATTTTACCAATAAAGAAAACCAAGATAAAATAATAATAATAATAATAATAATAATAAAAGGTTCATGCTAGAGTGACGGGGCCCAGAAGCAGCAAAATACACCATGGCGTCGCCTTCAAGGGCTTTAACATTGAAATGCTCTCCTTGTATCGCCTTCTCCACCAAAACCCTTATGGACTCCAAACCCACAACTCTCCGCAGACCCTTTTCATGTTCAATTTCTGGGTCGCCCCCACGAGAAGCTCGTACAAGCGGCGTTCATGAAGGCGCTATCACATTGCAGGAATGGCAGGGTTGGGGCACCGCGTCTCCAGTTCCCGCCATGGTTACCAAAATTGTTGAGGATTTGAAGGCTTTGGAGAAAGATATTGATACCCAGATGAGCTTTGGTGGTAGTCGTGGAAAACTTCAGGTATATCATATGACATTTGATCAAATTATTATCCCTTTTGTCTTCTGTATGAATATTTGGAGTAAATTTTGTTTCAATGTTATGTATTTACATTTTGTGTAATCTATTTACCATGGAGGTTTATCAGCATCTATAAGAAACACTGGAATAGTATGAGCTTAGGTTATTGGGTGATTAGGGTGTTTGATGTAACAAATATTTACTTGGGTAGACTTATATTCTATGAAATGTGTAGCTCAGATGAAGTTTTTCTGTGTTCTTTTCGGATTGTACTATCGGAGTGGTTGATAAATTGGCTCTAAGGTAGGTTGTTGATAACTTGATATCTTACTTTTCAGGGAGATTTCAAAGTGCAAGAGGATAGAAAACACCGAAAAACATATCAGGCTTTAGGTGATTCTGAAAAAAAGCTCCAATTCTTTTCAGCTCGACAAATAGCATGTCGTTTGCTCGGAAGTAGGGGCTACCTTTGTCAAAAGGTATTTGGTTATTTTGTTAAAACAAATTTGCACTTTCATCAGGTTTACCTTCTTCCTCTTGGTGAGGTAATATTGAAGCATGTGCATCCTAGAAGAGACCAATATGCCCTTTTACTGCTTAATATCTTCATATCATGTTCATTGTCGCTTATTGGACTTATTATCACTATGCACTAATGCAGTGCTGGCTTCCTTCCGAAGAAGATTGTATGTGCTCTAGAGTCACACAATGCACTCTATGGAATAGAATGCGGTTCTGGTTATACATGCATCCCAAGGTTTTCTACTGCTCATTTATGAATCAATTTGATACTTATTTACAGATTTCAAAACATTTTTAAATTTGCAATCATCAATGTTGCAGGATTTCTTGCGACAGAACAACACTGGAAAGTTGTTATGGCAGGTATTTGGCACTGAGGCTGCAACTTTGTGCCTCTTTGGCATTTCCGAACATGAAGAAATAATGTGGAATGCATTGAAGCTTGCAGGTTTATTTGATTTTCTTCCCTCTTCAAAGAAGTTCAAAACTGATGCTGCCTATAAATGTCAAGTTGACCATCCTAATGTGATTAATGCATTGTTACTTTAAATCATTAAACTTTTCTTTATGATACTCTTTCCCTATTGTTACGAAAACCTACTTTGGTTCCCGAGTGTGTGTTAACTGTGATAAAAGGGGTGCTTTATTTTCTTATTATTTGTAGCCTTTGGCTTTTGCAGTAGATTCTGTAACTGCGTGTTGAAACAAACTACTGGTATTAGTACTCAGCTATCTTGATAAATTTAAGTTGCCAGTAATATTTTGAGCAGTTCTATTTGGCAGTTTTGTATATGTTCCCTAGTTTATTTTATGGATATTAAACCTTTCGAATCATTAACATCATTTTCGGATTTACGTTAAATACAGGAAAAAGCAATACTTGGTGCCTGTATCCCAACAAAAATGGAGTGTTAAAATCAGTTGAGGATGTCTTTGGCCAAGAACCGTCACCATATCTGGCAGGAACAGATACTAAGGTATTATTGTTTGAGAGCAATGTTGGGAGGGCTTCTGCATGATATTTTTTTTTTTTTTTGGCCTAGTAGTTCTCTTCTTAGTGGTCTTTTTATTAGGCATTTTCTATTTATTAAATTCATGTTTTTCCTACATTATTCATCTGACAGCATGTCCTGCTGAAGCTATCAAGTGCTCTAGGAAGCACTAAAAGGGTTTCTCTAACCCCAAATATGCTTTTATCTACTTCAGATAAACACTAAATAGTGCATTTTGATTATCTGAAAGTGCACTTTTCATTTCCGAAACACTCCCAAACACACCTGTGGTTCAATTATAAATGTTGGTTGTCTCCTAGATACTGTGTTGATAGATCGCCACACTACCAAGAATAATGTTTAGGCATCAGGTTTCTTTGTAAGAAATATGTTATAATCTCTTCAAGTTTACCATGGTGGTCAATTTCAGTTTGACTATGCGAAGACAGATGAAGATAGGACTCTGAATTTCATTTTGATTGACGGAACATGGAACAATTCAGTTGCAATATTCAGTCGGCTGAAGGTAAACCTGTCAGGCATATCTTTGTTTCTATGTATTTTCTTACTTACATGTTTTGATTGTTGTCTACAAAATGCTTAATGTAGATTTCTTGTATTATTTCATATGGCATATATTTGACCATCAAACTTGGACCTCTACCAATAAATCATGGGGTTATTTTTCAAATGACTAGTTAAATTAAGTGAAAATCCTTTTTTTGCATGTGGTCCAGTATCCTAGTGGATAGAATGTTGGATTTCTACCCATGGGTCATGGTTCGAAACTCCCCCTTCTCCTAAATTATTGTAATAGTTTTGAAATCTCCCCCAGCCCCCCTCCCCCCCTCTTCCCCTAATATTAGTACAAAAAAATTAAATAAAAAGTGAAAAATCTTTTTGGCCCCTTTTTATGAGGTATTAATATTATAGCCATTTTCATTGTAAAAAGATCTAAATGCCCCTGTTGTACATACTGCATGGTTTTTCTGTCAAGCCTTGGGGGCACTTTTGAGGAGATGAGTATGTAAAGTTCAGTTTTAGAGTTGAACTTGATAGGCATTATGGAGGAGATGAGTTCGACTCCACAGCTGACCTTTGCGAGTTTGAGTCCATGCTCAGATCTAAAAGTTTATGCTAAGACATGGTGTGGGCAACCAGAGAGTGATGGTTAGTTCTTTTGTTGAGTTTCATTGTTTTTTTCTGGATTTATTGGGTTGGCAACCTTTTTGCTCACCACTATTCCTCCACTAACTGCTGTATGGAGCTACTGCAGGAGATGTCTTTTTAGGTTCAAGAAGGTCGGTTTTAGCATTGAACTGAGTTGGACATCGATCGAACCTGAAGGGCAATTTGGTCAAAAAATGGTCAAATAACTATAAAAGTAGAACCTCACCTCCGACACCAAAACAGTTTTCCCCACATTAAACTTGGTATTAGAGTACAGTTACAAATAAATCATTCTCTAAAAGTCCCTCTGCTTTCGATTTAACAATAGGGTCAACAGTTTGGACCTTTGATGCCCATAACTATCCGTTCAATTTTGCTTTACTTCAGTACTGGTATAAAGCTATCAGATCGATTTAGGGATGACCTTTAACAATTTTAACGAAAGGACCTCCACTCTTTGTGAGTTTTTCACATAAGTATTTCTAGTGCAGGATCAAGCAGCGTCAGTTTGGGGCGATGGAGACTTTCCTTGTATTTCCCTGGCCACTGGTACTTCTGCAATGCACAAACTTCGGTAAGAACTAATAAATGATTTTTACTGTTTTCTATTCAGGAGCTTTTGTTTTTTCTTTGGTTTTATTTTTTTATTGTTGAGCACTTTCTTTTGCTCTTTTACATTCCCACTTTCCAAATCACTAGTCATTTTTTTTTTTAAACTGGTTTTGTAACTGATTGTTTTGTGTTGAGGGCAGGCCCCAACCATCATGGGATCGGACCTGTACAGCAGGAGCAGCTATCGGCCTCATCTCTGAGCTGCAACTTCTTCCAGAGTTCAGCTCCGTTGGATTAGATAAACAGGCTGAAGCTGTAGAGGATACTTTAGTTGTATTATTAGAAGCACTGACAAATAGACGGCTTCGGATGGGCAGGTCCATCAGTCGCAAAGTACGACACACAATATGTTAACAACCAACCAAGAAAAGTTGATGCTTGACCTGTCACCAGGAAGATTTTAAAATTCTGAGGTAATTTTACTGAATTCTTCGATACTTATTTCTGAAATGCAATGGATCGTATCCTGCTAGTTTATATCGTCTGTTGAATGTCCTTACTTGTCCTTGATTGTCTAATTAACTGGATATGGATCTGCATGTCGCACACATCACATGGATGCCAACGCTCCATACAATTTCAGTTGATTACTGTTACAACGTACTGTTTCTGCTTCTTGTTGACTTTCTGTTGCTTTTCCCCCTTCTGTTGAATGCATAATTGTTCTCAATTGGTTGTTTTCATAGTAACCATCTTGCAGAAATGTTTACATATGTTTTTTTTTCTTTTCAAGGTTTTCATTTATCGGTTCACATCGTATCAGAAACGAATTTTGGAAATCAGCAATAGATTGAGTAATATGTGCACGAGGGCTCCAACTTCGACTGCTAAGCTGCATCAGTTTCCTACTTCTGAAACGATCATCCCTTCTAGTTTCTTACCATCAGTGAAGGAGGACGGAGGATTATCTATTTTAGGGCACCTGACACGGTCACTGTCACACGGAATTTATTTACTGTTGAACTGATCAAATTCAAATGATTTTGTGGATTATTTTCAGAGTACGTGGATGAAACCTAAACGAAAAGCAGTAAAACCAAGTTCCACTTTTTTCTTGTCCTCCATTATTTTGGATACCCTAGGGGTTAAATGGTTTGGTTGATTCAAGTCCAGCTTTGAAGCTGGAATGACAATGTATTGCTCGAACGGAGCAAGCCATATCGTTGTGTCAAAACATAAACCCTACCGAAAGAGAAACGATTAGCTCAGGTCGAACAATTTGGTGATCAGTTTGGCTTAGATGTTATAATTTAAGCCTCCGGCGACCGAAAAAGCTCAAAGAAAGCTCGTACGGCCGTGTTCAAGCTTGGCTCAAATGATTCTTTCAAACTCGAGCTCAAACTCGCCCAGGATTGTTTTTGGATTGAGATTTAATTCGGCTTGACCTAATGAAAAGTGAAAAACAAATAAGCATACACTACTAGTAGTAGGACATTTCTTAACATACACGTAAACTCTTGGAAGATTGGTCTTCAATCTTAAGGCAAAGCAATGACATTGTCTGGCCTTAATGAACCAATCTTTAACAAATTGTTGTCAAACAAAATTTATTATTAACATTTTTTTCTTCAAATGAACGTAATATTTTGTTTGACCTCAACTCACATTTTTTACGAACTGAACTTGAACTAGCTAAAAATAACATTTTGTTTGAACGTAATATTAAGTTAACGGGTTACCTGAACCCGACCGTTAAGCTAATGGATCACCCGTTTCACCCGTTAACAATTATTATTATTTTTTTTTTTGCATAGAGTTTATATTTTGTTGTTAAGACTTTACTGAAATTACTAAAACATCCTCAACTAACGGGTGCTAAGGGTTTGACCCAAAGTGACCCGTTATTTAACGGGTTCACCCGTTAGCGACCTGACTCGTTAAGCATCCACCAAAATACTAATATTAACGGGTCGGGTCGGGTCCTAAATGCCAGGTCTACCCATTGGGGATGGAATTTGGGATTTAAGAACAATTGTTGCATGGTCACTTCAACCAAACTCCTAGATTTAATTGCAGGCCCGGCTTTGAAGGACAATCATTTTGTTTTGGAACTCTAACGAAAAACTTTCGGTAATGTTCATTTTAACGAAAAACCACATTTTTACATTAAAAAGTCAATCATGGTACTATTCACTTTACCCTTTATTTTGTTTTTATCGTTAAAACTCAAAGTTTTCAAGTTTTTTTCATTAGTTTTTCTTTTTGTTTTCTGGCAATGAATGACTTCAATTCAATCTAAGTTTTTATATAAAAAAAAATTAAATCTAAGTTGTTGAAAGGACAATGCATATTTTTTTTGGGCTAATATACGACATCATTCATCTTTACCTGTAAATTAAAATGAATATATATATATATATATATATATATATATATTTAAGTTAGTTATTAAAAGTATAAGAAGAAAATTATTGCTGACATGTCATATTTGATTTGTTTGTAAGAAAAAATGAAGAATCTTTAAGTAGAGATTAGCAATGCAAAAAAGCAAGTCCCTGAGTCCCTCAATAGTTTTGAAAATGTGTCGATAACATATTGATATTTTTCTCAACGAATATAATATTTGGACATATCAATTACATGTCGACCGTGAAAGAAAATTGTTTTAGAAACGTAGGTGGTTGCATATAAAGGTGGCAAATCAATCTATTGTGTTGTTAACTAATACCTATTAAGACTCATTTAGTTTAATTTTATTTTACATTATCATCTCTACTACCATTCTGACATCTATATTACAATGATATCAATTAAACGAATCTTAACAAATACTTATTTATTTACCACTTCTAATCGCATAGCGGGGCTCACAATCTTGAAGTATTTGCAAAAGGAGATCGTGACAACAATTTTGAGTCTAGCGGGGTTTGGTTTGATGTACACTGGAATCTACGGGAGCTTACGTTTTTTTCAAAGTGAGTATTTCAAAATTTATTATTAACATTTTTTTTTCAAATGAACGTAATATTTTGTTTGACCTCAACTCACATTTTTTACGAACTGAACTTGAACTAGCTAAAAATAAAATTAAAACATCAGGACAATTTGTTTCCCCAAAGTATTAAAACAGCTTTTGTCTAGAAAAAAAAAAAACCGCCATTTAAACTAGTAACGTCTGAAACATCACCACCCACAGAAGTTGTTTATGTTGCCACTTTACCCTCTCCAAATTTCATGCAGCATTTCGCTCTCCTCCCTCCAATTCTCTCTCTCTCCCTTCCCTCAAACAAACAGACAGACCTAAAGAGAGAAAGAAAGAGAGGGAACCAAAACCATCAACCAAAAAAGAAAGGGGAGAAGGAGCTGAGCCTGAGACTGAGAGGCCAAAGGCAGAGATCGACGACAACGACTTGACATAGGTCATAGGTTCTTCGGTCTCTGAAGTTATTATTTTTACAATGGCTTCGTTATCTCATCCCGTTTTCTTCACCTTCTTCTTCCTTGTATTGGGTTTTGCCTCCTCCGCCACCTTCATCTCTTGTAATTCCCCTTTCATCTCTTCTCTTCTTTTATTTTTGTTCTTTTTATTTTGTTTCAATTCAATTTAATTTAATTTTCGTCATGTGAATGTTACAGATGATATCTTACAGGCTGGTGGATCATCCACGGGGGGACGTGCCCTTCTTCAGGCCAAAAAAAGTAGGCAATTACCCTTCATTTCCTTACTTTCTCCTTTTAATTACATATAATTTATGTTTCCATAATTTTTCTTCTAATTTTTAA
Organism: Malus fusca; assembly: GCA_035220775.1. Lineage (NCBI taxonomy): Eukaryota > Viridiplantae > Streptophyta > Magnoliopsida > Rosales > Rosaceae > Malus > Malus fusca. The sequence goes on along the minus strand of CM069075.1, from coordinate 30,907,079 downwards.
ATAATTAATTTGTTCTTGGCCATCAATTCAATGTGCTGGAAATGTGTTACGGTTTACAATATATAATGTAGAAGGCTTCTCGACTCATGATTGCGTATTGGTTTTGAGTTGGATGTTCTAATTTGGTCATTTCGTTCAACAAACATCTTCATAACAAAAAAAAAAAAAACATTCAATTTTCTATGTATTCATAGTATTATTTGTCTCTGAATCAAGATAACGAGTTCATAACCAAAATATACGCGAGAATTCATCCCAAAACGGAAAGGAAATACAATTAGAACAAAAAAACTAAAATGTACATTTGATTTGGCGTCTCTAGCTAGCTTGTGGTATATATGTTTCATCTGCATTGTATAAGTTTCTTTTCCGGCTGGGTTATCTGCAGATTGTCCTGTGAATTTTGAGAACCAGAACTACACCATCATAACAAGCAAGTGCAAAGGACCAAACTACCCAGCAAAGAGCTGCTGTGATGCTTTGAAGGATTTTGCCTGTCCTTTTACAGAAGAAATCAATGACTTGAAAAATGATTGTGCTTCAACCATGTTCAGCTACATAAACATCTACGGGAAGTATCCTCCCGGTCTGTTTGCATCTCAATGCCGCGAAGGGAAAGAAGGTCTCGCATGTCCCGCTGAGGCCCCGAAATCTGATCAGAAGAGCAGCAGAGGTCACATATCAGCTACTCACTCCATCATGCTAGCACTATCTGCTTCCTTCCTTGTATTATCCTTCCATATGTTCTGAGCTGGTGTAAGTGTGAAAAAACATCACCCCAACTTGTAACCACTCAATTATTTTTCCGCGGATAACTCCCACCAATTTGTATGCGTTGAACATGTAATCCAAATAGTATAATTTTATTATATACTTGGCAGTTTATCACTAAACCCACACACATTTCTGATATGAAACAAGTTCTTTTGCTCTAATAGTCAATAGTACATGAAAAACCCTAATTGTGATCTCTTGAGAGTTATCTCACATTATGAATGTAAAGCGTTGACTACAGTATGTAATGCTTTCATGCAGATTCTTCAAGTTGGCAAATGACTTTTAAGTTGGATGGTTTAATTTTTTCATAGTATCAAAGCATACAATCCACGTCGAGATAGTGCATCCTCGCATCCAATTTATGTTTTAAGTGGAGAGTACGGGCGTAACTTCGAAAGATCAACCCAAAATTGTCGAACTCAACCGAAAAGGACTAGGGCTGGTTTCGGTTCGGTTTCCAAACTAAAAACCCCATGCCAAAAACCAAACAGAACCGTTCTAGAAGAAAAAATAAATCAAAATTGACTAAAATTTCGGTTGGTTTGGCAATAGGCCAAAATTGACCAAAAATTTCAGTCGGTTCGGTATTTTGGTTTTCGGAATATTCGGTTCGTTTTTATCGGTTTGGGTTAGGGTTTTTTCAGGTTGGATTTGGATCTTTCGGTCTTTTTCAACCCTAAAAAATGACTAGAGTCGAATCTCCGCCAAAGAGAAAGAGGTATACAAAATTGGGTGATTTGGGAATGCCACCCTTGAACTGAACATCACTCGATCATCAAAGTGGAAACTAAATAATTATTATGATAATTGAGTTTCTCTAAACAATTATATTTTAACAGCACGTTGATACATCAAATTGGCTCATAAGAAGAAGAGATAATCTCAACTTATCATGTTGTTAATATTATCGTGTTTAGTTTATGCTGAGATTCAAAGACTGATGTTAAATAGTCGGATCCAGTTCTAATCTGCTCAAACAAAAGCCTCCTAAAAGCATGCCAAGAAAAGAATTGGAGATAATTATCTTACCAAAAGAAGCATAAAAGAAAAGCCAATGGTACAACATTCGTGGAAGTGGAAAATGTCGAGTGCAATTTTTCAACTGCCCTTTTTGGGCGGCTGCACGTCTTTGTTGAAGGATGCGGTACCGTATTCCTCAAAGCAAAGCTAAAATTGGCCATGTACACTGTAAATATCATTTTTTATATTAAAAATATAATGCAAAGCCGATTGGATAGTGCAAGTGCATGCCTAGTCAAATACCAATCAAATGCGATAACAAAGCAGAAAAATGAGGGGTGAGAATCCTAGTCTTGTTGGATGGAGAAGGATTCTCTTCCCTTCTTTTTCTATCATCTTCCATCCCCTCCTCTCATACTCTCTATTTTATCTTTCTCTTTCTATAAAAAATTAATATGAGATGTTGACATAGCTTAACCGTGACCGTTCAAATAGAAGATGAGAGAAGAGAAGGAAAAAAAAGAGAAGGGAGAGAGAATCTTAGTCCTTGTTGGATTCACACAAAAAAGTTGGTCAATTGTGGCATGATCTCATGTCAAATTATGAGAGAGAGAAACAGGTCAAAAGTTCACTTTCAACTATACTGATGTTGTCTCAAACTTCTTAATTACTATCTACACGGTCTGACAAGTATGATATTTTATCACAAAAAATTTCAGTATTTGTTAAAGTGCAGTTAAGATATTTAAACAAGACAGCCAATATGAAATATTTCAACACCTCAACCTAAATTGCACACTCATACAAAGTTTAATACCAAGCAACCAACTAGCCGAAAAATCTTAGATTTTTGTGTCCTTTTATGTAAAAGTGACGCCAAAATTTAATGGTATGCTAAACACATGAATTGATAATACTATTTGTTGGTATAGCCGCATCACATCCGTACGTTGCATACATCACAATCTCAAATATATGTGGTCCATATTATATCATAGGCAAAGAACTTCCTCATTTTAGGTGTGGCAGTGGCTTTGGTCGATATGTTGTCGTATTGAAAACTTTATAGTTAAAAGCTGTGACACATTGCCAAACCTCAAATGGATCAAATTAGGAAGGAAAACACCCTATAAATTCATTTACATATCTTACGCCACGTTATTTTATGAAAAATCAAAATCGTCATATCGCATCATTCTGAAATCATATCATCAATCAATCAGTCATTTAGTATTATAATCTAATAATTTTTTTTTTAATTTGAATCTTGTGAATGCTAATTTTTTTTTATCAATATGTAACATTTTAGTTTTAAAACAGACGGAAAATGAATTTTTGGAATTACCCACTAAAACCAGAAAAAACAAAGTAAAAAATATTATATTAATTTCAACACGATTACAAAAATAATACATGTTTTGGCCTTTAGGCTAAGATTAAGTACCTGAATACAGAAAGGCAGCCCTGAAATGTTACCCTTACAATTCCTCTATTTCTAGGATGATGACTTACTTGGCATAGGTACAATGCAATCTTAGCGTCTCATGCCAATAATATTTCTTTTTACATGACGTTGAATTATTTATATGGAACGTTACAATTGTGATGTACTTATACCATATAAGTTGGTCTCTTGACCAAAGAATCGAAATCCAATCGTGAAGTTGTTTCCTCGAGATGGAAGATGGATCAAATACTCAAATGAGGCAAAAATATTTAGATTAGAATGATAGAAGATAGAGGCCGCCAAATCTTATCTATGAGCAGTAACCAGCGTTTCAATAAATCTCAGCCCATCGAACTTGGGTGCAAACTTCTCCGTCGAAGCCGATGATTTTTCTTGATTTCTCGTAGACCCAGCCTCCTAGAAAATCAAACATAAACACATTTCTATCTTAATTACCATTTGTATAAAATAAATAAAATAAAAAAAGACGATACTATTTAGACACACAAACTCGCTCGCTAAAATTTCATAAGATAGGTGGGTCTGGCACACCTATTAGAAAGATCATCGATAAGTGTGTTCAAATAGTAGAAATTCATGAATAAAATTAGATGGGGTAGTAACTACTAACTATTAAGTAATAAAATTCATGAGTTCAAGGGTCAAAATCCCAGATTTCAGTCTCCTCTCTTTTTTTTTTTGTTCTTTTCTCAGCAACCAAACAGAGCAGAATCCTAGAAAAGTAGAAGCAGGGCAATTATGCCGGATACAAAGAAGAAACAATGAGTAGATTAAGAGGACACATGAATACAAATTAAGATTATTTAATTACCTGGTGAGAAAACCGCACGGTTGAATAAGACACAAAGCTTGAAGAGAGAGAAGCGGAGAGAGCAGTGGCAGAAGCGGCGGCGACTGAGGCAGCTAGAAAGCCCGGCTTCTTCATCAGTGGAGAAGATGGGTATTAGCTAGCTGGATACTTGGATGGTTGGATCTGGAGAGCCGAGAGTCGGGAGACTGACTGTTTGTCTGGTAGGAAAATGAATGCGAGAAAGTGAGGGAAAGTTGTGTGGGCAGATGGAGGGGCTTTGACGGCAGGCAAATATATATTGCTGCTCGATGGCAATTTCGAACGCTTACGCGGCAACCGTACCCCCACAACTTGGGTGTAGAATACCAAATTTACCCTTTGTACTCTTCTTTTTCAGATGTTCTCAATTGTCTAAAATACCCTTTGCACCACTGACGTATATCTCCCAAGGTTCTAAAAGACGTCAAGCCAAGGACGGAACCACTATAGGCCTAGAGGGGGTGGATGCCCCCACTCATTTTTTTTTGGGGTGCAGACAAATTGCACAATTGCATATCAATGACCAACCCTAATTAAAATAAAAATTAAACCCTATATGTTATTTGATATCAAGGGAAATGTGCTAAGGAGACTCTTCCAAAAGTTGACCTCTCCATGAACTTTCCATTACCTCATGTTTTTAGTACAATCCCTGTACCAACATCATTAAACATTGTGCCAAAAAACATGAGGTGGTGGAGAGTCCCACTTTGAGAGAATCTCCTTAGCATTTCTCTTAGTATCAATATGACTGGTTTCGCCAACAATGATTCTAAGTGTTTTGTATGAAAAACATTATAGATTAATATATAAGTGTTTGTTTAGTAAAAAAATTTTAGCTTTTTAATTGTAACTTTGTTGTTTGAGGATGCCCCCATTCATACAAATCTCTGGCTTCGTCCCTGCGCCAAGCGCTAGTCGAGTGGTGAGCTGGAGCCGAGCGCCTAGGCGGCTAGGCGGGGTATAGGCAGACTAGGTGGATTTAAGTAAATCTATTATATTTTGTGTAAATAGGTGTCTGTTTATACTCAAAATATAGGGTTAATCTCAGTTTACTACCCTGAAGTTTCACAGTTTTCAACATTTGGTACATGAAGTTTTTTTCATCCCAGAGTCATTCCTCAAGTCTTAATTTTGGGACAGTTTCATACATCCGTTAAGTTGGCAGTTAAGTCAGCTGTTAAATGATGACGTGGCTCCCATAGGTAGGGGTGTGACATTCCAGATTTTTTTGCCTTTTTTTTTTTTAAGTTTTAAAGTTTTTAATTTTTTTTTAATATCTACGTGGCACCCACCTCTTCCTTCCCGTCCGACCGCCGCACCACCATGACTTCTGCAATTCCTTATTCTTCCCTCTCAATTCTCTTTTTCTCTCTCCAAACCTCCATAACTCTAATAAATTATGAAGGCGTCTTCTCCCATCTCGCCCCTCATTTACTTCCCGATCGTATTCCCTTGTATGTGGCGAGATCGAAATCCTCCGACCAAATCTGTGGCGAGATCCAAATCAACGGCGCCTACGACGCACTCATACCAGTCCTTTGTCTGGTTCTGGAAATCGCGGCGGAGGGTGTCGTCTCTCGGATCAACGAGCGATTTTTGGTGCTGCGGGAGCATTGAGGCAGATGAGGGACGGAGGGGCAAAATGGGAGGAAGACAACAGTGGTGATGTGGGAGCACTGGTTGCTTGGAATGCCACAATTTGCTAGTTATGCCCAGAAATAGAAATAAAAACCCTATTTTAAAATAGAAATAAATATCCAAATTTCTCTATCTCCGTCATCTTTTCGATCCAGCCTACAACTACCATTCTCTGGTTCCCACGCATCGGTTCGACTTGCCATTGTTTTTTTTTCTGTAAGAAATTTTTTAGGGTGAGAGAGATTCAATTTCAATCCACTGTGTATGTATATGTATATGTGTGGTCTTGTATGATTTGATTTGAGATTTGGGGTTTGGGATTCGGGGCTTTGGGATTGTGTTAAGTGGCTGTGGTGGTGATCTGGTGTGAAATTGGAGAAATTGGCCCTCGCCAAGTGTCCTGTCACGGTTAAGAATGTCAAGCAGCTTAAGCCACTAGCACATTTGCTCGATTCCGTCGCGGATGGTGTTGTAGACGTCTAGGGCTTTGACAATGCGCTTGAAGTAGTCGGAGATGTAGCGGTAAACGGTGGGTTTGGAGATATGGGTTTTGGTGGAGGAGAGGAGGATGAGAGTTTTGAACTCCTGGTGTATGCAGAGGAAAAGGTCGAGGAGGTATCGAGAGCCATGGAAGAAAGAAAAAGTCGTGTGAAGATGAGGAGAGGTAGAGGAAGCAATCGGCGACATGGGTTTAGAAGGAATCGAAGATGGGAACTGGGGAGATTAGGATTTGCAGTTTGAATTAAGACGGAGCAGTGCGCTGTGTATCAGAGAGATGTGGGAGGGAGAGAGAGAGAAAGAGAAATGGAGCGGGTGGAGTCGAAGAGGGAGGGAGAAGGGTGGGTGCAGACGCCCAATTTTTTTAATTTTTTTTTAGTTTTTATTATTTTATTATTTTTTAATTTTTTAATATCCACATGGCGCCTCGTCATTGTTCACGTGGATGCCATGTCATCAGTTAACCGCAAACCTAACAGCAACCTTAACGGATGTATGAAAGTGTCCCAAAATTATAACTTTATGTACCACTTTGGGATAAAAAAAACTTCATGTACCAAATGTTGAAAACCAAGAAACTTTAGGGTAGTAAACTGAGATTAACCCTAAAATATATATATAATTTTATCATAAACTACAAAATAAAATTACATATATATTATGAAGTATTGGAATATAATGAAAACATGGGGATACAAGCAAATAATATGTATTCATTTTAGTATTCAACAAGTCTCTTACAATTTACTAAAATTAAAAACGCAAAATGCGAGCTATCGATTTTCTGTCTAAGTGAGTTGCAACCTATGAGGGTGCTTAGGCGGATATAGGCGGGTGCCTAGGCGGTCTAGAAGGGCGCCTCAGTAGGTCTAGGCTCCCTTTCTTAATTTTCAAAAGTCTAGACATTAATCGAGACGGTGACCAACCGCCTAGCGCCTAGGTGGGGCCTAGGCGACGCCGCGACGCTAAGCGGGAATTTTTAGAACAGTGATATCTCCAACTTCAACAATACCTCAACTTTGCACATACTAATGCTTTCTTTGGTTTTCGACAAGAAGGTCCTTATCGTCGGGATATGGTTATTTGCCCATGTGGACATCACGTACTCCACAAAATTTGTGTCACGTTGTAAAAAACAAATTATAATTATTTTTTTAGAGCCATCTTCTCCTTCTCGTCGACAAGCCAACAACAACCTTAGACTAACCAACCACATGTCTTTGATACCCCTTCTTCGACAAATCTTTCACCAACGTCGATTGTGGTCTAGACTAGCTCGAGCGCATGTACTTTAGCCTCCAGTCCTCCAAAAGCAAAGCAAGACGCACCACATGGCTATTGTTGAGTCACTAGAGGCACATAGCTGCAATGGACTGCAATTTGACTATGTTTAAATTTCCTTTTGAATGTACTGCAATTTGAATCGATTGCTCTATCTAATTTGAATACATAATTTTTCCTCTTCTTTATCATTAACCTTACCTTCCAATTATCCACCAAACCAAGGGGAAAAAGAATCGAAGAAACCAAAAAGAAGAGATAGGATGTGAAATCCCGTTCCTGGTTTTCTCTATTGCAAACTACGTATGTGTATTAAGGAGTTATAATATTATTTTTTTTGGAATTTATACTAATGGTAGAGTGTTGAGAGTGTGTATTCAAAAGATATCAAGGTGAAAAAGCTACAATTAAAAAATGGCCTTTAAATTAATTAAGGAGAAAAAAAATAAAAAATAAAAAATAAAGAATAAGCCACGGGGAGTGGCTGAGGGGAGCAGGGAAGAAAATCCGAAACTGAGGAGGGGGGAAAGGGTTGCCCAATCGGGGGAGAAGGATGAGAGAGAGAGACCAATGAGATGAAGGAAAAATGAGAGGAAATGAAGGAGGTGCAAGGCACCCAACCCGGGCCCCCGCAACCCACACCTAACCCGTGACCCAATTGGAGACCCGTTTCCCCGAGACTTTTCCGACGCCAAATCAGGCGTTATTCCGGTGATTTGTGGCGAGGAACCACTTGGAAACAACTTGGCATCATTCTCTCCTTCATATCCATCCAAGAATCGAAGACATTAGTCTCCATTTCGTGACAACCACACCCGTGGGTGCGAGGGAACTTTGATGGAGAGCCACCATTTCTGAAGTGTTTCTTTTCAATTGCTATCACCTGTGATATCCACTTGAGGCCAGAAACAAACCCCAAACAAGTTTGGGAGCGGTGGAGCACCGGAGAAGACGAATTGAAATGCTCATATTTCTAGGGTTCTTGCGGGTTTTAGTAGAATTGGAGCTTTTCCTGGCCAAATTGGACTTGGCCACATGTATAAAGTTTGCTCTACTCTTAGAGATCTTCATTTCTGTAATTTTTTGTAATTTTTAAAAATAGTTGAATTTTTCCGGTAAGTGGGGGCAGCCGACCGCCACCTGCGGCGGTGCGTGTGGCGGAGGCCTGGCCAGTGGGCGGACGATGTTCTTTTAAGTTCAAATAAATGTCTTGGTTTCATAATTGATATCCGTATGACGTAATTTGATTGTTGGACTTAGTTTCATTACGATACCTTACTTGGTCAAAATATGAATCAACGATCCGACCGTTGGATCGTCACCAAACCTTAATGCGTGATAGAACATAATATTTGTGCATCATAGAAACTTACGGATCAGGAATCCGAAGTATGGATCTTCCCTAATTGGATTTCTAAGTTGGTAAAATAAATTGTTGACCGCCACTTAATTCTAGTAATTGGTGGAGATCCGACCGTCGGATCGCAATGGGAATTTAGTATGTTGTTCTAGAAGCATAATGTGGATTTTGGGAAGTTACGGATCCAAAATCCAATGTGTGGATCTTCCGGACTGAATTGTGTAGAATTGTGGACCCTACCTTTGACCGAGAGTTGACTTTTGGTCAACATGTCTCGAAACGTTCCCAATACTAAAATTAGTACTACGGGAGACTTAAGTGAAGTCTAGTGGACCTACATTGGTTGGAGAGTGACTTGAATATTGTGATATGGTTATTACCTTAATTTCTTATATTAATATCATTTGTAAATGTGCATTGGACTTATAAATATGATTTCTATTGAAATGCGATTTTTCATATATTTAGCCATAGACTTATGTTTATTAAACATGATTTGGCTTGTGTATTGATGATAATGGTGATATATGGATGTTTAATTAATTCTAGTAATGTGACTGATAAGTATGATAAATTTATGGCTATGTGATCTTAGAATCCTATTTGAAATATTATGTAGAACTTATATGTTTGTGTGATATATTAGTTGGTGACCATGAGAAGTTGATGGTGTAGGAGACTACGTTGTAATTCATAGGGATTAGTGTGATGTGGAGAAATTTGAGTGATTTTAATATATGTTATATTGGTGATTACCCATGTTTTCATAATTATTATCCTGTGAGGATATGTCTTAGTTTTATAAATATGTCTCTTTTTATTGAATTGTTATTTTTAATACTTGGCCATCAATTTAAGTTCAAGAAGTGAGATTTGACGTGTCTAATTGAAATATGAGTTGATTTGTATGATTGGTATGTTGTGATGAAATGTAAGGCTAGGAGTGGACCGTTAACCATTGTGATGGGGATTTGTTGCTTCGATATTGTTTCATTTCCGCTTCGTTTATTAGTTCTAAATTTAGTAATTGTGCCTAATTTCCCTTTGTTGAGCTTTGGTAAATTAAGTAGCATGTGCTTGTCTCCTTTCTTTGAACCGTCGTACATTATGGTGTTGGCCTTCCGCAATTCCGTTGAGTGATGGTCCAGAATTGTATCCACTCGGATTCCGTTGAGTGATGGTCTGAAATCCTTTCTACTCCACGATTCCGTCGAGTGATGGTCCGGAATCGTATCCTGGGTTGGATATCGTTGAGTGGTCCGAAATTCCATTCTTCGGAGAAGTAGGTTTGACTTAACTGTGTCACTCTAGCCTTCGTTTTAGTATATTGTGAATAATGGTTTTGAGAATATTGTGAACTGAATTATAAAAGTGGTTGTACGTCTGTGGGATTTCTTCGAGATTTTTCTATGATTCAATTATGGTTTCATAGTTTATGAATTTAGAAAATATGGGAATGATTGTTATTATTTTGACCATATTAGTTAATTAATGTGGCTAGAGAATGGTTTTGTGCGTTGTCGGTTCTTAAATATGATGTATGTTGTGAATTGAGATATCATGTTGAGTCCTAATGATTTATATGAAGGATGGAAAGGAAATCATGATTTTTTTTCATGTGGGTTTGCTATGTTTCCTTGAGTCTAGGAATTTTATGCTTGTCAAGTTCTATTGATTGATGTGATAATTGGATGGTGTTGGAACGCTTATGGGTGGATGAATGATGAGATGACTAAAAAAAATTATTATTGGGCTTTGTAAAATGTTCCTTGAGGTGCTACATAATTGAATTGTGGTATTATGTTGAGACATTGTGGTCTATGTGTTGATTATTCGATTGAAGTAGAAAGACGAACTACGAATGGCTTGATACCTAATGAGGGTACGTAGGCAATCTAACGAGGAGGTTAGATGCAGCCATAAAGTATACGAAAAATTACTATACGATTCGATTCTCGAGTTGTGGTTTGCCATATTCCGGAGGCGAGGTATGTTAGAGATACGGGGTATTTGGTGACGTCACGTATCGATTCTGGACGTATGTCGGGATCAGGGCGTGACATAGAATGGGGTTAGTTTTGTAAGAGACGGAAAGTCGATCTAGAAAGGCAAGAATATAGGCGGGGAAATTTTGTAATGTGGCATATTAATTTTGTATGGTCCAGATTGTACCACGCAAGCGCCACTTGTTTCACAAGTTAATTTGAGGTCTTTGTCTTTGGAATGGGAGGTGCGGAATGGCGGAGTGGGGTTGAGAGTTTGGAAGTTGCTAGTGCAATTACTATTGTAGCCCCATGAGTCACTTTATTACCGTACTTCATTGTCATTGTCATGCAACGGTCGACATCTGTAAGATATCTCTCATAAAAGTACGATACTACTATATCAATCTTCATTTAGTGCGAGATTTATCTAGTTAGCCAGCTTTATCAAAAGAATAAAACTTTTTATATTTTTGGCCACTAGCCTGCATAATACGTATATAGTCGAGTTTCATGTTTTTGAAGGTATAATGTTAAAAGATAGACTATATATGTTGTAACATGAGTAGATTGTAACAAACGAAGTGTTATTGCACCTAAAGTAGATTGCTGATTTTCAGTTATAATAGTGTTGAACCTAAAAACTACCAAGCCTACGTGGCGCGCAAGCCGAGTAATTAATGAGCTAACTACGTCTTTCGGTTGTATGCGGGGCGTGCCAACTCGACGGCCGAGCTCGGCCAGTGAGTAAAATACGTTGATGCGGCGTTGAGCGCGCTACTGACTTCTTGATCCTGCGATTGCGGCTGAGGAATGAACAGGTCTCGGCCTTCGGGTTCTAGAGCCTGAAGACAAGGTTGCTAGTTCTGCGAAGTTCACAAATCGTCAACGCTGGATTCGGTCACAGTGATTATATTCGTAAGAGTATAAGCACGCCGAATCGATACCAGACTATATGGGCACAAGTACTCAAAGCAGATATACGTCTTAATCGTAAAAGTAGTTCGGCCGTCAAAATGCCGAACTCTAAATCCCACTTATAAGTATTTAATCATAAAATAACTCAGCGTTCAATGTGCCGAGCCTGATAATCTGTAACACCTCACTTCACCGAGAAGGCTAATGAGGTGACCCCTGCCAATAGGGATTCGAAAATCCTTCTCGACCGAGACTTGGATAGATAACCAGTCGGCTTCGACGCAGTGCTGTTTATTCAAACTGAAGGTGCTCCGGGGTCGGCTGATTCTACGGCAACAGTGTTGTTTATCCAAACTGAAGATGCCACCGGTTGCCTTCACAGTGCTATTTATCCAAACTGAAGATGTGTTGGCGAAAAAGGAAAATAAAAAAATCTCAAGGTTGTTGAGAGGTTTCGAGTAGAGCGAGGGTTTGCGCAGGGCAGTTTTTGTGTTGAGTTGGAGAGGCCTGAATGTGTGTTCATCCGCTGTATTTATAGTGGATGTATTTTGCTTAGCACGGCCTGATAACTTTGTAGAGTCCAATCGCCTCTCTAACTTGGTAGAATATCACCTGCTACGTTGACTCTGAACCATTAGATTGTGTGGAACCGCCTTAGCCATCCAACATCCCCCAATCTTCCTTGAAAAGATAAAGATATCTTTTCCACATGCATGGCCTAACCAAACGAATGCATCATATTCCAACTAAAGACCATCTTCCAGGTACAACCATGCATGCATAATAAATTACCTTTAATCGCAATATAATATGATACTTTAAAGACCATCTTCCATCAAACTTATCATTTGACAGACTTCATGATAAGACAAAAGCATATGCCCATCCAAGTCTTGCACGGCATCAGTCAAACACCCATTCAATCTCATATGTACCTCTTTGTTCTCTTATCTGACCAAAATTTTATTTGCACGCAAATTGTTGTTTAACCAGATAAGAGTCCCAAAGCCTAAAATATAGTTTGCATCTCATCTATCTTGTACAAGAAAGTATCAAGATAATTCACCATCAAAAGATAATATCATGATTAAAACCACAATATATCCTTCAATAATAATTATCTTAACTATTCTGCCATCCAACGGTTGAGAGCTATGTTCATCAATGGCCTTAATTACACGAGCCGATAGTGCAAAATCGGGTCCAAACAAATAGCTAGCCAGTTGGACTTGAGTTTTTGTGAATTTTTCAATATTTTTTGCTAAAGTTGTCAAACGAGGCTCTTTTAACTAACTTGTTGGAGATGCTCAAATTGATGATAATATCATTTTTTTTTAACAAGCGATATTATCTGCACGAAGGAGAAGGGGGTGGGCTTAGCCTACAATGAGCTAGCAATAATGTGGTTCAAATTCGCATTTGCTCGAGAATCAAACCTAAAACCTCTCACTACAACTGAAGAAGAATATAATTAGACCGTAGTACTAAGTGGCTATAGATAACTAGAAAAATTAAAGTCTTGGCGACATGGAGACTAGAAAGATCACCATATCCACTAAACTTGGAGTCAAAATTCATTCATTATAATTTGCCCTAGTTAACTAAATACCGCACAAGGTTAAGAATGCTATGCTAAAAACAGACCCAATTCGAATGTTCATATACAGCACGCGCATTCTTTCTTTAAATGTTATATTGAAATGATGTATCTTAGCATTGTTTGGTGTACTTTTTAGTCGGACACGACACATGTCATAAGTGGGGGATCCAGATAATATTTTTGGAGGGTCAATAAGAATGGAGCACAAAAGTTTTTGAATGGAATAACATGTAATTGGTATTTCATCGAGCCTTGGTAGGCCTGCGGTCATGTGCAAAGTCATAATGCACAACTGTCGACAAATGCCAATAGGTTTCAGGAGAGCATGTCGACTAATGTTAATAGCTTTTAAGCGAGCATACTGATAAATGCCAACACATGCTGAGTGGGCCTATCGACAGATGCCCACAACAACTTATTCTGAGGTATGAGGCTAGCAGTTATCCTGCTCAGTGCCTACAGAAACAATTCGTCGAGCAGTTGGATGACAACTTTCAAGGACAGCACCTAGTTCTTTCATAGAGAATTTCTGAACTTGGGTCAGCTGACCCAACTTCCCCAAGGTCTCCCCCGCATGTCAGTCTCTAAAGAGAGAAATTCTTCGGTACGGAGCACATTACTCATCCTCATCCGCCCACGCTCACGAAGAGGAGAACCAGCTGTATTTGGTTGGAACCAGCACAAGGGTGTTTGGGGCCCCAACTAATCCGACAGTTGAAAACAGCACAGTATGCATCTTTTCTCGAACAGTCAAACCCTCTTTTGCGTTTGTTCTTGGCGATACCGACAGCAAATTTCAGTGGTGAAGCAATGATTAACTTGTCATTGTTTCTCACTTTCGGCTGAGGTTGTGATAAATGTATTTTTGGTAGGAGGCAGAGGATTGAGGGGTTCATGTCAATTCTGATGGAAACACTGTATTGTCCAAATGAAGTGGTTGGCTTGGCTAAACTGAGTCCCCCCTGCCGGGCAACTTGATGTTGAGCAAGCAGCACCTACTATACTTGGAGAAAACTAGGTGTTGACCACGTTCCTCATCACTAACAACGGTGATTCTTCGTTGGAGCAATTTCACGAGAACTGCCATTCAGACTCTCTCAAAAGCAAGTCCAAGCAAGACTTTGTGTGAGTACGAATAACATTTTTCTTTTTGGAACATCATCATTCTCCTTCTACAACTTCCCAAGAGGCTTTTATATAAAACCATGCATTTAATGGCATAATCCAATTGTATCATGAAATACAAGACCAACTAATTACACATCCAAAGACACGAGACTCTTCTTTCATGTGAGATTCAAGCCCCCTTTGATGAAAACGTTTCTCGTCACTCCCATATGAACAAATGCCACTGGTGATCCCAAATTTATGATATTGGAGGAAGCTACGAGCAGAAAGTTTTTCGTTTGAAAAGTAAAGCCTAAAACTGGTCATGAAGCACTACGAACGAGAGTTAGGTGCTCAATTTGCAAGAAAAATCATAACTAAATTGAGCAGAACGAGATACAAACCATGGTACTCGGGGAGAAATGAGAATACTACCACTAGGAGAAGAAATACCAGAACTAGATTATAGGCAAAAGACTACTCATTCCTTTTGGATTTACTGGCTCATGAAGCCAAACTTTTGGACAGAATATGAGAGAAATCCTCATCAGACTCGCTGCAGAATGATTTTTCTAATGTGCAATTTGAGGCCCAAAACACACTTGAGGAGCATCAGTGGCTTACAGTGATGCCCTTGGTGCTGCAAACACAAAATGATGAAAGTCTGTGTGTGAGGGCATGTGCGTGTCGTTGTACAATAAAGCCCTAACAATTCTCCAAGAAAAAAATTTATTACTACAGAAACTATCATAATTCTTGCAGAGAAGATCTCCAACTAGTATACAGAGCAGCCAATAAAATACATCTCTAATAATGACACAACAAAAGTTTTAAAATCAAGATATAACAGCTATCCAAAATGCAACACTACCTATAAATGCTTCCAAAAAACAAACAGCGAAGCTAAAAGCGGCCAAAATTCCGAACAGCATTCATACAGCCACCAATTGGTTCAGTTGCTAACCCAATCACAAGTGTGTACAAGCTGCACGGGTGATGACCTTGCAAGGAAAATGAGCAGAAACAGTACAACACTTGACATCAGAAAAGGAAAACTTCAACAGGGAGAAATTTCTATTGTCCAAGTAAAAAATCTTCATGTTATATCTACTTGCTTTTATTTGATTTTTTTTTTATTGGTAAGATAATTATTTGCTGCATCCCTTTTTTATCGCAAGTTCATATAATTGCAAAAATCTCGTTGTACATGTCACTCGTGAAACCATCAACCAAATTGCCAAAAAAGAAAAACTTGGTAGTTTATAAGGAAAGCACAAGAAAGAAAGAACAAATTTCCATCAGAGGTTCAACAAGAAAAGTTTCAAATGAGTGAACTCCACGTTTAAAAACTGTATTTAGTTGCAAGAAAATTTCTGATCTGTTAAAGATGCATTATCCATTACGTGAAAAAAGGTCCTTTTCTTTACATCAAGTCTTAGGCATCTACGTAACAAAAGAACAACTTAACTCAGCAACTCCACTCAGCAAACTATGATGGATGGTCACTGCATAGGGTCAGCTATTAATCCTTTCTCACCATGATCAGTTCCATGCCAAAACACTACATATACATGCATATTTTCAAACACCTGTCCAACACTTCAATTTTCTCCATTTACCTCAAGTTAATCTTGCTTGCCAGTAGTGATAAATGTAGGAATGTTTACACTAAGGATTGACCATCCTACATATTACACATTTCATAACTTACAACTCCACTATCTTAACCAAATAGTAAAGGATTTGCTCGAAAGTATTTGCTTGCATAGGCCTAAATTCAATATTATAAATCAATCCGAACGATTTAAAATCTGAATCTCTTACACAATAGCCCTTTCATTCAAACAGAAAATATTAACAAGGGCAAGTAAACATTACAAATGTAATTATACATGAAGCCAAATCAGGATTGCAGTAATGGAACTATATCTTCGTAATACCTTATGAGTCATGAAGATTTGAATGACTCGACAAACCCGCTACTGAGAAGTCTTTCGACATACTTCCCAAGTATATCAACCTCCAAATTCACCTTTGACCTGATTTTCTTCAACGGAATCACCACTTTCTGCTGAGTATAAGCAACCAACATGAAATTAAAGCACTCTTCTTTATCAAACACATCCACCACAGTCAAACTAGTACCATCGACGGCTATAAACCCTTTCGGCACCACGTACTTCAACACCTCCTTTGATGCCCTTACTTAGATCCACAGCGAATCCCCCTCGGGCTCCATTGACACTATCTCCCCTGTGCCATCCACATGACCCTGCACAAAGTGCCCGCCCATTCTGCTGGTGGGCTGCACCGCCCGCTCCAAATTCACAAGTGACCCGGCTTCGAGCTCGATCAGAGACGTCTTCCTAAGCGTCTCCGGCGACAGCCCGACTGTGAAATCGGACAATTGGGTATCGAATTCAGTCACCGTCAGGCACGTTCCATTGACTGCAATACTATCCCCGAGGTGAACGCCCTCCAGAACGGTTTTGGCGCCGATTTTCATGTCGAAACCGCCGGTTTGGGAGGTGCCAAGTTGCTTGATTTGGCCCATTTCCTCGACGATGCCGGTGAAAAGGCATCGGATTGTGTTGCGAGGAAGAGATTGGAGATGCGTTTTGGGTTTTTGGAAGCTGAGGAAGAGGGTTTGAGTGGAGGGTTTGAAAAGGGGGTTGAAATTTCGGAGGGTTTTGGAGGAGATAGAGGAACTTATTCATGATTGAGATTTGTCCAACACAGGGTTGAGGAGTTGTTGAGAGTGCCACTGCCATTCTGTGTTGTTTCGGATTGCGACACAGGTTGGGATCTTTTGTACGCTCGTTCGCCGCATCTACCTATCTAATTGTTTTCGTATATACAAATTAGATATCGCATTATACTAATTATATTATAGGGTAAAAGATTGTTTACTACCCTAATGTTTCGTGGTTTTCAACATTTAGTACATCAAGTTTTTTTTGTCGTAGAGTCATACCTAAAGTGTAAATTTTGGGACAGTCTCATACATCCGTTAGTCAAACTGTTAAGTTTTTCGTTAACTGTGACGTGGCGCACTGACTGGGCTTCACGCGTCATCCACGTTTTTTTTTATTTTTTTATTTTTTTTTAGCTTCTTCCTTTTCCTTCTTCCTTCTTCCTTCCTTCCTCTTTCCTTTCCCTTTCTTCCCCTTCTTCCTTCTTCTTCCTTCTTCTTCCTCCGAAATCTGGGGAATGTTTTTTTTTTTTTTTTTTTCCTTTCTTCTTATTCCTCCTTCTTCCTTCCCTTTCTTCCTTCTTCTTCCTTCTCCTTCTTCTTCTTCTTCTTCTTCCTCCTCCGAAATCTGGGGAAGTTTTTTTTTTTTTCTTTCTTTCTTCTTCTTCATCCTTCTTCTTCTTCCTCAAAAAAAAAAAAAAAAAAAAAAACACTTTCATCTTCCCCCAAATTCGGAGGAAGAAGAAGAAGAACGAAGAAGGGGATGGAAGAAGGAGAAGAAGGGGGAAGAAGGAGGAAGAAAAAAAAAAAAAAAACTAAATCTGGGCAGATTCGGAGGAAGAAGAAGAAGAAGAAGAAGAGGAAGAAAAGATAAAAGTGTTTTTTTTTTTTTTTTTTTTTTGAGGAAGAAGAAGAAGAAAGAAAGAAAAAAAAAACAAACTTCCCCAGATTTCGGAGGAAGAAGAAGAAGAAGAAGGAGAAGGAAGAAGAAGGAAGAAGGGGAAGGAAGAAGGAGGAAGAAGAAGAAAGAGAAAAAAAAAAAAAAAAAAAAACATTCCCCAGATTTCGGAGGAAGAAGAAGGAAGAAGAAGGAAGAAGGGGAAGAAAGGAGGAAGGAAGGAAGAAGCAAAAAAAAAAAAAAAAAAAAAAAAACAGAAAGTTGCAGTCGGAGGAAGAAGAAGTTTTTCTAACGAATCCTTGTTCTTCTTGTCAACCGTTGCACGGGCAGCAGCTACACAGTATTGGACTGCTTGTTCCACAAAAGGGTTCCTCGAGTCACTGAAATTGTGTTTATGTGAACTAAAATTAAGCATGTTTGAAGCAGGAAACTTTTGTTTGAAGCAGGAAACTTTCCCGATATAACCTTATAAGTGGTTACATGACAACGAAGATGATGATATAAACTGATGATTTGTAGCATTGTTAAAAAATCTATCATTATTCAAGAAGCTTATATCGAAAATGACAACTCACCCTGAAGAAACATATTCAAGTGATAAATTTTTTAGGGAGAGTTTGTAGACGCTTTCTCTGGCGAGCTGAGGAGACGTCAATTTCACATCTGTACAACCCTGAAAGACACAAAACAGATACACATTTTAATCAATCAGACTCAAAAAGAGAGAGAGAGAGAGAGAATGATGAAGACACACCGAGGGCCAGCTATCGGGCTTGAGAGGCTGGTAAAGCGGTTTGACAATGGCGAAGAAGCGGGCGTTGGTGCTGAGTACAAGGCCTGCATTAGGTCTCTCCAGAATTAGGTAACCTCCAGTCAACAACACCTTCCCTGGAGCTGAAGCAACTCTGTAATTGTTTGTTTGTTTTTCAACAACAATCAATTTCCAAATCAATCAATTTCCTTTCTTTCTTTCTAATTCACAAAAGTTCATATACAAGAACAAATTTTTTATTCAAAATCCAAAACTTACACAGCCTCCATTGCAATTGCAGCCTCGGACTCTCTTTTCTCTCTCTCTCTCTCTAGCTGTTAAGTGTAAAGTGGGTTTCTAATTCTCTCTCAGCTATGAGTTGCTGGGTATTGAATTTGCAGAGCTGCTGAATCAAATTCAAGAAAATAAACTTGTAAAGGTTTGGGTAGAAATTCAAACAAAACCCCAAACAGTTGCAGTCATACTAAAATGCCTTCATCTTCTTGTAAAAGATTGAAACTTTAAACAAACCATCAAAGCAGCAAATTACAAGAAAAAAATCAAAATTTAAAACCAAATCGTTACCTGAGAGCTGATGAGAGAGAGCTCGAAGATGGCAGGTTTATTTTTGTTTTGGTTTTTTGGTCGAAATGGCAGGGTCTTTTGATCAACTGAAAGTTAAGAAGCTCAGGGGGGAGGTGGGAGGGTGGGGTTTTCATTTATTTTTGTGTTAAAATTTAGTATTTTTAAAAAACATAATAGGCAACAAAGGCTTAATTATTGTATTTTTTTAAAGAATTTTATTTGTTTATCTTTAGTGTAAATATATCGTTATATATAAATAATTTTTGTTGTGTATCTATACTAAGGGGGTGAGCGAGTATGCTAAGCCTCACAATGAGCTAGCAATAATGTAATTCAAATTTGTTTTTGACCAGAATCGAACCTCTCACTTACAAGTGAAAAGAAATAGCAATAAATTATAATACTAAATGACAATATATCATTATATTAAAATATTATTTATTTAAGTAAATTGACAAAAGTGTGCATTAGAGACAGAGTGCAAAAAGCATTTTTTTTTTTAAATTACAAGGAGCTCTATCCATGTGCATTTGACAACTAATTTTGAAGCGAAACGATTTATACTCTCCATATTTTCTTTACACAACTTTCAATTTTTATTTTTGTTCAAAAAAAATAAAACTTTATATATTTGAATATCTATTTATTTATTCAATTTAGAAATGTATAAAAAAGAAAATAAATGTGTAAAAAATCAATTATCATTTCAAGCCACGAGGGCTTACCTAATAATTTAAATTAAAAAAACAAATAGTCAAGTGAGCTTAGTTTGACTAGCATAAGCAAGTTGACATGTGAAAATGTGTTGTACCATTTTTTGTTTTGGTTTATGAAACGACGAAGCCTCCAAAGCTGACCAAGTTTTTAGGGGCAGGTATATTCTAATTTTTTTAACAAAAAAATTACAAATAAGATTCTTATACAATTACAATCTTGAATTATTATTAGGAAAATTACTAAATTATATAAATGATACATCACTCCTAAGTTATTAGGAAAAAAAAAAGTAACTACCAAGTAGGAAACGCATCCTAAAAGCCTAGGTGAGGAATCATCCCCCGCAGTTGCTCGAAAACCAGAAACAAGCGACAATCCACATTTATTCACCCTTACTTCATGCCATACACAGACTTTTATAAGCCCCAAATAAATAACAATGTTGAGCCCCAAATAACAACATCATAAAAACCAAAACAAAATTGATCACCAATAAACCTGCAAACCGAAAGGAGAAGCCAAACCTCATTGCATAACCACCGCCCGATGACCAGCAAGAACAAAGTTCAAACGTCGGAGAAGTAGGATATGAATTCAGAACCAAAGAAGGAGGCGGGGCAAAGCTCGGCACTGAAACCAAGTGCTTGGTTTCACACACCTTCAATTGAATGAGCGATGATTCGCTCTCGGGGTGGGGTTTCTTTTCTTTTCTTCCTTTTCCCTTCAAATTTTAAGTGACATTGTAAAATTCATTTTATACAAACTTAAATAATCTACATTACGGTTCAAACTTAGTTGTATGTAATGTACGTTTTGAATATATAAAATTAGTGATTTATCCTTTGTAAAATAAATTATTAATTATTACGAGTTAAATAATATCGATAGGCTAGTATGTAGGTCAAATTAATATTAGACACGAGTTTTGTAAAAAGAAAAATTGTTACTCACGAGTAACTTGATTTTGATTAGTTTCATGATTAACAATAAATTAGACCATACTTTGGTAAGAATTTTGGTGAGCCATATTCAGTTATTTGGTATATGATTATTATAATTAACAAGAGTGTTTGCAATAATATTTGGTGAGCCATATATAAATGATACATCACTCCTACTTGGTAGTTACTTTTTTTTTTCCTAATAACTTAGGAGTGATGTATCATTTATATAATTTAGTAATTTTCCTAATAATAATTCAAGATTGTAATTGTATAAGAATCTTATTTGTAATTTTTTTGTTAAAAAAATTAGAATATACCTGCCCCTAAAAACTTGGTCAGCTTTGGAGGCTTCGTCGTTTCATAAACCAAAACAAAAAATGGTACAACACATTTTCACATGTCAACTTGCTTATGCTAGTCAAACTAAGCTCACTTGACTATTTGTTTTTTTAATTTAAATTATTAGGTAAGCCCTCGTGGCTTGAAATGATAATTGATTTTTTACACATTTATTTTCTTTTTTATACATTTCTAAATTGAATAAATAAATAGATATTCAAATATATAAAGTTTTATTTTTTTTGAACAAAAATAAAAATTGAAAGTTGTGTAAAGAAAATATGGAGAGTATAAATCGTTTCGCTTCAAAATTAGTTGTCAAATGCACATGGATAGAGCTCCTTGTAATTTAAAAAAAAAAATGCTTTTTGCACTCTGTCTCTAATGCACACTTTTGTCAATTTACTTAAATAAATAATATTTTAATATAATGATATATTGTCATTTAGTATTATAATTTATTGCTATTTCTTTTCACTTGTAAGTGAGAGGTTCGATTCTGGTCAAAAACAAATTTGAATTACATTATTGCTAGCTCATTGTGAGGCTTAGCATACTCGCTCACCCCCTTAGTATAGATACACAACAAAAATTATTTATATATAACGATATATTTACACTAAAGATAAACAAATAAAATTCTTTAAAAAAATACAATAATTAAGCCTTTGTTGCCTATTATGTTTTTTAAAAATACTAAATTTTAACACAAAAATAAATGAAAACCCCACCCTCCCACCTCCCCCCTGAGCTTCTTAACTTTCAGTTGATCAAAAGACCCTGCCATTTCGACCAAAAAACCAAAACAAAAATAAACCTGCCATCTTCGAGCTCTCTCTCATCAGCTCTCAGGTAACGATTTGGTTTTAAATTTTGATTTTTTTCTTGTAATTTGCTGCTTTGATGGTTTGTTTAAAGTTTCAATCTTTTACAAGAAGATGAAGGCATTTTAGTATGACTGCAACTGTTTGGGGTTTTGTTTGAATTTCTACCCAAACCTTTACAAGTTTATTTTCTTGAATTTGATTCAGCAGCTCTGCAAATTCAATACCCAGCAACTCATAGCTGAGAGAGAATTAGAAACCCACTTTACACTTAACAGCTAGAGAGAGAGAGAGAGAAAAGAGAGTCCGAGGCTGCAATTGCAATGGAGGCTGTGTAAGTTTTGGATTTTGAATAAAAAATTTGTTCTTGTATATGAACTTTTGTGAATTAGAAAGAAAGAAAGGAAATTGATTGATTTGGAAATTGATTGTTGTTGAAAAACAAACAAACAATTACAGAGTTGCTTCAGCTCCAGGGAAGGTGTTGTTGACTGGAGGTTACCTAATTCTGGAGAGACCTAATGCAGGCCTTGTACTCAGCACCAACGCCCGCTTCTTCGCCATTGTCAAACCGCTTTACCAGCCTCTCAAGCCCGATAGCTGGCCCTCGGTGTGTCTTCATCATTCTCTCTCTCTCTCTCTCTTTTTGAGTCTGATTGATTAAAATGTGTATCTGTTTTGTGTCTTTCAGGGTTGTACAGATGTGAAATTGACGTCTCCTCAGCTCGCCAGAGAAAGCGTCTACAAACTCTCCCTAAAAAATTTATCACTTGAATATGTTTCTTCAGGGTGAGTTGTCATTTTCGATATAAGCTTCTTGAATAATGATAGATTTTTTAACAATGCTACAAATCATCAGTTTATATCATCATCTTCGTTGTCATGTAACCACTTATAAGGTTATATCGGGAAAGTTTCCTGCTTCAAACAAAAGTTTCCTGCTTCAAACATGCTTAATTTTAGTTCACATAAACACAATTTCAGTGACTCGAGGAACCCTTTTGTGGAACAAGCAGTCCAATACTGTGTAGCTGCTGCCCGTGCAACGGTTGACAAGAAGAACAAGGATTCGTTAGAAAAACTACTATTCCATGGTAATGTTCATTCTCCATATGTTTCCCCATCATTTAAAATGCTAAACAAACTTGACAGCATTGAAAATTCTAATGTTTCATCTGGGTCTGTCATGCAGGTCTTGATATCACGATCTTAGGTAGCAATGACTTTTATTCTTATCGGAATCAGGTTTGTTACCCTTTTTAGTTTCTGTAGTTTTGTTTTTTAATTTAGTTGAGTCATCTGTTGTTTCTAATCTTCTTTTAATTATTGATCATGTAATTCTTACCAAAAGCCCACATATATTCGAATAAAAAAGTATAAAAATTACAGCATTCACGTTCCAATAAACTGTTGCAGCTGAAACTTCTAGGTTTCTTATTTTATTAATTGCAATCCAAATTCCTAATTCAAGATGTTTCTGAGTTGTGCCCTTGTAGATTGAAGCCCGTGGTCTGCCTTTGACTCCAGACGCATTGGCTACACTACCTCCTTTTGCATCGATTACCTTCAATGATGAGGGATCAAATGTAGAAAACTGTAAACCTGAAGTTGCAAAAACTGGATTGGGTTCGTCTGCGGCAATGACAACCGCTGTGGTTGCTGCGTTGCTTCACTACCTCGGAGTTGTTAATCTTCCATCTATGCTTAAAGATCATCAACATGAAAAGCACATTGCAGATCTTGATTTGGTGCATGTGATAGCTCAGACTGCTCACTGTATTGCACAGGGAAAAGTGGGCAGTGGGTTTGATGTTAGTTCTGCAGTTTATGGAAGTCAACGTTATGTCCGCTTTTCACCAGAAGTTATTTCTTCTGCTCAGGTCTCTCTCTCTCTCTCTGCCAGAGCATGCAATGTGGATCAAACGAGTGCACCTAGTTCCTATTTGTCTAAATGTTAAAATGGAGTTTGGTATATGCTAGTCACATGCAAATCAGAACTTATGAAATTATTACAGGTTATCTGTAGTTAATTTTTACTCTCCCAATATTGGTCACTCTAAATAAAATTAACATTGGTTACCAATAGCCCGATTCTGATTTTTTGTCCTTTTATTACTTTGGCATTAAGATTGTCATGTGGTCTCATTAAATTACCTTTCACACATTGATTTTGTTGTCACGACCGGATATACCAACATCCACCGTTTTCCATTCAGGACATGCTGTAAAATCGAAAACACCGTTTTCATTTGGTGTCTTCCATGGAGATGGGATTCCTGATTGTGTTGTCGTGTGGTTGATTATCTTCATTAATTTTAATCTAATATTCTTTTTGCTCTTTGTATGGCCACATAACAGATACTGTTATAGAACACCTTCAATTTGTAAGTTCATTTTTTTTTTATATGCTTTCAGGTTGCAGTGACGGGAACACCACTACAAGAAGTCGTTCCTCAAATCCTAAAAGGAAAATGGGACCATGATAGGACTAAGTTCTCCTTGCCACCATTGATGACTCTTGTAAGCATGTCAAGATCCATTTTGTAGCTTGCTTTGTAAATATGATTATCCATGCAAAAGAGTATCATATGCATGAAGACAATAAATCCACAAACCTTCCCCGAACTTTGTAGAATAAAATCTGCAATGTGTTCTGATGCATGGTACTTTAATTTCCATTTGTATGTTCTTAATTATTATGTGTAGCATGTGAGCATTATAGAGTGGTTCATAGAGCCTTGTACTTCCAAGGTGAGGAGTTATGCCAATCTTAGGTTGGCTAAAAAGCCTTACTGGAAACATAATGGAAAAAAATGAAGGTTGTTACTTATTAAAGAAAAATAAATAAAAAATTTAAGCTTGAATTCAAGTGTAGATTTCGTGCTGTCTCTTATCATTCTATTGTGCATGATTCATAAAACAATGGCGCAATCCTTTTAAGGGTCTCTTTTAGTGATTCGAGTGCTTTCTGCAGTTACTTGGAGAACCAGGAACTGGAGGATCATCCACTCCATCAATGGTGGGTTCTGTGAAAAAGTGGCAGAAGTCTGACCCTCAGAAATCGCTGGAGACATGGAAAAAGTTGTCGGAGGCAAATTCAGCACTTGAAATGCAACTCAATACATTAAGCAAATTGGCAGAAGAACACTGGGAAGAATATAAAAGCTTGATAAACAGCTGCAGCATCCTCAAATCAGAGAAGGTATTTTACTCATCCTCTCTCAGAAACGAATTTTAGTATGATAAAATCAAAATTGAGACAAGTGCCCCATTTTGGATTTGTTGGACATGTCATGTTGTACCGTGTCGTGAAGTATGTGTTTTTGGCTTCTTCGAATTGCTGTTAGTACTTTCCCTACCCTATAACTTCCTGCTGCTTGTATTGCCCAACATTGATGTTTGTTACAATTTTACAAAATTGTACAGTGGACACAACAAGTCTCTAAACCAAGCCAAGAAATAATTGTTAAAGCATTATTAGGAGCAAGAGACGCTATGCTTGGGATCAGATATCATATGCATCAGATGGGAGAGGCTGCAGGTGTTCCGGTATGTGCATTTCTTAACTGGATTCTTGTTTCTTTCGTATAAAAAATATATGGTTTGTAAAGTGGAGAATAATAATTGATATATTATGTTAATTGTTTCATAGTCCTTTCTCAAAAATACATGTTCTGAACATTCCATATTTAAATAACTTGTGATTTGAATGTATTTTGACCAGGTTAAAGTATCTTCCTGGAATTCAAATAAAAGAAAAAACATGTACACACGCGCTCGCACGCACACACACACTTAGTCTGTCACTACTCACTAGTCATCCCTATTTTGGTCCCTATGGAAGTCCTGGTTGATTTACTTTATCTCCCTAAGTATATTTGAATGATAAATATGGCTTCTGTTATGTATCATGCTGAATGAACCCGTTGATGAAGTCCTTAGACTCAGCATTCTTAGACTTAAAGCAGAAATCCCTGCCATTAGAAGCTGCTTGTTTTGCGTAACCGGCTCTTGGGAATCAAAATCCATTCCGTGGAAAGGATTTTATAGGAATCAGTACGGTTCAACAATGCCCTTTCTAGTGTTTTGGAATGTTGGGAATCATTAATCTTATCAATGAGAGAAAATGCAAACGATTCGTATTTTTCTCCTAGCAGAATACGTATTATGGCATTATTCTTCTGGTGGCCTTGAGGTGTACCGCAAAAACTCCTTTAAAATACATTGGTACTGATGTTTCAAATATGCTAAAGACTTTAAACCAGAAACTAGAATCAGAACAGGGGCAACCTGATGTCAGTCGTTTAAACACAGGACAACATGATGTTGCTCATAAATTTATTATTCAAATTTTTTCGTCATTCTGAATAGAATAATTAAGATTCAAACTATTTTTGTCAGACTCTCTCTTCGCCTTTCTTCCTTGTCTGATCGATTCCTTGTCTTCAAAACTTTTCAGATAGAACCAGAATCACAGACAAAGCTTTTGGATGCTACTATGGATATGGAAGGAGTGTTGTTGGCTGGAGTTCCCGGAGCAGGTGGGTTTGATGCAGTATTTGCCGTTACCTTAGGGGATGCTGGGAGCCATGTGTCGAATTCTTGGAGTTCATTCAATGTTTTGGCCTTGTTAGTTAGAGAAGATCCTCAAGGTGTTTCTTTGGAGAGTGCAGATCCACGAACCAAGGAAATTACTTCATCCATTTCCTCAGTTAATGTTGGATAACCTATCGTTTTCTTCACTATTTGCGGTGAAAAAAGGCGATTTGTAAGATGAATTGTATAAGAGTGTGGATATTAAACCAATTGGTCAAGTTTTTAGAGAAGAAAAATACATATGGGATAAACTTGCAGAGTGAAAATGTTACTTGCAACAAAATCAATAAGAGTTGTTTGTTTAAACTGTTCAAGTGAACCTATGTCATCTTTCTTATTCTTTAATTTGCTTGCTTCCATGTTTGATGAATTAGTTTCAAGGAATGTATTAGTTTGATGAATTGTTATGCACTACGGGCATGTTTACTTACAAGAAATAGGAATTTAAATCATTTTGATTTTGATTTAATTTGTCTTGGGTTTTTTGTTTTTTTTTTTAAGGAACGATATTATCTACACTAAGAGGGAGAGGCTGCGTTTAGTCTCACAATGGGCTAGCAATAATGCGGTTCAAATTCTCCTTTGGCGAGAATCGAACCTAAGACCTCTTACTTACAAGGGGAAATGAATACCACTAGACCGTAGTATTAGGCAAAATTAGAAAGTGAAAAAGAATACCATTGGACCGTAGTATTAGACAAAATTAGAAAATGAGGATAAAGAGTACTCACTATTAAGAAAAATATCATTAGACTGTAATATTGAGTGACATCATTTGATCTTTTAATAAAGTATTAAAACTCCCCAACTTGTCATAAGTTGTTGTATTGGTTTCCAAGAATTCAACTCACGCCTCCTCCTTCCCTCACAAAAATGTAAATTAAGAAGTAATTCACGGTTGATAACCGAAAAAGCCCAAACGAAGCAAGAGATTAATAGTTGAGACAGTTGAGTAAATCGTTTGTCGTAAATGAGAAAGTAAGCATGGAGTTGTTGCCTTGTTGGATTAATGTTTAAATGGATACACCTATAAAGTATATATTTTACTTTTAGTGGCATAATAAGTGTGGGAACATAAAATATTTTGATCAATGGGAACACAGTACAATTTATCAAATATGATTACTCTGTCTTTGATGGAATACACAGAACATTAGTCAAATTCATGGGCTAACGGGACACATTCTCACTTAGGCCCTAGAAGCCCACAAACAACAAGCCCCTACGCCCAATTCATCGCAAACAGTCCAAATCGATCGCCACGCGACTTGCGCAGATTACCGTAATATGTAATGGGCTTGTCTATCAATCTCTCAGTATGCCAAGATTCTCCGAAGCATATTTCAAAAATCTCAGAGGAATATTCCTCCATTTGTTTGCAGACTAGGTAACACTTTGCTAATAGGTTCAACGAATCTGGACGCTAGGGTTAACTCCTCAGTTCTCTATAAATAGTCAATGTCAGTCACTATATTCTGGTAATCAAGAACTCTCACAACATTCTTATTACTTCCTACAATCTTTCAGACTTAAGCATATCGGATACCCTTTGGCTAACACCACACCAATGTTAGTCTAACTCTATTTGTCTCTTTTTTTGTATGTATAGGTTTTCGTCAATTCAATGTGAGGTGGAAATTTGCTCTCGCAATAAGCATTTCATTTTTTTATCTCAATTTTCAAATTTTGTTACTAAATATAGAGAGAATGAAGATGAAATGAAGAATGAACTAAGGAGAAATGCAAAATGAAAACAAACAATAGAAAAGGAAACCATGTTTAAAATTGTTTTTTAGTTTTTATTACATTTCCCACAATTCTTCCCCTTCTTATTCATCCGTCTTTTTTTCCCTTGTATTCTCTCTTTATTTACATTTAAATAGCAAAAACAAATGGTTATCAACTAGACCGTGCCTTTCGGTTTGGATTTTTTTCCATATTTTACCCACACAAAAGAAAAAAGAATAGATTAGTACACTACAAGAGACGCAAATGGCTCAAGTGTATTGAAGCACAAGGTAGATGAGCTTCTGCTGGACTATGCTGGTGGTGACCGTTGAGCTCTTCAACTAACAAAAGACAAACAAGTATGAATAAGTTTTACAAGTGCACCCAAACTACCTCCTTTTCCTTCCTAACACTCTAACCCTACGTAGGATTATTACCATCTATACAAAGACACCTGCATGCATCAGTATCTTTGCATATTATAGGGCAAGCTTGTGCACCCAAACTTCAGTGCAGAATCCATGGCAAAGATCACTAAGAGACTCTGCACGCTAGTTCTACGGCTGATGGCCGTCGGTGCTACCCTTTTGGCTGCAATTGTCATGGTTACAAGCCATCAGAGAACCAGCATCTTTGGAATATCTTTTGAAGTCAAGTATAACCATACTCCAGCCTTCCAGTAAGTTTTTTGTTTTCGTTTTTTTACGCCCTTTCTACGTACGCACGCTATATGCGCCATATTCTGTAGAGATCGATAGTTTTTCTTGCTAGACGAAAAACATCATGATCAATAGTTTGGATTGATGATAGTCTGGCAAGACGTACAACCATAGCTACTAGCATGATTTCTATACATTTTCTTTGCGTATGTATGTATATATGTACCTGTGCTTGTTGCTATAAACGTACTCTTTTATCTTTGTAGGTACTTTGTGATCGCAAATGCGATTGCAACCGTATACGGGTTTCTGGTTATTTTTCTTCCTTCTGAGAGTCAGCTATGGAGATTAGTCGTGGCTTTGGATGTGGTACTCATATGAATTTATAACTTAAATCTCTCTAGCTACATTTTTTTTTCTTATTTGACGGTTGCTCATGTTTCTAAGTAATTTTTTTTTTTTTTGTAATTCCAACCAATTTAATTTAACAATAAAAGCTGCAATTAATTGTTTGGATTATGAACAGGTAATCACTGTACTACTGAGCACAAGCATTTCAGCAGCTTTGGCTATTGGTACTCTGGGGAAGAATGGAAATTCATATGCCGGTTGGCTACCCATATGTGGACAAGTCCCAAAATACTGTGACCAAGTAAAGGGAGCCCTAATCTCAAGCTTTGTTGGCCTCATCATATATGTCCTGCTGCTTCTGTATGCCATCCACACTGTCCTCGATCCTCTCCTCTTGCGAAAAACTTAAACCTTCTCAATGAGTAAAATGGTCTTGCTGGATCTCATCAGTTTTGTCCATCCAGTGCATATGTAATTACTTTGTTCTTTGGGTTATTTAATTACAGTACCCACTCTCAAGTTTGGGTGCAATAGGAACACCATACCTTATTTAAAATATTCAATGTCATACACAAATCATGTTTTAGTTGCAATGTCATATTTCCGTCAAATAATATGTTAAATTGGCTGTTGAGTGATGACTTAATAATTACTTATTCCACATATTTGCTGATGTAACTTTAAATTTGTGTGGTTATCTACTAATATGTAATTAGTTAGTACCCTTTCTTTGTAAATCACATGCTTATAAATGGGCACTCTAATAACAAAATTGTTTTGAAATAAAATAATTTGAGAGTGAGAAAGAGAGAGGGGCGGTTAGAGAGAGAGAGAGAAGAGGCTCGGTTATTTGTGAGATGATGTTTTCTTCTTGGTCGTGTACCTTTATTTATACTAATCATAGATAGGGTTTTACTTGACCTCCAAATAATTCAAGTCATAATAAAATAAGATCTCCTAAATCTTATTAGATTCTATACAACTCATAAAGTAACTTTATTCGCAACACTCCTCAAGTGTGTATAACTTAAGAAGTAATCGTATCAAGTCTTCATGCAAATGTAAAAGCAATTGAGGAAGTCAACTCAAAATTATATTTCCTTTTTTTCAGCTAGGTCGGGCTGAGAGAAGGACTTTTTATCCTTCTTTATGGATTACGTAGGCGTGCTACCACCAAATCACATATGGTCTCGATGGAATATGTAAGTGATTGTGCTCCGTGAATTGAACTTCTAATCAAAAGATTGAACGACCAAGCAAGGAACCTATTATAACCTAAGTCCTTTTACTCCTTTAGGATCAAGGGTGGTTAGATCGGATTTGTATAGTTTGTGATTTAGGTTCATAGATGCAAAGGAATGTAGGGCGTTTGTTGCACCGGACTGGCTCGGACTGGACTAGCTGCAAGGACTAAGCTGGACTGGTTTAGACTAGACTAAGCTGGACTAACTTAGTGAAGCGTTTGGTGATGTGTCGGATTAAAAAACGGGACTCATATATTATATTATTAAATTTTATATTTACAATATTTTATCATTAATTTAATTTATATATACTAATATTTTATTATTAAATAATAATTTTCCTTTCTAAAACCATTTATTTTGGTCAAGTTTTAATCATCTTCTTCTCTCATTTTTTCATCCACACACTGCATCCCTCCCCTCTCCCTTTTCCGTCCAAATCCCTCTCTCTCTTCCCTCTGCCTCTTTTTCGTCCAAATCCCTCTCTCTCTTCCCTCTGCCTCTTTTCCTCTCTTCCTCTTCACTGCAAATCTCTCTCTGCCTCTTCTATTCCTCTCACAAAATCCCTTGCAAATCTTAAAATCAAACCAAAGAGCAAGAACGAAAATGAAAATTTAGGAGTTGGCGGCGGGATGCATGCATGAGTGGCTCGAAGGTGGGAGATGGGGTTGAATCTGCTTTCGATTTCTGAGTTTTCTGGGTTTTTGGCTTTTTTGGGTTTTCTGGGTCTCTGACTTGGAGATCTTATGGACAGATGAGAGGGAGGTGGGGAGAAAGACAGTGGGAGGGCAAGTTCTCAGGCGTGGTGTGAGGCAAAGTGGAGGGAAGCAGGGAAACGGGACTAGCAATCCCCTCCTTTTCGGGGGCTCTCGCTAAGCCCAGCTAACGAAGGATTTAGTCGGCACGAGTTCGACTTAATCCCACTAAACTCAATCCCGGCTTGCACCAAACACAGAATAATAATCCTACCCAAGTAGTCCAGTCCAGTCCCACTTAGTGAGGGCAAACAAACGCGCAAAGGGTGGTTAGATCGGATTTGTATAGTTTGTGATTTAGGTTCATAGATGCAAAGGAATGTAAAAGTGCAAGGAATTAAAGTGCGAGAAGATAAAAGTGTGATAATATAAAAAACGATACCATAAACTACAAGAAGGTAAGTGCGGAAAGTAAAAGTGCGATTGAAATAAACGAACTCATATTTCAATGGAAATGAAATAACCAGATAACTATAAGGTGTAAAACAATAAATCTTAAAGCAATAAAATTATGTGAACTAAGAGTTTGAAAAGTAAACGGCGGAGCGGATGGCTGGAAATAAAAACCTAGACTAAGAAAAGTAAAAGATAGCAAAAATTCGAAGTTTTGTGTGTTGATCAGAAGATCATTTCCTTCTCCAACTCCGCCTATGTAAGTTTATATTATGTTATCAGTCTCAAACCCAGATAAAGAAAGAGATGGATGATGTTATGTAGTCGACATTCGGCACTACGTTTTCACATCAAATCCCTATGATAACGAATTCTAAACAAAATGGCACTAAAGCTAGCTCATCACCCAGAAGTGACGCGTCGTGTGGGCCCGGCCATAATGAAGTGAGCAAGAATCGATGGATCTCTATCAGCTTCCGAATGCAGTCAGAGTACGGTAGAAACTTCATTTTCAACCACTGTCTTAAGCCCATATCGAAAAGTGGACTTTACATAAGCCCATATCTTACGCAACAGTTTGAGATTTGGATTTTCAAAATTTTAGGGGACCATATTGAAAAATGGACTTTATATAAGCCCATATCTGCAAAATAAAAAAGCATGGTCGGTGCAGCTCATCCTTATCTTACCGCAAACTCCAACACTATCTTCCTCGTGTTTCTTATTTTTAATTAAATAAAACTAAATATCAAAAAAATTATATTATATTAAATTAAATTAGTGGAACCAAAACCAAACACCCAGGTCTCTCTCTTTTATTATTCTCTCAATCTCCCTATCTTCTTCTCCATCTCGAATTTTCTCTCTCTATAAAAACCCTAAATTTCTTTCTCTACGCTTCCCAATCATTTCCAATATGGCGTCTGGATCATCGGCTCGGGGCAACCCGGGCTCACAGGGATTCGATTTCGGGTCGGACGACATTCTCTGCTCCTACGAGGACTACGGCAACCAGGACTCCTCCAATGGCAACCACAGTGAACCTGTCATAGGGAATAATTCCGGGAAGGTACTTTTACTGCTCCCACCTTTGGATTCTTTCGCGACGCTTTGCTGATGAAGGTTGCTGGATCTAGGGATTAGCTGATTGAGCTGTAATTTCATGGGATTTCGGTTTTTGTTAATTTAGGGTTCCGGATCATAGGCGTAATTGGGCACAATTTTGGATTTTGTTTTATCTATTTTGCATGTTTTTGTTTTAATTTTTTGAACTTTATGAAATGGGTGTGGGTTAGATTTGTAAGGCTCTGAATTAGAAGGAAATTGGTAGTTAAATGATACAAGTTTGAATTTGCACCTGATGGGGAATTCTGGTTCTGGTTTTGCACAGAGAAGACAATTATGCTCTTCGGCTTAGAAAATAAATTTTGCACATTGGGAAACCATTTGTCATTAACAAACTTATTGTTCAACAACACGTTAAATTCGAAGTTCAGAAACCTTTCAAGTTATTTTTCTTTTGTTCCGTTTTGATCTTTTGCCATTACTTTGAACCCTAATACGTGTTAGTTATCGAGTCTTAAAATGGGTTGGAACCTATTGAATTTGCTAACTAGTGGCTGTTGCATTCTACCTATAGCAGGATTTTCAGAGAAGTAGAATGTCAAGACAACCGATGTTCTCTTCTCCTGCCTATAGCCAGCCGGAAGAATCTCTTCATCAAGATGTAACTGCTACTGTTGAAAAGAGCATGAAAAAATATGCTGACAATCTCATGAGATTTCTTGAAGGAATTAGTTCACGGCTTTCGCAGCTGGAATTGTATTGCTACAATGTTGACAAGTCAATTGGTGAGATGCGATCTGATTTAGGTCGTGATCATGAAGAAGCAGAGTCAAAGCTCAAGTCTCTTGAGAAACATCTTCAAGAAGTGAGTTGCAACTCTAAATTAAGCATTTCAGATGGTGCATATATTCAATTTGTTTGGATTGGAATGTGATTTTATTGATCTTTCTGTTTGCCAATATTTATAGGTTTTCAACTTTTCATTAACCCACTTTTTTTATGGATACGATGCTTTGGTGTTCTGCTACAGTGGTTCTACTATACGTTTCTTGGGCATCAAAAGGAGTTGTAATAAAGTATTTTGTTAGGTGCACGAGGGTGATCCAGTGGCCCTGTGATTTGGGGGGATCCATCCTTTTCTTAGCTTTTTTAGGATTAAGAGTTTGGCAGTGTGAAATTTTGAATGTGAGATCTTCAAAGTCAATTTATGAGTGCTAGTCTTTTTCTTGCATCAAATCTTGATATTTCTCTTCTGTACCTAACGATTTTTGCAGAGTAATTGGGCCCGGGCCGTTCTCATCTTCTTAAAATGTAGTTTATCTTTCCACCCAATGTTTATTAGTTTGACTTTGTAGAGATGATTTTAGCAGTCATTGAACTTTTTCCGATGCCCACTTCAGGTCCATAGGTCTGTCCAGATCATAAGGGACAAGCAAGAACTTGCGGAGACTCAGAAAGAACTAGCTAAGCTTCAGCTTGCACAGAAAGGATCTGCATCTTCAACCCATTCCCAATCCAATGAGGACAGAGCTTCACCACCTACCTCTGATGCTCAGAAAGCTGACCACCCATCTGAAACACATAACCAGCAATTGGCTTTAGCCCTGCCACATCAAGTGGCGCCACAGCAGCAGCCTGTGGCACCCCCTCCGCAGAATGTGACTCCACAACAATCCTATTATTTACCAACCCAGTTACAAAATCCACCACCTCAGGCACAACATCCGCAGAATCAATATTTGCCTCCTGATTCTCAGTATCGAAACCCCCAAGTGCAAGAAATGCCAAGGGTGACACCACGGCCAACACAATCGCAAGTGAATCAGACACAAGTCCAGTCGTTCCCTCCGTATTCGCAACAATTACCGCAGAGTCAGGTGCAATTTCCACAACAGTCCTCTATGCAACCCCAGATGAGGCCACCATCAACAAATGTCTACCCTTATCCACCTAGTCAACAAACAAACCCATCTCCTCCAGAGTCTGTATCAAACAGCATGCCGATGCCAGTGCCATATTCCAACATTCCTCAACCAGGGCCGGGTCGTTCTGATCCCATGCCTTTTGGATATGGTGGAGCTGGTCGAACAATGCAGCAGCAGCCTCCGCCTCAACAAATCAAGGGGGCTTTTGGTGCTCAACCAGGTGAGGGATATGGGGCTGCTGGTCCTCACCCTGCACTTCCTCCAGGGAGTACTTATATGGTCTACGACAGTGAAGGGGGTAGAACTCAATATTCTGCTCATTATGGATATCCTCCTACAAGCATCTCTCATCATACACCACAGCCAACAACAGCTCCAAATCTTATGGCTCGGAATCAACAATTCCCACCTAATCACCCTTACAATGAGTTGATTGAGAAATTGGTACCCATGGGGTTCAGGAGCGATCACGTTGCAAGTGTGATTCAGAGGATGGAGGAAAGTGGCCAACCCATTGATTTTAATGCGGTGATTGACAGGTTGAATGCACATCCATCTGGGGGTCCTCAGAGAGGATGGTCAGGGTAAAAGAATTACGTACCTATCTATCTTCCATTTCCAATTGGGTGACAGTCATGCGTGTGTTTTATTATTACGCATTGAATAAAGGCTTATATGATGTGTATGGTGTCCTCAGCCCTCATATATATGGTTTGAGAGATGCTATGATTTTTGTATATTTGTAAAACCTCATTCCTAGCCGAATGGCGCTTTTATGCCGTACTTGGATGTCAAGCAATAGAAAACACTTGTCGTAGATCTCTCCCTCTCCGATCCCTGTCGATACCTTAATGTTTCTCTTCTTTCAATCTCTCGTCTTTGTCTAGCAAGTTAAGTTGGTGTTGGATGTGTGTGTTTGATTGGATTGCAATTGTAGCGATGAAGGCCCCGGTGCGGTGCATTTTGTTGATTTTTTCATGAGGCTCAACTTTGAGATTAGATTGTGATGGTTTGTGGCCGGCAGCTTTCTGTTTCTTCGCTGAAATATAAGAGAGTATCTAATGGCTTTTTGACTTTTGATTGCTTGTGATCGAGTATGTTATGTCTTTATTGGCATGCTTGTTCTTTACTTTGTTGATTGCGAGCTTTGCTCCGACAATCGCTCCATGCAGTCTTCTCTGACTCCGACAAATCTCCTACCTTCCGCGGCCATTTCTCCCTCTCTTGGTGCAACCGATGGTGTCGCTGCCCTGACGGACCCCCGAACTGGGACTGGTGCGGTTGTCCGCCTTATTACCCGGATAAGATCGTGAGGAAGGAAGAGAAGTCGTAATCAAAGTGAGAGCCCAAGCAGACTTGTAGCTAAATGAACAAAGCGTTGGTGATAACATGAAATGCGTTATTTTTGTTTGGTTAATTGGGAGGGATGAACGCATTATTTTGGGCTTGGTTTCTTTTCGGTTGTCATTTTAAATTAAAGGAAAACTAACGAAAAATTCAAACAAACTTTAGTTTTAATGAAAAATGACAAATGAAGGTATAGTGAATAATATCAGGGAAATGTAAAAATACGATTTTTCGTTAAAAGTAAATAGCACCGGGAGTGTTTTGTTAAAACTCCATTTGTGTTTGTTATTTTTTTCGATTACATAGCGGCCCAAAGCCCAAGAAGAACGCCAGCCCAAGGGGCTTACACAAACGGCCGGAGTCCAACCCCGGAATGATAGAAGTAAACCAACAATTGAAGAAGGAGGGTCATCCAACATAATGCAGTCCAGGTCCAAAGAAAAACTCAGCTTGCCAAATCGTTAGTCACCATATTCCTTTTCCTATGCATGTATGACTCAAAACACATTGATCAAATTGAGAAATCAAGCGATGACAACTATATAACAAAGAAGCCAAGGGATATATCATGCACAGTACATATAAAGAGTGACACTAAAACAGCAAAGTCAGATTCCACAAGTATCCTCCCAGCACCTTTATCCAACGTCATTTTCAAACCCAAAAAGAGACCCCACAATTCAGCTTCAAGGACTTCTCCTACTCCCATATTAGTTGAAAATCCCCCAATCCAAGAGCCCTGATGATCTCTAAGAACTCCTTCATAACCGATAGCATAAACCAGACCTCTGAAAATGTTTGGGCTTGTTATAGGCCCATAAATACTTTTTGGTAGTGTGTGTAAACATTCAATACTTGAAAACGCTAAACCTCGTATGCATGCCTACTATATAGTGGGCCTCTAATCACCTTTTATTGAATATGAGTCTCACATCGAGAAATTGAGAAAATAAAATACAATATATAAGTATATGGTGTTACTCCTAATAACACCGAGGTTTGTTGTAATAAAATCCAAAACCCAACACTATATTGGGCCAATATTGATGTGGTTAGAAATTGGCTAGTTTAGAGATAGGTCAGTTGTCCGTCTCTCTGAATATATAACACTTGTTTACTCTATTTCTTTCTTATTTAGCCGAAATTTCTAAAAATTTGAAAGTCTTCACCCAAACATAACCTTAAAATAATTATAACTTTTTATTTTGATACCATGAGAGCTTTTTATGAACAAGACGATATTCTATACTATATAAAAATACAAATTTAACTAGAATTAAACAAACATCCTATCTGACAAATTGGCTTGCCTTAACCATGCGTATCTGCAAGAGCTAAGTTGTAGAAAAACGACAATTAACATGGAAGATATTGTTGCTCTTTTTCTTCTCTTTTGTTGTTTCTTTTTGTTCTTGGAAGGCTACGGATAAGTGCATGCATAATTCTGAAAACGCCAAATTTTGAATTTTCTCAATGTATGAGGTCACTCCAGAAGATTCTATAGGAAATATTCTTTTTACTACTTTAGATATTGTCCACCTCTTTTCTTAATAAATTGGGAATTTGGGATTAGTGGCCAAATAGATATTTATCATAAATATTAATAAGTGAAAGTGGAGTGTTGGTGTAGATCTGTGGTCCAGTCAACTAAGTTTTATAGTTTGTATTAGAGAAATTTGTAGCAATGGTCTCTTAGCTAAAAATTCATGATTATTGGTCCGTTAACTCATCAAAACATGCAGCTATGATCCTTTTTGTCAAGTCTGTCATAATTTTGTCAAAATGAGTCATGTTGGAATGACCATTGCAACAATTGGGTTAGAGTTGAGGAACCATTGCTCCAATTAAGTTAAAATTGAGGGAGTATTTCTCCAATTGAGTTAAAGTTGAGGGAAAGTGCTACAAATTTTCTCATTTGCTTTTTGATATTTGCCCTTAAATTTAGCCTCACGTGCTACAAACGTGACTCATTTTGACAGAAGTTCTAACGAAGTTGATGAAAATGACTATAGCTCACATTTTGATGAGTTAAGAGACCAATTGTCAAGCATTTTTAGTTAAGAAACCATTGTTCTAATTGTGTTAAAATTAAAAGATCGTTGCTACTTTCCTCTTTGTATTAATTTTTTGAAAATTAAGATAATGGACCATGGTTAAGATTTCTGATGTCACATTAATTTGACAAAGTCTTTAGTGGGTAGGTATTGCATGTGTCCATCCAAATGGCAATTAATCGAATTAGTCTTGGAGAAGTGGTTGAGCTTGCAATGTCGACCTATACCAAGTCTAAAACATGATTGAATGAGTCTCGATCCAGAAGTTAATTTAGGGCAGTTTTATAGCATTTTAATTTTCAGTTCTTATTTTTTTTTGTATTTTAAATACAAACTTGTTTGATAACTGTTTTAATGAAAACCAAAATCAATGTATGTATGTATGTATATTATAAACTTCTTATTTAAGTGTGATTGTGTAAATCATATATTAGATTTGATTCTAGTTATTATTCCCTATTATGATTTATATTCCTTAGAGGAGAATAATTTCTTCTATCTCTTATTACTATAAAAAAAGGCATTGTGTAGGGGAAAAACACAACATCTACACAACTCTACAAACAAATCTTTCTCTCTATTCTCTCTCTGTGTCACCGGCCCCCTTCATCTGTCAGTTAAATATAGGCCACAACAATATATATCGCTTTTTATCCAAAATAGTCCAATGAAATTGACATAACTCCTCACTTTGGTTTATGAAATTTAAGATCAATAAAAGTGGTCTATGAGTTTGTCCACCGTCAATCATTTTGGTAACTCTATAAAAAAATCTCTGTTAAATAAAAAAAATGATAAAAATGTTATGGCCTATATTTAGTAGAGAGGTGCGACAAGGGGAATAGAAAGAGATTGGAGAATAGACTTGAGGAATTGTGTGTTAATTTCTCAGTCCTTGTGCCTTTATTTATAGTAATAATGAGGAGTGAAACTTGCTCTCCAAGTAATTCAAAGTCTATTAGGAAATATCTTCTAAATCCCAAAGAATTCCTATTATATCTCTACTTAGTATTTACACAATCACATATTGATAAGAACGTATGTCGTAACAAAAAATACCTTTTGTCAAATCATTTTTTTCCCATTGTTTATTAAATTGAAGGTTGTTTTTTTTTTTTTGTTATTTTGATACTTATTTAAAAGAGATTTTTTCCAAAATAGCCAAAATAATTTATGGTAAACAAACTCAGTAACAACTTCTATGAATTTCAAATTTTAAGGACTAAATCACTAAAGTGAGGAACTAATCTCAAAGACCACTTTAACTAAAATACCTATGTACAAAAATTAAAAACTGGATTTATGAGTTTATGTGGGGACCGAGTCCTAATGGTTTCTTCTTTTTGTAAAATCTGCAACTTGAAATTGAGACTAATAATGATCAAGCTCACCCTAAAGCAAAAGCATCAAACAAACTTTAGAATCTAAATATTCCTCAAAAAGCAAAAGGATTTAAACAAATTTTGGAATCATAATGTTTCTTTGGTTGGCTTTGTTTTAGAGAAAGGCTTCAGACCAGAGAAAGATTGAGTCATTATTTTCCCCAAAACTGAGACCGTGTGTCCTATGTGCAACAATTACACTGAAAATATGCAACACCTCTTCTTTGATTGTGATATTGCTAAAAACGGAGTCATGTTGTTCCTTCTACAGCGACCCTCTTTTTTTTCAAAGGACATAAAACTTCATTAAATTTGGATAAAAACGTTTACATCAGCAACCAAAGTATTAAACAATCACTCTAACTTAAAGTTAAAACAATCATATATATGAAGGTTACATTTCCTCGAAACAAAAAAAACCTCTCCCATCATGGGGAGCAAAAAGAACTTGTACTGACCTCAATTGCTTTTTTAACACAGCATTGCACCGTTAATCATGCACACAAAACACCATATTAGTTAGAATCTAATTCCAACTAAAACACACAATAAAAAAACTTTTCTAAAAAGCACCAAAAACCCAAAGGTGAAAAATATCCCGACTAACCTTTCAACTGAAATTCTTTTTCTTATTAAGTAAGACACGCGTTTGACTGCAGAAAAAGATAACAAAAAACGAAATTAATGTTGGATTATGTAGATGTAGATCCGATATAGACGTTGGCGCTGGCGTTGGGCCGCTTGCCTACCACGGCGACGACGCGCATACTATATTCCAAAACGGCCGCGTTTCCTGCGAGTGGGAAGCTGCCTGAAAAGAAGGAAAATAACATTTTCTTATGTGGACACACAGAAGGTTTCCATTCTTTCCCTTTGACCCAAAAATATAAATAAAACCTCCTTGTCTAAGCATTATCTTCTTGTACTAGATTCAAATCATCGGAAATTGAAAGCCCATAACGTCGAATTTCCTTGTGTGTATCTCATTTCAGGGGAAAAGGACGATTACCAATTTACTAATGTATTTCAAATTTTAGGAATTAAAGTGAGAAATTAAGTCAATTTTACAAACTATTTTAATTAAAAAGTCAATTAGTTTTAATTGTGAGACCGATTACAAAATCATTTACGAGCAATTTACATTTAAATTGGTTGGGAAAAGTCCTCTTTTTTGTTCTTGGTTCTCTATGTAGTTATATATACTTTGGAATTTCTTTTGTATGGAAAGTTCCAAAGTGGGTTGTGGGGTCATCAATTTGATTGGGTGAGTAATCAAAATATATTGGAATTTTTTTAATTCTGCGTAGTATTGAATGATATTAGAACGAATTATTGAAATTAAAAATAAGAAGATTTAAAAAGTTGTGGAAATAAAATCTAACGGCTAAAACACGCATAACATTGATTGATATGCAATATTGAAGTCATACTAAAAAATGATAGATGTGAGAGATATTTTACACAAAAGGATGAAAATTGAGCTAATACATATGGACTGACCATAACCAGGTATCTAACTAAATGCAAATATTATACGTCACCGCCATCCATGTAAATGAACATGAAACCTCTTAACTAAATTGCAATACTAATTGGTATTAAATATGAGAGATTAAAAGTACACCACAAGTATTACAAGGTAAAAATAAGGCTTTTTAGCCATAATGGTCCATGAGATTGACATAACTCTTCAATTTAGTATATGAGATTTGAGATAGAAGTGGTCCTAAGTTTCTCCACTATCAATTATGTTGATCATT
Organism: Malus fusca; assembly: GCA_035220775.1. NCBI lineage: Eukaryota > Viridiplantae > Streptophyta > Magnoliopsida > Rosales > Rosaceae > Malus > Malus fusca. The sequence continues at coordinate 30,865,649 of CM069075.1, read as the reverse complement.
CTATGAAAAATTCAATTAAATAAGAATCAAAATGATAAAAATACCCCTGATAATGTAGATTTTTCATGAAAGAACTAAAATGATTGATGGTGAACAAACTTAGGGACCACTTTTATCGATTCAAATCTCAAGGACCAAAATGAGAAGTTATGTCAATCTAAGAAACCATTTTAGATAAAAGACGCCTAAAGTAATTTGTAAATAACTACTAAATAGAAATTTGCAAATTTTATGTTTTTGATACGCTCATATAGTAATTTTTTTTGGGTAAATTACATAGTAGCCCCTTAGGTTTGAGGTCTATTACAATCTCATACAACATCTTTAAAACATTTCACTTTCATACATCATGTACCATTTTATTTCAAAATAATACATCCGTTAGATTTTCCGTCATTAATTTGTTAAATGCTGATGTGGCTGCCACATTTGTGCTAATGTGGCTGCCATGTGTTAAAAAAATATTTTTTATACATTAAAAATATTATAATATTAACCCAATTAAAATAAAATAAAACATAAAAACCCTAACCCTTATCCCCTTTCTTCCCCCTCTCATCTCTGCAATCCCTTCCCACTATCCCTCACCCACCCCCCAGCAACCTACCCCCAAGCGACCCACATCCCTATCCCTAACCTAGAACCTAAAAACCTGCAACAAGAAGAAGAAGAAGAGGAGGGAGGAAAAAAAAAAAAACCTCAGTTCGTCCCCCCCAAAACCTGCAAGAAAAAGAAGAAGAGGGAGAAAAAAAAAAGCCCAGTTCAGGGGAAGGTCGCGGGGGGGGGAGGTGAAGGGAAGTGGGTCGCGGGGGGAAGGGCGATGGGTCGTGGGTCGTGCGTCACGGCAGGGCCGGGGGGGGGGTTTTCTTTTTTTTTCTTCTTCCTCCCTCTTCTTCTTCTTCTTTTTGTTGTTGCAGGTATGTAGGTCGCTTAGGGGGGTGGGTGAGGGATAGTGGGAAGGGATTGCAGAGAGGGGAGGGGGAAGAAAGGGGATTTGGGTTCGGGTTTTTATGGTTTTTTTTTTTTAATTGGGTTAATATTATAATATTGTTAATGTATAAAAAATAATTTTTTTACCACATGGCAGCCACATTAGCACAAATGTGGCAGCCACGTCAGCATTTAACAAATTAATGGACGAAAAATATAACGGATATATTATTTTGAAATAAAATGGTACATGATGTATGAAAGTGAAATGTTTTAAAGACGTTGTATGGGGTTGTAATAGACCTCAAACTTGAGGGGCTACTAGGTAATTTACCATTTTTTTTTTATAATTCTTTTCTAGCTTTCTGTGAGAACTCTTTATTAACGTTACCTGAAATCCGTTTGAATTTGTGACCCGGTCACCCCAAACTTAGCCCAAAAATGATTTTACCGGATTCAAATAACATCAAACGGAAAGATCCAAGAATTTTGAAATGGCCGTTAACTGGTCAAAGCAACGACTAGAAAAGGAAACGGCAAGGAAACGACGTTAACGCGCCCCCCACCTTCCTTTTCGGCCCTTTAGCCGCACACAGTCTCTCTTTCTCTGTGCAATTCCTTGTGCACGTTACATCTCCCCCAGCTGTCTCCCCCCCTCTCTTCCCTCATCAGAACCCAGAAAAAATAAGCAAACCTAATACCACCGCCGAACACACACACCCACCGTGCTACGCCCTTCTTCCAATCCTCCATGCCATGAGTATCCAGCGGGGTACTCAATCCTCCTCCTCCGACCCCGACTCGGAGCCCTACAATATCATCCCCGTCCACGACCTCCTCGCCGACCACCCCTCCCTCCGTTTCCCCGAGGTACGCGCCGCTGCCGCCTCTCTACGCGCCGTTGGCAACCTCCGCCGTCCCCCTTACGCCCAATGGCAGCCCCACATGGACCTCCTCGACTGGCTCGCCCTCTTCTTCGGCTTCCAGTACGACAACGTCCGCAACCAGCGCGAGCACATAGTTCTCCACCTCGCCAACGCTCAGATGCGCCTCAACCCTCCCCCGGACAACATCGACACACTCGACGGCGGCGTTTTGAGGAAGTTCCGGAAAAAGCTGCTCAAGAATTACACCAGCTGGTGCTCCTATTTGGGGAAGAAGTCCAATATTTGGATCTCCGACCGGAGGCGTGATACCGCCGCCGACCAGCGCCGGGAGCTGCTGTACGTGTCACTGTACCTGCTGATCTGGGGCGAGGCGGCGAATCTGAGGTTTGTCCCCGAGTGCTTGTGCTTTATTTTTCATAACATGGCCATGGAATTGAACAAGATCTTGGAGGATTATATTGATGAGCAGACGGGTCAGCCCGTGATGCCGTCGACGTCGGGGGAGAATGCGTTCCTGAATAGCGTTGTGAAGCCCATATACGAGACGATTCGAGCCGAGGTGGAGAGCAGCAAGAATGGGACTGCCCCTCATAGTGTGTGGAGGAACTATGATGATATCAATGAGTATTTCTGGAGTAAGAGGTGTTTTGACAAGCTCAGGTGGCCTGTTGATGTTGGGAGTAACTTTTTTGTGACTTCTAGTAGGAGTAGGCATGTGGGGAAGACTGGGTTTGTGGAGCAGAGGTCCTTTTGGAACTTGTTTCGGAGCTTCGACAAGCTCTGGATCATGTTGATTATGTTCCTCCAGGCCGCTATTATTGTTGCTTGGGAGGAGAGGGAGTTTCCGTGGCAGGCGTTGGAGGAGAGGGAAGTGCAGGTCAAGGTTTTGACTGTGTTTTTCACTTGGGCTGGTTTGAGGTTTTTGCAGTCGTTGCTTGATGTGGGAATGCAGTATAGTCTGGTTTCGAGGGAGACTTTGGGGCTCGGAGTGAGGATGGTGTTGAAGAGCATAGTTGCTGCCCTGTGGATTGTCGTTTTTGGGGTGTTCTATGGGAGGATATGGACGCAGAGAAATCAGGATCGGAAGTGGTCCACCGAGGCAAATAATCGGGTGGTGAATTTTCTTACGGTGGCAGTAGTTTTCATCCTGCCAGAGCTTTTGGCTTTGGTCCTCTTTATTCTTCCTTGGGTTCGGAATTTTCTTGAGAACACAAACTGGAAGATATTTTACATGTTATCGTGGTGGTTTCAGAGCAGAACTTTTGTTGGCCGTGGCTTGAGAGAAGGCCTTGTGGACAATATAAAGTACAGTTTGTTCTGGATTTTCGTGCTTGCTACAAAATTTTCTTTCAGCTACTTCATGCAGATCAAACCCCTGATTCGCCCGTCAAAAGAACTCATAAAACTTAAGAATGTGAACTATGAGTGGCATCAGTTTTTTGGCAACAGCAACAAATTTGCAGTGGGATTGCTGTGGCTTCCAGTCGTTTTGATATACCTCATGGATTTGCAGCTGTTTTATTCCATTTACTCCTCTCTTGTGGGGGCAGGAGTGGGCTTGTTTGCACATTTGGGCGAGATACGAAATATCGGGCAATTGAGGCTGAGATTCCAGTTCTTTGCAGGTGCAATTCAATTTAATCTCATGCCAGAAGAGCAACTGTTAAATGCAAGGGGAACTCTGAGGAGTAAGTTTAATGATGCCATCCACCGGTTGAAGCTGAGGTATGGGCTTGGACGGCCTTATAAGAAGCTCGAATCCAACCAGGTTGAGGCAACCAGGTTTGCTTTGATATGGAATGAGATCATTTTGATCTTCAGGGAAGAAGATATAATTTCTGACAGCGAGCTTGAGCTGTTAGAGCTGCCACAAAATTCTTGGAATATCAGGGTTATTCGGTGGCCTTGTTTTCTTCTTTGCAATGAACTGCTGCTGGCACTTAGTCAGGCCAAAGAGTTAGTAGATGCTCCTGATAAGTGGCTCTGGTATAAGATATGCAAGAATGAGTACAGGCGCTGCGCTGTTATAGAAGCTTATGGTTGCATCAAGCACTTGCTACTTGACATCATCAAACGCAACACAGAAGAACATTCCATTATGACAGTATTGTTTCAGGAAATTGATCACTCTCTTGAGATTGAGAAGTTCACGAAAACATTTAAAACAACGGCGCTTCCAGAGCTGCATGCCAAGTTGATCAAACTTGTTGAGCTTTTGAAAAAACCCAAGCAAGACACAAACCAGGTGGTAAATACTCTGCAGGCCCTTTATGAGATTGCCATTCGAGATTTTTTCAAGGAAAAAAGAAGTACTGAGCAGCTGATGGAGGATGGTTTGGCCCCTCGTAATCCAGGTTCTGCTGCAGGGCTGCTTTTTGAAAATGCTGTTGAGTTGCCTGATCCTAACAATGTATTCTTCTATAGGCAGGTTAGGCGCTTGCACACAATACTTACCTCTCGGGACTCAATGCAGAATATCCCAGTTAACCTTGAGGCAAGACGCAGAATTGCCTTCTTCAGTAACTCCTTGTTTATGAACATACCCCATGCACCTCAAGTTGAGAAAATGATGGCCTTCAGTGTGCTGACCCCGTACTACAGTGAAGAAGTATTGTACAACAAAGAACAACTACGTACGGAGAATGAAGATGGGGTTTCTACCCTGTATTATTTACAGACAATTTATGTTGACGAGTGGAAAAATTTTATGGAGAGGATGCGCAGAGAAGGAATGGGGAGTGATGATGAAATATGGTCAACTAAGTTGAGAGAACTCAGGCTCTGGGCTTCTTACAGAGGTCAAACACTTACAAGGACCGTAAGGGGAATGATGTACTACTATCGGGCTCTGAAGATGTTGGCTTTTCTGGATTCTGCATCCGAGATGGACATTCGGGAAGGATCACAAGAACCTGGTTCCACGATGCAAGACATTGGCTTGGACAGATTGACTTCTGAGAGGTCACCTTCTTCCCGAAGTTTAACTAGAACAAGCAGTTGTGTGGACTCATTGTACAAAGGTCATGAATATGGAACTGCTTTGATGAAATTTACATATGTGGTTGCATGCCAGATATACGGAACACAAAAAGTGAAAAAAGATCCCCATGCTGATGAAATTTTGTATTTGATGCAAAACAACGAAGCACTTCGAGTTGCATATCTTGATGAGGTTTCAACTGGCAGGAATGAGAAGGAGTACTATTCTGTTCTTGTGAAGTATGATCAGAAATTAGAGAAGGAGGTGGAAATCTACCGCATAAAGTTGCCTGGTCCAATGAAGCTCGGAGAGGGAAAACCAGAGAATCAAAATCATGCCATTATCTTCACTCGTGGTGATGCAGTTCAGACGATTGATATGAACCAAGACAATTATTTTGAGGAGGCACTCAAAATGCGGAATCTATTGGAAGAGTACAGGCACTATTATGGCATCAGGAAGCCTACTATCTTGGGAGTCAGAGAGCATATTTTTACTGGTTCCGTCTCATCACTTGCCTGGTTTATGTCAGCTCAAGAAACAAGTTTTGTCACCTTGGGGCAACGGGTGTTGGCGAACCCTTTGAAAATTAGAATGCATTATGGTCATCCAGATGTGTTTGACAGATTTTGGTTCTTGACTCGAGGTGGCATCAGTAAAGCTTCCAGGGTCATTAACATCAGTGAAGACATTTTTGCTGGCTTTAATTGCACGTTGCGGGGTGGAAATGTCACGCACCATGAATATATTCAAGTCGGCAAGGGAAGGGATGTAGGATTCAATCAAATTTCCATGTTTGAGGCCAAGGTTGCTAGTGGGAACGGGGAACAAATTCTTAGCAGAGATGTCTATAGATTGGGTCACAGGCTGGATTTCTTGCGGATGCTATCATTCTTTTACACTACGGTGGGATTCTTTTTTAATACAATGGTTGTTGTTCTTACTGTGTATACATTTCTATGGGGCCGGCTTTATCTGGCTCTTAGTGGTCTTGAAGGTTCTATATTGGGAAATGATTCTACTAACAGAGCACTTGCTACAGTCTTGAATCAGCAGTTCATTATCCAACTTGGTGTGTTCACTGCCCTTCCAATGATAGTGGAGAATTCCCTTGAACATGGATTCCTTCATGCTATTTGGGATTTCTTGACGATGCAGCTCCAGCTTTCATCAGTTTTCTACACATTCTCAATGGGAACTCGTACCCACTTTTTTGGGCGAACTATTCTTCATGGTGGTGCAAAGTATCGTGCAACTGGACGTGGCTTTGTTGTGCAGCACAAAAGTTTTGCAGAGAATTATAGGCTCTATGCTCGTAGTCATTTTGTGAAAGCAATTGAACTAGGGTTGATACTTATTGTTTATGCATCGCATAGTCCTGTAGCTAAGGACACTTTTATTTACATAGGCATGACCATCACGAGTTGGTTCCTGGTCGTGTCATGGTTTATGGCCCCCTTCGTTTTCAATCCTTCTGGCTTTGATTGGTTGAAGACTGTAGATGACTTTGATGACTTCATGACCTGGATTTGGTATCGTGGCAGTGTCTTCGCAAAAGCTGAACAGAGCTGGGAAAGATGGTGGTATGAGGAGCAAGATCATCTAAGGACCACTGGCCTCTGGGGAAAGTTTCTAGAGATAATTTTAGACCTGCGCTTCTTCTTTTTCCAATATGGGATTGTATACCAGCTTGGTATTGCTGCTGGAAGTACCAGTATTGCTGTGTACTTGTTGTCTTGGATCTATGTGTTTGTGGCTTTTGGCATTTTTGTGGTGATAGCATATGCTCGGGACAGATATGCCTCAAAAGATCACATTTACTATCGGCTGGTGCAATTTCTTGTCATAAAACTTGGATTACTTGTTATGATTGCCCTGCTAGAATTCACTGAGTTCAAGTTCATGGATATTTTCACTAGTCTTCTGGCATTCATTCCGACTGGGTGGGGATTGGTGTTGATAGCACAAGTATTTCGGCCCTGTCTACAGCGCACTATACTCTGGGCGGCGGTTGTTTCTGTGGCTCGACTGTATGATATATTGTTTGGGGTGATTGTAATGACACCTGTGGCAGTATTATCATGGTTTCCTGGTTTTCAGTCTATGCAGACTAGGATATTGTTTAATGAAGCATTCAGCCGGGGCCTTCGTATATTCCAGATTCTTACGGGAAAAAAGTCCAAGTCAGATAAGGTAAATTTTTAATCATTGATCTTCTAGGGAAACTTGTGGAGTATATTACCATGTCCTTTCTTTTATTTATGCCAGTTCACTAAATTACTCTCAATGACTGTCCAAAACTGTGATTGTGTCATGCGCTATACATCATGCTGTGGAGCAATAAACAATAACTACTGTTGTTTTATTTAGTATGGCACAGGGCATAACAATGTAGTTACGTGAAATATGCGTTCAGTTTACCTGATGAATAAAAAAATTCTATTTTTCTTAACATGTCTTTATGTGTAGGTCACATTCAACCGTTGATTTTTTTATTGCATGCTTTCTGAGTAGCATGTACAGTCAGCAACTGTTTCCAACTTTTGGAATTTGCATATTCTTTTTAGTCTATGCATCTGCTACCTCACTTTACCCACACATTTATTTCTGTTTTGTCATGGTGAATTGGTTTGCTTTTGAATAATTGGCAGAATTTGTGGTACTTGTCATTGAACTAATGTGAAATTAGATTTTGTTCATGAATAAATATTTAATGTGCTAATTAAGTTGTCTAACATGTTGTATGTGATTGGGAGCTGTTATCCATTGTTTACATATACTCAATTAGAGTTACGAAACAAGAAATTTAAGCCTCCGTATTTCTGTTTTATGGTCTCCATTTATCTCCTTTGACATTGATCTCCGGTGGAATTTCACCTAGTTGCATGGAGTTCTGATGGATTTGTAATGTCATAGAAGTTAGATCTACTCTATTTATTTGGGGGTGCATTTTGGCTCACCACCCTATTTATCACCGTTGGATGAGTTAAATTTTGAGATTTGTGTCTATCCACCACACAGATCTTGAAATTTAAACTCATCTAACGGTGATAAATAGAGTGGTGAGCATCACTGTCACTTGAGGGTGGTGGGCCAATATATTCCCTTTATTTGGGATGCCCCTATATAAGCATAAATGAACTCGTGATTTACTGAAACCTTCTTTATATGCGATTGCTGAGTTTGTATGTTTCAGTTCCACGTTACTAACGGGATTGCATTTTATTTTTTTGCAGTTTTGATGTGAGCACGAGATGTAGAAAATCTCGACAAGTTGAGGAGTTGGATTATGGTTTAGACTTGTTGGGGGCTCTTATGTGTGTTTCAAGGAGGTATGATTTACTTAACGTTCACGGAGGAGTGGAGGATTCCCTTTGTTCTTTGATACTGGCTTCATCTTCCCAATTACTTGTGTAATTAGTAAATTTTATCATAGATACCATCAATCTCCAGTTAGGGAGCTTTTTTGCTTTTAGTGTCATTTGCAGTTACCCTCCCGCATCTTAGACGGGGCAACTTTTTTGCATTGTGTCTATATTGAGTATTGTTTACTGTGGTAGCTTCTCCAGATTGTCACAACATTTTTTATTCTTTTGTGAGAAATGCAGCTCTTTTCCTCATTTTCTCTATATGTTTGGTCTCGAATCTTGATGTACAACGTGCTCGCTTATCGATGTTTTCTTTCAGCATCGAGACATGTTTAAGCGCGTGAAAACGTTGAAAATAAATTGACTTGATATGTGCATAAATTGTCCAACATGGAGCTTTGCTCTAGGTTTACAGAAGAGAAAATGTGCCTGGTAAGCTGGTTGCTGCATAAGCGAGGTACGTGAATTGGTTTGCGATTTTCTGTTACGGTGACTCTTAGCAGCCGACCTTTTGTTTTTGATCTGCTGGTTATGCTTGACATGTTAGCTTGACAAATACTTCGGATTCTTACATTAAAAGAGTCTGTTCCAACGTATACACGGCACGCTTTGCGGAACCTTGTTTTGTACTTTTAATAAATTAATTTTGTAGACGTATCGATCTGTGATTTGCAAATAAAGATACCGGCTCCAAGTGTGAACCCGTTGCGGTTTTGAACGAAGGGATGCCGGCTTCTGAGATTATAATTTTTTTTTTGAAATGTCATATGAACTTGTACCAATTTTTCAATTTGTCATATAAACTAAAATTTTAAGCAATTTGTCATACTAATTTTCCGAAATTATCAATTTATCATCTCACCATCTGTTAAGTATTCCATTCAAAATAAGTCATGTGTATTGCTTAAAATTTTGGTTTATTTGACAAATTTAAAAATGTGTACAAATTCATATGACATTTAAAAAAAAATATTCATTTTATTTTTACGTTTACAATTGCTTATGAATCCGATCAAAAAATGGAAGTAAACAAGGTTGGGAACTCTAAAAACAAAATGGTCAAACAACACATTTTACCCATAAACCAAGTAGACACATGCATCAACTATTGCAAAAAATTAAAGTAAACAAGATTGTGAAATTATGTTAGTGCCTTTAATTTTTTTGTTGTAACTTGTGAATTGTTATAAAAGACTAAATAATTTTTTCACCATCTTTTGATTAAAAAAGTGGATTATATTAATATATAGTTTAAATTACTTATTGATAATAAAAGAATTCTAAATTTAAGGGATTTAACTTATTTTAAGAAATTAAACTATTTCTAATATTGATTTAAAAAAAGTAGACTTATAGTTATACCAAGTTTCCTTTTAATTTTAACATATTTTTAATTGGTTCTTAACGAAGGTGATATTTTTAAGGGAACTTTAACGAAAAGCTCCCGGTATTGTTCACTTTAACGAAAAACTACATTTTTACTCTAAAAAGTCAATCATGTTACTATTCACTTACAACACATTTTTGTCATTTTCGTTAAAACTCAAAGTTTTCATGCAATTTTCATTAGTTTTCTTTATTTTTAATAAGTTGATTACTAAAAAGTCGAGATAAATTTGATAGGACACCAAATGATTGGGATTTCTTGATGCTTAATCCAAAAAAACAGAGTATGGCCCATGGCCTTGCCGACATCGCGTAGTTTATCCTTGAGTCCTCCACCAATCACTCTAAACCCCACATGAAAACAAAATAAATTGAAAAAATAAGATTTGGGTTCGGTCACGATCAGTATTCCATTCCAAAACTCCATCCATTATGTTCCACGTCAACAATACTTTATGCATATCCTCCGCCACATCAAATTAAACCGAACACCACCGGATCCTTCTCTCGGGATCTGCGGGACCGAGCAATCTTGGCCGTCTAAATTGATCTTGCGGTTAGGAATAAACTTCGATTTTTATTTAAACTTTGACTTTTATTTTATTTTCCAGCGGTAAACTAAAAACACCAGGCAGACAAGAGTCAGTCACAAGTCGCTATTCACAACTGCCGCAATAACTCCTCGAACCGCGCCGGACAACCCATTTTCCATTTCGGCTCGTCACATCGCCGGAGAAGATGGAGAAGCTTCTGCTCAGCGGTGAAGGCAGCGGCCTTCGGCGCCGCGGCGATCCATCCCCCGGCTACAAACGCCGCGCGGATGCCATCACCTCCGGCACTCCTTATCAGAAAGCTGCTGCACTCGTCGATTTGGTCCTTCTCTCTTTCTCTCTCATTTCCCTAAATCCTCATTTGTCATCTTGCTCGTTGCGAAACAGAGAAATAAATTGCAATGATCTGCAGGCGGAAGATGGCATTGGGTTACCAGAGCAGATACTGGATCAATCAAACTTTCAGAGTGCCGCTAAGTACTACTTCCTTTACATTCGTTTCAGCTTCCTTTGGGCCCTCCTCTATTTCGCCCTCATCCTACTCAACTTCCTCGAGGTTCGTCTCTGCAATTTTTTTTTTAATTTTTCAAAAATATAAAATCCAATTTTACTATATGGTGCTTGGTGAATTCTGTGCAGAAACCTCTGTGGTGCTATAGGTATACCGACACTGTCTATACATGTAGTGACAGAGACTACTTCTATCTTGGCCAATTGCCATACTTGAATTCTCTGGAGTCTCTTATTTATGAGGTATTTTTTGGTTTTTTTTTAAGTCTCATTTCTGTTTCACACTCATCATTCTGTTCAAGTTCATCGTCTACGTTCGATGCAGTTTCGATGTTTTCTTTTAACAATTTCAATTAGTTGCTCCTAGTGTACCATTGTTGTACTCTACTAACTTCTGAGCTGATTGACTAAAATTTTGGATTGAAACTTTTTTTTTTTGGGGTCAAGTTTAGATTGAAACTTTACTAATTTGAATACTTTGATTGAAGGATAAAATGTTAAGTTTCAGTATTAATGAAGAAATTTAATAACAAAAATGATTAAATCCTTCCTAATATCATGCAAAGACTAATACCTACCTAATAAGGAAAGATTAATACCAAATAAAAGTTTAAACATATTTAAAAAATGGTTGCAATTTAAAAGGGTTGCAAATAATAAAAATAGAAATATATGATACAAAATTTAGAATAAAATAAGGGAAAATATGCTAACATGTAAATATTTAATGGCGTGATAAAAACCAAAGGACCTTGATAAAAAATTAAAAAGGAATAAGGTTTCAATCAATGAAATAAAATAATTAGGATGAGAACCTAATTTCTCCTTAATTTACAGAAGGCGGAGTTCTCCAAAATTTTATGTAGCTTTGCAAAAACTTGCTCACCACTCACATTCATGCGGTGCTTATGCACGCATACACACACTTCTTCTTTTGTTAAGTGTATTCATAAATTAATCAGAATAAGTAAATTAATCACCATGCGTGGGTAATGTGTAAAACAGATTATCCACGCATAGTGCAAGTAAATTATCAATAGAGATGCTCACATACACACATAGTGGTATTGTGTTATTGTTGTTACAAGATGATGTTAGAATATTTGTGGTGTTTACTTGAGCTTATACGATACATTTTTGAGATTTCACTTTTTTTGGCCTAATTTCTGTTGTTAATGCATTAGACAGCTACTTTTATTTTTAGAATTTTAAATTTACCCTTTTCTGTGCAGGGAATAACACTCATTGTACTCATAGTGCACATTTTCTTTCCAATTTCGTATGAAGGGTTCCTCTATTGGAAAAATCCTCTTACCATATTTAAGGTAAGTGCTTTGTTTTGGCCTTATCATTGGCTATAATATGAAAGGTTCTCTTCCTTACCCTTCATCCGTAGTATTAATAAATCATATTCATCTTGGTCTTCTAGCACTCTTTTCGTGAATCAAAGTGCAGTAAATTTGTTGTTGCAGAGATCCAAATAATCTACATGACTTTTTTTTTTTTTTGGGGGTATGCTATCCACACACCCCATTTTACTTCTCACACACCCTTGATAATTTATGTCCGTTGATCTTCTTCAATTCATCCGATCCGACGGTCGAAAATTAAAAAGGTGTGTGAGAAGTAAAATGGGGTGTGTGTGGATATCACACCCCTTTTTTTTTTGTTTCTTGGGGGAGGGGGTGATCAAATCTGGCTATAGTTGGTGCTACCTTCAACCCTGCAGATGTAACTGTTATGCAGCCATTATTGTATTGGAATCAGCCATTTAAGCATCATTGTTTCTCCAGTATAATTTCAACCATTATGCATTTTTGGCCTTAGGCTGTCTGGAAATTTTATTGCTTCTCCTGATGACTGCTTAATGCTTCATAGGGGTTCCAATATAATCCATACAGGAATTTACATGAAAATCAGAAAAGAGTATTTTTTTATGTTTTATCACGTACAGTATCTTCGACATGCCTTTCATATTTGATATTCAAAATCTGTACGGATGGAAATCAGTTATCTTCTAACTAAAAGAAAACTAAGCAAATAACCTTCCACCAGAAAATCCTTGAGGAGTTGAGTTGGGCTTTAGTACCTTTCTGGTGCTGCAGTAGTACAACAAAATGCGAACTGCTAAAAATGATAGCAGTTCATCCTTTCTAGATGAGTTTAAAATCAGAGTAATTCCTCTTGATTACGTTGTTCTTGAAGTTGGAGGATATATATAGCAATACAAACAATATAGATCAACTATGAAACCAAATACAATAAGTCAAATATGACTGCTATGAATCAGGTAGTCGACAGCCGGCACTTCCTTTTTCACGTCGAATCCCTATGATGACTGCTATGAATCTACTGTTGACAATTGGCATTTACTCTTTAGAATCAACTATATTAATTACATGAGATTTCTTGTCTGATCTTTAGTCAACATTTCTGCTTCAATTAATATCAGCCAAAGGTATGTGTAGACTATAATATTTCTGTGCATTTGGACTTATATAACTGTTGATATCTTGAGCATTATAAACAGCTTAGAAAAAAAAGCATTTTTTTGTAGAAAATGAGTAAAATCAAGGTTGAAATTAATATTTGATTTGTCCACGGACTATAAACGCTGAATGCTGTTCTTGTTTTCTTTCTAGTAATGATTTTTTTTTTTAATTTTGTATCTTTTTAGGTCACATGCCTACTGATTTTGGTTGCTGATTTGCTGGTTTATGCTCTCTATGTGTCTTCGGTGGCCTTTGATTCCCTTCCTTTCAGGATTGCACCATACATCAGAGTTATCTTTTTCATATTGAATTTCAGGTATCGTGTGTAAAATTATCCAATTCATGTGACACTTGACTGCTTGGACTTTCTTTTGCGACGTTTACCACCTAAAGCCCTTAATTGGTGCCACCAATGTCCACTTTGGCAGCATGTTGCTTTGCTTCTTCATGCATTTCTGTGCGTGGCATTCACACCATATTTCACAACAATTTTAGGTATTTTCTTAGTTTTGATAAAAAATATCTTGAGGGTTTGAAATTATATGGGCTTTCAAAATTATTTTTTGATGGCCCATAAGAAGCTATTCCAAATGCCCGATATTACTTGACCAAAACTAAAGTAAAATAAAAAGAATTAGAAAATGATTGCTTGAATAGAGTTGGGGGATAATTTTAAGGTTTCAGGTGACAATATGGACAAAATAAAAAAAAATCGGTGTGCAGTATTGCACAAAACATTAGTTCAAGTGGCAACCAGTCACAAAATGGTGGTGACGTGCACGTGGCATTTTGTTTTTAAACGGAGATCCTCAGTCTTGACGGTGGGCGGTATTTTGTCACAAAAGCTTGTTTCAGGTGGTCAAGTGTCACAGGGGTTAAAAGTTCATGTGGCATTGCTAACATTATTTTTTTTCTTTTTTCAAGTTATTCGTATGAAGTTGCATAACTAAAGATTTTAAGGGCCACATAAGATGCAAATGACATTTATATTTGTATGTTTTATGTCCTTTTGCTTAAACATTATATATATGATCCTCATATGGACTCTTATCCTTCACAAAAGGAGTCAAAACACAGATGCTGAGGAGTGCTGCTTGTACATAATCATATGCATATTGTGATCTTGTTTATGTGGGGAAACTACATTTTCCATTTCCTACCCTTCCACCAAACAATGAAGAAGCCGAGACACAAACTTTCTGGTTTTTAATTAAGGTTTACAGGAACAAATTCGTACGTAGTGACATTTGGTTCTGTTAGACCATTGATGATACCATATGGATATAATAATTTGTGGAAGCAAACCTCGTTATGTATTATTATCTTTTGATGCATGTACTATGCTATTCTTTTTCCCATAATAACTTGAGCTTGCTTGGTTCCATTTCACCTTTACTAATAGGGAATTGCGGTCATGCATGCTCATCCTGGCTGGAATGCTTGGCACGTACTTGAACGTCTTGGTTTGTTAACTATCTATTTTTGAGCTCTTATTTGTATCAGTAGGGTATTTTATCCTTTTGTTAGTTTCTGATTGTCTTACCTGATAGCTTTATTTATTTTATTTTGTCCCTCTTAAATCTTATTGTGGTTGATAATGGGAGGAGAGAGTCACATTTTGGGAACCAATATTGTTTCCCACCTTGTATAGGGATTCTTATGAGTCATGTCTCCTTGGGCTCGTGTCTAGTTGACCAAAGATCATGGTCGGCTCATCCTTCTCCTTTCAGTTGGTAACAGATCAACTGAATCCCTCCTTTGAGCCATTTAAGATAATTTGGATGGCTGGTGTGGCAGCTTAGGTGTTAATTCTCTTGGCTGGTTGATTTTGGAAAACTCTAAATATCTCTGACATGTTGTAGAGAAGAAGATCCTTCGCGTGATTATCACCACTTTGGGGTGTGGTGTAAACCGGATGAAGAGAATGCAGACCATATTTCTGCACTGCGTGTTCATTAGTCAGATTTGTCTAGCATTGCTGGAGGTGTTCGGTTTGATCTGGGTTTTCCCTAGAAACTGCTCTGTCTTGTCTTGTCACGGGTTTTTCATGGGTGAAGGCAAGGGGTTTAGGGTTTAGGAATGGAATGGGACAAGAATATCTTTTAAGACAAAGAGGAGGGTTTGAAGGTCAAATTGGGATAAATTGAACTTTTTGTTTCTTTGTGGGATTCTTTGTCCGTACATTTTAAAGGCCGTTCCCGTCATGAAATCCTTCTTGATTGGGAGGAGTGTCGCAGTTAGTGTGTTTTTATGAAAATTGTGCTTCAAATGTTTGGTTTGTTGCTTCTGGTTTTTTATTTGTTGAAAGATTTTGTTCGTATATTCTAGTTTTTGTTGGTTAATGTTAGACTTTTGTTCATCTTTTTTTTTTTAATTCAATTATTTTTCTCCCTTATCAAAAAAGGAAAGTCTTACGTTTTTTCTTTTACAGTTTGTAAGGCTTCTGTGATGGCACACTTCCACTTTGTTCTGTTTCATTGAATAAAATTATTTAAAATTCCTAGTCTGGTTCTCACCATTAATTTTTTCCATTGCAGGCTCTAGGGCTTTTATTTCTTCTGTTTTCCAGTTGGTTGGCCTATGTCATGTTTGAAGATACCAAGCAGGGGAAAACAGTATTTACTTCGTTTGGTATTACATTGTATCAGATGTTTGTTTTATTCACCACATCCAACAATCCCGATGTCTGGATACCTGCCTACAAGTAAGTTTGACCATGAAAATTGACTAGAGAGCTCTTTTTGTTTTTTGTTTTTTGTTTTTATTTTCTCTTGTTTTATAATTTCATCCAGAAAGTCAGGTTCCTATTTTTCTACCGAAAACTGAATTATTTAATTTATTTTAAAGACTTTTCATGTTTTCCCCATTGGGGATTCCATTAGGATTTTAATTTGAGTTGATTTGGCTGGTATGTCTATCTTTGGGGATAGAGAGAAATATACTGGCAAGAAATATTCAAAGAATCCTAGTGTAGGGGAACAAATGAGCAGAACAATAAAGGAGTAAAAATGAGAAATTAAAAAAGCATGTCGAGAAAGGAATGCACCAAAGATATGCTGAACGAATGTTAGCTTTTTTTTTTTTTTTTTTTTTTTTGGTTTTTTTGTTTTTTTTTTGTTATTTGCATGGAATTTTCACTTTAAGATGTCTACGAGCATTGGAATTTCCTTTGCTTTTGTTTTAGCTTGCGGACATTGTTATTCTTCTTAAAGTTGGCATTAGAACAATTCTTCACATGTGGCCGTTGGTTTTACTATTTAATGAAATTCTGTTTTCTTGTTATTTAGGGCTTCACGTTGGTATTCCTTGTTTTTTGTTCTATACGTGCTGCTGGGAGTTTACTTTGTCACTAACTTGATTCTTGCTGTTGTGTACGATAGCTTCAAAAATCAGGTTTAGTTCTTGTATATACTATCTGCTTTTAACGATCACATGGATGACTGTTGTATTTAATTATATCCGGTATCCACTAGTTTAACTGCTGCTAGAGTTTACTACACTTAGCAGTTTTGTTGTGATTATATTTTGTAATTTTCAAGAAGAATATGAATATACGTGCTTATATGTAATTTGTTCTGTAGCTTGTAAAACAAGTTTCTGAGATGGACCAGTCGAGGAAAGCTATACTAAAGAAAGCCTTCAATTTATTAGACAAGGATGTAAGTAATTGTTTCCCCTCATTGATAAGATCTTACAGAAACTAAGGAGATATGAGTAAGTTGCACGTTTATTCTTCTGTTTCTCATCCCTATACTTAGTGACCACTCAGCTATTGATCTTTCAACAGTGTAGAAACTTTTCCTTTGATTTTTCTTTGAGTTGATGAATCTTGTTTCTATTCTCTTCTTCCCCCCTATGAGTTTTAGATCTGTTGAGCTTTAGGTTGTACTGCTGCTTTAGGTGTTTCTCCTGTGTACTTGTAGGGCTCCTGCATGTGGGTTATGGAATTTATTTATGAGCCAGAATGATAAATAATGGTGGAATATGAACAGGATTGAAAGACGATCCCTGTTCAGAATGCTGATGAAAACTTAATAATTGGTGATGATCCTTATTCTTTGGGTTATCTTTCCTTGAACTCTACCAATTGCCATCCTTGTTTTTGATTTTCTCTGTCTTTCGCCCATCCCAAAACAGTGTTTATTTCATTTATGACAACTTAGTTAACTTTTTACTTCGAATTGAAGGTAAAATATAATCATCACAAATACAGTACACTTACATGGAAGCTTTTTCTGTATTTGAGTGTGGTTTTTATGTTTGACATAACTTCTACATTTAATGTGTTCCATGTTATAAGTGGTCTAAGTGTTCCATCAATTTGTGCTTGACAGAATGTAGGGTATCTCAATAAGGATGAGTGTATTCAACTATTTGAGGAACTAAATAAATACAGGTATCCATGGTCCAACCTCATCTATATACTGTCAATGTTCCATGTTTTATCTTAAGGTCATTTTAGTCGAATGTGAAAGAGGATACTTTAAGTAGAACAGATACATTGAGAAGTAGTTGATTGAGAATATTACTTTGACGCGTCATTCAGTGTCTAGGATTGGCTTGGATTGGATAACTCCTAGATTCTATGAATGTTGAATGAAGAAATGAATGTCAACTTGCATAGTTTGTCCAAGTAGAAAGTAGAATATCCATTAGTCATGAAAAAAAATTTGCCCACCCAGTCCTACCATTTTTCTGGGGATTTGAAGGGACAAGTTTCTTTGATGACAATCCATCTTCTACCTTCAACTTAGACAAACTATGGAAGTTAACATCCATTTATTCATTCAACATTCATTGAACCTAGGGAGTTATCCAATTCAAGCTAACCCTAGACACCAAACGAGGCCTGAAGTTTATTTTTGGCTTGGGAGTAGCGTGTTGAGTTTTTAACATGCATTTGCACTTTTTAAATTTCTTTTAAGTTATCTGCTCTCCATATTTTGAGCTGCTCTTACAAAATCCGTGTTGGATCAGTTTTAGTTGTGGGCTCACCCAGGTCCGTTACACAACAATGTTAAAACAGTTTGCAATAGTTTGGTCCTGTGCCTGTTTTGTATTTGCTTCAGATACCAACTAGTTACTTATTACACTGTGTCAGTGATACATTGTCTTGCAAATGTTTCCATGAGTGAACCGTGTTGTGTGTGTGTGTGTTTAATATTTTGTCATATTGATCTTGCAAAGCGGGGAGCCTTGTTGGCTTGGGGTCGCCCTTTTTATTGATCTTGCTAATGTTGACCTATGCCTTTGTTTAAATTGTTTTTAGGACTTTGCCAAAAATGACAAGAGAGGAATTTGAGCTGATATTTGATGAGCTGGATGACAGTGGAGACTTCAAGGTAGATTAAATTGCTTGTAGGCATTTATTTAGACTATTTTCAGTATCTTTTATGCAGTATAAACTGGAAATTTTCATATGATTGGTTTAAAATAGCTTTGATGGCCTCTTTCTGATATGTTATTATTATTTTACATTGTACTGCCCTTCTTTGATACAGGCTCATGTTAGCATCATGTATGTCTTGCAAGTTTTGCAACTCCATTTTTTGCGAAGTTTCATGTGGTTATTATCATTTGTGGACTCTATGTCCCTGATTTATTTGTTGGATGTTTATTTGTTTCACTGTTAGATCAACTTAGAAGAATTCTTTGATCTTTGCAATGCCATTGCCCTAAAATTCCCGAAGGAGGATACTGTAAGTTGAATTTGTTCGGATCCAAAGCATGAGAAAATTGCTTGTTATTATTTTATATGATGGTGAACTGCTCTTATACTGCACTTTTGATGCTTTAAATTTTGGGTGCAGCCCTCTTTGCTTGAAAAGTTCCCTTCATTCTACCATTCATTGTTCTCCGAAAAGTTGAAGGCCTTCGTACGGAGTCCCATATTTGGATACATAATATCCTTCATACTCATACTCAACCTGGCTACTGTTATTGTAGAAACAACGGTATGGCTTGAAATTCAACATAACTTGCACTAGTGCTTTACAGAAATCATAGTTTGTTTACACACACTTGCATGTGTACTATAATAAATTTAAATTGAAATTTTAAATTGACAAGTTATAATAGACTATAGGTTATAATTGTGTCAACGCAACACGGTCATCTACCTTTTGTGCCAACGCCGCATGATTACTGATCGCACCCATTCGTGTTGTATTCAAGTTGTGGTTAACCCAATACACAGACTGTTTACGGGTTTAAGGGACACGATCATACTTAATACTAATCTGCTAACTTCTTGTTCTGGAGTTGTTATTGTGTCATATAAAAACTGGCCACCCCTTCGGAGCCACTCTTCTTTAGGGGGCAGAAGGCCTCCTATCAAGGGGCTCAAGGCCTCCATCTCAAGGGACATTGTCATGGCCCAAGTTTATGTGTATCTTATGCTCATATGTTGAGTCCCACATCCGCTATGTAATTGGAAATATAAGATGGAAGGAGCTCATGGCAATACTCTTGGTCGACATTTGGGTGCCCCATCTCAGGGGATGGTGGAACCCCCATCTCCCCCAATCTAAATGTGGTTGGAGAACCTTTTTTAAATGTTCAACTTTTTTATTTGTTCCTTCAGTTTTACTTTTTCAGTTTTTTCTTTTAAATAATTTTGTAGTATACCAGGTCCTTATCAGATTTCACTTTAGATTATCGGTTCTGATAATGATTGGAGTATCATTAATCTTCTACACACTATATAAGAAGGACTTGACTATTTTTTATTTACACCAACTTTGCTTTGACATACATGGGAAATATAATGAATGGTTCTGGTATGAAGCTTGAGAGAAACATTGATGCTTGTGCAGTTGCTCTCTGGTATTGAAAAGGATATTTGAGAACCAAAATTACATGCCTACATTTGTTCCTTATGGGTTGATAATATATGCTTGTCAATACAAGAAACTCTCTTAATTACATTTGTGTGTGATCTGCACCATGCGTCATTATCTACAAAGGTTTAAATGGAATGTTACGCCATGTTCTTGTTAACCATGATTTGAATCATTTGAACATTTGATGCCTCATTATTAATTGCTCTGATTACATATAAGTCAATTATCATGATGCATGCTAATTTGAATTTGGGCGTTCAGCTTGATATAGAAAACAGTACTGCTCAAGAGGTATGGCAAGTGGCGGAGTTTGTTTTTGGTAAGGGCTTGTGACAACAATAATTCTTCTGGTACTGTCTTTATTGGAATAGGAGTTGAATAATGATCTATATAGTTGCCACACAAAATTTACTTCTGGTTTGGAAGATATTTATAGCCAGCTAAATTGTAGGATGTTCTAGAACTTGTGGCTGGAGGTCATTTGCATCCAAAGTTTAGCAAATTCATGTTTTTCAACCAATAAAGTACTTCAATTTCCAGTTTCTGGTGGCAAATCTACAGAATGTGTAAATTGTCTTGTAATTTTTGACGATCATGTGCATTTTCTTTTGGTTCTTCACTAGGCCAATGGGTGAAGTCAGTTATGGAGAGCTATTTTTGAGGACCTCAGCTTTAACTTGTTCAAATGGTTTGCTTTGTGCCCCACAGGGTGGGTATATGTACTGGAAATGGCTCTGAAAGTCTATTCTTTTGGATTTGAGAACTATTGGAGGGATGGCCAAAATCGCTTTGATTTTGTGGTGACATGGATAATAGGTAACCAGTACGGGACAGCCACATCCCTGTTTCTTCTGATCTAATAATAAACTTCTGTCCTTATCATCAAAATGTTTTCGAAGAAATTGTTCTATAATGTTTTATAATGATATTTGTTATTAAAAATAATTCCAATCATATAAAGCTCTTCTAAGTATTGGTCAATATACAATTCGACTCTGTTTCCCATGCAAATTATTTTGCAAATGCCTCACTGTTGTCATGATTAGTGCGATTCACTTAATTGTAGGATTGATTAGTTGATGACTAATAGATCACTTACCTATTAGTGCGATTCACTTAAGGCTATGTTTGGTATGTGATTTCTAGTTGTAATTGAATTTGGATTTTATATGTATCTTTCTTAGCATTATTAGATTGTATTGTACTTCAGCGACAAATGGTTATTACTTTTGCAGTTATTGGGGAAACTATAACTTTTGTGGCTCCTGAAGGACTAACTTTTCTTTCAAATGGAGAATGGTAGGGGATGAAATTCTTATACTCCGTGCTATTAGCTTTCTTATATTTCCTCAATGTACCGGTCCTAATGTTTTTCAACGAATTTCTCGTTTTCTTGTTATCAGGATTCGCTACCTTCTCATTGCAAGAATGTTAAGATTGATTAGGCTCCTGATGCATATCCAGCGCTGCCGGGCATTTGTTGCTACCTTCTTAGCCCTCATACCGAGTTTGATGCCATACCTTGGAACCATATTCTGTGTCTTGTGTATCTATTGTATACTTGGTGTACAGGTAATACAGTGTTCTCTAAACTTGCGTTTGAAACTTTGTTGATGAAAAGACTTTCGTTGAAATAAAAAAGGTGAACAAAAACAGAAAACAAGGTGTCCTCTGGCCAAACTCTTAAGATTTTAAAGTAGACACCAAAAGTCAACGAATGAAATCACTGACTACCACAACATTAATCTAAGGCACTCCAGATTTCCAGTTACACTGTTGTTTTTTTGGTTGTACAAAAACAAAAAAGTATAACTGTGTATGTAATTTTTCTTTTTAATTGTATAATATGTGTACCATGAACAAATATGCTTCATATATCACAATTCCAGATAGGCGCTAATGGTGTCTTGTATTGTAATGAAGCGTCCAGAACAAATATAACAAAAATTAAACTAAAACCAAAAGGAGAATACAAATTGCCAATCCCAAAAGAGCAAAGAACAAATCTGGATAAAAGAAGAGAAACTTATGTGCTTATTATTTAATACTCTTGACTCGGCCAAATCCTTGGTGCGTTTGGACGAGGGACTATTAAATTCCATGGGTTAGGCTAAATTTGTTAGGTATGCACTACAAAAATTAGATGGAGGGACTTGAAAATGTCTAGATGCAATACATTTGAGAGAACTTTTAATAGACACCTTTCAAGCTGTCTTTTTGAAAGTCCTTTGTTTAATATCATAGTGCACTTTCTATACTTTAGTACTAGCTTTGTAGTTTTTGAGTAGTTCACTTTAGCCCATGCTTATTCGAGGGACACCTTTCTGAGGCAGACAGTGGTTAATGAATGCATTAGAAATTATATGGCGTGACATCTTCCAAACCCATTGATGATATACTTACATTTCTGAAATTATATTAACTTTCAATCTGTTAGCTAATGTTATATCTGTTTCTAAGAACTCTTCTTTCCTTTTTAATTTGTAGATATTCGGTGGAATGGTGAATGATGGAAATACCTCTTTGGAAGGATCTGAACTTTATGAGAATGAGTATCCTTTGTCATTGATGGAACTGTTGACATAAAACCTGCGATATTTAATAGAATATCGAACAGGATGGCTCTTATCTTCTTTAGCAGCCCTTAAGTAGAATATTGATAAAAGATGGCATAGATAATGTAGAACTCTGGGGAAAATTGCTTGTTAAATGTCGATTCATTGAGTTTCTTGACAAAATCAGTTACTTACTTTTCAACTTCAATGACTACCCCAATGGGATGGTAACACTTTTCAATTTGCTAGTCATGGGAAACTGGCAAGTATGGATGGAGGTACGTAAAATTGCCTCAGCTTTCTCTTTTCTTTTTAGTAATATTGCATATGATAAAATATGTATCACAAAGAGAAACCAATGGGACCTATCAAACGTATCGAAGAGATATAATGTTGGATCGTTTAATATTCATCTTGACAAGAAATTATCTACATGATAAAATATGTATCACAATGGATATAGCTCAGTTAGGTAGATCAACTCGTTTACACGTGCGGCAGTGTTTTTCAGACTTTTTAGTTCCTACGAAAAATTACATTGTTAGTCAGTTAAATAAATTTGACATGTATTGGTTATATGCCTGAACCGATGAATACCTCATTCCCTTATGATACACCAGATCCTGTTCGGTTATTGCTCGTTCATCGGTTATACACTTCTCTAGGTTTTTGACTTTCGTATAATTTTAGCATACCTTTGTTATTATACATTCCTGCTCTGTAAGGAATCAATAGGAGCACTTTTTAAGCAATAATATTAATAACCATTTTCAAAGTACAAAATGTTGATGAAGTTTTTTGTTGAACCATATGGTTTAGGATCATCCTTAAAATTAAATCAATTTTGTATCATATTTTTACCAAATTATAGATGAAATAATTGCTATTATGACCCTAATCATATGTTTTACCATTTCAGAGTTATCAGGAACTAACAGGAACTTGGTGGAGCATTATATATTTTGTCAGCTTTTATCTTATAACCGTCTTACTGCTATTGAATTTGGTGAGCTACCAAAATGGCACTTCAATGTTTCATCTGTTTTTTGTTTCATGTGTTGTAGATGCACAATACTCTGTTACACGCACCCACGTATTTGAAGAGCACAACAATCATAGTCAGTTATTTTCTATGATGGTTAGGGGAACAGGTTGCTATCACCTGACTCAACCCGAAATTTAACTGAGCAGGGTTTTTAGACCAGCTAATTTCCTTGCACTTGGCAAAGTAGAGGACTGTAAATTGATACCCACATACGGCCCCCATAAAAAAAAAAATTGTTTGTGATAAACTCAAACCATGGATATAGTCCTATATAATATAAACCCAATCAGTAAGCAAAGGGAGATACCAAGTTCTTTTTCAGTATGTTTCTTTTCTGGATTATAACTAAAGGATTTGAAACTAAGGTGCATATCCGACAACATTATGTTTTAGGGGTACTAGTTTTTCCCGCTACATTCATTTTCATTATATAAGAACTTTGTTTATGTATAATATTGTTAAAAGTGTTAAGTTTTTTATTTAATTATGAATAGATTAATAAATGTTCCAAGTTAGTCAAGAAATATGTGATCTTGGAGTTTGTACGAATCAATGATGTGATCTTGGCGTTTGTACGAAACTTTAATTGGATGATTGAATGAAGTGGTCTGAGACCCTGTGTGCATTGTGCTTAGCATGGGTATTTTGTGTATCATCATGCATCTCTCAGTTCCCCTAAAGAAATTACAGAATTTAAACTAGGAAGTTTGAGTTTTCGTGTTTTGTTTCCATGTAATTTCAGGTCGTGGCTTTTGTCCTGGAGGCTTTCTTTGCTGAAATGGATCTTGAGTCATCAGAAAAAAGTGAAGAAAATGGGAAGGTCAGTATCTTTTGTGAAATTTATTTTCCATGTTGAAGAAAAAAAAAATTTTAAACTCCGACACCTATTCATGAAAAAGATCTCACGCTTTATATAGGAATACAAATGAACAGGAGAGCGTGGCATCTATTTCTTCATGTAACTCTATTTGGAAATCAACTTTTTTTTAGTATACAAAAGTAGGATTAAGGGTACTTTAAAAATGTTGGTGGGCTTGGGGTTATTATTATTTTTATGATTCCGGTTTCCCTTAATTCCTGCCGTCGGGACTCCTTGTGTAAACTTCTATCGAATGTACATTTTCAAATAAAAACCAATTAATACCACCACTATGTTGCTTAAAATGTTGATGTTTCCCAATATTGTTCATGCATGAAATGGATGATTTGAAAGCTGGTTAGTTTGTTTTCATCCAAAAAACTTTTATGCTCTCTATAAAGTACCAGCAAAAGTAGTTTTTTACATAATTTGGTTTTTGTATGGAGTTTTTTTTTTTTTTTTTTTTTTTTTTGTACATAATTTGGTTTTTGTACAGAGTTTTTCGTTAATGTATTCCGAGCATTAAAATACTTTATCTCATGCCAACCCTGAATTTTTAGGATGAAAAAATGGTTTAGAAACTTATGGTTTACCTTTCTCCATCGATATTCATTGCACCTTTTGCTTTTTTTGTCCTATTATCATGGGTCATATATAATTGGCATGTAACCACTAACGATTCAGTGCTCCTGAATGATTAAGTTGTATCCTGTTTTATTTATTTAGGAAGAGGAAGGAGTAAAAGATCGACGTCGGCCTTTGGGGTATGTATTTCAAGAAATTTGTGGATGCGTAAAGTTGGTAGCTAAGCCTATTTTTAAAGTGTTATAGATAGTCGAAACTCATATCTTGAGTTTTGTGCAGCTCCAAAACTCGGAGCCAGAGAATTGATGTTCTTCTTCACCATATGCTGAGTTCAGAGCTAACTGAGACACAACCCTCCAATGAAGCATAGAGCTTCTTTCTCTCCATTGAGGTAATTTTTTATTTTTTTTTTGGCTTTTTCGTGTTACCGTCAAATTTGTTCCTTCATAAAACAAATGAGAAGTTATGACAAAGGTTATCGAAGAGGAAAACACATTTTCACCCTCTTCATACACCTCACCAATACCTAGACCCTATAGGCACACGTTTTCTTCACCCTAAAACACTCGAGTAAAACCTAACCCACCTTATGCTCACAAGCTCACTCATTGGTGTAATGGGTGCTAGTAAACCCTAAGCCTCCCTGTAACTCGAAATTCACACATTAGTGCCAGGAAGTTTTTCATGAATGGATGCTTAAGTTGTTAACAAGTTCAATGGCGGAAATTGGCAATATAATCTATTTACATTTATGTGCTTCTTGGCAGATTGTCTTTGTGGAGCTAGAAAACGGTGACGGAAATATCAACGAAGCGAGCTGTCTTCGTCTTCAGATCCTCCGGCTGGACTAAATTCAAATCATTTTGGAAGTGAGACATTGCTGGATTGGAATACACAGTTGTTGCTCATGCACTATGTTTTGGCCGTTGAGGTTCGATCAATCAGTGGTTTTACCACGCATCCGTTTCTGGTAAATAATTTTATTCTTTCATTACAATTTTTGCTTCTGGATATGCTCTGCTTTTCATCAAATTTGTATTGTTAATTGATTGTACAAATGTAACCGAGCTTTGGCGTCTAAACATTTTTATCTTTAACTCGCGGCGCATGCATGTTGTTTAAGGTTTTCTGTAGAACCTTTTGTTCTTAATCGATTTTTTTTTTTTTTTTTGAGTAAAAAATGTACAAGCTTGCAGTTGATTTCACAGTTTGTGTTTAGTATTCACCGTCGTTTTGGTCTGTCTGGTGACTGATTTGCCGGATTTCCAATGCCAAGGCTTTACCTTGCATGCCACTGGATGATTGGTATTTTCCATTTTCTATAAATTTACTATTAGTAGAGTGAGGGGAGAGAGTTTGAAACTATTACAATAATTTAAGGGAGGGAATGTTTCGAACTCAGAATGTGCATGGATGAAAATCTATCACTCTATCCACTAGGATATTGGATTGTTGGTATCTAATAGACCTTTAAGAAAACAAAAATGGAAATAAAATAACAGAAAAAGGGTAATCCCATGGTCAATATAGCCATTACCAACTTTATATGCTACAAAGCAAATGTATCCAATTGGATAAAATTTAAAAGTTAATTTTGTTGGAATTGGTAAAATTCTTTTGATCAAATCAAAAGTAAAGTGTATTACGTCAGTTGCATGAGCAACATCGTAGATTTTAGGGGTCATTTGATAATCATATTGTTTTGTTTTTATTCACTTACTGAAATTTTAAAAAAAATTGAAATTTTGTTTGGTAACTAACTTCAGTTAAAAAAATAATAATAAAAAAAAACTGATGTCTTTAGATTTCAAAATTTGGCCATGAGTTTTTATTTATTGGTTTTCATTTTTCATTTTTCAAATTTCAAAAAAGTGAATTAAAAACCAAAAATTGAAAATGAAATGGTTATCAAATGACTTCTTATACAAAATATACACGTGTTGCTCAATAAATCGTAAATCTGCTTTCAAATACATTATAAAGATTTCCTTAATCCTCACGAAAAAAAAGTGGATTAAGACTCATAGTTTTCAGTCGATTTTATAAATTTGTACATAAATCACCATTCAATCTATTTATTTTCACCTTCGCCTCACTGTGAAGTTTTGAAAATTAAGGTGAGACTTCCGTTGAGATTCTTGAGTATCGAACTCCATTTAACAATGTTTTGAGACTCACTACTACGTTTTTCACTTGTTTTTTTTCGGCTCAAATATTTTACTCAATATACATTTGTTGCTCAATAAACTGTAAAAGTGCATCCAAATTCCTTAAAAAGTTTAACTTAATGCTCAGGAAAAATATTTGGCAAAAATAAAAAATTTGCATTTTTGTCAAAAAACAAGGATGTTAGGCGGGCTTGACGCATGCAGAATTAGGTGAACTCAGCTCATGCAGAATTAGGTGAACCATGACACGTAAAACAAGGTGGGCTCCACTCACAGTGCTCAGAAAACGAGTTGGGTTCCACCCACGGAAAAATATATTTTGAAGAAATGAATATGATAGTTTGTTGTAGTGATGATAGAAATGAAATTACTCGGGACACGTGGAATCCCATGTGAATTAGCAAGGACCACCTTGCAAGGCTAAATACTCTTGGGTGACAGATAGTGAAGTAGTACTGTGAGGGAAGGGTGAAAAGAACCCCCATTAGAGAATAGGGAGTGGATAGAACATGAAACAATAAGCTCCCTGGGAGGAGCCCAGGGCTCTGACCGTGTGCCTGTTGAAGAATGAACTAGTGACTCATAGGCAATGGCTTGGTTGCTCTGTCACCTTAGAATTTGTCAGTAAAATGGTATTTTCTAGTAGTAGTGACAAAAACGTAAATAATAGTTCAATTGTAATGATCTCAGTTTGGTAAAAATATTTAGAAAATGATTAGACGAGATTAGCTCTTTGTCAATAATCGTGTGCAAGGCACCATCCCTCTCCCGAAGGAGAAAGGACCTTTGCACCCAGAAATCTCCCGCCCGTCCCCTCTCTACTAGTTTTTATTAATAATATGAAGAAAAAGGAAAAATAAAACAGGCGAGGGGACTGGGCCAATACCCACTGAAAAACAATTAACAATATATTGTGGTTCATGAATTCTTCAGCTTCAGTCACTTGAAATTCTTTTTCCATAATTTTGTTGCTCATGTAGTGCTCTAGTCTTGATCTAAAAGCTTTAAGATTTCACTGCCAACGTCCACCTCATCATCATCATCATTCTGATCCTCATGGTATGGCTCACTGACAATACTGGACTGCATCTCCTGGTTGACATTCCCTCCGATCAGTCTTGGCTGGCTCCATGGTAATAGCTTTTGTTTATTTATTACACGACAAAGAAGATAGTTTGCCTGCAAACATGAAACGCACGTACAAGGTAAGGGAGCTGCCTTTTAACTTTAATCAACATATAATAAATCATTTGAATCAATCCCCCATAATTAATCCCTCCCTTTACCACACAAAGAATGTTTGAAATAGTTCTTAATCAACTGGTTATGGAGAAAATTCAATTAAAAGTTAATCACTATTCAACCGAGAAACTTTAAATTTTGAAAGATAACTCGATTCGTCAAAATGATAGATATGAAAAATTCCGATCGTAAATTATTTTTTGACTTTGAATGTAAGGATATTAGATTCATAATCTATATATGTATTAATTCAGACAAAGAACAACATCGTTAGTAAACGGTGATTCGGATTCATGAAAACCCTAATCAAACAAGAAAAAGTTACGTAAAGTATTCATAAGTAGTATTAAAAATAAATAAACCCTGTTTAAACAGAAACTGACGAAAGATGGAACAAAATTTATGAAAGATAGCTGCAGCAAACCAAACCACTCAATGACGAACATGCATGAACAAACAAGTTTGGGAAATTAATAAAGAGCAAAAAAAGGGATGGATGGTAAACAAGTTTACACGAGGGAATCGATACTATAACACTAAGAGAGGTAGCAAAGCTTTTATATTAGACAAGAGATAGCTTTTTCAAGGAACTATCGCTAAAAGGACTTAATCTAGGTTGATTTCAGCTTTTTGATGCAAATCTGGCTTGAGAACAGAGTTTGTATGCTTGTTTGTTTGATTGGTTGAGTATCCTTATCTATGTTGTCTCTTCTTCTTTTTATAGGCGATTTGGCCCCAGGGGTTAGGGCATTGCTCTTGCCCAAAAGCTTCTTAAAGGGTAGTGAGTCATCAGCTTTTTACTTGTAGTGCCACTGGAAAGTGTCTTTTGGCTGATTGTGAGTTAGTCTCCATCACTTGTCATTTCCATCATAAACATGTGGCTTATGTTTTGGCTGAGAAGGCTTCAGTTTGCCTCTGGGCTTGACGCTGGACCTCGGGTAGATTCAACTTGTTTTGCCATCTTTGGGTCCTCTTTCAGTTTAGCCAAATATTCAAATATTAACCCAAACACATGCATTAGTATTACTTTGTTGTTCTTGTTGAGAAAGCTATCATCAAGTCGATACATGACCCAATCTCCTTTTGCCTTAGACGTCGAACCCTCTTTCGGAACATAGGAAAACATTCGCTTAAACCCGATACGAGTCTCAGTCGATTCACGAGGATCAAGTTTAGCCTTGACAGGCTTATCGTTCTGCCTTTTCCATATAACGCATCCTCCAGATGAGGTCCTCTCTACCCGTGAACCCTTCTCCGTCTTCTTCTTTAACACGGTGAAAAAGTATAGAATCTTTCACCAGTTTGATCGAACAACTGCCTCCATGTTTCTTCGTTTCCATAAAGATTGCATTCAATCGCGGCGTTGCAAGAAAGCGGTAGACCACGCACCTTGTTGTTAAGAAAGTGAAGCAAAAGCTCTTTGTTGGATGGTTCGAAGTGGCATCCGACTGGTAATCCTAGGCTGCTAGCAGTCTCCATGATAACGAAGCTTGTATGTTGAAGATTCAATCGTCTCGAGGCTCGAAAGAACAGCGCGGATGTGCAGGTTGTATGAAAACAAGACCGGGCAAAATAAATGGAAAGTAGCTACTAGGTTTTGTTTCAGAAAACTTGAAGTCAAAGAAAGATACTAACTAGTGCAAATGCACTGGGTTTTGGATGATATATGTACTAGAGAATGCAACAAAAGCAAAAAAAATGAGACGGTATTTTAAGGGGTTAAATCACAGCCGTTCATCGCTAGAAATTTTTTGTTGGAAAATATTAGTATTTAGGTTTATTTTAGTATTTGGGTTTTGCTTGTTAGTTTAGGATTCGGACCTAACCCATCCGAGTTAGGGTTTCTTAGGTTTAGTTCTCCATAAATATTGCTTGTAATTTAGTTTGAAAATAAGTTAGTCACAATGTAGCCTCTTAGGGTTTTGTAACCGTTTCATGGGCTTGGATCCTAGACCATTATTTTTTCGGTTCGGGTAAATTAATGTCCTGATTTTTCAGTTAGGGTAATTGTCTGTATGATAAGAGTTTCAATTTTATAATATATTTTTACCCTACACTTCATTGAATTGAAGTTGTTATTTACGTTATGAGAGATTTACGCATGATTGTGTACAACAGGAATCAAAAAAGTAAAACTCGTTACGCAACCACGTGGGAAATTGACATAAATTGTTTTGGCTAGGATTGAAATAAGCATCTAAACAAGGTCACAATTAGATCAACGTAGCAAGAAGCCAAGTCGCAGTTCAACATGAATTTCATCATCCACGCCATCCTACTATACGTACATGAACTACCCCAGAATCCCGAACAATAAAACAGACTGAAAAATGAACTAACCAATTCCAAAATACCAGTATTGGAAAGCAGATGGAAACCAAAAATACCATACGCAGGTCCAATGATTTCGTTTCACCTCGCTAATTTATCTTAAATCTTATTACCTTCCCAATCCCATCAAGTCAGCTGCCAATCAAATGTGATTCAGGCTCCAACTCGAAACTTGTCACAGTCGGTTGATCCATTTCTGGTGAAATGTGTAACGAGTGTATTCATCATCTTAGCTACAGTTGCCTGGAATTGTGAGGAGCCACTTTTTTCTGCATTCTGGGATGTGATATCAGACCCTACCAAAATGCCCTCAGTATATGCTTTACATGCTGCCAGAATATTGTGTGCACGATCACGAAAATGGCCCAAGACAAAGTCCTCAAAATACTGCAAGAAAACTCACTTGGTTAGGTGACGGACCTACAAACATAAGATACAAAACAGAAAGTGCCTCTCAAAACAAAAGATAGCATACAAACTGACTTCCCTATTCACTTTTTTCATCTAAGCTGCTAAGATTCATTCTGGAACTTGGGGGGTTAGGTAACAGCGTAGTTTTCTAACAGCAACAGCAAGCAGAGAAAACCATCCTAGCACAACTAAATTCTACAATAATACTCGATCAGAACCGGTGTTTATACAGCAAGGCTACTTGTTTCAACCCCACAAAGCACAAATGTGAGAAAGAAAATTCCCTACTGTTCTGGTAGCAAGTCAAAGTTCAACAGAGACAATCTACTTCATCATTCTAGTAAATCAACCCTCCATCGAGAAACAACAGAAAATGTTAATACAAATAGAAGATCAGTGTACTGTAAAGGAGATGGTTGCTGCAATCATACCTTAGGCGGCCTCCTTAGTGTATATATCATTGTCTTTAGAGATAGAATAAAGGTATCCTCATTGTACTTTTGGGAATGCCTTCGCCCTTCTGCTCCAACATACGTTCTCTCATGACCAGGCTCGTTGAAGAAGGGCTCTGCATTCAAAATAAGAGCTTGTATAGAGACTAAAACTTGTAGCATTGTTGATTGCCCTGGGACCCAATTTTCATTTTGTTTGCCACTCCAAGTGCCTAAGAGACTGAGGCAAACTTTCCCACACTCGTACAAATTTGGATTCAATCGAAGACCACCTGAATAGTAGTATACCATCTGACAAAAAAAAATCAAAATTATCTACGATAGACAAAATATAAAATAAAGCACCAATGCAATAGCACCAAATACACACCGGTGGTGATTTAGGATAGTTAGTGGGGAAGAGACAATCAAAGACAAAAAGACCATCATGGTAGGGAGTGCCCGGAGGTCCTATAATTACTGCCCTCAGAAGTTCCATTCTAGCTTCATAAACCCTGACAAATATAGTGTCTGCGCAAGAAAACTTGAAATGAGAGAGGATATGAGCCAACCTACTAAACTAATGCCATGACATGACCAAAAAGGAAAGGAACTGATTTTGAAAAATAGGTGAAGTTTCTAATGGGGAAAACAACGGTAGCACTACAGAGAACCTAAAAACACAAGAATATTCCAACACCTGTATAATAATCAAGCATAGTGAATCGCTATACGCAGTGGTAGAACTCACCCGGTAAGTCCTTCTCCAAAATCTTCCACTCATCCTGAATTTGCTTAGCCCAAGACTTGGGTGGCTATCAAGAAACAAACACAGATTAGTCCATATTCACAAAAACAGACATACACACTCCACAATTTGCACATGCAGAGTTTATGTGTGCACTCAAGCCTGTGTCACACAGCCAGACCAGGGAACATCTATAAAGAGAGATGTCTACACGCACATGCTCACACATAAATGTTCGGGAGGGGACAGGTGTGAAGCACAAGTTCAACTAACTAACTCACCTGCCCATCTGAAAATCCCATGCGGCTAAAGTGGTGATCCGAGAAATCTTCCACCATATCAAATTGCTTAAACTGTTGAGACGTTTGCATGATACTGTCGTCATTGCTGTCTGCCGGTTCCTTAGTAGAACTTGCCTCAGAAGGAACAGTTGAACTTGCTTCACAATGAACAGTTGAACTACATGGTGGTAGATCTGAAATAGCTAGCGTCTTAGTGGATGGTTTCTCACTCGGTGAAGGATCATTCAACCAGGGAAGAGTTGCTTCTACACCAGGAGGCAAGTCCACATTATCAAACTGAGATTGCAAATCATCACCAACATCATACTGAAAACCATCGTTGTCATCGTAATCATAGTCATTATCATCGTCGTCGTCGTCTTCTTCATCGTCCATGCTCATATCATCATCATTAGATGAAAAACAATTGGAAGTTTTGATAACATTTGAATTGGTTGATCCTGATGTTGAACTCTTTAGGAGATCAACATCGTCTTTTGATCCGACTACACTAGATGAGTTCCCAGCATCACTGTCCATGTCCATAGCACCCTACAGAAAGTAGTACAAATTTACAATCATGCAATGGTACATAAGACATAAGAAAAGGGAACTAATAATCATCTACTGTAAAATTACTACAGATAATACAGCTTAGCTCATTCTTCCATCTCATTCTTCAAAACTTAAACTGTTTCCATTACCAACCAAGTCAATTTCAATGCCATCATAAAAAAAAATTCTTAATTGATTTTTGTTGGTAAACAAGCTCCCTAGGGGAGAAAAATTACTTCAAGGAAGCTGAAATTGTTCGATACTACTGCAACTAAAATATTAATATACATACCTATAAGAATTTACTTTTCTTTGCAACTTCCGTTGCATATGCAAACTTGGTATTCTTAAAATTGAAAACAATGCAATATCTTGCAATAATACAAGTGGTGAGGGTAACGATAAAAGGTCAAACCAACACCAGTATTTTAAATTAACAGCAAGTACGCAACAACATACTGAAAGCTTACAACTTTGCAGATGGTAATTGTGACAATAACAATAACAGTGATCAGAACAAGTTCGATGCACATTTCCGCATGGAACTAAACGGGTGGTGACGATCACAAGTGGATTTATTTACATTGCGAAAGCTCTTGAAAGTTCAATGCCAACAAAAAAAGAAGACACTTTAACCGAAACAATCAGCTTTTGCTGAGACTGTAAGCTTTTTAGTGAGTGATCAAAACACTCGGTAAAGAAACAGATAAACCACTAGTGCAGAAGAGTAAACTGTGAAAAAACATATCATGTAGTTGATAACCAAGAAGTAAAGCACCAGATTACCCAGATAACTTATAAAAAAAATTGCAGGGCCTCCAAGTAAATTCAAGAATTAAACCCACAATTGCAAGGCAATCAATCAAACCCGCGAGTCAAAAAGTTCATCACAAACGACCCAAAATCGAAAACCCCATCACAAAATTTAACAGCAACCCAGAAAAATAAAACCCAAAAGTCGAATTGGTTAAATTAAATCAAATTAAATTACAAAAAAAAAAAGTACCTCTTGCTGCTTGAGTTTGTTGGAGACGGAGGGTTTGAGGGCTTCTCCGGAAGCGGAAGAGGCCATGTCAGAAATCCACAACTGACGACGACGAAAACGATCCCTCGAAAAACAGATGGGACCAAACAACTTTAAAACGACGGAGACAGAGAGAAAGACAATTGAATATTCTTTCCTATGAAAATCAAAAAATACCGCCAGAAATCAAAGTCATCGAAAAAACTTGATCAAAACCTTTCAAAGCAAGTTGTGAATTCTGAAATTCAGTCTTGAATTGTATGCGGAGAGAGAGAGAGAGAGAAATAGAGAGATTTTAGAGAGAGATGGAAGACTGTTGGAGAAAAAGAGGAGAGTTGGAGAGAGAGAGGGAGTAGCAAAGCGAGAGTGGGACGCCCAATGAGAAGAGGAGAGAGAAAGTGTGAGCGTTTCGCGCCTTGCTAGGTACGTTCCGCTATCGTACGCGGAAACGAAGGTACGGGCAAGGGGAATCCAATGTGTTCTGGATGACCATGTACTGAAACGTGGCGACCTTTTAGTGGTGAACCGACTTATTTTCTCTGAAGACGCCATTGAGAGTGAGTTCTATGTAGCTTATGGTGAAACACATTGTGTGTGAATACTCGTTCGGCTAATTTACCCTGCTACCTTATGGTGAAACACATTAACCAAAATTTGATGGAAGGAATAATTGGATTGGAAAGAGAGAGTTATTTATACCTTCCACCTGCTTTCTACGAATTTGGATTCTCTCCGTACCTCATCTTTCGGAATGTAATGATTAAGAAATCTCATGGTTCAAGAGATAGAAAGACGTAACAAGATCTCTGTTTATGTTAAGTATGCCAACGAAATGAGTTTATGGGATGATTATCGAATTTAATGAGATATGAAGAAGATCTATGTCCCATGGTTTATTTGATTAACTACACTCTTAGTACTACAATTTAGTAGTATTCATCTTTATTTGTAAGTAAAAAGTCTTAACCTCACAATGAGGGGAAATTTTTGACCTGGAATTCCACCAACCATGACTTGACACTTGTACACATTACATCACCAATCCACCGCTTAAAGAACTAAAAATAAAACATAATGGGTTATGGGCCCCACTAATCTCTTCTTCCTCTCTACTTTCTTTGAGAACAACAATTTAGAGGGTGTAATCAAACTATGATTCCATATGATTTTAATAGATTTTAAAATCAATGTATAGTCAATTAAGATTTTAAAGGAGGATTTTATAATACTTTGAAATCATGGTGTAGTCAAAATAGGATTTTAAAGGATTTTAAAAACACTTCCAAATTCAAGAGTAGTCAATTAAGATTTTAAAAATGTCCATGCATGTTAGGTGTAGTGAGAATGACATGCCCGACCCTCATATCCTCTAAACACTAGGGTAGGCACGTGCTGGCCGACACCCAAAGGTGACGAAGCCATACTATCATGCATGAGTAGAATGAAGAAATACGAATATAAATAAAAGTTTTAAGTTTAGCTACAATGATTATGCAATTGTGGAACATGTTAAGAGCATACAACTAATTCGAGACTCTAGAAAGGAAATAATATAAAATTGAATGAACAAAAGGATGGGTCCTACACCGAGAGGACTCGAAGATGCCGATACAAGGAGTGCCCTGAAGTCGGAATTGTACGCCTCGATTCTAAGTCCTGAGGGGGCACAAAACAAAACATGAGTGGACCAAGTTGATATATAAGTACTACTAAAACAGTTATTCATTAACGTACTAACCTCCAAAGTTTATGAAAACTCAATAGTATAATATGTAATAGGTTTTCCAAAACCCTACCATGCCCCGAAGGCATATAGAACTCTTCATTTAGAACACTTCATTCGCCCGTAGGCTTCTACAACACCTATCCGAAGGCATATATAAGTATCAATCGCCCGTAGGCTCCTACAACACTTACCTGAAGGCATATATAGAAGTATCATTTGCCCATAGGCATATAGTGACCACTAGATAAGCACAAAAATCATTAAACATAATCTTTCCAAAATATAAGAATATATATCTCAACGGAGCTCAGCAGCTCAAACATCATATCTTAAATCATGTTCATAGTATATAGTCATCAATCATATATACTACAAAGAACGTAAAGTCGATAAAGCATGATAATTCATAAAGCATGAAACCAATTTATTCATAAATGTTTCATAAAACGTAACCATTAAATCATGCTTCTCATGTATGCATTTCTAATAGTAAAATCATGTATTTTAGAAGGGGTCCACTCATAGATACTTCGCCGTCGAAGAGCCATGCAAACTAGCGAAGACGGAAACGCCATAATAAATGCACCTAAGCACGTAAAGGGTCCAATTACTAAAATTATACCATAACGAATGAATTTCAGGAAACGAATGTCATAAACGGATTCAGGACGTCGAAAAACATAAGGAAGACCTCGGGTACCCCCACGCGCCGCCGCACACGCCACCACGCGTTATTTTGGGTCGACGGCGTCGCCATGGACGGTGGCTGAGCATAGTACCTCTGATGGAGGCGCGTGTGCTCCAAGTGCCAGCCAAGGCAAACATCTATGTGCGCCCTGGGATCTGGGTTGGTTCCACATGGGTTGGGCCGAGGGTTTTGGGCCAAGGGTTAAATGGGTTTGGGTTCAGATAGGGTCGAAGGCCCTGGGGTTTGGGCTTTAAGGCTATTAGAGTTGGGCTGGATTTAGTGGGCCAAAGGCCCGGGTTTGCAAGGCCCAAAGGCCTGGGTT
Source organism: Malus fusca (assembly GCA_035220775.1). Taxonomy (NCBI): domain Eukaryota; kingdom Viridiplantae; phylum Streptophyta; class Magnoliopsida; order Rosales; family Rosaceae; genus Malus; species Malus fusca. The sequence continues at coordinate 30,828,732 of CM069075.1, read as the reverse complement.
ATAACTGGGTTTCCAGGTTTAGGTCGGAATAACCCGGTTTTCAGGCCAGATTCGAGAAGGAGGAAGCTGAAGCTTTCCGAGCTCCGTTTAACTCTGATTTTCCACCTTAGCATGCGATCTACCCACAAAAATGAAAACCATTAAGAGTAAATTATGATTTTACCATTTTTAGGTCCAGATGTGGTCGGGAAATGGCTCGAAGCAGTTGGACTCTCTGAAAGGGGCTGGGTAGTCTTTGTGCTTCCTAGAGAATGAGGGAGGGAGAAGGTCAACACTTGTGGTGGGTGATGGTGGTGGTGCTACCGTCGTTGTCACCGTGTGGGTGAGTGATGTAGCTCGGGGAGAAGGAGATGAGGTTGGTGTGAGAGAGAGAGAGTGAGCTGAGAGAGAGTGAACTCGAGGAAGATAAGAGAGAATAAGAGATTGTGAGGGGAAAAAAAGAAAAGGGTCCACGTGGCAGCCAAGAAGAATGGAGGGTCGGGGGCTAAAAAGGAAGATGGGCCCCACCCGGCTTACCAATTAAGGCCCAAAAAAATCACTAAACTATCTTTCACCCGAGAAATGTCCAAAATGCCCTCGTTCCAAAATCCGTAAATTTAATCGGGATGGGTTATTACTGAGAATGCTAAGAATTTGCTAGGTTAATTTTTCAAAATTATGCCTTCTCTTTTTGAATCATATTTAAGTTGGGCATCCTAGAGAAGAAGAAGATGGTACCAAATTCATATTTTAGTTGGGTGATAAAGATTAGAGTTTCAGGTGGGTGGTCATAGTGGTAGGCGTGATGTGGTTGTGGGTGGACAACATCTGACATCAAGTGGGTGATCTTGACGGTGGTAATGGCGAATATTTGGATGCAGGTGGTGGTGACGGTTTTGGTTGGAGATTGGTTGGTTGCCGGTGTGCATAGAGACGGCGAAGGGAGGGAAGATAAAAGGCCGTAGTTGTATTAGTAAAAAAGACCTTTCAATTTCCAAAAGAAAGGAGAGAGAGGAAGGAGATACTAGGGGTCCAAACTCCAATATATATATATATATATTTTATATTTTGAAGATGGACTGGTGTAAAAAATGTGTACAGGTGTCAAGCAATGGTTGGTGGAATTCCAGGTCAACAAATGAGCTCAATATTTGGAAAAATGTATTCACAATGAGCTGGCAATAATAGGGTTGGGTGGGTGAAGTCATAGAGGGAGGGGGAAGGGTGGGTGCAGACGAGAGAGGGGAGGAACTAGGAAAGGTCGGGAGGGGTGAGGGAGGAGACGGCCAAAAAACTTCTTGTTTAAAAAAAAATTAATAATTTTTTAATATTCACGCAACGTTCAGTCATTGTCCACGTGGACGTCACGTTACCAGTTAACGGTTGATTTAACAGTAACCTTAACAGATATATGAAAATGTCATAAAATTACGACTTCAGGTACCACTCTAGATGAAAAAAAATTGATTTACCAAATGTTGAAAACCAATAAACTTCAAAATAATAAACTAAAATTAACTCCAAATTTTAATTTTACTACACCATACAGTTGCCGCGATGTGGTTTCGTATTCTGATGTCATCAATGGTTCAAATAGGTAGTTAATCAATTTTTTTTCGATACATATTAATCAAGTTATTATATCAATCAATATCAAACAATCCACCAATTTTGTCTTTAAATTTCAATCGGGGATTAGGGTTAAAAATCCTACTTTAAATAAGAGTAATTGATTTTGGAACAAGAATTAGGAAGGGGAATTGGGGCTGAGAGGTGCGCCAGCGAGATGTGGTGGTGGACTGGATTTGGGGGTTAAAGTTTTGAAGGTTGAGATAGAAGAAGATGGAGGAGAATCGAAATTAAGAAATGGAGGGTCAATGAAATGGCGACTCGGGTCTCTATATATTGAAAGATTTTTTAATGTGATCGGTACACGGGATGGTACACGGGATGGTACACTGCGTGTCATTATACAAATGATGAGATATGTGTGTTAAAAAGTTAATAACTTAAAAAAATAAAATTTCCCACAATTCTTATTAAAACACGTAGTGTATCACTTGTGTTCCCGTCACAATTAAAAAATTATTCTATATATTTTATTTTATTTTTTAACTTGGCTTAAAACGATGACGATTAGAGATGTCATTTAAAATACAAAAAAGCTCAAGGTTAGCTGCTGAAGCTTGTTGGGACCCTTCATCGAACAGTTGGTGGGCATACCACTGGATCAGCTCGCACCACTTTGTTGTGTGTCACCAACTTTATTTTCTTTTATTATTTACAGTTTTATTTTTACACATTCGTATTTAATTTGATTATTTTTATTTTGTTTTTGACAAATGCCCTTAGGAATTATTATCCTTTCCTTATTGCCTAGTTTTTTTTTTGTCCAAGCATGTTTCATTGAAATAGAGGCTTGATTTTATACTAGTAGAGATAGATAATATATTGGCTTCTATTATTTGCATTAACTTAATTGTCTTGCACTCATAATCCAAGGAAAAAAAAATTGATTTTAGATGGTAGGAAAAAGCTTGTTGAATCCATAACTGAGAAAACTAGAAAGGGAAAAGGTAAGAGCATCTCTCTGGAGATGTCAAATTTTGAACATAAATTTTTTATTTAACAGAATGACCTATGCGGCACTTTAATAATGTTTAAGAGCACTTCCAGTGTTGGAAGGGCCCCTAGGGCAATTGCTTATTAAATCCCCTCCAATGAATAGTAATTGCTTTTAATGAACAATAATTGTTTTTTGCATCTCTACCTCTAAATTGAATAACCATAGCAATAGGCAATAAAATATTAGTATTTTTTATTTTATAAAATAATAAAAAATAATTTTATTTGTAATTTCAGATAAAATTTTTAATCGATCTCCTTATCATTAAATAAGAAATTACAACTCAAAGTATTTGAGAAAATATAAAATTGTGGTGTAAAGTAGAAAATAATGATAAGATATTTATAGAAAATTTAAATCAATTTTTTTTTAAATTTAAAAAATTTTAAATTTTTTACTAACTCAATCCATTACAATAAATGTTTAATAAAATAATAAAATGCATTTAGCAATTAATTAAAAAAAATTGAAACTGTTTTTTTTTTTTTTTTGTACATTGATATATCTTTACATTAAGAGAATGAGAGTTTACACACTACGGGTTAGTGACTCGTTAACACTCTCCGTTCCATGGGGCTCAAGAACTCGATGCTGATGAAACTCCTGCTTTTAGCGACTCGGTTCCTATTACAGACATGTGGCAGCTTCTTATGCATTCGGTTAAATCATACAATGAGCAACCTAATTTGGTATCGAATTCAAAAGCCGCTGTTAGCAATGTTTAAACATTTTAACATCTCATTTTGAGGTGGCTCTAACCCTGCATTTTGCCCAAATGATGGCGCCAAAAATATTTAGGGGATCTGGCTCCCTCCCATAACATCAGAACTTAAAACCCTCGAAAATTTTTAGCGCGAAAATTATGCCGCCCAAAAATTCCCGCCACACCACCTTCTTTATAACCCCCTTATCAAATCTGAAAAACTCCAAATCCATTAATTATATCGCTTCTTCCTATTGCCCCCCACCTGTTTGTCGAAATTCTCGAACCAACGTTTCAGCCTTTTCATTCAGCAGCCATGGTGATGAAGCTCAAAACAATTAGCCCCGCCAAGTTCTTCGGAAACACCCTCCCCCGCCCCCGCTTCTACACCGATGTCAAGTTCAACGACCACCGCGTCGACCCACCTGCCGACGTCCTCGACCCCTTTCTCTCGTGGGCCAACGAGGCCCACTGGTCCATGGGCGGTCTCAGCTTCAAGCGCCTCAGGCTCCAGGGCCGCATCGAAGGCAGCGTCGGCAAACTCCGCGCGCAGAGGGAGAAGATCGAGAATGAGAAGCTAAAGCTTGCGAAATCCGCAAATGGGTCGGGTAGTAATCAGCCCAACGGCAAGAGGGCTTCCTCCGATTCGCCCCCTCCGGCTCCGATCGTGACAAAACGCCGGAGGTTCTTGGATGTGATCAGTGAGAGCGATGAGGAGGAACAGGAGGCAGAGGTTGTGAAGGGGAAGAGGCTTGTGAAGAAGCTGGTGGACGAGTTTGATAAGGTGGCTTTGGAGGCTGATAGAGGTAACAGCGTGAGCCCCTCAAAGGGTTTGAGTGGCGGATCGGAGGGAGCGTCCACAAGGAGGACTCGGAGCCGGAGATCGGAGGAAGAGGAGGCTGCGGAGACCGTGTTGAAGGTGGCAGAGGAGGTGAATAAGCTGAGTTTCAAGGACAAGAAATTGAAGGGTAAAAGCAGCAAGGGGAAGGAGAACAAAGAGAAGGCCTCCGGTATTGTAAATGGCACTAGGACTTCGCCCAGATTGGCAAAACGTAGCTGAATGTTGATGTAGTTTCTTTGCATTTTCAGATGTATGAAGAAAAATCTGCTTTATATAAATATTTATTTATTAAATTCCATTAAATTCGGATTGCTCTTCTCATTCCATTAAATTCGGGTTATGCATCGGGCGAACATACACAAAGAAGTAGTGTTGTTAATTTCGTCACGCTTGTTTTAAGTTCTAAGGCAGCAATCTGCCCACCTAAATATGTTATACGCATTTGTTGGGGAGAACCAAGATCAGATTGTACCAAATGTGTATGAGTCCTGCGACATATGTAAAGAAATATCATTAGTTTCTTTATGCTCGTTTCAAGTTCTAAGTTGGAAATCTGTCCATTTGAATGTGTGGTATTCATTCGTCAGGAAGAAATAAGATTAGATTGTACCAAATGTGTTGTATGCATGAGTAGATGCTCTTCAGTTTCGGTTACAGCGGTTCAGTATACACACAAGTCCCGTCAGGAGTGAGATAGGCATACGGGAATAATTTCCACGAAACGTATAATTTTCGTGTGATTGCATAACATTAAGTATAATTTGCATCGATTGAAGTTATGAAGACGAAATTCCACCAGAACGAAAGCGGTGTGAATAAAAATCAAACCGAAGTAGAACAATCATGCAGGTTGGCTATAAGTATCAGATAACATTTCTTACAAGCAAAGCAACCTAATTCAACAATTCCAAATGACTTTTCTTTTGCCTGTTAATCTGTACTCTTTCATCGTGAAAAGCTTTGAGAACATCACAACTAATGCAGTTCCTACAACTCATTTAAACACTGTCAAACCGTAAATATATAACCCCAACTCCCCCAAGGAAACAAATTTTTCTGCTGACAAAAATAAGCATTTCACTGTCTTTGCGAACACAAGTCTTTCAAATTTCGCTGTTGTTGAGTTGGTCCCTTGAGTCTAGCCAACCTGCACGATTGTTCTATCATCATCTTGTACTCAGACGGACTTTCCCACGGAATTATCCCAAACTCATCATTATACTCGTCCATTCCTCCAACGAAAAACTGCCAGGCTAAAGCACCTGCTCCAGACTGGTTTTTCTTGGCAGATTTGTATATCACGTCTAAAATAGTTTTGTAAAACCTAACACGCTGAGATGGTTCAAAGTCCTTGTTCTGGTTTGACAATCCATATTCGGTGAACATGACAGGTTTGTTCAGTTCATTGTCTCCGTCTTCAATGTGAGAACGCATCCACTTGTGGACAAATTTGAGGTTATTGTGAAATTCTTCATCATGGAACCTACCCACAAAGTGAGGACGAAGTGAGTACTGGTTAGATGTACCATAAGGAATATACAAGGGCAAACATCCTTTCACAAAATTATGACAGACAAGAGGTTGGGGACGAGCTGAACTAAAGGATAGAAAAGACTGAATTACATTCTAGAATGAATCAAATGAAATAGGGCAAATGAGATGACTAAATACTGAACAAAATCTACAATAGACTACATAAAATACTCTTGCCAAATAGTTTGAGATATCCTGGTAACCTTGACCACACATTCAATCACGAATCCACCTGGTCAATAATTTGAATTTGAAGTACGGATAAAATGAACATGTTACTATATTTATAATTATTATCTCATAGTTCCTAGGAAGACTTGGAAAAGACTATAAGAAAAGATATGGAGTACTTGGAGCTGGCGCAAAACCGAGCAGTGGCGTTCTAGGATTCATACAGCCAACCCCACTTAGTGAGATAAGGCTTGGTTGTTGTTTATTCTCTCATAGGCCACTAAATCAGTTAATTCTTTTATACCGTTTCAAAATATGATTGATGAGTTGTATCACTATACATCTCACCCGTTCATATCTAAATTAAAGACTTAGAGAATGGTACATAATAAACCTTATTTGATATATAGTCAAACTCATGGTTGAGCACAAACATCCGTGTCAACTATTGGATCACAATTAGTATACATTTATTCAATAAAGGTCCTTTTTCAAGATTTGAATTTAAAAAAGGTGGACTTAGATCCAAGGTTAGCATGGATTGTTTGCTCAATTGAGCCTTTATGATAAGACCCCAGTTAGGTATATGCATCTCCATCATTTACTCAGTTAGGTAAGATACATCTATATATCCTCAAGTATCCATATCTGATTATGTACTTAATAGACAGGGACCGTGCATGCATTCGTAAGATTTCTAACAGGTTGGTAAGATGTGACGTCCCTCATATCGACTTGAGAAATTTCATGCAATGTAAATAAACATGCAAAAGCTTACCAATGGTCAGGGTAGATATGAACAGAGGCAAAATCAATATTGGGGATCTTGGAGTTGCGAATAAAATCTGAGCCAAGTCTGGATGCCCACATTTCTGGATTCACAGTTAACCTTTTAGGGCTTTTAGGACCATAAAACCCTTCAAGGCCCACAGTCAGTAGATGGTTCTTGTCAATTGCTTTCACAAAAGCTGACATTTCTTCTATCCAATCCTGCAACATTATAATATACAATTAATTCATGTTATAATAGCAGAGGTTACTGAGCCCCCCTCCCTCCCCCTCACCATCCCACCACATCCCACCCCACCCCACCCCCAACGAGGTTCGTTTTACACATACCAAATTCGGTTTAAAAAATGATAATAAATAGATATATTTAATTAAATTATTGTAAAATGGTTAGTTATAGCCATTTTATTAGTTTTAGTTATGGCTATTAATTTAATTTAAAATTAATAATACTCAAATCTTCTTTAATTTAAAATTAATATTCATAATTGTAAGAAGGCAGTATCGATAGTTGAAAACATACTTGGAGAGTGTCACCTGAAGCATCAGTTATGCAACGAGGTTCGTTTATTAATTCCCACGCGAAAATGGTAGGATCATTTCTATACTGAATTCCATTGAGAGTATTCTTCCTTGTTAGGAGAGTCTGGAGGAAAAAAAAAGGAAATGAATTAGAATTGGCTATAAACCTATAAATCTTCATAACACCAAAATTGATTAAAACAAAGATTCTTGCGGTTTCTGTTATTGTAGAGACACAATTCACTGAAGGAATTTAATGACCTATTCAGGATACCAAAGGTACAAAATCATTTAACTCATAACATTCAAACACTTTAGAATCCACAACAGTTAAACATGCCCTCCATAATATTATATTTACAAATGGCTACCAAAATCCAGAGATTTGACATGTATCTCATAAATCTTAAAGGCCACAATCCTATTAATGGTTTGCTCGGTGCTTTAAAATTCATAATTTTCCTCAACTTCATGTGACCATGAGTAAAAAAATCTGGCACTCAGTTAGATCCTTCCATTTGTATCTTAGTGGGAACAGGGGAAAGGAAAGCATAAGAAAGTTAGATTGGCCAAACATGAAACATTTCAGGTTCTTTTATCCACACGATTCTGTATGAGATCCAAATGGAGATTTAGTACAATCTTTCCAATTGATCAGGACATTAAGAGGTTTTGCAGTCTTAGTCGTTATGTGTCACCAAATGTTCAGCAAGTAAAACCTAGTAGTGTTTAGTACGTCATCTTGGCAGCAAAACTTTGTCCGCATACCTCACCTTCATGGCAACATAAATACTTCTGGGTGAACTGAAGTATCCTATGAAATGTTAGGACTCCCAAAGTTTAACCGCATACCAAATTTCGTTTCTTCATTTCAAAATATAAATAAATGTATCAATGGCATTACTATAAACAGTTTTCCATTAAGATTATGAGCTGTCCAAGTATAATCAAAGAGCAGTGCAACTTTTTGTTCCTGGAAAGTAAAGCAACAAAACAAAATTACCTTGACGTAGTTCTTGAAATAATTGCGAATAGATGGATCGAAGAAAAATGAGTCATTGGAAGCGCTCAAACCAACACCTTCTTCCCATGCCCACTTTACATACTGAGTCTTCCCGCCATATGCTTGCAAGTTATTAACTAAGCAAAGAAGCAACCTGATGCCCTGTTGTCTAGCTTCTACAATGACATGATCCAAAGCCTGCCACCAGATCAAGCTGTTATGAAAAAGAACAAAATACGGAGAAATATCGCTAACTAATGGTACTTCTTAAGATAACATAAGGAATGTCGAAAAATAACTAGATATGGAACCGTAATTTTACCACTTTCGTTACACCGAACAGTAAATTTACTACTTTAGTAGCAAACCTTACTGATAATACATTCATGTATAGATATGGCAAAACAGGATCACCACTTATGTAAGCCCCCAAATTGCACCACCCAATCAAGTACGCAGAGATAGGTTAGAACTCGATCGCAGTAAACAAAGTCTCTAAATTTATGTTCAATGAAATCCTAATCCAAAGGTTCCCACTTCCCACAAAACAGCACATCAACACTTTCAATACGAAGAAAAAAAGATTAATATACATGGATTATTAATATTACCTTGAACACTTGCTCATTGAAGTGACCAGGGGAAATCTGGAGGGCATTGTAGTCGCCGTCATTAAACGCCCAAGTCCGGCAGACGGTGAGGCCCATTTTCGCACCGGCTTGCAGTATCTGCCGGACCCTCGGCTTTCTATGCTCATCCACACTATTATCCATCAGCCAGTAAGAATTCCACCCATTAATGTAAAATGCCTTGCCATCCAACATGAACTGAGTCCCATTCCTCCCCACAAAACTCAATTTCGTTTGGTTGCCAAAATTCGACCCTAAGTTACCGAAAGACATGTAGATGAAGGCCACACACGACGCGAATCCGATAATCGGGTAGAACAGGCCATTTCCTGCCACTACCATTTTCTTCTTCTCTGCAGAGGAACCCAAGATCATAAAAAGCCCCAAAATTTCGGCGGATTTGAAGGATTTCAGGACACCCTTTTGGCTAAATTTCAATAAAATTACGAAATTTATTGGTGCCCAGATGAGATTATTATCCTCAGAACCCAGATGTGAACACCCAGATCCTTCTCTTGCTAAAAAATGTACATTGGTGTCCTGATATATATGTAAGTGGAAAAGGAGAATAGGGAAGTTTATGCAACAAGCGTGGGGGAAGGTTTGAGGGCATGTGGGGAATATGGTAGAGATATTAGAGCTAACATGTTCAACCAAGAAAACAATAGTCAAAAATGGAAAAATGGAAAAATTTTCAATGGAATGGAGAGAGAGAGAGAGAGAGAGAGGGAGGTGGGTGTGTGGAGTGGTGTGGTGTGGGGTGGTGTGGTTGCAGTGTTGGTATCAAGCTGTTTGCTGCTGAGTTGTGTTGTGCGTGTAGATCTGAGTACCTGATTTCACTGCTTTTCTTGAATTTTAATATTTCTACTGAACAGGTTTGTCCTGTTCAACTTTAATCTCACCAACGGATAAAAGTAGGGCAATTAGCAGCAATACAATGGTTGAAGTTTTGATCACAATTTTAAAATGAAAAATTAAATTCTAATCGTCATCCCTTATTTTTCTATTTCATTAATTAATTTTTTTTATTAATCTCTACTAATTATTAAAACTCTTTTTGTCAATAAAAAAAGAGTGAAAAGACAAATTAGTCTTCTATCACAAAAAAAAAAATAAAAATGATGGGCAATAATGTAATTTCATATGTCTAAATTTTACTGTTTTTTATTGAAACCTCACTTCACTTACCGTGATGTTAAAATACCTCCAATATTAAAAAAAAAAAACCTCCCACTCCCCCCACGTTCTTCCTCTCTCCCTCTCTCCCTCTCATTCTCTCATTTTCTAAAAAAATATGTTCATACACACAAAGTGTGTAGGCAAATGCTAGTTTTTTTTATTAAAATTCTTTAGTTTCTATCCACGTCATGATTTGAATAATAATAAATTTATATGCAGCATATTTAAGTTTTATAATTAAAATTTATTTACGTTACAACTGGTATATTTATAGTATTTATAGCTAAATTCTGTATCAAATATTTTACTTTTAAATTTGTACCTAAATTTACAACTAAATTTTAATCTGTATCAGTTTTTTTTTTAAGTTTTAATTTGTACTCATATACTTAATATCTTTTTCTATCCATACTTTTAAACTTTTTTAATCATTTATTGTACCCATAATTTTAAATTTTGATATGTACCCTAAATCAGGTCGAAATATATTTTTGTGGGTACTTAACATTTTTTCCTTTCCACATTGAGATTGTGTAGATTTTTTTGAACAAAAATAAGATTGGTGCATTTTTTGACATGGAGAATGTGTATGGTGGATATATTTTTTGACATTGAGAACTATATATAGATGTGAGATTAATTTTTTCAGTTTTTATATCCCACAAGTTGTGGGTCTTAAATAATATCCCATTGTAGAAATCGAAATTTCGGTAAATAAATGTTGACCAATAAATCAAAGTTTCAACGCTCATGTATTACATAAATTTTACACGTAGCGTGTGTCTAAACGAAAAATCGAAATAAGTCAGAAAAGTCATCAAATAGGACACGTGTCAACACCTGGCAGAAACGACTTATTTCATCTGGGATATTATATTCAAAATTAGGCCTTGGAAAATTCTATAAATAGAAGGCTAATTCATTCATTTGGGAGGAACCAAAATCATTAGGCAAAATTCTTGAAGCTCTGAAGCTCTGAAACTCCGAAGCTCTCAAGCATCCAGGTTCCCGAAGAATCAAGAAAGCTCTCTTCGTTCTTCGTTCTTCGTTCATCGTTCATCCTAAGATCAAGCCTCAACGGCCCTTTGGATCAACAATCATCCACCAATTCAAGATCAAGCCCCGACGGCCCTTGAAGAAAAGTGTTCTTCGTTCTTCGTTCATCGTTCTTTCAAGCCCAAAGCCTCAACAGCCCCTTGAAGAAAGCGTTCATCGTTCATCAACTGTTCATCCTCAAGGATCAAGCCCCAACGGCCCCCTTGGATCGACAACATCAACAAATCCGCTCATCCGCTGTTCATCAAGCCCAAAGCCCCGACGGCCCTTGAAGAAAGCGTTCATCGTTCATCACTGTTTTTCGAGATCAAGCCCAAAAGCCCTCGAAGATCCGTTCAAGCCCAAAAGCTCTCGAAGATCCGTTCGTCACTGTTCTTCGAGTTCAAGCCCAAAAGCCCTCGGAAATCCGTTCATCACTGTTCTTCAAGATCAAGCCCAAAAGCCCTTGAAGATCCGTCAATCACCATTCTTCAAAATCAAGCCCAAAAGCCCTTGAAGATCCGTTCATCCTCGTTCATCCGTGTTCACACCCATATTTCCAATAAAAGAAAGAAGAAGAAAGGATATCCCATAAAATGGGGATTTACAAATTTCATAATTTGTAACTTCTATAAGAAAAATTAATATGGAATTTAATATGCTAAGGTATACAAAGTTAAAGGGATTTTGATAAAATTGAAAATCAATAAGATTTCAGTAAAAAAAGTGATGATTAAGGATCGCATCCAAAGGTAAAAACATTGCTCTTTTGATCAAATTTGTTTGTGAAAATTCCATATTATTTTTTGTTTTAAACAAAAATGTTGTGTGAGGGTTCGATTGGTTTTGAGTACCGGTAAGATATACCAAATTGAGGTTAGCAGCACAAGCTAATTCCATCTCTTCTATTTTTGGTACTATATATATTGCCCTCTTTTAATCTCCTTAATCAAGCTGTCTTTAGTTTTTTATTTTATTTATTTATTTATTTACTTTTTGGTAAAGGGTAAAATTAAGGGAACTTTAACGAAAAGCACCCGGTACTGTTCACTTTAACGAAAAACCACATTTTTACACTAAAAAGTCACTCCTGGTACTATTCACTTTACCCTTTATTTTGTCCTTATCATTAAAACTCAAAGTTTTCAAGCCATTTTCATTAGTTTTCCTTAAAATTAATTGTTGGAATCCATTTCAAGCATCACTCTGAAAAAACTCAGAACAGTCTTACATAATGTTTAAGATTGTTCGTGAGTGTCATTACCAACGCACACCCGTTCTTTTTTGCTGCTCACTTTGTATGTATTTATCATAAACATTTACACTAACAACCGAGTGAGAAAATACGATAAGTGAATGGACATAGCAACACTCTTATTCGTGAAGTATACATGGCCTTATATTAACATTTTTGCCCCTCAAATCTTGATGAGGTGCACGTCACGTGAACAAACCAAAGTGATGATAAGGAGACAAATGAGACATCAAAAGAAAGTTGGAGAAGTATAGAATACAATAAAACCAATTTAGGAACGAAAGTGAAAGACTGTTAATTATTAAGGCAATGTGCTGGAGTTGGTAGATGCTTTGTTCTTCATTGGAGAAATCTTTGGTCTAACTTAAAAAAAGAAAAAGAAAATAAGGATTGAAGTTGAGGGTTCTTTCCCTTTACCAAAAGAAAAGAAAAGGAAGAAGAATGATTCCTTACTTCCTCCTAATTGTTGTACATAATTTGGGCCTTTATTAAAATTGATAATTGTTCCCTCCTAAATCCTAATCATTTTATTCCTATTATTAAGTGGTTACTGCCACTTAACATTACGGTCTAGTGATATACTTCTTCACTTGTAAGTGTTTAGGTTCCATTCTCGCAAAACATGAATTTGAACCATATTATTACTAGCCCACCCCCCTCCTCTTTCACCTTAATGTAGATAATATCGTTTGTTCCAAAAATAAAAAATGTGGTTACTATTGAAGGAAATTTTAGAGGTTGAGGGTAGGAGAGAGACATCAAGAGAAAGAAAGAGAAAACTTAGAGGTTATGAATTGCACCTGCTCTTTTGTGGCTTTATGCCTTTATTTATAAGGAAAATTAATGAAAAGGGTTTGAAAACTTTGAGTTTTAATTATAAGGACAAAATAAAGGGTAAAGTGAATAGTACCATGTTTGACTTTTTAGTGTAAAAATGTGGTTTTTCGTTAAAGTGAACAGTACCGTGGGCTTTTCGTTAAAACTCCCTTATTTATACTAATCAAGTGGTCTTTACTTGCCTCAAAAGTAATACAAGTCATAAAGAGATTCATCCCCCAAATCCTATTTGAATTATACTTTTAAATTTACACAATCACATTGCTAAATAATATTAACTACAATAATCACTACTTTTTAGAGATTTCGATTGGGATTTCGCACCTTTTTATATAACTTTTTGTGTGTGTAGATTTTAGAAAATAAATGATAAAGAGATGAGAGGTGTGATAGCCAAAAAATCATCTTTTTTCATCCATGTTAAAAGAAAACATCAACTTCATCATCCCATTAATTTTCAGACAAAATTATTGGTACAAATTATTATCTCCATCAGTTTAAAAAGTAAGGCACTTACTACATAGTTATACAATTAACTACATTTCAATATCGCATTGTGGTATCAGATATATTCAATTAACATTCGTTTTCTGAAAAGGGATGCATCTGTGTTGAATAGACAATTATTTCACTTGCAAACATATTTTGGTGGAATACATATATGATGGGGTTGCTCGATATTGTAATAAGTTGATCACTTCATGACACAGGACAAAATTTCTATTATTTTATGTACAAGAAAATTAAAAGAAGAAGACGACATTTAATTAAGAAAAGTGATTGAAGAATTGGTAATTCATATAAGAAGCACGGGTACGGAAGCGAGAGCATGGGATTCGGGGATTCACAAAAACTCAAAGAACCTCTCTTTCTAGCCCTCTCTTGTAAGATCTAAGTGAAAACGAAAGTCTTTTCAATTTTTCTGGCAAATAGGACGACATTTTTTCTTACCTGGTGATTCGAAGCCGATTCCTGCCGTGCCAAGCCGAATACTAACGAGTTATGCTGCTCTCGGTCCCACTTTAGCTCCCCGAGCGCAATTCATCACTATTTTGACAAACTCATGCTTCGTAGTAATTAATGAGTTAAAATGTTATTTGTTACCAGTATATTCCAGAAGTGAATATTTTGACTTTTTAGATTGTTTGGATTAACGTAACTTTCGTTTGACGTGTTAGTTTTGAGCTCATTACATATGGATTCAAAGAAAACAATGAGATCTACAAGATAACAACAAGCCTAGTAAAAATTGGCCGAATTCTAGCGTTTACTAGCCCAAAACGTGATTAAATATTTCTGATATTTTGTTATTTGTTTATTTTATTTTTTTCTCATTTGGAGTTAGGGTTTGCTAAGACTATTTAAACTACTTTTAGGGTTGTATTTTAATTATCTTATCCTATTATTTATCAAAATTTGAGAGTTTTTTCTTAATTCTCTAGTGTTCCAGAAACCTATTTAAGGGTGACCATTCTTATCCCTTTTATCTATAACTTTCGCCGTATTACTTTGAGAATTCTAACAATTTGTTTAATCAATACAAGTTGTGATCTAGATCTTGCAGATATTTCGATTCAAGCGAATGATGAACCTATAACTTTAATCCGATTAATTCGTAACAAATTAGTATTTGCAATTTGTGAGGGTCGGTCTAGCTATATATGAAATTGTTGATTAATAAGAACAAAATAAAAGAATATAATAAATCAACATTCAATGAGATACAATCATTGTGATTTGGCAATTTTTACTTATCACTTGTCACATTATTGTTATATTATATACACATAGGCAACAATATATTTATACTAAAGAATGAAAAAAATAACTTAGTATTCAAACCTAATCGCAATTAAAAAAATATTGACGATGAGGTTACTATTTTGTGATAATAGTACACTATCCACCCACCTTACCCAAATGCACCTCTATATCTATGCACCCTCATAACATTTGTAAATATAAAATCGTGTGAAGAAGATATTAGGATCAGTCGTGCTCTCACACGTGTTGATCTCTCAGTCGAGGGAATGTGTGCCACTGATCCCATCATCCTCAACCAATCAATTCATCTCATAAAATAAAATTACCAACAAAATTAAGTTGCAGTAATGTAATTTGTTCACCATTACAGTGTTTTGTACTGGTGTATGCGCGTGACAAGTTGGCAAGTATTTGAGCCATTGAGGCAAGAAGAGTGAGGTCTCTTGAGCCATTCAGATCCAGGGATTGATCCTTCAACAAGGATATTACCAAACACAAGGGCCAAAGGATGAGATGCTTTGCCACAAGACAGGTGACATGCTATGACTAGCTAGCATATGGAAGTTTCCATTGCCTGTCGGCATCATTCCCTACTTCATTTGCACTAATGGCATTGCACTTTCAACGGCTCTCAAGCAGTGAAGCTTTAAGCTTAGGGAAATTATATAATTACTAATATTTTTCTTTTATTTTATAAATATACCGTTTTTATTGGTTAAGTTAGAATCAATATGATTCTTACCTGCAAGTGGTGGATTGTCTTGATAGTTATAGCTTTCTTCTTCAACCCACTGTATTTCGGGTTCAAGCTCTCTCATTCCTTTTAGTGTAGATTAGTGTAGAATATCGGCTCATGGATCAAGAGTTTTGGGCGTACTTCTAGGACAAACTATATCCGATATTATGTTACGTACCTAGTGACGGTTTTCTCGAATTCGATAGTGTAAACTTGACTATCGTTCGATATTCTAGGGTTTACCGGACTGGAATTGTCCTCGGTTGGTCATCGGGCACTTTCGTCCTCACATTATGATTCGGTAGTAATCTCTTGGTAATCAGGCGGTCGAGTTTAAGGGAACCAAAAAACAGCAAGCAAGCACAGACAGAGTGCTGGTTACTGATTACAGGGTAGTCTGTAATTCAACTCCACCTCCTGCTTTAAGCAGTTTTGTACTGTCGGGTTGGCTATGTTTGGGGAAGCTTCTAAATTTGATATCTTTAAACTTTAAAGGCAAGAAAGACACAACAAAATCAACAAACTTCCATCGCCCAAATCATTTCAATGCTATTTAACACATTAAAGTGACACCAAGTTCAATATTTTGGTCCATCGGATGTCGGATAAGGAAGATTCAAGCCGGACATCATACTATCGGGAGGGAGATTCGAACTTGTATTTGTGGCTTGAAAGTTAATACATTTACTCCCTTGCACGCTCAATTTTTCAGCACAAATATTCGAAATTTCCCAAAACACACAAAGCTTCTGTGTTATTATAAATTGGCCATAAAATTGCTAAATTTAGGAAGGATATATATAAACACAAGAAGTAATTAACAGTCAGATATAACAGTAAAATCAAAACAAGTAAATGTTATGTTACAAAATACAAAACCCCAGATCCCTGAAATCTTCACAAATTAGAAAAAGACCCCCAACAACCAAATCAGTGAATCACTTCACTCCCCATTCCTCCTAAAAAGTGCAAAATACCCCAAAACAGCACAACCAGCAGCCACCAAATTCCCTTCCTTCAACAAAATCCTCAACACAATCGCAACAATCTCTCTCGTAATCTTCCTCCCGTCCACCACCAACGCCTTCCTCGGCTTCCCGAAAAAGGCCAGCAGAACCACGATGGCGATCCACGTCACCAGAGTCGCCGGAACCATCACTGCAAGCGCCGCGAACATCGAAAGCAGCCCGAAAACCACCCCCAGAAGCACCGAGGCGTAAAGGGCAGGCCATCCGTACGACGGGGAAGACGCTTGGGCTTGCAATTTGTGCCAGGAGAGCAAGGATTTGAGGAAATTCCATGAAGAAGTTAGGAGGATGGCGTATACTAGCACGAATACACATACCCATGTTCTCCTTTTGCTCATAATTCTCAGAAACACCGTGTAGTACGATGGCTGCGGCTGCGGCGGCGGTGCTTCTTGCTCTTCTTCTGCTGCGGTGGTGTCCGCCATTGAAACAGCTGGGATTTTTGGATTTTTTGAAAAGGAACTCTGCGGGGGATTATTCCGAAATCCAACCTGAGCTTTGGGGTGGGTTGGTTTTGGGGATTTTGTTGCACAATCTGTCTGTGTCTGAAGTCGATCGGAGAATTGATGATGGAAAAAGGTTGATATTAAAGATGGGGTGGGAAAGTGGATTGGTAGTTTGACACGTGCACTTGAAGAGCGTGGGGTTATTTCCAGACGATCATTGATTCCGTACGGGAATAGCGTGCGGACGCGCTCCTTGTATGTTTACAAGCCCAAGGGAAGAACAGGGTTTAGCTTGGTTTCAATGGAATTGGATCTTATCCGGATTCAATTTTAAGGAACCTCATATCTTAACCATTTATCGTGTATCGTGTAGTCAGAAATCATTTGATTTTTTTATTTAAAATTAAACACAAATAATATCTGATAAAAACTAACCACATGATATACGATGAACGGTTAGAATGTGAGGATCCTTAAGATCCCCACAAAGTGGATTCGAAAAGAATCCTCTTCCTTAATGGGTTGAGAGGAGTTCTTTTTTAACGTATAAAATTTCAAACTTTTGATTAAAATTATAAATTATTTTGTAAAAATTATCTTTATAAAAATAATTAAATAAATATGAAATAAATGTATTTAGTAAAAGTATTATGGACTGTTTATTTATTTGTTAAAATTGATTGACGAAATGATTAGTTTAAATTGATATTTTGTAAAAATAATCTTTACAGAGGTATATGATATAAATGATTCTGATTAGAAACACGAAGTTCTATAAATCGACTACGATGTAAACTGCAGATGAAGGAACCAAACATTCCTTATAGAAAAATTGCTAAACCAAATACCAATCTTTCTTAAGTTGCTTTAGTTGCAAGTCACAGTTCTAATCATATTATTATTATTTTTTTTTTAAAACAAAAGCGCAATCGCCAAATTGAAGAGAAAGCCTTCATATCTTTATTTTGATCGAAGAGAAAGCCTTCATACCAATATACAATGAAAATCGGTGTCTAACGAAATATTATTTCATTGAAAGTAAAAGAAGGGTCTTCTTAGAAGATTAGTACATTATTTTGGGTGTCCGGAGAAAGGCGTTCAAGTAAATTGGGTGTCGAGAGAAGCAATATGGGTGTAAACAGAACAGCTCAAAAGATAAAAGAAGTGCATGGTAAATTAACCATTACTTAAGCACCAAGCTATTATTAAATTACTCACCGTGCTTAGTCCAGCCGAGTGACGATTCAATCAATATTTTTCATTTAACAGCATCACCAGTTCGCCAAAAGGAAAAATCTCTAATGAATCACGAATTCCAATTCTACCAATGCATCTATGCAAGTGACAGTTCTCCGGCAGGAATTGATCTCTTGACAAGCTTGGCCCATGATTCATTAGTTTCGGTTATGACCTTAAGAGCATAATCCTGTTCAGCATACGAATGGTTTCTAAAATTAGATATAAAGTACAACAAACGCAGAGACAGACGAAGGTAACTTGTGACAATAGGTGTTATACTACTGACAATACCGAACCACAACATAACCGAACACTAGATACGAATTTCCAGCAACAAATAGACGAAGGTATGAGCTAATAAGTAATAAGGTCGAAGTTGGAGCATCGATACTTAAGTTCTAGGGGCAGAAACCCGGAGAGAAGTCTATAATCTGAAATTTATGAATATGCTGCACAAAACAATGCACAAAGACTCTTAGGAGGGTAATTACTAAGATATATAATCCTATCCATAAAAAGAAACAACAAACGATTCAGAAAAAGAAATAGGATGAAATTGGAATGTAGATCACTGAGTTCTATCGCAAAGATGATTTTGTTGGGGATAAGTTAGAAATGAATCTGAATTCAAATCCTCTTGAAACAGTACTAAAACTTGAGTTATAGCAGCCCAAGAATCCTACCCGTTCATTACTTAAATAATTATTCAATCCTGACCTTCCAAAATACTTAAATAATCACATAACTGTTGGATGAGTGCTTAAACAGACTAGGGGTATAATTATCATCTGTCAAACTAAATAAAACCTCGTATTCAAACAAGACAGATAAAAAAGAAGAAACCACTAAAACCCAAAACTAACTAGAACCCAAAGCAAAGTTCGCTACCTAATTACGTGGCAGTTATATTTTCCTTCATGCCATGACTACTACCCACTAATTCCACATTGATGCATGAATAGACTTGCAATTACTCCCCAGCTAAGGTAGATTTGTGTATTGTGTGTCAAATGTTTCGACCGCCTTCATGTTGTGGATCATGTGGAATTGTGTTTAAAGCGTGCCTATTCCTAAATATTGACTCCGACGACATATCAAATGTATCAAAAGTCAGAAATAAATGAACTGCATAGAAAACAAATACCTCACCGTTGCCTTAAACCCTCCAAACTGCACCCCAATCCCACTGGCTGGTTTTTAAGTCAACTCTTTAATACATTCAAGTCCGAGTGGAATTGTGTTTAAGGGGTGCCTATTCCTAAATATTGACTCCTCCGACATATCAAACGTATCAAAAGTCAGAAATAAATGAACTGCATAGAAAACAAGTACCTCACCGTTGCCTTAAACCCTCCAAACTGCACCCCAATCCCACTGGCTGGTTTTTAAGTCAACTCTTTATTACACTCGAGTCCGATTACCATAAAGAGACAATCTTATATTAATTACGTATTATAGATGCAAATATTGAAGACTTTGAAATCAGAAAGTCAGATTTTAATTGGACAAATCTTGTCATGCCTCCTTGCAACACTTGCATTTTGCAAGAAGCACTATGCTACTAGGCCAGAGGGTAGGGCCCTTGAAAGCTGGTGACTGAATCGATAAAGGAACCAATCAGGAGATAAAGGAAAAATACTAATTTGGCAGTCAAGATAAATTAAAAAATATAAAACAAAACAAAATAGTACCCAAAAAGGATTCGCGGATAGCAACTGATGAGGTAACTGTAAAATTACCTTGTTTGCTGCTTTGTTGCCAAGACCAAACTTGTTAGCAGGCTTTCCATCTGGTATCTTGTAGTCTCTAAACCAGTCCCTTATTGCAGTGAGAGTCCCCTGAAGTAAACCATACATCGCTAGCAATTAGTAAAATCCAAAGGTAATGTGGTTAAAAGATTCATTACGATTAATATAAGATCTGATATGCACAATGCGTTAAGTTGTTGTGTTCCACAAGAATTGTATCCTCAAATACAGTCTCTGTGAAAAACATTTATCATCATTTACTTCATTTCAGTACAAAATTCTCTCACACCACCACACACACACTGTGTCCTTTAAAACAAACTTACTACTTAGTTCATCTAGTTTATGAAGATAGATACATTGTAACTACTATCCATTCTCATTCAGTAAAAATATCATGTAACAACGAATTTAAAAACTGAAAACACCTAAATAATAAATACATTGATTAAGGTGGCATGGTGGTGTGTAATTATGGAAATCTTAATAGTGATTGGTTAGAAAACAGTACATACCGGGAAATGCTTCTCAACATCATCAATGTCATTAACGAGAGAAGCCCTTGGATCATCCAACGAAATTGCAATAATTTTCCAATCAAGCTCCCCTTCATCAATCATAGCTAAAGCAGCCAAAGGCTTTACTTTGAGAATCTCGCCAATCCTTCTCCGACTATCGCCTATCTCAACAACATCAACTACAAGTTGTAGCAAAAACAAAGGTTTTATTTCTTCTTCTAAAAGTGACACTTGCCTTAGGAAAAAAAGCGGCAAAAAAAAAAAGGATAAGCAAGCATACCAGGATCATTATCCCCAAAGGCTCCTTCAACTTCAGCGTTAGCAAGGGTTGGGTCTTCCCATGTTTGCGGAAGCATCCCATAATTCCAATTTATATTGTACCTGAGAACGATTTGCTGAAGGTATTCACAAAAAGATAACTTTAAGGAATTTAAAAGTAAATCGATAAATAAAAAGCTAGCACCAACAGTGGCTTGCGTCTAATTCATGATGCACTCTTAGCCAAAAATTATATTGATTCGGGTAACATATCCAAGCACCAGGACAAGAACAAACACTGTAATATAACTTTAGGAAAAGAAAAAAAATTAATTCTTACGGGTAGTAACGAAGTTTCCCCTTCTTTGTATCCTGCTTTATCGGGGTGTGTGGCTCATCAGTAGCAAGCTCCATCTTTGCACTTGATTCTTTGGGTATTTCAACCACAAAGTTGAATGCACCATCACCCACTTGCAAAGGTATGTCATGCCAAGGCGAAACCTATGTATAAACCAACAGATTGTTATAGCAAGTTGAGACAAAAGTGAACTAATTAGTGTGTAGAGACCAACCAGGACTCAACACACCTAAATTTTGAAATTCCTTTTACAATTACATTTACATACGCTGTTTAAATACAAGTTCGAACTACGATTACACACATATAGTCAAGGACTTAATCTCAAACTAAGAAAACACATAAACATATTCCTATAAGCACAAACCAGGGCATTCCATCAGTCATGTCTAAGGCCCTAACGCATCGACTCCATTTTCCCAAATCCCGCCAAAACAAAACAACATAATCTGGAAAATTGCAAATTTAAAATCAAGTTCAAGGTTTTGAAACAGAGAGGCCTCAATGAAGCAAGTGATATATGCCACTTGAAATTAATATCAAGCCATTAGCTGAAAAAATTGAATATCTATAAATAAATAAATAAATATATATATATATATATATATATATAAACATTTAAATCCCTCAATTATAACCCCATATATGCACATATTTCACATTATTTACTTTTATCCTGCATTTTTCTCATAATCCAAACAAAACACAAGAGAAAATGGAAAACGGGAAGAGGAAAACCTTTTGACCAGAGCGATCGACGAAGAAGAGCCGGTAGTCTAGGGTTTCAGGCTGGCCTTCCTCCCTGATCTGAACATCGGGTTTGTAGATAGCGGTGCAATTGAAGGACCTCCTGGAGGAAGACGACAATGATGCTACTCTCCTTCTAGTGAAGCAAAGGCTGGTGCCGTAGGGACTCTGCTTCACCTGGAACGACGTCGTTTTGGAGAGTAAGCAGGAAGTATTGGAAACAGTCAACACCCTCGCGGTGGCCATGGCTCAAGAGATGAGTGAGCTGAAAGTTCAATGGAGACGCTGCAGCTAATGTAGGTGAGCAAATAGATGAGTGTGCGTACTTGCACAAATGGTTTCTCATATTGGTACTCGCTGAGATTTAAGATTAATAAAAGTGTTCCTGAGTTTATAACCGTCAATTACTTTGATCATTTCGTGAAATTTTTTCCTTAAATAAGGATCAATATATCAACAACACCCTCAATTTTGTCAAATCATTTTGGCCCATTGTTTATTAAATTGAATGTATATTTGTCATTTTGATCCTTATTATCGGAAACTTTTCATAGAATGACCAAGATAATTGACGGTGAGCAAACTGATGGACCACTTGTTTTGATTTTAAATCTCAGAGGCTAAACTGGGGAGTTATGCTAATCTCACCACCATTTTGGTTAAAATGCCATGTAGAGAACTTTACACTATGTTTGAATAAAGAAATTTAAGATTACTAAGAAATTTTAAAATGACGGGATTTTATTTTCAAAATTTGTGAATTTTCTTATTTGGTTAACCTTAAAGAACAATGGAATTGTATATAGAATTTTTTATTTTTAAACTCTTAATCATAGAAATTAGGAAATGACACTTATTTAAATGGAATTTAAACTTGAGAATTGGAGGTTTCAAATTCCAAGTTTTTTTTTTCCACGCGAAAATTCTAAATTTCTATGCTTATGAATCCAAACAAGGGAATTGGTGCATATTAATTTATAAATTCTGACTTTTATTCAAATTCCAAGTTTATTTCCCTCATCAAAACATATTGTTAAGAGAGGGATAAAAGAAAATGGAATTAGTGGTTCACACCACATCGAATTTCAATGATCCAAATTGTCTATTTTTCAAGTTGCAACTCATAGATCATCCTTACAAAATATTAGTCAAATCAAAAATATTTGAAGCATCTAATTGAGTTCAAAGAAATTGACGAATACTACATTATAAGAAACCGCGAAATTACATCGTGACAATTAAATAGACAAATGGTTTTAGATTGAATTGAATTTTTACAAAAATGATCTATGAATCGTGTCTTATAAAATAGACTGTTCATATCGTTAAAGTTGAATGAGCTGTGAGGCCCACAATTAATTCTCATTGTTTTAAAAAAATGATTTGGATCATCTCCGAGGCAACTGGTCGGGATCCTCTTGACCAGTGTTCATGGATTGTTGGATTTTTATCCAACGACTACAAACAGGGGGCCATCTAAAAGTTATAATAATAATAGCCGTTGGATAAAAATCCAACGGTTAACGAACACTGGTCAGGAGGATCCAACAGCAAAGATCCATCTGCTACAAAAAGGGGCTGACACCATGTATATTTATACATAACCAAATCCCTGTGAATTTAACTCACTCATCATGCATTAACAAATCCTTAATTTCCACTGAAACCCCAAATCAATTTGAATAATTTTCCCCAAAAATAAACTCATACCTTTCTTTCAAATTTCAAGTAAGGCTGAGAAAGCGCGTCTGAGTGAAGAATGAGGATGACAGAAGGGCAGAGACGACAACACTTCAAACTTTAAGTGAGAGACGACATAAGAGATAATGGTGGAGGATCAGTGGTAGTCGTAGAGTGAGATGTAAAGAGAGAGACGGTGGCGGAGGTGGAACGAAAAAGAAAAGAAAGATAAACGTAGAGATATAGACTTGTCGGGAGTGATACTTCTTGACCAGTGGCTTCGTTGAATCTTTACCAATAAAGCGGATTGATACACATAATTACATCATATTAAAATGGATTGATACAATTACAATTTCATTAAATTTGAAAATCTGGAGGCATTATCTAGTCAAAGAGATCATCAATACGAGGTAACGGATAACGGTTTTTAATCGTCACCCGATTCAACTGTCTGTAATCAATGCATAACCTCAAAGTTCCATCTTTCTTCCTTACAAACAGAACTAGAGCTCTCCACGGGGAAGTGCTTAGCTGAATGAAACCCTTGTCAACTAACTCTTGCAACTGAGTTTTAAGTTCTCTTAACTCTGTATGAGCCATACGGTAAGGTGTAAGGGAAATAAGATTAGTACCTGGAAGTAGATCGACGGTGAACTCCACTTCACGATCTGGGGGTAAGCCAGGTAATTCCTCAGGAAAAACATCGGGAAAGTGCCTAACTACTCCGACGTCCTCCACAGATGCAGTAGTCTCTTCCGATAGCACATCATGAGCTAAGTAACCTTGACAACCTTTACTTAACAATCGTCTCGCTTTCATGGCCGTGATAACTCCGTGCTTTAGACCACTACGTTCATCAATAAACGTGACAGTATGCATGCCCGGTCGATGAAAAGTAACAACCTTCTCATAACAGTCCATGCTTAAGATAACGTCAAAATCAACGATATCCAAAGGGACAAGATTAGCTGACATGACTGTTGGAAATGTGCCCTAAAGCCAATCATATGATGATACTTTACGGACATTTCACATGTTAAACTAATCTAGTTTACATATAAAGGGCAAACATTATTGTTTGAGCCGTCTCATATAAATGTTATATGCTTAAACGATAAAGTCCAAGGAATATGTGATTGGGAGAATGCAATCTAATGAAGTTAGATTAATGAGACCATTCTTTCGTAGACACATCCTAAACGTTCCTGATCATATGATTGCCAATTGGGCATTGACAGTCCGATAAGATCAGTACGTACTGTACCTTCTCTCAGGGAGAATGACTAGTCTCGAGTCATTGGTGTGTGTGACATCAAGACAAGTACGTAGGTGCTCAATAGAGAATGAGTTCACTGAACACGATCAACGAGGAGTTCTCATACTCATGTCACATGAGAACTCATGGTTGGGATAATGCAAATTAGTCTTTTGACCTGAGGCATCACAGTTGTCTTGTGGTTAAGTCCTTGATCTTTGATTATGTCAAAGTCACCCCATCGGGGTGTCCACGACATCATTGGGGTTAAGTCACTTAGTTATGGAGACAAGTGAATGTGCAACAAGGGATCTCTAACCCTCAAATGGTTTGAGGGAGAATACTCTATGATATGATTAAAATCTCTGGCCAGAGTATGAATGAGATTAGGGAATGCGTTCCAAATCACATTCAAGGTAATCATATAAGCAAACGAATCACATTGGATAGTAGACATGAATAAATAAACTATCAAACCAAACAATGTGGTCAAGAGTATTAGATTAGAGAAAGACCGTATTGCATTTGTAATCCTTAACTGAATAGGTTCTCTACCTCTTCTGATTAGCTTGGGTAACCATGATATGCTGCTAGGTGTCACTCATGGTTTGTGGAAGCCCTAAACGTGTGTAATCACTAAAGGGAGAATTGAAAGTAAGTTTCAATTCACAATCGATGTAAAATGGTTTTAATCGCCCACTGCCTCGCTAAAAGGAACCTAATGGATCGTACACCGTGTAAGGTAAAGATTGAAGAAACAAAGGAGATGAGTAAGAATAATTAAATGGTTTAATTATTTATGGCAAGGATTAATTAATATGTTAATTAATCAAACGAATAAGTTCGTTAAAGACCTCGGGATGGTTTTGGACCTTAAGGCCCAATGGGCTTCGAACGTCAAGCCCATTGACTTAAGTTGTATGACAACTTAATGACTAAAGATTCACAAAGGCCCAAAAGCCCATATCCATTTTGTGTAGAATTAGGGTTTTTGGTTCTTTAGGTCATTTAAAGAAGTGACTATATAAAGAACTTTATAGCCTAAAATTCATAAGGGTTTGTTTTAGAGAAAATTGGTGAGAACTTGTTTCTTCATTTTCTCTCTAAGAGGCCAACCACCCTGGAGGGTGAATCTAGCAATCCTACTACTCCAAGGTCACTCATTTCTTCTTCAATCTAACCTTGGTGTAGAATCTTTAGAGGTTCTCTATTTTGGGAACTTGGAGAATCCAATTCTTTCAACCAAATCCATGGAGCTAAGAAGCAAGGAATGAAGGCCCTATCTCTTGGGTGATTATCCTTTGCATATGCAAAGAGGAATCTACAAAGGTAAATATTTCTCAACTAACAAATGTTGATTTAAAAGTTGAGTCAAGGTTCACCAATCTACTAGGCTTTGAATTTCATGGTTGATGTTTTTGTTTTTGAGTGCATGTAAGCATGATTCCGCCTTTAATTTGTTAATTGCATGCTATTGATGTTGCTCAAATGAACATGTTTTTCACAAAATTTCCTTCAATGACTACATCTTCGACAAGGATGAGACATCCTTGATATTCCCAACTAACATAACATATTTCACCCCTAGGCATCGAGAACTCCAACTCGTAGCCGAGTGAAGTAGGATGTGGTTGAGTCGTTTGAGCAAACTTATGGGAAATAACTGAATGTGTAGCGCCAGAATCAATTAAAACTTTAGCAAAGTGGCCTAGAACATTCAACGCACCCATGATCAAGTCCGGATTAGCCTGAGCATCCTGTAGGGTGATGTGGTTGACTCTTCCCTGAACTTGCTGCCTACCTCCACGACCCATGTTTGCTTGAGTCTGATTACCTCGACCCTGATTACCTCGGCCCTAATGGGGTAGATTTTCTTGTCCGCCTGAACCTCTACTGCTAGACGCTACGTCTAGATTCTGATATTGTCCTCCATTATACATATGTGCTCCACCACCCTGATACGAGGTATAGTCTCCCTTAAACTGTGGATAACCTCCCTGAGTCTGCTGATAGCCTTCCTGAATATGCTGATAGCCTCCTTGATAGTAGGAAACCTCATGTGTATATTGGTATGATCCTCCCTGATTCTGGGCCGCGTCCCCTTGGTAGTGGAAAGCTCCACCGTGGCCTATCTGCTGACGATTACCAGATGCTGGAAACTGCTGTAAGGGGACTGCAGGTGGCAGATTAGCAGGCTGATTCTTCTGATTATGAGGACAATTATAGGCCATATACCTTGTCTGTTCGCAAGTGAAACATCATCTACTTCATCTCTTACACTCGTCATAGTGACGGGTGTTACACCTGCGACAAAATTGAACACCTGAACTGCTGGAGTTTCCTCGATTCTAAAAACGAGAACCACCAGCGGATCTGCCTTCTCTCTGAGGTGTACCAAAGTTAGAACCCCCGCTCGACGATCCAGAGTTGTTTCCACTCTTTTAAAATTATGAGCCCTTCTCGGGCCAAGTGACGATTGCCCTATGTTACTGTACCTTTGGACATTCCTGCCAACATCATCATCCTCATCGTCAGGAGCATTCTCCGAATCTTCAATCTGAAGCAATACCTCAAAGAATTCCTGGTAAGTAGCACATGGAGTAGAGGTTGCTATAGTACGCCATTTCTTGCAAGTTCCCCTCTTAAACAAACGAAGCATCTCCCGGGGATTAGCAGCGATCTCGGGGCAATAACGAGATAAGTCTGTGAACCTTCGATGATACTCAGTGGTTGACATCTTACCTTGCCTCAGATATGTGAACTCATTCTTCTTACTATCCAAATACTCTGGAGGAATAAATGTGGTCTGAAATATTTGCTTGAAAACATCCCAATTCATAGCATCCTCATCAGATAATGATTTCTTCTCATGATCCCACCAAGATTCTACTCCCAACCGAAAGAACCAGGTCGCTGTCTCGACCCATCTCTCTAGGGAAGATTACCCTACCTATGCATAACTCGAAAGGTCTTCTTAACATCATCGAACCATATCTCTGACTTCTTTGATCCCTCATTACCAAAGAAATCATTAATCTTCAGGTGAGATACAATATCCAGAGTATTCCTAGGGGCATGACAGAGCGAAGACTGAATAGCATTGTCAATAGCCTCACCAAACTGCCCAAAGTCTGGAAAATCATTCTCAGCTGAAGTACGTGGCTCCCTACGAGGTGGCATGGTTCTGACATAAGAAAACAAGAGTTAAAAACACACTAGGAAGTGCAGGACTGTCTAAACCTATGCTCTGATACCAAGCTGACACACCCCGACCTAGGAAGGTCGAAGCATGCTGGCCATCACCGTGAGGTGACGTAACTATGAGGGTAAGTGATGCAAAAAAATGAATAAATTTAAAACTAATTAGAACTAGTTATACTAAATAGTGGAAGAGTGCGTAAACGTAGGAAGAACCCATGACAATTATTCAGAGTGTAATAGACAGTGAGACTACAGAAGAGTAGTCAAAGTAACTAAGGTACACTTATTACATAACAGTGATAAGTTCGTACGTCTAAACAGAAGAAACTGTCAGAACTACCGAGATTCCTTGAGTGCCAAAAAGAGTACAACTATCTAGGTCCTGGAGGGGCAAAAAATAAAGTTGAGTGGGTTAACAAAACAATGCTTATACGAAATCCTTTATTTTCAAATATACTAACCCCTCGTCGTAAAACAAGTATAGTTTCCTTAAAACATACTACGTAAGTATGTAAACAATAAATCAACAATATTTTAACAATATAAAAATCAGAAATATGCCAAGTCATGATGTATCAAATGCCGCAGTAATATAATCATGTATAGCTAAGTGCTTATCCATCTAGGCTGACACACGAGTTCAAACAAATAATTTCTGACAAGAATATGACTGGGTGTAATCAATATGCTCTAGTAATACGATCACGTGAAGACTGGTACAGAAGCACGTCACATACAAGTCGGATTGCCTAATGCAATATACCAAACATGACTGGCACCTAACTTGGATCCAAGGCGAGCGAACGGTGTGATGTGAACATACACGTGAAAGACTGACCCTGGCCCTGGAGTGAGTACTAACACCGGGGTGCAGCAAGATGAACATGTACATATATGTATGAATGCCATGACAATAATATCTCAACCATATAGCAGCATTTATCACAATTATATCGCAGTTCTCAATTATTTGGCACTATATACGCAAAGTGATGTATTTATGCAATTTTGGAAACTATAAATACATATAGATATAAAAATAAACTACCCACTCACAAGTACGTTGTTGGGCCCCGAATGTCCTCGAGATATGTTTCCCCTATATGTGAAATAACTAAAATAAAATTAATTAAAGTACATATACGGAAACCTAAATAAAACCCCCATAGTTTGCTTAAACCTAGGGTTTAAATATACCATCGTGACCTACTCGACGTCACAAACATCCCCAAAATTTTAAAATAATTTTTGGATCGTTCACACGCCCCCACGCACCGTCAAGGGCACAGCCAAACGCGCCCCCATGAGCAGGCCAGTGCCGTCAGTTAGCCTGACGCCGTCAGGAATATTCCACAGAATATTTCGTTAAATGCTAACAGAAGTTAACGGCGTTACCTGACGCCGTCAGGAATATTCCGTCTCCTTCTCCGGTTGTCTTCGCCGCCGCCGTCGCCATCGTTCGTCGCCATCGCCGTCGTCGTCTTCTGCAACTTGATTTTTGGCCGGTTTTTTGAAAAAATTTCAAACTCACTATTCTCGTTCATTTCTCAACCATTTTTGACATACTTTATATGGATTTGAAGCTAGTGAAGTGAAGAATCGCGTTATACTTGTTTGGAGTCCAAAAAGTGGACGGAGGTCGCCGGAAAAAAGCCTCGAAAGTTCCGGCCAAAAGTGAACTCTTCGAAACTCGGTCATTTCACTTCCAAACTTCTCCCAAATTGTTGTAGGAGCCTCGAGGAGTTGCGTAGAAGCTTCCCCAAACTTCAAAACTTCCTAACTCGCTCGAAAACACGTTGAACTCAATTTGCCCGAGTTCGGACCTCACGAGTTCGACGTTGAAAACTTGTCCATTCCAGGTTTCAAGAACATGGTTATGTTCGTGAGGATGAGATGAACACGAAAATGAGGTTCTTGGGTTCGATCTGTGAGCTTTGAAGCTCGCTTGAGGGTTTTGCAGAGAAATAGAGTACACAGGAGAGAGAGAGAAGGAAGAGAGAGAGAGTTCCTGTTCTCTTTTTCTGATTAGGGGACAGAAATGTGGGAATGGATTAGATTGGTGGAGTGCACGGGATGGGCTAATAAAAAGCTAGGGATAGGGTTTTGGATTTTGTATAGAAAAGAGTATCGAAATCTATCCGGAATAGTGTTTTCACACTGATAAAATTTACGTACACTCGTAACAACGTGTACAATTTAAATGCGATAACGAGAAATAAAATGAAAGCGATATGAATACGTCCACGTCACTTGCCAATAAGGGCATAACCGTCAATACACATACTCGGGGAGAAATTACATAGGAAAATTAGGGACGGGTCGTAGATTGTAAGATCCCACATCGCCCAGGGGAGTGATCCTTATATGTATATTCCCATCCCTACCTAGCACGAGGCCTTTTGGGAGCTCACTGACTTCGGGTTTCATCAGAACTCCAAAGTTAGGCGAGTTCGTGCGAGAGCAATCCCAAGATGGGTGACTCACTGGGAAGTTCTCATGTGAGTTCCTAGAAACAAAACCGTGAGGGGGTAGTCGGGGCCTAAAGCGGACAATATCGTGCTACGGTGGTGGAAAGGGCCCGGGATGTGGTGGACCCCGGGCCGAGATGTGACAGTCAGCCCCACTAACTCAGGAGGAATCCTGGGCTAAATTTGACCCAAAAATGAGTTTTAAGTTTTAACTTATATTTGCCCCAAGGGTTTGACCAAGTTAGGGTAAGTTTAGAACCTAAAATTTGAGTTTTACTCCAAGGGTTGGAGTATGTCTAAGGATAATGGATGGAAACTAGTTACTGACGTTATCGACCACTTGTAGAAAGACGAATAGAATATTTTTTATTTGACAATTCACATAGTTGAACTGCTGGTTGATACACCAGTTCAAATTCAAATTCAAATTTATAAATACATTAAATAGAAGGGCAAATATTGACAATGAGGTCAAATGGCTAAAAATTAAATTAAACAGCTAAAACAAATAAAAAAATTATTTGAATCAAAATTCACCCCAAAACTCTATAAATGCTTATGTATTTGTTCAAACATCTACACAACATTCACTTTCGTCATACAATTCTTCCTTTTTTCTTTCTACCCACCTATGTATTTGTGTTTAATAATGGGGTAGGTTGTGCGGTTTTTCATGTTCTTTCATAGGTTTAGGGATTTTTTAATTATTTATCGTAATTTAAATATTTTTAGTTTAAAACGTTCATAAAAATAAGTTAGGATAATCTATATAAATTTTATTTTTTTAAAAGTTACCGAATTAAGCTAACATCATTCTGTAATAATCTCGAATTAAAATTTTAAGTAAAAATCATTGAAGAGGAAAAACTGTTTCTTGGCTAGAACCTAAATTTTATAGGCTACAAATTTAGGCTTTAACGCCAACCATTGGAGTTGGTATAAGGATAGTAATCCTTGTAAAACTAGGAGAATTCTAGTGTAAAATCTAAGAAAAGACTTTCTTCCTTGTAGGATGAAGATTGGGATGCCGTCAATTTTGTTATGATTGGAATTCCTAAATACTCAAGATACTTTCCTAATCAAGGTATGAATATGTTTACCTTTCTTGGTCGACAAATAGGTATTCCTTAGGGAAACGGATCTTGCCTACCAATTCGGAGTGTATCAGACCGACTTACTTCAATTCCTAAATCCGGTGAACCTAATACACTTAATGTGCTCACTATGGTGCTTGCTAGCCAATCTGGTTACATTATGGGATCTTAAAAATCATGATCCCATAATCGTCTCTAACTATCCTTTTTTAAGACCAATGTTCTAAAAAACGTTAGGCGCTAGTCGGGCGGTGGGATGGCGCCTAGCGCCTAGGCGGCTAGGTGGGGTCTAGGAGGATGCATAGGCGGATTTAGGTAATTTTCTTATATATTATATGAATTAATTAAACTTACTATATCAGAAGTAAATAATTATTGAATAATATGTTATTTCTTATAGAAGAACATACATATGTGAATGTTTTATGTACATATATTATTTATTTTATCTACATAATTTGATGGTCTAAGAAAAAAAAACATTATCCAAATAATTCATATAACATTTATATATATATATATATATATATATTATGTGTGTATTCAATTGAGAATTTGAGAGACTTTAATGAATTTATAAATCCAGGGATTTTTCTGGAATTCAGAGGGGTGTATTCAATTGGGATTTTAAAGGATTTTAATTCTTTTAATGAATCTAGGGGTATTCAATCAGGATTTTCAGTAATTCTTTGAAATTCAATGTGTATTCAATCGAGATTTTAAGATAGTTTATTAAAATCCTTAGAAATCTGAGTGTATTCAATTAAGATTTTAAAGAAGTTTATAGCATTCTAGGTGTATTCAATTAGAATTTGATTTTAAAGAATTTCAAAAAGATGAGGAATTAGAGGGAATTGGAGAGATTTTGTAGTGTATTTTAAGCATCCACAAATCTCACCTCTTCCCATGAGATTTTAAGGAATTGAATCAAAATTTTACATGGAATCTCTACAAATCAATTAAACTTCATAAAAATTCATGGATTTATAAATCCATTAAAATCTCTCCAATTCTCAATTGAATACACCCCCCTTAATTGATTTGTAGAGATTCCATATAAAATTTTGATTCAATTCCCTCGAAATCTCATGGGGAGATGTGAGATTTGTGGATGTTTAAAATACACTACAAAATCTTTCCAATTCCCTCTAATTCCTCAACTTTCTCAAATTCTTAAAATCAATTTCTAATTGAATACATCTGAAATATTATAAACTTCTTTAAAATCCTAATTAAATACACCCGGATTTCTAAAGATTTTAATAAACTATCTTAAAATTCTAATTGAATACACCTTGAATTTTAGAGAATCACTTAAAATCCTGATTGAATACCCCTAAATTCATTAAAAGAATTAAAATCCATCAAAATCCCAATTGAATATACCCCCTAAATCTCAAAGTTTTGACAGTTTTTGAAAAGACAAAAAGTAGTGGGTGGTTTATTCAAAACCGTGTGCGACTTCACCTCTTTCACATTCCCAAAGGTGGAGTCCCAGATCGTCACACCTTTTGACCCCTTGAAAATTGAAAAACCCTTTCTATTACACATTTTCGTTTCTTCTTCTTCCTTAAGCCTTTTCAGATGTGAAATCCCGTCCCCGGAATTTCACTATTCATTATGTATCTCGTAATTTAAGTTCGTATTTCATGTTTAGGTCATTTTTATTACTTAATTTTAATTCCGTAAATTTTGGGAATTAAATCGAATAGTTATCGGGTTTGAATTTTCGTAATCAATCTTTATCTTTCGTTGACTTTTCGAAGTTTTAACTAGTGTTTTTAAATAGATCTCGAACCCACGAACGAATAGGCGAAAGCCGTTTGCGAGTCCAAGTTATACATTATAGTTACAGATGTTTGAAGTTGTGAACTATAGATTGTGGGAATTATTTAATTCCCACATGTGGGTTAAAGGTTAAGTTAGATTAAAAAGGGGAGGTTTATGAAAAAAAGAGGGAATGAAAAAAAAAAAAAAAAGGGGAGGGGGTCTGATTTTTGACCCGTTTTTTGAGAGATTTCAACCCGTTAACCCGCCAACTTGACCCGTTCATATCTCCTTCAGCCGATCTCCGTTTTGGGTGATCTTGGTGTCCATGGAAAGCTCTTGATAAGCCCTACAACTTTGTAATGTTATATTTTCCATTTTATTATCCATTTTTCCAGTTCGAGGCAGCAAAGTCCCGTGGGTTTTCCGGCTGTTTTGTCATTTTTCTGGTGATTCCGACAACCATTTCCCTCAAGTGAGGTATGAAACTTCATCTACTCTTTATAATCTTCAAGTTGGTATGCTTGGTTTGTGCTTTCGTATTCATTTTAGAGTTGGGTGTTTAGAACCCTAAAAATCCGGTTTTCTTCGGTGAATTTGGATGGTTTCCGGTTAGAATTTATCGTCGGCCTAGTTGTGAAAAGTGTTTCCCTTGTTGAGCTCTAGCTACCACGTAGATTTGAGATCATTTAGTTAATGTTGAAAATATGATGATCATTACATCAATGTGGCTCTTACTATTGGGAGATAGTCTCTATGGTTTTGTTTGATGAACACCTATAACTCTGCTGTTGTGGTGTGTCTTTTCTCAGTTGTTACCTAACATCCCAGGCTAGTAGACAACCATGATGATGGTTGACACTACGTATGTATAGTCTTATTTGAAAATTACCTATTTATCATGTTGCAATTGTTGCTTTAAAGTTAGTGAATGCATTAATGTAATGTTGATGATGGGGAATCGACATTTATATTGTCTCATAATGTGAAATTGTTTCTCTTTATATTTAGTACAATGTTGCTAGAGTTATTTGTGTACATTTAGTCAAACGTGGTCCAGATTTTGTCTTTGTGATGATAGTGAATAGCCATGGCTTTTATATGAATGACAATGAATAGCCATTGTTGATGAACATATTAATTCCATCTCATTGGTTTAACATTATCAGACCTTTTTGCATATGTCTGAAGTAGAACGAATCCTCGTATGTATGTATAAAATAATGAAGGGATGAAATTGTTTTCTTATTTACCGTATACATATGTCTATGTATGCATATTCAAAGGAACTTACTTATATCCCTGGAAATATATATGCACCAACTGCCAAGGCTTATATATATAGGCACATCTATATTTGTAAATGGCATCTTCACTTATTTTCTATAAGTGTTTCATTCAAATGTTACATTTATTTTGATCATGCTAATGCAAGTTAACCAAAATAGTACTTGGATCTCATAGTGTTATTAGTAGTCCCAAGTAATCTAATTAAGACTAGAGTCGAAAATGATGCATTTAGTAATTGCATATACTCGAGAATAAGAGTTGATCGAGGTGGTGGATGCTTGTAGTAATAATTTGAATCAATGCTTTGGAATCTAGATGGGAAATACAGAAATGGATGGTGTATGTGCTCATGTTGTAAATCATAAGTGTGGAGGTAGGAGGTAGGTTGTGTGTTGGTTTGATTGCACCATGTAGCATTGGTACATGGATGGTTCTGCTTGGTATATCCGCGATGGGGGACCATACGCGTTTTAGAGATGATGATGATTAGTTGTACTTGGCACATTTCGATAGGCGATCATAAATTAGTTTAGATTCCGTTGAGAGATGGTCCGGAATCCCTCATACTCCGCGATTCCGTTGAGTGATGGTCCGGAATCGTATCCAGCTTGAGTTTCATTTAGTGGTTGTTATGCATTGTACTCCGCGATTTCGTTGAGTGATGGTTCGGAATCGTATCCACTCAAATTCTGTTGAGAGATGGTCCAGAATCTCTTTTACTCCGCGATTCCGTTGAGTGATGGTCCGGAATCGTATCCTAATTTGGATTACGTTGAGTGGTCCGGAATCCCTACTCTTGCTCATTTCCATAAGTTAGACTTGTTCCCTCGATTCGAGTGAATGAGATTTACCCACAATAGATCTTGTGAATATAAATTAGAATTATCAAGTTATTACTTGAAATCCAGGCAGGGAATTATGTAGAAGTCCTTTATTAATTTTGTGCATTGAGGTGTGATCTGATTGACTAATTAACATAATTAAATGTTAATATCGTGCCTCCTTAATATCATGGAATGGGTTACTTGAGATGATTGTGGAATGATGTTGAATATGATTGTTATTAATATGATTAGATCAATGATCAATGCGACTAGAGGATACTATTGTGCTGTGTTGATTCTTTGATATATTACATGATATGAATAACGATTTTATGTTGAAACATAATGATTTATATGATGGATGAAATAGAAACCTTGATTGTCATGCGGGTTGTTATGTAGTTTGAATCGAATAATTCATGCTTGTCAAGTCCAAATGTTTGATTAAGGAATGTTGTGCATTTTGGCTTGAACAAACTGTGTTATATGTCGAGATATAGCGAAGTTGAACTACGAATGGCAGTCTAACGAAGATGCAGCCATAAAGTGTACGTAAAATTATTATGCATCTGGATCTTGAATTATACTTTCTACATATTCTGGAGGCGGGGTATGTTGAGTTATGGGTATTTGGTGACGTCACGTGTCGATCCTGGAAGTATGTCGGGATCGGGGCGTGACATCAGAGCCATTCCACAGCTTCAAACTAAATCAATGGATCTGCAGCTCCTGCCACTTCAGATTAAATGTCATATACCTTATATATATCTCTCTCTCTCTCTCTCTATCTCTCTCTCATTTATTCACAGACGGCAAGCTGCAGAAGATCGTCTAGGCTTTGCTGCTACGTACGACATCCAAAGTTTCAGATTTGTTAAGAGAGTTGCAGCAAGTTTATGATTTGCAGCCGCCTAGACTGCCGCCTAGCGCCGCCTAGACCGCCTAGTGAGCGCCTAGTAGGCCGCCTAAATCCTCCCCGCCTTAAGTAACTGCTTTGGCCTAAATCGAGTTGGGGCTCCGCTGCCCAGCGCCTAAGCAGCCGCCTAGTCCGATTTTTAGAACACTGTTTAAGACGCATCCCCTTGAGAAAGGGAAATTACTTTCGGACCATGCCAAGTCCATTAGACAATGATTTTCAAAGATCCCAGAGCGCGTTTTGTTAAACTGGTTGAATCTAGCTATATGCATTTCAGGTTCGACACCACACTCTGTAAATGAGACTTTTCAAATTCACACGTGCGCTACATCAAAATAACTATTATTTTTACTAATATACCCCTAAATATTTTAGTCCTTGAATTTATCATTTCCGTAAAAGTCACCCCAAAGTGAAACAGATCATAAAAAATGAATTTTTTCTTTGCTATACTCCTTGAACTTCACTTGAATCTCACTTTGCTACTTGAAACTCAAGTTGAGTTGAGTGAGGGTTGTTACTCGTTGGGAGGGAGGGTTTGAATAAAAAAGGATTGATGGAAGCATTGAAGAGCCAAACACCCCCCCATTATTAACACCTAATTTGTTTGTTTGTTTTTTATTTTTTGGTAAACACCTAATTTGTTTGTTTCTTCTGCTGTTTTCTTCACTTTGTGTAAGTAGACTGTACACCCGTTGATCTAGAAGAGAAGAGAGACTAGTATGTGTGCGTGTGTTTTGTTGACTGAGCAAAACAGGCGGTAAATGCCGTCTGTATTATGTTATTCATTTTGTATTAAATATTTAATCTTTTGAATGCGCGTTGAACAATCAACCCAACAATACACCCACAAACCAACCACAACCACAATCAAGCCTGCTGCTTCTGCTTCTGCTTCTGCTTCTGCACTGTCTTGGTAATTTAACACTCTTTCTTTCTCAATCGATTTCTCAATCGTTTTTTCATCTCACTTTATCCAAAATTTCCGTACTTAAATACAGTCCTAGTGCAATTGGTATCCATAGCACTGAGCCCAAAGCCTTAGCTTTTCTGGGTTTTTCTCACCTTTTCATCTTTCATCAAAGAATTGGAGATTCTTCTGCAAATTCGAAATTTTGGATTGAATTTGGGGATATGGGTATTGGGTGAAATTGAATTTGTCAAAAATAGCATTTTTTTGGGGTTTTTCTGAGTGTTGTAGGTAGGGTGAATATTGAATGTTTGTGAGGTGAAGTGGGTATAGGGTGAAGTATGAGTTCTTTGGAAGGTGAATTATGGATAGTTGATTCTTTGGTTTAGATTCTTTGTGATGGAGTTGGGTAAAGAAGGAGGTTTTGTGAAGGTTTGGATTGGTTTTGGCCCTTTTGGGTGGTAAATATTGCTTGTGGAGGAGGGTTTTGTGTTTTGTGGGTGATAGTATATTTGTTTCTAGTTCAACATGGGTTTAATATGTACCAAGCCGTCGGCAGTCGAAGATAGCCGGGAAAGCCCACCAAAAAGGACATCTTCGATTTCGAGAAGGCACCACTCCGAGCTTAAGGTTTCACGGTTCGGTTCTTCGAAAAGAGAGGATCCAGTTTGGATTAAAGACAGATTGGGTGGTCGTGGGGATGTGAAAGTTATGTTGGTGGATAAGAAAGTCAATGGTTCAATGCGATCATATGATCAGACTAAGAGTAAGAAGATAGACAAGGCTGAGGCTACTTTTCTTGATCATCTGGGTTCGAGAAGAATTCCCAACGCTACGGTGGCCGAGCAAACAGCGGCAGGTTGGCCAGGTTGGCTCGCTGCAGCAGCCCCTGAAGCTATCAATGGATGGATACCACGACGCGCTGACACGTTCGAGAAGTTAAATAAAGTATGTTCAAATCTTTACTTGATACGTATATCTCTTATATTATTGTATAACTAAAGCTATTGTCTAAGAAGTCGACTAACAATATTTCGAAAAAGAAAATTGGCGGTTTTCTAAATGCTGTTAATTACTCTTGTTCATTTTAAAATTTATCAGTTCCTGATCTTTGTTCTTTTTGCATACTGTGGCATTTTCTTCTTTCAGATCGGCCAAGGAACTTATAGTAGTGTTTACAAGGCTCGCGATGTCACGAATGATAAATTTGTTGCTTTGAAAAAAGTCAGATTTGATAATCTCGATTCTGAGAGTGTCAAGTTTATGGCAAGGGAGATCCTTTTCTTGCGCAGGCTTGATCATCCCAATATAATAAAGTTGCATGGATTGATCACAGCACGGTCATCTAGCAGCTTGTACCTTGTTTTTGAGTATATGGAACATGATCTTACAGGGCTTGTATCACGCCCAGGCATTAAGTTCTCCGAACCTCAGGTAGTCTATCACTTACGGTTCTCTTACGTTCTTATCTTTATGGTACTTTTAGGGATGGGCAATGCTTATGGCGGGCGGGTAACCGCGGTTAATTTACCCATAACCGTTTATGCTCATACCCG
This sequence comes from Malus fusca, assembly GCA_035220775.1. Taxonomy (NCBI): domain Eukaryota; kingdom Viridiplantae; phylum Streptophyta; class Magnoliopsida; order Rosales; family Rosaceae; genus Malus; species Malus fusca. Next base: position 30,789,824 of record CM069075.1, on the reverse strand, counting down.
CATAACCGTTTACCCGTTGGGTAATTGCCTAAAAGGTTATACCCATATCCATAACCGTTTATAAACGGTTAACCATATCCATAACCGCATACACATTTCACCGTAACCATTTAATACCCGTTTACCCATTTATCATTTTTAACCCGTTTATCTTTTTTTTTACCATTTTTCACCCGTCTACATGTTTTTTAACAACTTGAAAAAAAAAAAATTGTCATAATTTTTTTTTTTTGACAATTAAACACCGTTATAGTTACATTTATCATACATTTTCATATTTTAATTTTTTAAGTTCTTATACCATTCCAATAATTGAAATAATAGTTTACGGACGATATTTTTAACTGTTACCAATGAAGGTAAATATAATATTTGTCAAGTATTATTGGGTTACAAAAATTGTTTAGAAGACATTTCTGTCAAAACATTTCTTTCAATTTCACGGTTACCCGCAAGGAATTTAAATTAATTTGGCCAATTCCTTGATGATGAGAATCATCATTCCTGTAGTAGTGTTATTGAAAGAAGGACCGATGAATTCCTTGCTAATTTATTGGGTGCTAAGTATTATTGGATCGAGAACATAGTTTGTGTTAGTTTTACATATATAAAATAAATGGGTAAACGGTTACCCGTTTATAACCGTGGTTAATACCCATAACCGCCCATTTAAATTTTGCGGGTAAACGGTTATACCCATAACCGTTTCTTTATCTAAACGGTTACCCATAACCGTAACCGTTTAATTTAAATGGGCGGGTAACCGCGGTTACCCATAACCAATGGGTATTTGCCAATCCCTAGGTACTTTCCTCAGAAATGTTGGTAGATCTTTTTGATAAGCCTCTCTACCGCAGATCTATGCAAATAAAATAGCTCATTTATACAGAATGAAAACGAGGAACTTGTACGATACCTAATTTTAGTGTTGCTTTTATTTCATTTTAGGTCAAATGTTACATGCAACAACTTTTAAGTGGTCTTGATCACTGTCATAGCCATGGTATTTTGCATCGTGACATAAAGGGGTCAAATCTTCTTCTTGACAACAATGGCATCTTGAAAATTGCCGACTTTGGCTTGGCAAGCAATTATGATCCTCGTCACAATGTTCCATTGACAAGCCGCGTTGTGACTCTTTGGTATCGGCCTCCAGAACTTTTACTTGGAGCCTCTAAATATGGTGTTGCTGTGGATTTATGGAGCACTGGTTGCATACTAGGAGAATTGTATTCTGGAAAGCCTATCCTGCCAGGAAAAACAGAGGTAAGATATTGAGGAAATGTACCCCCTTAGAATCCATGCATTTTTATATCCTTATGGTTTAGCCTGAATCATTATTGGACTTTTAACATGTCTTTGTGAAGTTATTACGGATTACATTGGGAACTGTTATTGGCGCTCCAAAAATCTCATTTTGCACTCCTCACAAGTGTATTTTTCTTTCTAAATATAGAAAGTTTGGAGTGCCAATAACAATTCCCATTACATTATACTAAAATGATAAAGAACTGATCTCTTAGCTCTTGATTTTTATTTTAAACTTGCAAATGATTTTGAGTATATGACTAATTATGCCCAATTCTTTCATTGTAACAGTTTAATTTATGACGTAAATATGATTATCATCTTAGAATATTTGGAGTTTCTATATATTAAACACATCAGGTGAGAGAATAGCTAGAGTACAGTCTTGATGTATCTCGAGGGATTTATATGAACCATAGATTTGAGTTGCAATTTACGTCCTTGGCAAGCGTTTGACATATTCTGTGGACTTAGTGTGAGGCATTGGCAACGCTGCTTGTTCTTCACAGCTACATTTCCCCCACTATTTGTTTGACTTTAAAGTGAATTTCTCTTCTTCCTCCCTTGTCTAACAGATAAACCATAAACACATATGTGGGAAAATATTTTGCTTAGCCTTTCATTGAATGTGTCAGTAACTGTTGTACATATTCAGATGGTGCCTATTAATTTATGTGTATTTCCTTGTTATAGGTTGAACAGTTGCATAAGATTTTCAAGCTCTGTGGTTCACCATCTGAGGATTATTGGCGTAAATTGCACTTACGAAATTCAACAATGATCAAGCCTCCTCAACCTTATAGAAGATGCGTGGCAGAGACTTTTAAGGACCTTCCTGCTTCAGCTCTGCAGCTTATGGAAATTTTACTTTCTCTTGACCCTGCTGATCGAGGAACTGCTGCAATTGCTCTCAAGAATGAGGTGTGCACGCTTTATTTTCTGGAAACTGCAAAAAATAAATAAATAAATTGGTACCAATGCTGATATTTTAGGTATAATATATATATATATCCTATTCATTCCTAAAAGTTTGTGGACCTGATTTAGGCTGGGAGAAGGATGTGTGGAACAGAATTAAATTATCTTTCAGAAACTGTGCTTACGATTGTTCCTTTTCCTTTAGAACCTTGAAACTGTTTCATTTAATCATCTAAGAGGCCTATCATTTCTCTGTTGTAATTATGAATGTTCTTTCAACAGTTCTTCACCACAAAGCCGTTTCCTTGTGATCCTTCAAGTTTGCCCAAGTACCCACCCAGCAAAGAGATTGATGCCAAATTGCGAGAAGAAGAAGCTAGAAGGTACGTCTTATTGGTAACACATTAATACTTTTTGACAAAGATGATACAAGGTTAATCTTTATGCACTTTTTTTAGGCAAGGAGCCAGTGGAGGAAGGGGTCAGAAGGAAGACCTAGGCAGGAGAGCACAACCTGTAGCAGTTACAGGAACAAATGCTAACTCCGAGTCCATTGCGTCATTGCAGGTAATTAAAATTAAGTTTTATATCTTCGTGTTTAAAGTAGGATTTTGTTTGACATTGAAGTGAGCTGCTGAAGACCAAAGTCATCTATAAGTCCTGGTGAAAATTGTAATTGTAGTTTTGTATACAAAAGGATATTTGAAAATGTCCACAATTTCAAAATTTACGGATTGTAGTTTTTAGTATCTTTTAGTTCCCCCATGACTCGTAATTAGGGCCCATTTCATAATGTTTAGATTTTTGGTTTATAGTGTTCCTTTTATGTAAGGGAAAATATACGGGAAGAGGAAGAGGGAGATGAAATTGGAGACATGTGATGAAGAAGTGAAGGAAAATCCATAAAACTAAAACCTAAAAAGAATTATTTAGGAATTGTTGTTGTTTTTATTTTATTTTACGTACATTACATTGGAGGGTAGCTGCCTGTTCTTCCGGCACATAATGTATTTACTGTCTAGATTCACTATTGAATCAAGTAGTTCATATCTGCTTGGCGGAGGAGGAATTTATGAACTGTATTTTGACATTGTGTGTTTATATAAGGGGACGGTTCTAACAAAAATATTTTGGATGTACATTTTTGTCGAACTTGTGAAGAAATGCTTGCGAAGATCTTTCTTTTGAAACTGAATTCTCTACTCTCTGTTCACAATCACATACACTGTCATTCTTATATAAATGCTTCTTCTGCCTCTGTTTATTTCTTTATGATGACATTTGCTTTCCAATTACAGAGAGGACAAGGCCATTCCAACCCAAAGATCCGAAGTGAAATGTTCAACCCTCATAGGGGGGAAACTCTTTCTGGTTTTCTGGTTGATCCAACCAAACATTTGCGAAGCGATAAAGACGCTAGAAAAGATTTCGCAGAGCAGCAGAATATGAGGGCTTCAGTTTCAGGGCCACTAATCCATGGACCTGGACGGGCTAAGTCTGGAAAGGAACACAATGATTCTTTTTTGAGTTCAAATAGAGCCAACTTGTCGAAATTATCTGGTTTAGTAATGGCTAGCACTGCGATGTCCGATGTCCAACAAGAAAAACCTGGTCCCTCAGGACCAGAAACAATAAAGCCAGTAGGCGGATTTCCCGGGTCATTTGATCAGGAGGAATCCGCAAAAAAGCAGGAGCGGATGCATTACACACAGAGAGTTGCCAGTTCTCGTCAGATGGAAGATGAGACGGCCTCTATTAAAGAACCAAATATGGTTAGTTTTGTTTTTCTCAATAAAACTATCTAGTTTGTGTCACAAATATTGGTTCTCTAGATCCTGCCAGAGCTCTCATACTTATTCCAGTAAGCTGAACCTAAATTCTTCTTCAAAATTCTTTTTGCAGCATGGTCGTGGGCCCAAGGGAAACAAAATTTACATGTCTGGTCCATTATTTGCATCTTCAAACAATGTGGATCGGATGCTTAAAGAGCATGACCGCCAGATCCAAGAATATGCTCGGCGTGCTCGATTTGGGAAGAGCAGACCTGGGACGCAAGTGACAGAAAATCCAACCTTTTCTTCCAGACATCGAGCTGGATAAGCTATGAAATTACACATTTCTACTCATGGTCTTCTTGGAGCTGGATTCCTGGAACCCCATGACGTCGTCATACCACACATACACAACACAGAGAGAGATGCTCTTCCCTGTACAGTGAGTACTTTCTTCAGTCCCATACTATTTTACTTGTTAGTAAATGAAACATCAGATGGCCAATTTTGAAGTAGATTTTTCATTAGAACATACTCTATGTATACTAACCCGTATTTAAGTCCGAGTCCCTCTCGAAGCCATGTTAGGATGAATCTATTGTTGTCTGCACCAAATTTATTCATCATACATACAGTTGAAAAAAATTCTTGCCAATGTAAATTAATGTCTCCATTTTATTCGGTTTGTTGCAATGTATGCAAGTTTTTGCTGTTCTTGAGAACAGGGTGAACACTGGTTGAATGCTCGACTAGAACTTCTGAAGAATGATGTCCACTTTCGCTACTCGTATGAAAACATATATGAACGAAAGGTTTATAACATGTTTTAGAACAAGGAAATAAGAAATCTGAAGTGTTCTTGACAGTTTAGTGTGTTCAGCGACTATGAATACAGTAGACTGATCACCGAAAAAGAGGGCATATTCATCGATTTAATTTTTTACGTAAAAATTAGGCTTATTTTAAGCGTTGTCGCATGTATTGTACACGAAATCTCATTTTATCCTCTACATTCTGTTTTGTGCGACCTTATCCACTCTCTGCTCATCCACCATGTCCAACTTTACCTCACCTCCATGTCGCACGTTATCCTCGTTCTGTCAACTGAGTTGAAAGAAAGCGTAGTTTCGTTGACATTAATCTGAAAACGGGCAAAGAAACTAAAGAGCTCCCACCACATCAACGAAACTAACACGTCATTTAACTCAATTGGCGGAATATGTGATAAAAAGTTAATAACTTAAAAAATAAAATTTCTCACCATTCCCATTAAACGCGTGGTGTACCATTTGTGTTTCCGTCACAACTAAAAATTTCTCCCAAACACGGTCTAAAAGTAAAAGCTAAATTAACTAATACAAAATTGACATTAAGCACACAACTTGGTTGGTTTTTCTTTGGGAGCCGTCAAATTTGGCATGAAAGTCAACAAGGTCACCTTCAAATATTTTAACCAAAGTTGAAGGCGGCCGCTATCAACCACGACCACACTGTCCAATTATTTGACGCCAAATTAAACACTAGCTCCGTCTTTTCTAGAAATCCGATTCTGATCCCATCCTATTTTGACTTCTCGTTAATTTAATTTTGTTTTAGTTTAATTTTTTCAATTGTGATTATAAATAAATAGTTTAGTTATTAATATAGCCAATCAAACCAAAACAAGAATCGATTTTCAGGTTAACATCATCAAGGAAAAGTAATGGACCAATATCTTTTGAGCAATCCCTTTCTTCTAGATCTTAGAGCAAGTCCACCGGTGCTCAAAATGCCCAAACAATTAGGTTTAATTGCCCCTAATCCCACAAAAGTAGCTCCACCAGCCCAAAATGAAGGAGGCAATTAGTGGGCTCCGGCAAGCCCGTTAGACTGCCCAACTAACAACTACCAGGCCTTCATCCCGCTGGCAATGGGCAACGTCAGCGCTGACATCACCATGCAGACCGAGTGGGCCTAGGGATGGGCAACGGTTATGGCGGGCGGGTAACCGCGGTTATTTACCCATAACTGTTTATGCTCATACCCGTATAACCGTTTACCCGTTGGGTAATTGCCTAAACGGTTATACCCATACCCATAACCGTTTATAAACGGTTATCCATACCCATAACCGCATACCCATTTAACTGTAACCGTTTAATACCTGTTTACCCATTTACCATTTTTAACCCGTTTATCTTTTTTTTTTACCATTACCCATTTTTCACCCGTCTACATGTTTTTTAACAACTTGAAAATTAAAAAAAAATTGTCATAATTTTTTTTTTTTTTACAATTAAACACTGTTATAGGTACATTCATCATACATTTCCGTATTTTAATTTTTTAAGTCCTTATACGATTTCAATAGTTGAAATAATAGTTTACGAACGATATTTTTAACTGTTACCAATGAAGGTAAATATAATATTTGCTAAGTATTATTAGGTTACAAAATTTGTTTAGATGACATTTTTGTCAAAGCATTTATGTCAATTTCACGGTTACCCGCAAGGAATTTAAATTAATTTGGCGAATTCCTTGATGATGAGAATCATCATTCCTGTAGAAGTGTTACTGAGAGAATGACCGATGAATTCCTTGCTAATTTATTGGCTGCTAAGTATTAATTGATCGACATCATGGTTTGTGTTAGTTTTACATATATAAAATAAATGGGTAAACGGTTACCCGTTATTACCCATAACCGCTCATTTAAATTTCACGGGTAAATGGTTATACCCATAACCGTTTATTTATCTAAACGGTTACACATAACAGTAACCGTTTAATTTAAATGGGCAGGTAACTGCGGTTACCCATAACCAATGGGTATTTGCCCATCCCTAAGTGGGCCTCCCATGTGCGAACCACAGAGCCTAATGGCTCCTTATTCCTTGTGCAAGAGTCGTTGGATTTCCAACAGTTTGTTGTTATGGACTATTGGATTTCCAAATGTAAAAAATTTAAAAATTCTACTATTGTGTCACATGGCACAATCTGGTGTATCTGATTGCAAAACAGTTTGAAAATCAACGATTAGGATTAATCCAACGGTAAAAATATTCAACCATCTTTTTCATTTTCCCCTCACAACTCTATTCATTTTTACTACATCTTCTCTATTTGTTTTCCAATTTCTAAATTCTTTTTTTTTTACCAAAAAAATGGGTGAGAAGGCAATTTGGTTGATTGCAGAAGATGTTGCTTTGCTTGAGGGCAGGGTGTGTGCTACTCATGACCTGAACACGGAAAATGAGATGAGGGTGCAACAAAGTGTAATTAATAATTTAACATGTTATAATTAGTTTGACCTTTATTGGAATTAGACAATCATTTTATTTTCAAGAGATTCTACTTATAAAGTTCACACTTCAGCAAAACATAAAAAAAAAAAATAGCATAAAAAAAAAATTTGTGAATAGTAATTGCTCTTGCCATTGCCTTTTCTAAACAAGTGGAATTGTACAAAGGTAACTACTATTTAGAATGAATAGTAAAGGCAACTTACATGTCATTGTCCTTGCCTTGCCTTTGCCCTCCTAAAAGAGTAGACTTGCTCTTAAAGTTTAAGAAAGTTATGGTTACTTATTGTTCGATCTTAATCTAACAGTCGAGGAAAATAAATCTTCCCTTAATTTTATTTATTTACTTTCTTCTACATTGTTGAATTAATACCTTAGGATGAATTTGTACATATGATTAAAAAAATAGAAAAACTAATGAAAAAGGCTTCAAATCTTTCTATTTTAATAAAAAAATCATCTACTAATTTTATTTAATGACAATGACAAAAGAATTAAAAAAAAAAGACACAAAAAACCCAACTTGCGCTGGCGCGTCCCCCAACCAGCCCCTTACCCCCCCCCCCCCCGCTCCCCCTTTCCACACTCCCCTATTTTCTCCCATTGTCAGCTACGTTAAGAGGTTTTTTTTGTCTTCTTCTTAGAATAGGAAAAAAAAAACTTCAAATTGAATTACATTCCCCAGTTTTATTTTTGTGGTATTGTTTCCCAATAGTAGTCAAGATAACAAGAGATTTTTCAATATGCTCGAAACACTAGGTAGGACACCTCGTGTTTCTATACAATTGGTGAGATCATTCTGTTAAAAAATTAATAACATAAAAAGTAAAATTTCCCATCACTTACATAATAACACGTGATGTACCACTTGTGTTACAGGCACAATGAAAAATTTCTCCAAGATGACACCCAAGCTCAAGAAATTGGATGGAGAGCTACATTTATTATTGTAGGTATGCTCAAAATGTGAGGAAATTTTAATTTGGTAATTGAAAACAACTTTTTAAATATAATTATTGAGAACACAATCTTCTCAAGGTTTTTATCTAAACGATCACTTCTGGGGTTCATCGTTTTCAGAGAAATGGGTGCTTTTATAGACCAAAAAGGATTTAAGTTTCAAACCTTATGAAGCTGAACCAAGAATTAGATATTATTTATAAAACTTGACCAATAAGTAGACACTATTTATGAAATTAGACCAATAAGTAGACACTATTTATGAAACTTGACCAATAAGTAGACACTATTTATGAAACTTGACCAATAAGTAGACACTATTTATGAAACAAAATCAAGAATTAGGCACTAAAACTAAACTAATAGGTGGAGACTATTTATGAAACTGGACCACACACTATTTATGAAACTGGACCAAGAACTAGACACTATTTATGAAACATGACCAAGAACTAGACACTATTTATGAAAGTGGACCGATAACTAGGCACTAATTATGAAACTGAACCAAGAAAGAGACACTATTTATGAAACTGTACTAATTACTACACACAATTTATGATAACTAGGCACTAATTATGAAACTGAACCAAGAAAGAGACACTATTTATGAAACTGTACTAATTACTACACACAATTTATGAAATTTGACCCAATAACTAGGCACTATTTATGAAACATAACCATGAACTAGACACTATTTATGAAAGTGGACCAAGAACTAGGCACTATTTATGAAGCTAAACCAATAAATAGTGTAGTACCGTTTAATTTCATAAATAGCGTTCAATTTCATAAACAGTGTTTGTGATGGACGCACTTGTCGTGCGTGTCATTTAAATTTTTTTTTATATTAAAATTGTGTCATTTTCATTAAAATTTAAGTTCTTTTGTCATTTTTATTAAAATTTAAAGATTTTTCATTAATATTTAATTTTTATTCACTAAATAAAATTATAGCATGATTTTAGATTAAAATAAACTTAACCCACTCTTTGTGAAAGTTCCATTAATTATGAAGTCAAATATCCTACGCAAGACTTAAAACAGCGGCCATGACCACGAGTTTCAAGTTCGCGGAGGCCTCTGATAAGTGAGGTGGTAGATCTGTCCGGGGTGCTTTTGGATGAAATGTACTTGGGGTTTTGCGCGGCAACTGGAGCATTGGCTCAGAGCCATAGGATACTGGCTTGGAGCTTTAGCAATTCTAATTTTTCCATCGGCGACGCTTTGGTGACTCAGAATTTACCTTCCTTTGTGGTGTCGAAGAAAAGTCTATTTTCGGATCAAAAGGGTTCGTCATGGGGGTTAGTGTTGCCGGGTTTTTGGTTGCTTGGTGCGTGGGTTTGGTGTTTTTTGATTTTGGTGAGGAGGAAGAGGAGGAAGGAGAGGAAAGGAGAGGAGGATGTAGAGAAAGTTGAAGACTGGGAATTGGAGTACTGGCCTTACCTGATAGATTACAAAGAGGGATTTTCCGAGAAGAAAGTGATCGGGAATGGAGGACATGGGAAAATGTATAAGGGGTATTAGGAGGAGGAGAAGTAGCACTTAAAAGAATCTCACATGAAAGGGAACATGGGTTGAAAGAGTTCGTGGCCGAGGTTTCGAGCTTGGGAAGATTGAAGCATAGGAATTTGGTAGGACTGAGAGGTTGGTGCAAGAAAGAGAAACGCAGTCTAATCTCGGTTTATGATTACATGGAAAATGGTAGCCTGGACAAGAGGATATTTGTGTGCAAATAGAGAAACTTGTTGAGTTGGGAAGAGAGAATTAAGGTGTTGAATTGTATTTGCATGTGGGTTGGGAAGCTAAGGTTTTGCATAGAGATATCAAAGCAAGCAATGTGCTACCTGATAAGGATATGAATGCTAGGTTAGGGGATTTCGGATTGGTCCGAATGCACCAACATGGGGAAATGACTGGCACGACACAAGTGGTTGGGACGGCAGGGTACATGGCGCCAGAAGTGGTTCGAACGGGAAGAGCCTCAGCTGAGATTGATATGTTTGGTTTTGGGATAGGGTACTAGAGTTGGTGTGTGGATGGAGACCGATAGAGGCAGGGAGCCGGGGTTGGTTGTTTGGGTATGGAGACTAATGGAGAGGGGGAAGTTGAACTTTGCACTTGATGAGCGGCTCAAGGCGAAGGGCGGATACAGCGTGGAGGAAGTTGAGAAGTTGCTTCATTTGGGTTTGTTGTGTGCATATCCAGAAGCTAATGGGAGGCCAACAATTACGCAAGTTATGAAGGTGCTTGAAGGAGCAAACGACGATGAATGGCATTGATGGCAATCAGTCTCAAAGGGAAGGAATGCATCTAAACTTGCTGCATAAAATTAGAACAACTCCGATGTGGTCGGGTTATCAGTGGAACACTGGAGGGCAGGGACACCCTACTTTTGAAGACATGAAAAATGCTTTATCTTCTACATCATCTTCGTCTGGATCAGATATCAATAGAGTTGGTAGATGATAAATTTGACTTCACTTTGATTTGTTTATTTGTTTGTTTGTTTTCCTGCTTTTGTGTGCTCCAAACACACATTAGTACTTGTGTGTATTCTTTCTTTTATTAATGAAAAATTATTTATTCATTTTTTCCTTAATTAAAAGCTACGTAGTATTAGGGATTTCTCGACAGATTTGAGTTCAATATCCGCTGCGACAAACAGTCCCTTTAAATACATACAGGAGATCTCCATCACCAACACCATGCCATCTGAGGCTGCAATTGTCACGCATGATCCTCTGCTTGTGTATAAACAAATAATCATCCGCTGGGAGAATTTTCCTGCTCAAAAGAAATTGCCTCAACTCATTAACCGTTCTCGAGTCCTTCACTTCCAATGGAATCGTTGTCGCATTGAGTAAACTCGACGATGTTTGTACCACTACACTCAACGTTCTTGCTGCGGGTTCATTTCTTAGACGACTCATAGTCTTTTGGAACACAAGGATCTCCGAAAATGCATGTATCCCGTACTCGCTTAAATTACGAAAATCTTCGTCCAACTCAGCTCCACAGAAGAAGAGCGACATCCTCTTGATGGGGGTACCGTCCATGATGTGTATTTTTTCTTTAAGGCTACGTACTGTTTCGGATGTGTCAACTTCCATGGGAAGCTGCCTTGCTGAAAACTTGATGGTAATCTGAATTTTACTACTAGAGCGGTGTAAATTTAACGGAGTTCCGAATCCCGTCCATTTGATGGTGAGGTCAATTGTAGTACCCTCAGTGATAATTGGGTAATCTTCCATGTCTAATCCATCTATTAACTCCCATCCACAAACTGCAAGGGTTTGGGAATCCACAGGGACACCCAACACTTGTTCTATCTTCCTTTTGATTTCAACAACTGGTTCTTTGACATGCACTTCTATGCTAAATTTGTTTCCCAGTGAAGAAATAATTACCCTCATCCTGGCCTTTGTTTATATGATTAAGAACACTAAACAGTTTAGGGTTTAGGGTTTAGGTTTCAGAAAACTCAAATCACCGTTCAACGGCTGGGAAATGAGCCCTTTTTATGGTTGGATTTTTAGGGAGAATAAAATTTTGATGTTAGAGTCATGTCAAAATAATGAGTATTAATCTCATACTTTAATCACATATGCATGAATGCTAAATTCATTCTCCATTTTCATCAAATTCTCTCCCACTCACTCAAAATTGTGTTGCGTAAAGACAATTGTGTAGTTAAATTAAAGAAAAACACATTTGGCAAGATCAGTGTGATTTCCTTTATACCCTAGTTCGATTCTCATTCGTTACGGTTACAATTAAATTAGAATATTGCTTGAATATACACGGAAAAAAACTACTCTAGAAGAACAAAATGAAACGTACTAAGAAATACTCTCCTTCTAAGTAATGATCGTCTTATTAGCCAAACCACCGCTGCTATTACTCTGGACGCTTCCGTGTTGTATTGTGTGTACTACCATATTCATTAGCAAGTTTACTATACAAAATGTTCGTTGTGCAACATGTTTAGCGCGACATTGGTAAAACAAAATTCAAAGTGTTATGTTTTTGTGACTTTATTTTTATTGTAATTTATTTAAGGTTGCTAAATATTTTAAAATTAATTCAATTGACATTTTGTGACTTTAAGGTCAAAGGTAAGAAATTTGAAAAAGTGATGTTAACGCATGGTCTTTTATTGTCCTATTAAAATAATGTGTAGTTGTAATCTTCTGATATGGGCCTCGAGAAGAAGCCCATAAAGACCTACAAAATTAAGGATCAAGCTACCAGGCCCATAAAGCAGCCCAAGAGCTTCCAACACATCAAGGACGACTGAAGGGCACTGCCACCGAACCCTTAGCCATTAAACTATCAATCCCACATCTGCAAGAGAGATACACCTGACCAAAATGTCTTCTATACACTTCGTGTGTCATTCGCTTACAAGAGAGATAGCCTGCAACAAACCCACATCTGCAACCCATTCACCAAGTAGGACGGTTCAAGAATTGAAGGCCCAAGACTTTTTGGGCTTAGGACATGCCTATATAAAGAGGAAGGACACTCCTTAGAAAAGGGTTGGATCCTCAAGAGGTATTTGTTACCTTGTATCGAGCATCCTTGTAACACACATCAAATCTTTAACACACATTCTCAATGGATGTAACGCATCTTTTTGGGTAAACGACTTAAATCTCTTTGTTTTCACATTTACGCTCTCATTACACCCTTCCAGGCTTGACTGCAATGGTCCCTTGTTAACCTCTTTAGAACAAGTGATATTGATCTTAATTGGTGAGGAAAATTATTTTTATTGACCTTAAATGAAAGAAGAGAATTGTGTTGTTTTTATTGACTTTACCTAAGATAAACCTAATCTTATCTAGATTTAAAGAGACAGCGTTCAACAAGCACCAGTGGTCTAGTGGTAGAATAGTACCCTGCCACGGTACAGACCCGGGTTCGATTCCCGGCTGGTGCATTTGTTCTTTTTTTATCATCCCAAACTTTTTCTACAGAATCCAAACAGCCCGAGACCTTTTTGTTATTTCAGGGATCCCTGTTAACTTCAAAACCAAACACAGGCATCCCTCAATCCCGATTTCCAACATTGTGCATTGAACAAATTGTGTTTGGTCGGATCAATGGTAAGTTTTCAAACCTGGGTACCAATTGCTTTGGATATGGTGTCGGGTTTTTAGAACATTTTGAAAGTTGTGTGTACGGGTTGCCATTGGTGATGATGTTTTGCTGGAAATGTCTTGTTTGATTTGCTACCTGGAAATTCTTGTCTTGTGTAGATTGTTTGTGGTTGCTGCTCAAAATGTGGGCTCATTTGGGGTTTTTGAGTTATACAAGTAGAATGAATGCATGGTTGGAGAACATGTTTTTTTTTAAAGTGTTTCTTCTCTCACTGTTAATGTAGGACGTTCACTTGGAATGCATGGTAGTTCATGTCTTTTGTCATAATACATATGGGTCTCGTTTTGTCTTTAGGATTGAATTGGATTGGTTAACTCAGTATCTTCGAGGTGTAATGAAAGTAAAGGTAAATGATCATTTTGAGGGGATTTGAAATGGATTAGACATGAAGGAAACTTATCCCCTTTAATACTTACCATTTTGTGAGAGATTGAAATGGATAAGGTTCCTCCTTAATGAGCAATAAGTTGGACCCATTTTTTTCATTTCTTGCTTCAATACCTTGGAATATAATGGAGTGGATTATTCATTTCAATCCAATCCTAAACACCAAACGAGTCTTATAATTGTGAGCTTATTGAGTGGTTGGTAATCCATTACTTTCGCCTTCAATAATCTTCTGAATGCATGCTTCTTCTTCTAGTTTTGTACATGTAATTTCTTAATTTTACATCAGTTGGATCCCACCCTAGGTGGCTAGAAGAATTTTAATAATCAGCTATTAAGTGGACCTAGATAGGTCTTGTTTGGTAGAAATGATTGGATTGGAAGGGATAACTCCTCGACATTCAAGGCATATTGAAGGTAGATGAGAATGATTTTTCCTTGTGAGAGGATTAGACATGAATAAAACTTCTTCCATCCAATCCTCCCATTAGGGGGAGTATTGGAATGGATAACTTATCTTCTCGAGTAATCATTCTCCTATGATGCGGAACCAAAGTGAAGGCTGGCCTAAATCAATGGGTGTTTAAGCCTTTTAAGCACTACGGGTTGAGTCCTTTGATTTCCTACTTTTATAAGGTTTAAGATTATTTCCAGTTTGATTAGGTTTAGATTAGTTTCGTATTCTATTTTGGATTATAATTTCTTTCCTATAATAAGTTTACTTTCTTGCGTTCTTTAGGTTTAAGGCATTATAAGTATCCTTGTAATTCAGTAATAAAAAACAATAAATAATTTATTAATAGAAAAGTTCTGTTTCCAGAGATTGAAATTCTTATCCTGCGATGGGATTATTTTGGTGAGATGCCAAAAATTCTTGGTGACAGGCCTACATCATCCTACTTCTAATTAAGTTGGCCATAGTTTTTTCATTTCTCTTCTTTCAAAATTCCTTTAAAATAATGTCTTATCCATTCCAATCGAATCACGTGTACCAAACGAGGCCATAGATACTAGGAGACAGTTACCTCGGGTCAAACATTGCGATGACTTTATTTTTCTCTGGAAACCATATTAGATATTTCATCCTGTGTTTCATGTTGTATGGAATTTAATGCGGTCCTTATTCTTACAAATGCTCGAAAGAGTTTTCGAATTTTTTTCTATTTTTCAGCAACTGTTGGCGAAACTTGATTGTGCGCCAATTTTGGTGCACAACATGCTACCATTCACAACTACTGAAAATGATCAACGTCTCTTTTCCTGCATCATCTGCAGTAGCCAAGTTGTATTTTTAATTGCTGCATCTTCTTTCAACAACATATATTTTACAAATAGTTATTGTTTGGATTAAAACTTGAACTTTGGGCTTAAAGAAGGAGTTGGCCCAAAGGGAGGCCTAGAAAGAGAGATGGCTGAAGCCCAACCGAAGCCCAGAAAGCAGAAAAGGCCCTTTCCGACTTGGTGCAGCTCATTTGAACCACTTGCTCACCTACTTAGAGACCAAGTGGTGTAGACCAGCCAGCTAATCAGCCCAAAAGCACTTTACAATAGCAGTACAAGTAAATAGCCGATGAGTCACTACCCTTCAAGCTGCATTCGGACAAGATTACTGCTACAGGAGGCCAAGCCGAAGTGTCTATAAAAAAAGAAAGAGAAATCAGAAATAAGGACACTCAAACAAACAAATAAATACAAGCACAAACTCTGCTCAAAGCCAGATTTGCCTTCAAAAGAAGCTGTAGTCAGCCCAAGCCTTCATCCCTCTCGGGATCAACTCTCACCCAAACCTTTTGTAATAGCTCTGCTACCTCGTCTAAAAACTTGCTGTAGTATCGATTTCTTTATGTAAACTCATCTCCCTACCCCCTTTTCTAAGCTCTCAAACCCCTCGATAAACCACAAAGATAGGAAGTTGCAAGACGATCAACCTTGCCCGACCTTCTGTGGTTTTGTCTTTTCATTCATTAGCCTAGCAATATGTTGTATACTTCCAGTTGTATTCAAGTTATTTCTAGTAAGATGACGATTAAAAGACTCTCTCAGTTCTTGAATCCGATTTAAATATGTCTTCACTGTTTAAATCAGATCTAAGTTCTAAGCTCTCGGGCATATAAGATTGATCATTCAAAAGTCCTTGGTCTCAAGGCATAAAAAAGAACCTTATGTGGACTTAACCCATCCACGACAGTCCTTGATAAACAAGAAGTCCGAAGTTACTTGGGGCGCAAGTAATCAACTTATTCCTTAGTTTTGTCTCTGTTATATTATGATTATCATTGAACGTTTGAGTATAGAATGAATTCTGATAGGAAGCCTCAAGGCCTACATCTAAGGCCCTACAAAGGCACCTATTTGGATTCATTCTACTCTTCGGGCTAGAACGTTTGGGTATAAAATTAATTCTGATAGGAAGCCTCAAGGCCTACATCTAAGGCCCTACAAAGGCACCTATTTGGATTCATTCTGCTCTTCGGGCTCGATGATCAGAAGTATAACAGTCATAATACTATGTGCGACAATGAAACAAACATTATATGTTCGAGCACTGGATTAGTTATTGACTGGAAGCCTCAAGGCCTACACCTAAGGCCCCACAAAGGCACCTGTCATAATTAACACGGTCTCTCGGGCATATATACAACTGAAACTCAACATCCGTTTTACATCTGCCATGCTGAAGATGGCAGTGGCACGCCTGAGCACTTAAAAGTTAATCTTGATTGTGAGCCTCAAGGCCTACACCTAAGGCCCCACAAAGGCACATTTCAAAGTTAACTCTGTCCTTCTCTTTCAGCCTTGCCCGATAAGCCCGTCAGTAAAGCAGAAGCCCGACAGAAAGCATCAACCGGCGCCAACCTCTCGGGGAGCTGTGTGCTCGTCGGCCAGGAAACATCCCCGACGGAAATCCTGCCACGAACAGTTATAATTAGAACATGATTAGTCTGAATCGTCATCGTCTACTCATTTGCGAGCTTTCAAATTTTAAATTAGAGAATGCTCTTTACAGTGAGTTCTTGGATTGATACCTTTATCTTGAAGATAAGTTTTTCCCAATACATCAAAGTATTATTCTTTTGGCACTTTTGTGTTAAAAAATTTGATGCGTATCTTGGTTTGTTGATGATGTAAGCTTTCCTTTGGTTTCAGATTATCATGGGATCAATTACATCAACTTGCTAAGCACTCAAAAACAAATTAGGAGAAGAAATACAATTTTACAGTTATTTTTTGTTAGTTTTCATAAGACCTAAATCTACTTGTTAGCATGCTATCTCATTGTACTATTGCAGGCGTATGATCACTTTACCAAGCATTCGTTATCTTTCATTTTCCCTTTTGAAGTTCTGGCTTCCAGAAAGGTAAATAATCTCTAAAATTAATTATTGGGAAGGTTCGGTATTGAAAAGAAAAAAAAGAAGTGTTGGCATCTCAAGTTCAATACGAAGAAAGATAACCTGACTTTGTTACTATGGATATTCCAGCATCCTCGTAGTTATTTAAACAACCTGCGTTTTTTATTTAAACGGCTAACTTTTCTTGTCAATTTGTAGCCATCGTGTTTGACGTTTGTGTGATGAAACAGTTGACTTGTTATTAGGAATTCATTCGTGCTGATATGTACTAATAAATACTAATATGTTTCGAGTTCGACATCCTAACGAAAGTAAGCATGTCGCTGCTAAACATTGAGACACACACAGAGATGGCAATCGTATGCAGTGCTATCTAGGCAGCTAAATAGTCTTGATTCGTATGATTCCCAGTTAGGGCTGCTTGTTGTAATTAATTAACAGTGAACAATTTAAAACGATATCACAAAACAACTAATGAAATATGACTACTCTGTCCCCAATCTTCGTTAACTAGAGAGCATCAGTACATGATGCACCGATATATTTAGATCGATTTTCTTACATATTTTAATGTTTCTGTCGGATAAAGTTATTGTAATTTTACTATGTAGGTTGACTCTGCTGATGTGAAGGATATGAATCAGAAGAAAGTAACAGCAGAATTTCAATTTCGTATGTACAAAATTTTGAAGGAATTTAAAGTAATTGCGAAAGTCTCCTGGAAATATTGAATTGCAGTGGCCTTTTTGCAGCCTGTCATGTAAGAGCACTTCCAGTGTGGGAAGGCCCCCCTGGGGCAACTGCCTATTAAATCCCCCTTCAATGAATAGTAACTAGCTTTAATGAACAGTAATTATTTTTTGCATCTTCATCTCTAAACTGAATAACCATGACAATAGACAATAAAATATTAGTATTTTTTATTTTATAAAATAATAAAAAATAATTTAATTTATAATTTCTGATAGGATTTTTAATCGGTCTCGTTACGCCACGTGTCATTAAATAAGAAACTACAATCTAAATATTTAGAAAATATAAAATTGTGGTGTAAGGTGGACGATAATGATAAAAAATTTATCGAAAAATTAAATCAATTTTTTTTTTAAATTTTTAAAAAGTTTTCAGATTTTTTAATTAATTTTTTACATTTTTTATTAATTTTATAACGTGGCTGACGTCAACCTTGCATTAGCGCCTTCAGGCGCTCGGGCCGTTGATTCGCGCCTCCCCTCTCACGCGGGCCTCCCCTAAGCCCAATCGTCCGCATGGGCTCGAGCAAGAGAGGGAGGCAATTGGATTGAAATGGTCCCTGATCCACGGGATAATGGACACCGCTGGACTTGCTCTAAAGGAGGTTAAAGGCACAGCCTATATGATGTGATTTTATTTTTTAAGACTTGGGAAAGTAGTTACTTTCAAGCTAAAGCATCTAGAGAGTGAAAGTTAATCTTTTAATCATTTCTAAATCAATTATTTGGGTTAAAAATAAAGCTTGTTCTTATCATCAATGTGTGTGTCAGTGTGGACATTATCAATATTGTAGGCACTTTTGCGTTTGATTATTATCAAGTTTAGTGATTGTTCATTAAGTAAATGGAACCTGTCAATTTATGGCCATCTTTTCAGTATTTTTTTTATTTTTTGTAGTGGTAACATATAATAAACATATAGGCATCGTTTGGTGGCTGGGGACATGATAGGTATTGCATTTGGATTGGAAGGGATATGTTGAGAGATACTTGTCTAATATTTGGTGTAAACAACTCTATGCCCCTTGCGACCCGTCATACCGCTCGTAACCCGTGACCCACCATCGCTCTTTTGAAATTTTATCTCGATCTTCTGAAGTTGACGACTGGAGGTTGCAGATGGAGAAAGCGCATTGGACTCACAACCCATGACAACGGAGAGGTTATGAATCCGGTGGTATTCTAGACTTGGATCCAAAATAGGAATCCCGTCCGCGATCCTCTTTAAACCCATCGAGGCATCAAACATCTGCTTGGACTCAAGTCCATTTTAAATGTCCACAACCTATTCTAATCGGCTCACCAAATGGACCATAGTGATCAAGTAGTGGTGTTTGATTCAGACTTTCATTTACACTTTTTACCCTCCTTCATTATCTTGAGTCACTGTCAGCAACTTATCTAAAATCACTTGTTATCATGTACCAGCAGGCTTCCACGGACTATACAGCCGTGTCTTTTCTGGTATCATGGTTCAAAATTCAGCAACAGGATCAACTTTCCGGTCACAAAATCAGTCGATGCCATGGTTGGTTAATTATACACCCCAAAGCCTTCTGCTGGAAAGACATGAAGGTTTGTCTGAATAATAAAGCAGGGTAGACAAAGAGTAGAAAAGGGTAAATAAAGTAAATTAATGATGCTGCTCTTAGTTCATGCTTATCAATTAATGATGCTTAAAGTTTGTGGATCCTATGACATGGCCAGTAAAACAAATCTTTAATCCTAATTTAAGGTTTCCTTTAAAAATTAGCAAATCATATATGTACTCCAGCAGTTGTCTAGTGTTTATGGATAATGTATATCTAATTTTAATTTATCTTATTATATTTCTTTGAGTTGCAAGTTGGCTAGCTGTGCGTTCTATGTAACGAGAAATTCTCTCAAGTCATCATCAGTTTATCACATGGTGTGTGTTTGTTAGACAATAATTCACTCTTTTAACACGTGACAAATGTCTATTAAACAAGTAAAACTATTATGATTATATATTTAGTTACAAGCGCAAACTATTAGATAAAAATTTATTATGATTATATCTTAGTTACAAGTGAGAACTGTTAGATAGGGATCTGTTTGTGGTAAAAGGAAAAAATTAGTTCTCTGAGCTGTCAAAAAGTGCAAAAAGATATCGATTTGACAGCAGATGAATTTTCTGTTTTATTATTTTTTATAGCTAAATAGTAAATTAGGCAAAGTTGATTTAAACTAATTTATAATGGTCATAGATTGGATTAGATCTGTATCTGTTTATTTTAAGGAAAATATGTTCTTTTGCGAAGAAAAAGAAAAGGTTGTTTGTTCTTTTACATTTTCTATATTAATCTACATGATCAAAATAATAAAAGTTGTTTATGCGCACTTTTTACCGGAATATGAAAGAGAATATATACTCAAAAAAAATTTAAAGGAACTAAAACTGATCTAATTTGCATCGCAATGATTTGTTTTCATAATTTGGTTGTATCTGAAAAGAAAAGAAATGCTGGAATCAATCGCATAGGAGAAAACTTTATACGAGTTATTTATATTGCCTAATATAGAGGTAGAACAGTATAGTTAAAAAAATGACATGTATTATAAATTGATGATTAGTTTTTTACGCAATATCTTTTAATTGGAGTTTGCGATGCTCACCACTGCCGATGTTACACATTGTAAGAGTAGGCTTGTATAAAAGCATTTTGAATGGTGAGATGCAAATTTGAGATGCAAAGACTACATCTACATCTACATCTCATTCATATTTTCACATGTAAGTTTACACCAATGTGAGAGATATAAATTTGAAATTTCATTTACTTTTCTCTATTTAATTGGAGGGCTCACCTCCGTTCATTTTACATTCCCTAAAAAAAATGTCTATTATAAAGCTCTCCAGCCAACAAAAAACGTAAAATGTCTATATCAATTCACCTGTGGATGGTTGTGATTTTAGTTCTTGTAAGAGAGATTTTTTTAGAAGAGCTTGGCTATTTAATGTTTAGGAGAAGTTCATTATCAAAATATAGAACTTCGTGCTTATGATCATAATTATTTATATTATAATTCACATTGTAAATATCATCTTTACACAAAAAAAAAAAAAAAAAAAAAAACTAAAACTAAGGTTATTTAGTCAATCAATTGTAGCAAATAGATACACAGTTTGTAACTTTTTTACCTAATCCGTCTATTTGTTTTTATACAATTCGACGACCAAACGACCTTACGTTTAATTGATGTTTTGTAGAGATAAATTTTTACATAATGATTCATAACAAAAACTATTTTGTTCACGAACAAGAAATTTCGTAAACAGGTCATGACATATTTTGAGGAGGAATTCCTTCTCAATCCTTGAACAGCCAAAGTCTTTCTTATATTTGGTTCTGTTACATCAACCACTGAGAAGGATAGTAATTGTTTTGCACAGGAGACAGGAATGTAGGACGCCTTGGCAGCTTGGCTGATACATGCCAAATGCCATGCAAGATTCCCCGAATGCGAATCGTATACAATATGCTTAAACAAACATCAATTATTTATACAGAGAGAGGATGATAGCATCAAATCCTAATCCAGATTCACAGGATTCACAACCTACCAACAAGATATTTAATATTAGGAATGTACACATCAAGTTCTTCGTTTTATATAATTCTACTTTATTGGTTTTGTGCGTTTTTCCACACTGCCCCAACACTTTCCCATTCATTTTCCATTGTCTCGTCTTCTGAAGATAAATTGTGGCCTCCTTGAATTGACTGAAAGTGAAATTCTGGCCAACCATATCCATATGCTTTTGAATCCATCACTTCCATAAGTGTGAGTAAAATATCAGGCATCCATTATTCTATCAAGGTTGGCTTCCTGGTTTACCTCTAGATGGTCTCATTATTTACCCAATGACTAATGTAGGTCAGATAGCAGAACAGAGTGAGTAAAATAGATCGAAGAGAAAGTAGAAAAGCGGAAATTAGATATCAAGAACAAAGCTCTATTTTTGGTAAAAAACAGCATCACACTAGAAGATAATATTTCAAATAGAAATGTTCACATCCTTGACCAGAACATTAAACAACCATTATGGGAATGCCATAGCTCATCTATACTTTATTGTATTTACAGAGAAATTTATTTAGACCATTTTATTCTCTTTCTAAACCCAACTTATCATATTTTATCTTGAAATTCCGACTCTAGGTGACAATTCTCTTTCTACACCTAAAAAGAAAAAGAATAGGAAAAAAAAAAAAAACAGAAGAAGCAATAGCTACGGCCACCCCATCTCTCCAAACATCAACACCCCCAACTTACATCCCTCCCCAAGCACCCAGCAATGAGTTTTTTCGAATAAAAAAAATTAGAAGAATACAAAAATACAAGTTGAAACAATAGATACTAAATGAGTTTTTTTGAATAAAAAATTAGAAGAATACAAAAATATGAGTGTGTCAAGAGTCTAGTATATAATAAGATAGTGTATATGTGTGTGTGTGTAACTATTTTGGGTTCTCCAAGTTTGAAGTTGTTTTCAAAATGGGTCGTGAGGTTTCAATTTTCTCGGATTGCACATGAAGTTATGAAAATTTATTAATTTACACCTTTTGTCTTTTTAAATGTCTAAATCTCCATTAAATTGACAAGCTTTTTTTGTCAATTTGGTGAAAATCCAACTTACACCTTAGCCATACAAAGGTCTTAAGGCAACTACGTCATTAATTTAATGAATTATCATAAAATTAAGGAGACAAAGGCACAATTGATATGCAAAATGAGAAAATTGAAAATTTTATGGCCAATTTTAAAAATCACTACAAACTTAAAGAATGTAAAACGTAATTAACCAAACTATTTTTATAAGGTGGAAAATCTACTATCTTGATGCGTGAAACTATATGGAAATCTTACATTGTGTGTTACACTCGACGTTAATTGGAAGTAGTATTACATATTAGATTGAATGTCTAAATTTTATTAATTAGACTCGCTACAAGAATACATAAAAATAGAACCCAATGTCTTCTTTGATACAATGATATTCTACTACAGGAGAATTAGAATTTAGGCTAAGCTACACAATAAGTCAATTATAATTAGGTATCAAGCTCATCATCCATGTGAGTTGAACTTGAGACCTAATAAGGAATACCAAGACCACAATGCTAGTGGAAAAAAATAGAGATTGACATTATATTTACCTAGTATCGGTGGATAAAAGCTTGGCCTAAGAAAGACTTACATAGAACAGAGATGTCAAAGTGACGGTATTCCAAATTTATAATATTTCTCCATGCGTTTTAGCTTTATACGTGATATTACATTATTGATTTGGGACACAATTACTCCAACGCCCTCGCTTAGTGTAATCCATCTCCCATCAGTAGTTAATGACCCTATTAGCAACTGATATATCTTTTTTTTTTTGTCAAACGATAGATTTGTTAGATTACATGTTAGATTAGGAAGCTGATGAGGTTCAAAACCATGCTGTAATGCAAATGCAATACTCACTTCTTAAATTTCAGGTACCGCTCAAATCCGGGGTTATGATGGGTTTTGGTGACAATAAAAATAAAGTTTTTTTTTAGTCAAAATAATATCAAAGATTAGCATACTTTTTCATTTTGGTCTTTGATTATGAAAATCGATAGAAGTGGCGGTCTCTTAATTTTTTCATTGAAAATTGTTTTAATCATTTCGTGAAAAAAATTGTCAATATCCTCGTTAAGTATGAGGTTTAGTTTGATAAAAATACTCTTAAAAAATTGTTACATGATCGTTCACGTGACAATTTAATGAGAATATTGACAGATTTTTCATGGGTGTCCAAAATAATTTATGGTGGGCAAATCAAAGACCACTTCTATCGGTTTTTATTGTCAATGACCAGAATAAGGATTTATGCTAATTTCATGAACTATTTTATATAAAAGGTCTAAAAATAAATCTGGTAATTGTGAAAGGAAACGTATACATGAATCCACTTTGCAAGTTTCAGTTATATATTCGTCCAACAAAATTTGGTATATTGAATTGGATCAGAATTTCTTTGTTAATTGTTTTTCGGTTGGGTCCGTTGAAGAAGGCAACAAACTTCTTTTGTACCCACTTTTCATATTTTAGACATGTTGTCCAATAAATTCGGTATCAGGAATTGCGAAAGGCTTTGCATTCACACAATACAACCTGTTATCTAAAATCCTTTTTTATTTTATTTTTTATTTTGGACCTGGATTGTCTGCCCTCCTCATCCATTCTTAATTTCTATGATCACGGTTAAACCACGTCAACATTTTATATTCCCATTGCTTTTTGTCTTATTATTTCTATAAAAAAATCAATATAAAATGTTAACGTAGTTTAACCATGATCACAAAAATAGGAGGGGATGGGATGGGGGAGGACAGATAATCCAGGTCATTTTATTTTATAATCCTGATAAGACAATAGTATTAGTGATTAGATGTTATATTAGAGAGCCAACGGAGTTCGAATCTATGCCGAAATGCAAAAGCCTAATTCCTTTCTAGCACTGTGGTAAAGGGCCACTTGCTGTTAAATAAAATCCTCGACTAATTTTTCTGTTACATTGATACCCTTTAGATTACTAGAGAAGTAAAAAGATTACAAACCGTTTACGAGACGCTTGACTATGTTGCATGCTCACTAGTACCATGTTGGATGAGAATAACCATCAACTTCAGAGTAAATGAAGATAAGTGAACAACTTAGATAAATCAAACACACCATCATAATAACATATAATGTCACATGTTAATCTCATTATATATCATTATTTTACTAGACCAGATTGCCACTATACAAGTCATTCTTAATTTTTCGAACTGCTCATGATACTTAAAAGATAATATGATTACAAAAAGACCAACTAGTAGTATTTTATTCACGTTGATAATGATTGCTCTATTCCTTTATAAGAAAAGAAATAATAAAGAAAGAGAAAGTGGATAGTATAATTTCATGATACGAAATTAGATGCTACTTTCCTTAACTTAATTTTCTATGCTAATTATCCTTTTGTACCCACGAATCAATTGCAGCACACTTTTGGAATATTCGAACAAGCTCAAACTTACTAAGGTTTGAAACTTTAAGACGAGAATAACATGCATAAAACGAATTAATTGTTACGAAACATTTTGAATAACTTGATTAAGTGATGTTGAAAAATATATAAGATAGTATTTTACAGATTTTTTATTTAATTAAAAATTTGACTTAAGATTGAAGGTTTCATTTTTTGTTTTTTTTATGAAAAGAGCATACCTTAAAGAGAGTGACCCCGAAAACAATTAGTTTGCATACAATCGAATAAAAATGCTCTATGAGCAATTTGGGGCAGAGATCTGTCCTAACTGTGTAGACCATTTTATTAAAACTCAATGCTGGTTGTGTCATCAGCAAGAAAGTTTGCCTCTCTGAGAACATGACTTCACACAATCTCATCAAAGGATCCCGCCAATCTCTTAATATCGTCCATGATTGATTTCAATCTCCAAGGCACAACGGTGTCAATCACTAGTTTAGAATCGCCTTCCACAAGAATTTTCCTGAACCCTCTGCTCCTAGCAAATCCAAAGGGCATCTCTAAGGGCTAAGCTTTCCGCAATTGAGATTTTATTGTCCCCTAGGCATCGAGCATCCGCAATAACATGATTCCCATTTTCATTCCTAATAATGAAACCAGCAACTGCACCATTGTTCATCTTATGCACAAATATTTGATTTAATTTATTTTCTATTATTGTTCATTTGTAATCTTAGAAAAACCTCCTTACGAAGAAGAATAACGTATTCCAAAATTACTTCTATACATAACGGTGTATGTGGCATGAGATATCATAGTGAAATTCATTCCAATCTCTCTATTAGTATAAACATGGATCAACTTTAAACCGGATAAGATTAGGTAAGGCATCAACATCCTTAAATATGCCACATGTATTTTGTACTTCCTCGTGCCCGCTCCGCTGCCCAGATGACCGCCGGTCAGATTTTACCTCAAAGCTTCGGAGTGTTGACCAAAACCTCCAAAAAAGCACCATAATAATCATGATAAAAACACACTATTATTAAATTACTAAAAATACGAAAAATGCAAGATTAGAATATTCGAAAACACCCAAAGGATAAGTCTAAGGGCTTGAAGCTCAAACCTTATTGGTTAACAGATGACGTGGAATCCAGCTGTCCAAATCCGAAATACACCCCACCGAACACTTCCACCCAACAAACGTAGGAAGTAAAACGACAAAATCTTCATGTTCGCAGCGTCTTGTTAGTCCACGTCGGACGAGTGGGACCCATCCATGGACCTATAAAATGGACCACAGATTTCATTTGGGATCCCCAAGCCGTTCTATTTTGCCACGACCAAGTGAAGGGAGGAGGAGAGGGAGATTCTACAAATAGAATATGGCCGGAGCAATGGTTAGAATTCCGGTGATTCGCCGGATCTCCGACGATATTTATGAATTTCCCGGTACAACTGTAAGTCTAGCCGACATGGTTCTGGGTTTCATTGAGGAAGTCGAGGTGTCGCCGGAGAATACTACCTCTGGCTCCGATGAAGATGACGAGAATTCTTGCAGTGTGGAAGAGAACAAGGCATTTTGGGAAGAACAAGACCAACTTCTGCAGGTACTTTTTCAACACGAACTTTTTCTCTTTGTACACACCCCTGTTTAATCATCTCGATTGTTTCCTTTTGATTAATTCAATCCGAAAACCTCAAATAAAAGAGGAATATATGAAAAGTTAAAAATGATCTGTAAAATCAGCTTCCTTGATTGATTTCGTAAATATATTCAAATATAGACTTTTGTTCTAATGTATGGTATTTGGAATTGCAGGCAACATTGTGCAAGACCAGTAGTGTTGAATCGAAAATTCGACAAGCCACCAAGGAAGCAGTAAGGGAAATAAATTCATCAAGCGCAGAATATTGCATTTGCTCGAGACCTGTGGCCGGAGGTTGCCGGAAATGTTTGCGTACCGAAATATGCAAACGGCTAATTGATTCTGGATACAATTGTGCCATTTGCAAGTCTAAGTGGAGAAGCTCAACAAATGCCCCAGCAGGTACCCTCAAACAATCCAACCTAGCTATACCCTTTCTTGTTTTTCGAATCAGGCACGAACCTAGGATTTTAAAATGGGGTTGGCTGGAAATATATACATGCTAATTGATTTTGTTTTTCTTTCTTAACTATTTACTAAATTAAATATGGTGTTTTTGTGTTAATTAACAGGGGAGCATACTTATTTGGAAGTGCTGGACAAAAGTTCAAAGAGAGGGGAGATTAGGGTTGTAATTGAGCTAAATTTCCGAGCTGAGTTCGAGATGGCAAGAGCTAGCGAAAACTACAACAGATTGATTAGCTGGTTGCCTGAAGTGTTTGTTGGAAAAGCCGATAGACTACGAGCTTTGATCAAGATTTTGTGCTGCGCTGCAAAAACATGTATGAAGGAGAAGAAAATGCACTTGGGACCATGGAGGAAGCACAAGTACGTGCAAGCCAAGTGGTTTGGGACGTTGGAGCGGTCAACGCCAGGGTCGTTGCCTGTCGGATTTTCGCACGGGCCGCCGAAGCCTAAGGCCTCGATTTTGACCTTTGATTTGTTGGAGGCGGCTATGCCGGCAGGCTTGCATTGCGCTGGTACTGCAGTTGAAGTTGTGTGAATGATGATGATGCATGAGAAAACGAAAAAAAGGTTTTGTACGCGGTTTTGGTGTTATGTTTGCGAGTGAGTATATACATATATGTATCGTTATATGTAATGGAGAGTGAGGTTAGTTACTGAGGTTTTTTGCAAAGTGTGGTTCAATTGAACCCCTTGTTTTACTCAGTTAGCCTGCAATTTAATAAATGGAACTTTAACGAAAAGCTTCCGGTATTGTTCATTTTAACGAAAAACCACATTTTTACACTAAAAAGTCAATCCTGATAATATTCATTTTACCCTTTATTTTGTCCTTATCGTTAAAACTCAAAGTTTTCAAACCCTTTTCATTAGTTTTCCCTTTAATAAATCTTATTTCCTTGTCGCACACATTTTTTTCAAAAAAACCACATTCGAAGCTTTAAAAGTAGTAAAAGTACAGCCACTCAGTACTTCGGTCTGATAGTATTCATCTTCACTTGAAAGTGAGAGGTCTTAGGTTCGAATCTCGTAGATGGCGAATTTGATACCAAATTAGGCTTCCCGTGTGGCTTTGCCAAACTCCCATCCGTAAGGGTTGAGATATTTCTTTTTAAGATAATGCTAGGAAGACTAAATTTTTATACGAAATTTACAAACTAAATGATGTGTCATCAATAAGAATGTGATGTTTACCAACGCTTAAGTAATAAACCAATCATCAACTTTCACGTCTTTTAGTTTCCAAAATTTTATCTACAAAATTTTGTCTCCCTAACATTATTCTTTTTTTAATACATACGATGTTATCATAGTTCTTGGGTTCAAGGGAAGTATTTTGATGGGTTTGATCCACATTGATGGCTGCACGGACGGTGATTACCACCGTGACACCCACACACTCACCCTCAGGAGTTTCTCTCCGTTTCAAGGTCAAATTCACCTAAATTCACCCAAATTCGTCAGGAAAACGCCAGAATCGGAGTTGAAATACCTTGAATACGGGTCGGGTCAACGGAAGGGAACCGGGACGTAGGGAATCTGGTGTTGCTCATCTTTTCTCTTGTTTCCTCTTTCCTCATTTTCTGATTGGGCAGAGCCCATTTCCCTCATTCACGGCCCTCCACGTGGCACCTCAGAATTGTCTGGAGAAATCCAGATTATTATCAAATGACAATTTCACCCCTAACTTTGCTCGTTTATAACTTCTTCGTTATAACTCCAATTTCGATTCCACTTGCGCCCACGCGTTCATAATGACGAGTACTTCGAGAATACCCTAACGGAATGAGTCTTATGTCTCTTAACCATGGCCAACGTACGTCAAAATCTTTGCCTCTAAGGGCATTTTTGTAAAATCACTATTTTTAAAATTTATAAAAATGAAAAATCAGGGACAGGCTGTCACACCAGATATCTGAGTCCATCTTCTTATGTTGCAGTAGCACATGAATCTATATAAGAACAAAAAAAAAAGAAAATGTAATAAACAACAAAGCCAAATTACAAATTATAGTAATTTGTATGAACAAACAGGTAAAATCAAACCTGAATTTCAATCAATTAAACGCATAAGAAAATGAATAAACAAAGATTAACACAAGTCAATTACCTCTAAAATTGAAAGTTCTTGAGAATCTCTTTCTCATTATCAATCAAATGATATTTCTATTCCAATCTATTCATAAATTTCTCTTCCACTCTAAATTATTCAAAATCCGTCAAGTGTACATGCAAAATAATTAAAGATGGAAAAAAAACTTCGATCAAATAAAATAAAACGAGTTTTACCTTCTCTGTGACAAACCTTTCTTTTGGTCTTCTGGAGTAGCAAAAGAGAAATAGACAATGTTGGTACCATATATTGGGCCTTGTCTTTGGGCCTCATTACTGAGCCCATAACCCATGTAAGAGAGGAAATAGCCCTTATTCTATAAAAGGGACTTTCCCTCACCCTCATTAAGAAAACAGAGCATGACCTTCACAGAGGAACAGAGTCTCACATTCATCCTCACAACAATAGAGGGCAATACCCTCTCAGCAAAACAGAGAGCAAAATGGCAAGGGCTGCATCCACAGAGAGCTCCCTTGCCGATCTATTGTAATCCATACATACATACAATGAAATGGAATCAACATCAGTGTGGACGTAGCCCAAACATTGGGGTGAATCACGATACATCTTTGTGTTCTTGTGCGTTTGTGTGATTCACGGCCGGATTTACGTTGGTCCAAGATCCTCCGGATTTTGTGCATCAACATTTGGCGTCGTCTGTGGGAAACGACACGAAAAGCTATGTTAGTTCTCTTTCATTTTTTCATCTCACCACCTTGAAACCTCACCACAATATCCACCGTGAATCCGCACAACCCAAGAACTCAGAACCTCCATCTTTGGGGCTTTTCCATAAAACCTTCGCAGACTCTGTGCAGTTTAAAAAAACCCTCCAAAAACCCAATTTTCTCTCTCTCGAATCTTCCGCCCCATTTTCTCCCAAAAACTGCCCAATTTAAAGACAGACAAAGACCCATCGCCTTTACTATCATCTGCAACTTTGGCAACAACACAACTACCACCATGTTTGTTGGCTATCTTGGAAACCTCCAGCTCTCCGCCTTTTCCATCTCTCTCTCCGTCATCTGCACCTTCTCATTCGGCTTCATGTCGCGTTTTTTCATGTCTCTAACTCCAGATCTTACTCTCTCTCTCGATCTGTGCCGCAGGGATCGGATCTGCTCTGCCTCTGAAGTTTCTCTCTCATACAAAATTACAAAGCGATTGCGACGGAAGGGAAGAAGAAGAAGACTGTCAGTCGCTGGGTTCCCTTTGATTTTCCATTAGGTTTTTGATGACATGATCAAGTTATGAGGGCAGAGTGCTTTCCCCTTTTCGATTCTCTGCAACAATTTACTGAAATTCATTGCATCATCAATCTCGTCGTGGGCAGACGACAATGGCAGCTCACCTCCATGAACGACGAGCTCTACAACCCTACCCTGTGGTCCACCGCAGAAGGCGAACGGAGGATCCTCGTGGTCGTCGACGAAGGCGAGGAGAGCATGTATGCGCTGTCGTGGTGCCTGAAGAACGTTGTTGCGCAAAATTCCAAAGATACCCTTATCCTACTCTACGTCAAGTCCCCGCGAGCAGTGTTCACCTCTCTGGACGGCACATGGTATTTGATTTCGTCTGAGACTTGGGCGGCAATGGAGAAGTACGCTACTGATGTGGCGGACTGCGTGATGGAAATACCAAGAAAAACAAATGGGTGGTGTCTGAAAGGTTTTCACTTTGGCTCAAGTCTTCAAGCACTCATGAATAAGATAAGAAATGGTGCAAAGTTCCCACTACACTGCACCAAGGTTCCCCATCTCCACTTTCTGTTGGACCAGAAGATGCCCACCAACAATGAAACTTTCATAATGAAAAGGCTTTTCTGAAAAAGCCATGGGAACAACAAGATAGGATTCTTTATTTTATTTTATTATTTTATTACTTTATTATTATTTTGATAAGATCATTTTGCTTTACATCTGTGTGTATATTCTTTAACATGAGGCCATATCATTTCTATCACACCTATATAGTGCGTTCCCAGTTTGATTTGCTTTACAATGTGCATATGCTTTACAAACGCTTGTCTGCAATCTTCCTTACAATTATTTTATTAGTTAATATTTTATTATTGCATCTTTAATCATTCCTGACTTCATTATTTAAAGTGGTAGGGTAAAACTTTATTATATAATATTTATTGGCCTAGAGTATTGTGACTGCCATTAAACTATGTCACTTATACAACATGTGATTTACCACACGACTGAATAAATTATTTATTTATAGAAGGCACATAGTACAATATTTTGCCTTGACAAACTTTGTCAATTTGATTTATTCATTATACGGTCATACTTATACTGTCATTTATTGTCAGGAATTATTGAGCAACTAGATCCACTGATCAACATTGTTGTTGATTAAAAGAACCCAATATGCGAACCCGACAAGCGGACCCGAATCACGTCGAGAATCAACTCATACTGAGTGCATGCTGACATAAAGCACATACTTGCAATGAGGAACACCACGAGCCGAGCCGCCTCGCAGCGAGCATCGCCTCTAGCCGAGTAGCCTCGCAACGAGCATCGCCTCCAGCCGAGCAGTCTCGCAACATGTGATACCTCTAGCCGAGTATTGCTTTATGTTGAGCATTGCCTTGTGTTGAGTACTAGTTCAAGACATCTAGCCACTTCGGCCCGTACATGGATTGGATTTGAAGTCTCCAGCCAAAAGACTCTCTTGACTGAAGACTTGGGGGACTCTTGTTGGTACCATATATTAGGCCTCGTCTTTGAGCCCATAACCCATGTAAGAGAGGAAAGAGCCCTTATTCTATAAAAGGGACTCTCCCTCACCCTCATTAAGAAAACAGAGCCTGACCTTCACAGAGGAACATAGTCTCACATTCATCCTCACAACAATAGAGGGCAATACCCTCTCAGCCAAACAGAGAGCAAAATGGCAAGGGCTACATCCACAGAGAGCTTCCTTGCCGATCTATTGTAATCCATACATACATACAGTGAAAAGGAATCAACATCAGTGTGGACGTAGCCCAAACATTGGGGTGAACCACGATACATCTTTGTGTTCTTGTGCGTTTGTGTGATTCACGGCCGGATTTACGTTGGTCTAAGATCCTCCGGATTTTGTGCATCAATAGACAACAAAAGATTACTAAGAATGAAAGAAAGAGAGGACATATTGGGATATGCACAAGAGAAAGAGACGGGAAGAGAAATGAAGGAAAAATGGAAAACTGATGAGTTGTGCGGCAGTTGAAGAAGGGAAAAGAGAAAAATGGGGGAAGTGGGTTTGTATTGGAATTAGGGTTTAGATAATTAATGCTTTTTCCCTAGTAAATAATAATATCCTTTATTTTTATATTTTGTAAACATTAATTTGTAATTAAACATATCCGCCTTAAATAGAAAAAAAAAGTTTAAATAAATAAGTACAAACATCCGCCCCTAATGAAAAAAATAATTAAATTTTAAATAATTATTAGTTGAATTAGGGGCTAATTCATTCGCCTCTAATAACTAAATAAAGTAATTTTTTCCGTCCCTAATAGCAACACAATTAATAGACGCGAATTATTGTTGTCCCTAATAAATTACCAGAGACAATTGCATGTTTTCCCCCTAATGAAAAGTATTAGAAGCAAAATTTTATTTTTACATCTAATATAACATCCCTAATACTCACTTTTCTTGTAGTGCAAGTTACAGAGCAGGGATGGGGCCTACTCATTGGTTCCATTATCCGGTCCAAATTCAGGTACTTAGGAAGGGCCTTTTGTTATAGTTTTAGAATTTTCAATCATGTTTTTCTTTTGTAAGGCACGTGAATCAAAGAATTAAAAAATTCGGACATGGGGTGCGTTAGAAAAATTAAAAGAGGTAGAAACATAAAAGAAATATTGCGAGAGCTTCTTTGAGATTTAAATCAAGCTCTCAATGAAAGGACCAATTTGTTGTAGCAAAGTTTTGCGCCTTAGGATTTGACGAAATTGTACCAACAAAACAAATTAAACTCCTTTGGTTATGGCCAAAGCCACACGCCTAGTTGGGAGGGGGGAGGGAGGTTGGTCAATAACCTTCGATGCCTAAGTCAGTTTCTCTGAGAGAGAGAGAGAGAGAGAGAGAGAGAGAGAGATTTTGAGTGGAATTGCATAGAATCAATTTATAGAGAATGAACTGGTGATAGGGTATTCATGGGAGCTAGTGGCCGACCATGGTATATGGGAAAGCCCACGTCACATTTTTGTGTCCAGTTGACCAAAGTGTGTCATCCGTTGGATGCAGTAGGAATGAATGTGGGTCTTGCCAATTAATGACGACATTCTTATGAACTGTGAATAGAAGTCTACATGTTAGCTCTGGTATTTCTGAATTATTTTTGGCTCCACACAATGTTAGCTAAACTAACTTGCTTAGAGCATCCCCAAGAGATGTTGTAAGCAACATCTATAAAAGAGTCTTTAATATAGCAAAATGAACCGTTACTCCTTAAATTTAGTAAGCAACTCTTCATTAGTTAAATATTGAAAAAATAATAAAACTCAAGGGTGGACCCTTGCCTAGGAAAAAAGAAAGAGAGAGAAGACTCTTTTAAAAAATAAGTAGGTTGGATTTGAATTGCTAATAATAAAATATTCAAAGCTTATTAAAATAAGGAGTGTTGTTAGAAAAAAAAAAAATTGAACGGAAACTAAAATAAATTTTTTTAAGTTTAACGAACACTTAGAGCTTTTGTAGATGCTCTTAAGCTAAATAACTACTAAAAACCTTCTTAACAACTTTTCTAACAACTTAAGAGGCACTATTTTAACAACTAAAGCTGAGTTGACACTCCTCCAATACTCTTCAAAATATAAAAGTGTGTGACATCTACACACTTTTTTTTAATATTCGGCCATCGAATCAGATGAATTGAAGAAGATTAAAGGATATAAATTAACAAGAGGTGTATGAGAAGTAAAAATAGGAGTGAAGATAATACACCCCAATATAAATTGAAGATCCCACCACCTATCTAAAGTTTTGATAACTATTTTTATTCTCCATTTCTTCTGTTGATAAAAGAAAAAACAAGTTCGCTTTCCTAACAAATGACGTAATATACAAAAATAAAAGTGATAAAAGAGTGTCCTTAACAACCCTAGTGGATTCTTCTTGACTTACATGCACTCGTCTTTCTTACATGCACTCGTCTTTCTTAATGGAAAGACTTCAAAGTCCAAGTCTTTTTGCTCTTTCGCCGAAATCTGATGAGTTGTGCGGCGGTTGAAGAAGGGAAAAGAGAAAAATGAGGGAAGTGGGTTTGTATTGGAATTAGGGTTTAGATAATTAATGTTTTTTTCCCCTAGTAAATAATAATATCCTTTATTTTTATATTTTGTAAACATTAATTTGTAATTAAACATATCCCCCTTAAATAGAAAAATAAAAGTTTAAATAAATAAGTACAAACATCAGCCCCTAATGAAAAAAATAATTAATTTTTAAATAATTATTAATTGAATTAGGGGCTAATTCATTCACCTCTAATAACTAAATAAAGTAAAGACAATTTTTTCCGCCACTAAAAGTAATAAAATTAATAGATGCGAATTATTGTTGTCCCTACTAAATCAACAGAGACAATTGCATGTTTTCCCCCTAATGAAAACTATTAGAGGCAAAATTTTATTTTTGCATCTAATATAACGTCCCTAATACTCACTTTTCTTGTAGCGTGAGTGACAGAGTAAGGACCGGGCCTCCTCATTGGTTCCATTATCCGGTCCAAATTCAGGCACTTAGGAAGGGCCTTTTGTTATAATTTTAGAATTTTCAATCATGTAACGACCCGTTCCCAATTTTTACGGTTTATATAATTTTAATAAGTGAATTTACAAAAATGCCCTTCGAGGCAACGACGTTGACTTTTGTTGACTGCCTTGTCATTTCACATCAGACTAGTTTTCTTGGCATATCCTCGTAGTACTCATCGCTACGAACGTGTGGGCGCAAACGGAACGCAATTTGGAGTTATAACGAAGGAGATATTAACGTTTAAAGTCGGGGGTATTTTAGTAAATTAATTACTTCTAGAAAGCTCCAGATTTTTTTAGCTTTATCTGGAAAGCCACGTGTGTGGCCCAGATTTAAAGGTAGAAAAGATGGGCAGTGGAGATGGAGTATAAAGGAGAGAAATGAGCGAGGAACCAGACTAATCATAAAAGGAGAGATGAGAGGGTGACCAATCAGAGAAGAGAGAAATGAGGGAAATGAGGGGAAGGGAGAAGGAGAGAACTGGCCAAACCCGGTTTCTCCACCCGACCCGCCAACTTGACCCAATTATATCTCTTTTGTACGAACTCCGTTTTGGGTGATCTTGGTGTCCATGGAAATCCCTTGACGAGCCTTACGTCTCTGTAGTGTTAGATTTCCAAATTTCTTACCCAAATTCACAAATCGAAGCCATAAACCCACGGGGGCATCCGGTGGTTCTAACTTTTTTCCGGTGACTCCAACGAGTTTCACTGTCGATGATCACCACAAAAAGACTCCTTTCAACCCCAGGAGCAAGGCCCAAGCTTTGGTGGAGGCATCGAAGTTCGTTTTGGTGGCGAATCAACAACTACCCAATTTTAAGGGTTTTCGACGGGTTTTCATGAAATGGAGGCTTTTTCAGGCCAAATTGGCCTTAGTCACAGGTATGAAAGTTTCTCTACTCATCGAGATCTTCATTCATGTAAAATTTGGGAATTTTTAAAAATAGTTGAATTTTTCAGCGAGTCGGGGCGGCCAACCGCCACCTGCGACGGCACATGGGCCGAGACATCCCCTGACCTTCCTAGGCTAAATTTGAATACCCTGATTCCATTGGTAAAGTCCGATTGACGAATTTCCGTCGTTTGAACGTAGTTCCATTAAGGTCCGCCGCTTGATCATTATAGCAATCGACAATCCGACTGTTGGATCGTCACCAAACTTTGATACGTTATAGTACGTAATATTTGAGGATATTAGAAACTATGGATCAGGAATCCGACGTACGGATCTTTCCGAATAGGATATGTAAGTTACACGTTCTATTGACAAGAATTCTAAGACATGTTTTGATAATTGTTTTAGGCTCCAATCGCTTGTGATGCCTCAATGTTTGTACTAGGGAGTTGTAGCGCAGACTCCAGGTGAGTGGGCTTTTGGTTTTCTATATATATACGTATATATGTTTTCCATTTTCCCAGAAATGTTTTTAAATGGATTTACGTTTTTTAAACGCCATGTCAATTGCATTACATTTTAGTATCTGCATTAGTATAGATATGCATATTATTGCACGACGTTGCGGATGCCCAAGTAAGCTTCAGGTGTGTACTGTATGATGTTAGTGGTTGCATTGGTTATTGTTATACGTAGAGGCATGTAGAGCTCATTATCCTGCACCCCGATGTTAGTGCTCCCGCATGTGGCCATGGCATTATCCTTCACGTGATGTTCACCTCCCGCACCGCACGCTCACCTTGGATCCAAGTTTGGTGCAAAGCCCTGTCGTACATACCACATTAGGTGGTTCCGACTAGTAGGTGACCCACGATTATTCGCACAGCCTTCACGTGATCGTAGCACTTAAGAGTACTTATTTACACCCATCCCTGTCGTACAGACCACAATAGGTGGTTCCGACTCGTGTGCATGCATATTTAATGAGCTATAGGTTCAGTCGTACAGGTCACGTTAGGTGACTCCGACTGACATATCATTTTATATTGATTTATTTCACCTGACTTACTTATTTCATTGCTGAGATACTTGACATGGCATATACTTGGTTTTCACTACTCTCAAGCATGATTTCTATATACGTATGTATTATTATTTTCTGAGAAATTATACGGGTTTTAAGGTGAGGGGTTATTATTTTTGGAAAAGAGAAATGGTTTTAAAAAAGCTTGGTTTTTGCCTACTCACGTTTTCTGTTTTGCGCCCCTCCAGGTTTTAGATGCTGAAAGTTCGTATCGACGAGGATTCATGGCGAATCTCAGTATAGGAGGCTACCTCTGAGGGTATGATCCTTACCCACACTACTATACTTTACTTATGTTCTGACGTCGCGTGTGAAATAGGATCATTCCCACTCACAACGCACTTTTTTCTTTAGGCACTTTTAGGTTTAAATTTATTCACATTTTCCACATCACTATACTTTATGGCTTTGTCACCTTCCAGTGTCGGCCAGCACAACTCGATTTGAAGTCCTAATAGACATTCCGGGTCGGGGTGTGTCAATCATGTTTTTCATTCCTAAGTCATGCGAATCAAAGAATTAAAAAATTCGGACATGGGGTGCATTAGAAAAATTAAAAGAGGTAGAAATCTGAAAGAAATATTGCACGAGCGTCTTTGAGATTTAAATTAAGCTCTCAATGAAAGGACCAATTTGTGGTAGCAAAGTTCTGCGCCTTAGGATTTGACGAAATTGTACCAACAAAACAAATTAAACTCCTTTGGTTATGGCCAAAGCCACACGCCTAATTGGGAGGGGGAAGGAGGTTGGCCAATAACCTCAATGCCTAAGTCAGTTTCTTTGTGAAGAGAGAGAGAGAGAGAGAGAGATTTTGAGTGGAATTGCATAGAATCAACTTACAGAGAATGAACTTGTGATAGGGTATTCATGGGAGCTAGTGGCCGACCATGGTATGTGGAAAAGCCCACGTCACATGTTCGCGTCTAGTTGACCAAAGTATGTTATCCGTTGGATGCAGTAGGAATGAATGTGGATCTTGCCAATTAATGACGACATTCTTATGAACTGTGAATAGAAGTCTACATGTCAGCTTTGGCATTTCTGAATTATTTTTGGCTCCACACAGTGTTAGCTAAACTAACTTGCTTAGAGCAACCCCAAGAGATGTTGTAAGCAACATCTATAAAAGAGTCCTTAATATAGCAAAATGAACCGTTACTCCTTTAATTTAGTAAGCAACTCTTCATCATTTAAATATTGAAAAAATAATAAAACTCAAGGGTAGACCCTTGCCTAAAAAAAAAAGAAAGAGAGAGAAGACTATTTAAAAAAATGAGTAGGTTGGATTTGAATCGCTAATAATAAAATATTCAAACCTTATTAAAATAGGAAGTGTTGTTAGAAATAAAAAATTGAACGGAAACTAAAATAAATTTTTTAAGTTGAACAAAAACTTAGAGCTTTTGTAGATGCTCTTAAGCTAAGTAACTACTAACAACCTTCTTAACAACTTTTCTAACAACTTAAGAGGCACTATTTTAACAACTAAAGCTGAGTTGACACTTCTCCAATTTCTCATTGACATCTGTATGCGAGAGTATGTTGAGGTGTCTATAACTCCCTCAAGACTCTTCAAAATATAAAAGGGTGTGACATCTAGACATTATTTTTTACTTTCCACATATCTTTTTTAATTTTCGGCCGTCGGATCGGATGAATTGAAGAAGATCAAAGGATATAAATTAACAAATGGTGTATGAGAAGTAAAAATAAGAGTGGAGATAGTACACCCCAATATAAATTGAAGATCCCACCACCTATCTAAAGTTTTTGATAACTATTTTTATTCTCCGTTTCTTCTGTTGATAAAAGAAAAAACAAGTTCGCCTTCCTAACAAATGACGTAATATACAAAAATAAAAGTGATAAAACAGTGTCCTTAACAACCCTAATGGATTCTTCTTGACTTACATGCACTCGTCGTTCTTAATTGAAAGACTTCTAAGTCCAAGTCTTTGTGCTGTTCCGCCGAAATCTGCACAGTCCCCACGCCATTGGTCTTCTACCATTGATCAAACTTCATCAGAAAACAGCACACTGAATTTGCGACTATGCGAAGAGAGATCCTCTCAACCGATATATCACTGAAATAATATATATGATTTCAAGAGTAACACAACACAAGTAAGAGAGATACGAACGTAAATCCTTGAAGAACACAATTTCTGGAGTCCACCAGATTTTAGTTTAAAACCCAAAGATTGTTTTGTTTTAATTCTGAATTGATGCTTACGAACAGCCAAATGGCTTAAATAAACATAATACAATTGTTGGGATAACTCAAAAGACTAATGAAATAAATTCGGACAACAAACGAAAAGTCAAAATTCTTTTTTTTACAAACTTAAAGCTACAATTAGGAGGCTGAAGCGATCCCGACTAGCCGAAATCTATCGTACATCATGGCAAATTGATGAGTTTGACTCATGGCGTCGTTTCCTTTCCGAAAATTTATTGAGAGCCCGAGCTATGACGCAAAAAAGACAAATTCTCATTGCATCTTTTTGTCTTCCAACGTTCCATCAATCCTTGATCCATTCAGCCATTTGTTCTACATCAAAAAGAGTTTGTGTCTTCATAAGAGATAGAGAGGCAGAGGCAAATGAATATGCACCATTGACAGGGCCACATGATATCCAAGAAAAGGCTAAGGAAGCTATAGTTCTCCAATCCACTCCATCACTGAAAAGAAACCATTTACGATGTATCACTACTACCTTTAACATTTAGCGCAACAAACACAAATTGGCAGCGCAAAGCCTATCCCAGTCGCACAAACGTCAAAACGACGAAAACTTCGTCGTGCAAAGATCGTGAAGAAAGACTTTGCGCAACGAATAGCCTGCTGACGTACGCCAACATATTGTCGTTGATGTCGTCGAAAGTGTAGTTCATCTGCAATGTAATAAATTAATTAAATACATTAATTAATATAAACATATAAACTTTAAAGGAAAAGTAATAAAAAGTCAGGATACTTACTGACAAATAATCGCGCACCATCATCCTTACCTCGTCCTGCATCGCTTCCAAGACTTCCATTGCATAGGGCAATAGGTCTAAATGACGTGACCAATGTCTGGGCCAATGCGCTATGCTGCTCCACCGTTGGTGCAGCTCGATGCCGATCGTCATATCCGATCGTGATACGTTCGTTGGTCACCTGGGTGACCTTTGCTGTCTTCAATTGGCGACAAGGTTCCCCGGTATTTTTCTTTGCTGAAAAAAAAATAAAAAAAGTCAAACAAACACTACAAATTATACCGAAATTTCGGCAGAACCTCCCCTAAAGTTATAACATTTCCCAAACCCTGGACATTGTAATGAATAATATATAATATCCAACAACAATCACAATAGTTGAATAAGCCAAATTTGGACCAAGTGCACAATTGCAGTATGTCACAATTTTGATTGAACATAATTCATGAATAACTAAATTCTCAAGGAAATAAAGGGAGTTATTTAACTTTACCTGGTTGTGACCCTGAGGCATCAGTAATGGATGCCGATGTCGTGTCGGGCGTGTGGGGGCGGCAGTGAGCACGCCTGGCGCTAACATGTAGTGTTACTGAAGAGGCCGATGACGCCGGCGCCTGGGAGACCCGGGGACCAACCGGATCAACTGGCCTGGGGTCCATTTTTGCCGGAGCAGTGGCGGCTGAAGTAGGAGATTGGGGAATGGAACAAGGTGCAGTCGTCATCGCCTTATGATTTCTAATAAGATGCGACATATGCACAATTAGAAGAAAAAAAATTCAATGCATATATATATGTCGTTATCCATGAGCAAAATCCAACTAATCCTTGAATGGGAAACTAAGTTTTACTATAAAAAAAAGTACGAAGTTAATTACAATTAACTCCGTACATCATAACACATATTTGTACGTCACGTACATATTTAAGAACATAATATAAATATAATTTCACAACATAATATAAACATAAGAACATAATTTCAACATAATTTAATTAATTTTATATTAAAAAAAACGAAGAAAATACCTTCCAAATTGTTCTCCACCAATCGCTAATCACACACAATATCCCTATAGACAACGAATTTCATGGCTTTAGTATGAATTGACATTAATATTTTTACCCTAACAAAAAAACGCTTACCAAACACACCGAGATAGCTCGATCGACCTAGAGAAGAAGATGAATGAAGTATTAGATGATGAAATTGAGAAAAAATGGAAGCGATGGATGCCGGATTGAAGAAAAACGAAGGGGGAGGAGGTACAGAAGCCGATTCTGCAGTTTTACTGCAGTTTCTGCCTCTGCAGTTGAAACCACATTATAAAGATTACTTTTGCACGAATCA
The DNA here is from genome assembly GCA_035220775.1 of Malus fusca. Classification (NCBI taxonomy): domain Eukaryota; kingdom Viridiplantae; phylum Streptophyta; class Magnoliopsida; order Rosales; family Rosaceae; genus Malus; species Malus fusca. The sequence continues at coordinate 30,748,582 of CM069075.1, read as the reverse complement.
TTTTGCGAGACGAATATGGTGTTTGTCACGCAAAGTATATTTGTGCGACTAACGTATATATCCGTCGCGCAAGTCTAAATATTTTTTTATTATTTTCGTTTTCTTTATAATTAATTAATGTAAACAAGTTGCGTGACCAATACTCTGTTGATCGCGCAACATGCTTATTTTTATAAAAAAAAATTTCATTTTTTTCCGTTTTCTTTTTAACTAATGTAAATTTTTATTTTAATCTAAATAAAAAAAATCAAACCTAATTAAACATTACCAAAATAATTAATAAAACTAATTTATTAACCCAAATACATAGTATAACTAATGTAAATATTAATAGTCATCCATATAACATAAATTTATTAATTAAAGTCAAACATAACGTCCAAATATATTTTATTTCATAAAAAAAACAAATAAACTTCAATCCTCCTCCTCCGGGGCATCAGCAGGGGCATCGGGAACTCCCCCACGCTCCGCATCCCGCTGCACATCGAACTTCCACTGCCGGAAATGCATATTGAAAAGGTCATCTAGATACTTCCGCTGCTTCTCATCGGTTTCATCAACATCCCAATGAATATATTAATGTCAATAAAAATAAATTAGTAATTTAAAAAATCCTACTTTTTAACAAAAATAATTATACATTCTTTAATACAAACTTACCGATAACTCCCCCTTCATGGACTTCTTCAACTCCTCAGGCACCATTTTCCAAGACTCAAACTTGGTAGAACATTGGTTCCGCACCAAACCCCCAATGTCAAACCTAAGTTCAGTGTACGCATCAGCCCTACTTTTATCTTCAAAGGAGGGCAATCGTTTATGACGGTACCTCTTTATTCGCAACACACATTCCTCATTTCTTTTTCTACCACAAAATTTTAAAAGTAATAGACTATTAAAAAAAATAATTTCAACCATATCAAATATAAGACAACTAAATCAACAATATTTTTTTTTTTTACCTTTCCTTTCGTGAGAGCCAAGGAAGAAAATATCGGTAATATCGGAAATATCGGTAGTCCGAAAACACGGAAATATCGATGGAAATATCGGTAAAATATCGATATCGATAAAAATTACATGGAAACCACGGAAATTGTAAGAAAAACTTGGAAATTTTAATTGAAACTTTGCAAGATGTTTATTTAGTCAATTATCTATTAGTTTATCACAAAAAATTGGAAGGAAATGCATTGCATGATGGATTTAACTGATTTAAGTTGATTATATAGCGAGCTGGCAAACATTGTGAGTGTAAAAAATATGTAGTAATTAATGAAAAAAGTTTAAAGACACCACAATCATTATATATAATGAATTAGTTCAATATTTTACACTTTATATATTGCATTTTTTTTCTCTCAGATAACACACATAGCCTGGATATTTTGAAAGCAGGTTTGGATTTTTTTTTTTCTTCTCTCGGATAACACACACACACCCCACTTCTACACACACACTTCAAAGTGCACCCCACTTCTACACACACACACGCACAGACACACTGTAACACCCCAACCCCAAATTTTAATATATTTTCGTGGTTCCCCAAATAATTATGAAATTATCGTTTTAGTCCCCTATCTTAACCAAATATGGACCATTCATCTTGATTTCCAAATTCTCTCAAGCTGCCACATGGCAGCACCCTAGCACCCTCACGTATCTCTCTCTCTCCCCACCCCGTGACCTCTTTCTCCTTCTTTCTTCTCTGCAATCACTCTCCCTCTCTCGAAGACCCTTACTCTTTCACCCTTTGACCCACACCCGAGAGCACCCACGCACACCCTTCGTGGTACTCCGTCGACGGCATCGTCATCACCTTCTACACGCCGTCGTCTCTCTCTCTCTCTTTCTCTGTCTCCCGTCCCTGCGCAACTCGACGAAACCCCAAGAACCTTCGGCGAGTTCTTCATGGGCTATGGTTAGGTAAGCCTCGAACCTCTCTTTCCATGTTGGTTTGTTGCTTGGATGTGATTATTGAGGAGCCCTCGCCGGAGCCACCGGCATCGATCCCCTCCATCAGATCCGACCTCCAGGGCTACACCGAACAGATCCAGGCCTCCGACGAGGACGATCTGTACAGCCGCCTCAAGAATCTGAAGCCGACGTTCTGCCTCCGGAAGCCCTCGTCGACGTTCTGCCTCCGGAAGCCGACTTCTCCTTGTTTCTTCTTCGGTTCTCCCCCCCCATTTCTTCTTCGGCTGTCGTTGCGACGACGACGACGGAGGATCCTCGACGATATTATGGCTAATATCGCGATAATATTGCTAATATCGCGATATTATCGATATTAGCGATATTATCGCGATATTTGGCCGAAAACCACTCGGATACCACTTAGAATATCCATACCCCGAAAAAACGATAATATCGGCGATATTTCGCCGATATTATCGATATTTTCTTCACTGGTGAGAGCCTTCTCCCTCGCACCTTTTCGTTGAATCAGGAACCGAATTGGCCATCGCCTTTGAAACAAAACATTTGAAAACTAGGGTTCTGAAATTGTGTTTATATAGAACTCGTAACACTTTGCGTGACGAACCACTTGGTCGCGCAAAATGCGTTATAAATGTGCACTAAATGGGAGCGGTTAAAGGGTATCTAACCGTTTTCAGTGAAACTTTGTGCAACGAATATGTGGAAATATTCGTTGAGCAAACATTTGGTGGCAAATTTTTTTTTCCCGCTTTTTCTTGTGGTGTTCATCGCGCGAAGTATTCTTACGCGACGAATATTTTCGTTGCATAAAGTTGTTTTTTCTTTTTGTTTTTTGTTTTTTATGCATCCTGCCATTTTCGCGCATCAATCTATGTTTTCGTCGTGCAAGCTGTTTTTTCTATTAGTATATTATCATGTTCATCATCATAGACATAGAGATCATGATCAGGTTGTGTCAATGTCAAGTGAACCGAGTAGGTCGAATTTCTGTAAGTAATTTAACCACTTGCATTTCGTGAGTGATGAATTATTGATGATGCTGGCAACAAGTGATAATCAATGGAGATCCTTTTCATTTTTGTTTAAAAATACTCGATTGCTTATTTGATGTGGATGAGTTGGATACAGAAATTTTTAGACAACCTTTTTATCCTGTCAAGGGAAAGCATGACCAAAATATCAATACAGACATGGACAATTTTAGCTACACAACAACTAACTAAAAACGTGGAGAATATCATGGTGCCCGTAACAGAAAAGAATTGCCACTACTCTTGACAATACCATGCGTGCCTCTATCCTTCACGAATAAGGTATTTTCATGCTATAAATTTAAACAGTTTAAAATTTTAATCATTATTGAAAAATTATATTTATAAACATTATATTTATAAAAATAATCAATCAAATTTAAAAATGTGTATTAAATAAATGGGCAGTTTATCAGAACATGTTACTTAATGTTATCTACACTTACGTTATGTTTCATACATTTGGATGACTGAAAAAAATTCGAGTCAAATGATTTTTTTTAATTTTTGTTTTGTAAAGGTGATCTTCAAAGAAAGATTAAGAAACAACAACAATATATGTAAAATAATTTTTGGATACTCAAAAGATGAGGAGAAATTCTACCTTAAAATGCTTGATGAGCGTTTCACAGAAATTCGTATTTGTGTCGAATCATTAATATTGTAAATCATTATGCAAAACTCGTCTCTGCTGCAAATAAATTTAAAAAAAAATTATGTAGTCAATAATCAATTGTAATAAATAGATAAAAAAATTTGTATTATTTTTAACGATTTTCATAATATATTTTACAATTTTAATAACAAAATATCTCATATTTTATCAATGATGACAAAATATCTCATATTTCATTAATAATTTTTCAAAAAATAAATTTTATAAAATAAGTTATAATATAAAAACACGAAGTTTTATGAACGTCTTAGTAACTTTTTGAAGAAAAAATATTCCTCATCATTTAAGTTACCAAAAAAAACAAAGGAAAAACTAATGAAAATAGTTTGAAAATTTTGAGTTTTAACGATACAGACAAAATAAAAAATAAAATAAATAGTACCAAAATTAACTTTTTATTGTAAAAATATAATTTTTCGTTAATATAAATAGTATTTTTTTGGTTAAAGTTCCTAAAAAACAATCATATCATAACCACCTTAAAATAGGCTTATGGGGGGAAAAGGAGGAGGGCCGCAGGGGGGTTCTTTTTCAAAAGAAATGCAAGATGCTAATAAAGCCACGTGACAACATTACAAATTTACAATAGAAAATTCAAACCTGACGGCTGGCTTTCTGACTTCTTGGACGAGTAACAGTCTCGCTGACCCACTCTTTCATTTCCTTTTGAAATTAATGTTATGTCATGCACAAAATTACAAGTTCATTGCAATCTCATACATGCATACATGCGTTACAAATTTCGTCAAATTTATAACTAATTGATGACATGGCAACATGGAAATTTTTTCGTTAATTGATGATGTGGACAACTACATCATCTAAAATAATTACCATTAATTTCAAGAGTAAATTGGAGAAATGATCCCTTAACTTTGATTGAATTGTAGCTTTGATTCCTGAACTAAAATTCCATTAGATTTAGGGCTGGTTTGGTATTGCTGTGTTTTGAAAAAAAACTGCTGTGAGAATAAGTGGCTGTGTTGTGAGAATAAGCGGCTGTGAAATAAATCAGCAGAGTGTTTGGTAAACTTTTTTGTAAAAGTGCTTTTGGAAAAAAAAAAACAGTCTGATAGTGGGTCTTTTCATTAAATGAGCATTGTAGCTCTATGACCTAGTTTGGGAGTGAGGTGCTTAAAAAAAAAGCACCCATGAAAAAAAGCTGTGAGGGTTTTAGGTGTTTGGTAAACTGAAAAAAAAGGGCTTATTTTGGAAGCTGCTGTGAGAATAAGCTGAAATCAAAGGAAAAAGCTGAAGCTGCTATTTGCAGCTTTGGAAAACTGGCTTTTTTTCAAAGCACACGGAGCTACAATGCTTCTTTAATGAAAATACACACTATTAGACTGCTTTTTTTTTTTCCAAAAGCACTTTTACAAAAAAGTTTACCAAACACTCTGTTGATTTATTTCACAGCCGCTTATTCTCACAGCAGCTTTTTTTCAAAGCACAGCAATACCAAACCAGCCCTATGTGCTTTGAAAAAAAGCCAGTTTTCCAAAGCTGCAAATAGCTGCTTCAGCTTTTTTCTTTGATTTCAGCTTATTCTCATAGTAGCTTCCAAAATAAGCCATTTTTTTTTAGTTTACCAAACACCTAAAACCCTCACAGTTTTTTTTCAAGGGTGCTTATTTTTTAAGCACCTCACTCCCAAACCACCCCTTAGTCCTTCAACTTGACAAAATGTGGAGCATTAGTCCTTTGGTACTAACACCGTGAGATTTTCTGTTACTATGATGACGTGGTCTTTGTGGGCTCCACATTTTTGTTGATGTGGATGTCATGTGGGCTAACAATTTATAAAAACAAAAATACAAACACAGAGAAAGGAAAAAGAAAATACATAAAATAAAAATGGTTTAATTTGCTCTCTTCCATCTTCCTTCCACCCACCTCCTTCTCCAAACCCAGCCGCCATTGTTACACTCTCCCAACAACCAAACCATAAAAAAGTTAAAATCTAAATTTGGAGCACAATCTTCCTTTCCAAATGACTTCACACAATGACCTCCATCCTTGCAGCCTTAGTCCACGCTGCCTTGACAACCTACAATCGAAACCCTCACTGCACAGAGGTCGGAGCTTTGTGGGCTACGGGTTGGGGATCGACTGGGTTGTGGGGATTGGGAGATGGAGGTGGGAGGTAGGCTAGGGAGTTGGTCAAAGACTCAAAGGTGAATGGGTGGACTGCAAGAGTTGGTGAAGTGCGGATGGGTTTATAGAAATTTTTTTTTTAATTTTATCTTTCCTAATTTTTTTTTAATATTTCTAAGCCAGGTAGTACATAATTATTTAAGTGTGGTGCGCATAAACCTTCCACTCAAACACTCTAACGGAAAATTTAACAAAATTGACATCAGAGGACCAATGCTCCACATTTTATCAAGTTTAGGGGATCAAATTTAATGGATTTTTTGTTCAGAGACTAAAACTACAATTCAATCATAGTGTAGGAACCATTCTTCCAATTTACTCTAATTTCAAAATGTTAATCAATAATTAATAAAAAGATTGTTAATTAAATGATGATTGTGGTATACGAGTAGTCTATTTCTTTCACCTAAGATTATTTAAGTGTTTTAATTAATAAAAATATTGAAATTAAATGATGTAGTTTGTCCAACTCATCTGCCACCTAAGATGGTAAAAAAATGTGGTATAAAAATGTGGTAAGAATATCATTACTCCATGAAAAATATAGATGTATGTGGCATTACAATGTAGTTGTAAGTTTGTGTATGATATTGTGACGTTTAAAAGATGAGGCATGAGGTTGCAATTACACGTAAACTTGAGATTACAAACTGTAATTTACCATATGTATAAATACATACCATGATCACACCTATACCAACCCCCTATCTACCTTTTCCAATTATAAGAGAGAGTAGCAGCGCTAACCGGAAGTTGTCCCATCTCTGCGGCCAACTTGCCAGAGAAAGTTCAAATGAATAAAAACCAAGCAAGTCAATCTTCTTCAACCAAAGTCGAAAGGAGGGTTGTAGAGAAGAACAGGAGAAATCATTTGAAAATTCTTTACTCCAAGCTCTACTCTCTCCTCCCTAACCAAAATCCTAAGGTCTCTCTCTCTCTCTCTCTCTGTGTGTGTGACACTATCTCTGTCGGACTGAGAATCTGAGCCATTGATTAGGTTGATTCATGGCTAATGTTGAATGTGATGTTTGATGTTATGCAGGAGCCACCGAGTCTGAACGAACAAATAGATGAGGCCATCAACTACATAAAAAGCAAAGAGTCGAAGCTGCAGAAAGCAAAGGAGAAGAAAGAGAGCTTAATGGGCACTAGAAAAAGACCAAATGCTACAGCATTCGTAAACGTTGAGAGCATGGAACCAAAAACCTTAAACATTGAGAGCGTAAGGAGCACAAAAGCACCCCAAATCCAAATCCATGAGACAGGATCCACAGTTGAGGTAGTACTGACTAGTGGCTTAGAGAATCATCAGTTCATCTTCTACGAAATTATTCGCATACTTGACGAAGAACAGGCGGACGTCGTGCATGCTAGCTTTTCAACTTTGGGAGACACTGTATTTCATGTAGTACGCGCAGAGGTATGGAAAGTCAACTGAATTTTTCTCCGTTTGCATCTCAAGAAAATATATTTGATATGATTCAGTACTTTTGGATCTTTATTTGGAGTACTAATTTGGCTTTCATTTCATGTAGATGGACAACTCTATGTTGGATTTTGGGGCTGCAAGAATAACTGAAAAGCTTAATACATTTGTCAATGGATCTACCAGCGACCAAGAATTACGGCAAGATTGCTTTTGGGACTGCGAATTCGAGCCTGCGGAAATAATATGGGATCAGGTTTGAGAAGTACTCCACCAAACAAATAAATCAATCGTATTTCCCCGGTGACCTGTGTACATTGAACAAAACTGTAAAATTGGGGTCGTTTCTCATGTAACGATGTTAGGGGAGTGAGATTTTAGCTAAATCATATGAATATATGATGTGCCAGCTGAATATGGCTATTAATTAGTTATAACATTAGATAGATCTGTATTATAAATAATTGTTATAAACTTCTTGTTTAAGTGTGATTGTTTAAATCCTAGATTAAATTTGATTCTAGTTATTCTTTCCTATTAGGACTTGTATTCTTTGGAGGAGAAGGATTTCTTATCTCTCTTATTACTATAAATAAAGGCACTGTTGCGTAGGGGAAATAACAACATCCTCTACACAACTCTACAAACACATCTCTCTCTATATTCTCTCTGTGCCACTGGCCCCCTTCCTCTGTCAGTTAAATATAGGCCACAACACGTTATTAGCACGCTCCTACCACTGCGCTTAGGAATCTGACGTGGAAGCTTTCTGCATCAAACCAGTTCACCATATCATCACGCAATAGGTTCTTCCAAAACAACGGTTCTTATCTCAATATTTTTGCAGCCCTGATAGCATGAACATTCACCATAATGCATGACCCAACTTTACGTTTTTTGAATTTTAGATTTACATAAATTGTGTATGCATTATATCCATAATTGTTGAATTATGTGAATTTGATATTGCCATGAATTGCATCAAATATATGTAAATGCATTAATTTATTTGAATACATATGCATTGAACTAATTGAAAAAAATAAATTAAATTAAAACATGATTCTTCTAAGGTTCTTCGAACCTAAGACTCGAGCCAACCCCGTGGAGCCTGAAGCTCTACCCCTATGAACAAACCAAAACGACGCCATTCCTAGCGTCAACCCAAAACCCAGAAAACCCCCCTCGCCATCACAAGCCACGGCCTTGCTATCTTCTTTTCTGGGCAACCACGACCTGAAGTCGTGTTCTTGGGCTACTTTCATCGTCTTGGACGACGATTGAACGGAATTCCAGAAGAATTCCTTCGAATTTTTTTTTTCGAATCTTTGGTTCTAAATCCCTCAATCGAGAAACCTTTTCTCCATCACTTGGATTTGTTCCCCATCAAACTCATGGACCTGCACCATGGTTTTCAACCCAGAACTCAACCGCTCGCAGCAGTGGCCCTGGTTTGCTTCTCCAACAAAGCTACCCAACACACGCTGGGATGTTCTGGACACAAAAACCCGAAGCCCGTATTAGGCTCGCCTGAAGCGGCCCAACACGTGACACTAGCCCGAGGGCTATGGTGTCCCACATGACTGCGATGCACTGAATCTCAGCCCTGTGCTGGTGCATCCATGTTCCGCATACATGCGATCCCAGCCTACAATTGATGCATCAGTGCACCTGCATTGTGCTGTATCTGATCAGTGCCCATCTGGGCCTCCATTCTTGGACCCGGTTCTTGCAGCTCGTTTGTTGTTATTGGGCTTGCAACCCAAATTCTGTTTAGGGCCTGATCAACCAGTGCCTATCTAAGCCCAGTTTTTTGGCCTAGACCACGGTACAAATTTGCTCAACTTACCCGTGGGTTTATGGTCCTTATTTTTGGACCCCGAGTTTCAATTGCCTATTTTTAAGGTACTTTTTGGGTTTTATAATTTTTCACCCACACTTTAACTTTGGCCCAAAGTCCAAATAATCAATTCAATTATAATTATAGACCTGAAGTTCTATTTGCATATTTTCTTATTGCATATTTCTGTATATATATTTGTGTTTGCCTGCAGGAACCTATGAATATGAAGTTCATAATTATTTAAAGTTCTAGAAAGAAGCCTTGTTTGAAAACCTGAAATTTTCCTTAAAAACATCACCCATGAACAAGGTCTAAAATATCGATATTTCGCCGATAATATTTTTTTTTAGATGACGATATTTTCACACTTAATTATCGTCAATATATCGCGATATTATCGATATTATCAATAATATCGCCGAGGCTCCGTCGTCGCAAAACTGCAGCCGAGGCTCCGTCGTCGTAAAACTGCAGCCGAGGCTCCGACGTCGCAGCTGCCAAGATCTGCGACTCTCTCGGCAATCCACGCTTAGACCCATCAAAATGAGCAATCCCTTTTCTCTGGATCCCAAAACCCGCTCGGGTTTGATGGATCATCCGCCTCATACGGCCTAAATAAGGCATCCCCTTGCCTGATGGTGCTCGCCGGGAGGTGAGAAATGGAGGAGGAACGGTCCACAAGTGCTGATGGTGCCCGCCGGAGTGTGCGCCACTGTGGTGGAGGTCACGGTAGGGTATGGGTGTGGTGTGTCTGTGCTCTGGGAAGGAGAGTTGCAGAGATAGAGGGAGAAGAAACAAGGAGAGGAATGAGGGAGAAGGTTCAAGGGATTGGGGAAGGGGAAACACGGGGATTCTACCATCAGGGTTAGGATTATGAGTTACCTTCTTTCCGCGGCGCTCGATGATCTTCAACTGGGCATTTCGGATCTGAACCGGGTCGCGGGTCTTGATCGCTTTGAACCAATCGAGGCGATCCGAAGCTTGGAAATATCGGGAAAGAATTCCCTTTCGATGATCTTCTCGATCGCGGCGACATAGATGTCCTTGTCGAGGACCTTGGGATGACCTTTAGGGTTCTTGGGCGTGATTTGGGTGGAATTCGTAGGGTTTTGGATGGAAGCATCGGAATTTGCAGAGGGCGAAGGGGATGAGAGGTGGCGAGGAGAATGACCCGGAGTAAGAAGCATTCTGCTTCTGGATTAGGGTTGGGGTTTGGGACGAGGAGGTGGTGGGATTGGAAAGCGGAGAAATTGAGGGTTTTGGCAAGAATTAGAGGACGAATTTTGGGAATCAGGGTTTGAGGTTCGTGTGCAGATTGGATTAGAATTGGGGCTAATTTAGGAAAGGAGACGAAACGCGTGCGCTTTTGTGTGGAATTGGATCCGCTTCGAACCTTAGTGTCCGAAGCTTACATATCAATTCATCTGGACCACATAAATTCAATCTAACGATCCTTATTAACTCATTTTCTTGACATCATACAAGTCAATGGTTTCGATTTCTTTTACACACCAATCAGCGGTCCAGATAATTTGTTCCCTAAGCTCCGGACACTAAGGTCCGAAACGGATCCAATTCCTCTGTGTGTGGCGGCGTATGTACTGATGCGGAACGCGCGTAATAAAGGATTGCCGGTATCTCCTGGCAACTGTTGTCTTAAATGTTTTTTTTTAATATTTATTTGCTTTATTATTTATTATTTATTTTAACAAAAAGAAAATAAGTTTTAATATTTTGGTCTAATTATACTCAAATTTCACTTTATTTGAAAAAAAAAGATATATAAGTTCAAATTTCATAAATAATAATTGTTAAATAAAAAAAGTTGCTTCAATATATTTGTAAACACACAGTTTCTAAAATTTAGCAAAAAATATCAAGGAATTTCAACAAAAAAAAAAATTATTTACTCTAAATTCACCTAAGGTTTATGTGTTATACAATATATAAATGATTATGGTGTGTTTAAACTTGTTTCATTAATCACTACATATTTTCTACACTCACAATGTTTGCCAGCTCGCTATATAATCAACTTAAATCAGTTAAATCCATCATGCAATGCATTTCCTTCCAATTTTTTGTGATAAACTAATAGATAATTGACTAAATAAACATCCTGCAAAGTTTCAATAAAATTTTCCGAGTTTTTCTTACAATTTCCGTGGTTTTTATTCAATTTTTATCGATATCGATAATATCCCGATATTTCCATCGAAATTTCCGTGTTTTTGAACTACCGATATTTCCGATATCATCGATATTTTAGACATTGCCCATGAAAACCCGAAGCTTTTTCATGAAAATTTAAACCAATACATGTCTATTAGAACCTGAATGTTCTAATTATATGTCAATGGATTGATTTTTTCTCCATTACACTAACCACATCTTGTCCATTTATTTTGTGATAAGAACATGTCGATTTTGAACAAACTCGACTTCACCGCTTTAGAGGTTTCTAGAAGGAACTACCTCCAGTGGGTCCAAGATGTGAAGCTTCACCTCACCGTAAAGAATTTGAGTCCCACCATTGAAGATGAGACAGACAACCCGGTTGGTGAAGCTGAGAAAGTCACTGCCATGATCTTCATCTGAAGACATATTCATGACACACTGTAAAGCAAGTACCTTGCTGAGGAAGATCCACGAGCACTTTGGGTCACTTTGGCTGATCGCTTTAATCACCAAAAGGACATCTTCTTGCCTGAAGCAAGACATAACTAGTAGCATTTGCGCTTCCAAGACTTTAAGTCTGTGAATGAATATAATTATGAAGTTTGTCAAATTCGATCACTTCTCAAGTTCTGTAACGAAACTTTGACTGAAAAGGATCTCCTGGAGAAGACCTATTCGACTTTCTCTGCTACTAATATTGTCCCGCAACAACAATATAGGGCTCAGAAGTTCACTAAGTTTTCGGATTTGATCTCAGTTGTACTTCTCACTGAAAAACAGATCAGCTGTTGCTAAAAAATCATTAAGCTCGACCTACTGGGCGATTGTTGTGCCTGAAGCATATTATAGCACAAACAAACGCCCAAAACGCCAAAATAAGCGTGGTAGGGGCGGCCAGAAGCCACACCGTCAAGGTCAACAGAGCCAAGGTGCATCTAAGGGAGGAAATCGAGCCTAGAAGCGCACTAACCTCGCTCCCAAGGCCCCATACTTCAAGAATAAGGGCAAAGCACCCGAAACCATAGATGCAGACATGTGCTATCATTGTGGTTCAAATGACCATTGGTCTCGTGTTTTCCGAGCTCCCCAAAAGGTTGTAGCTGAATATCATTCTCGTCGTAAGAAGTTTGAATTAAACTTTGTGCAAGTGGATGAACCGGAGAGTACCAAGATGGAGGTTTCTGACTTTCAGGAGGATACCGCCCCTATGGAAGATATTAGAATCTTAGACGTAAACTATTTTTTAAGTTGAAATTTAGAATAATGGGGCCAAATTCCACCTAGTGGCCGAACCCCCCCTAAAAATGTTTTTTGGTTTAATTTGGAACAATTTTCCTTTATATTTGGATTATTTATTGGTGATTTGTTTTTGGATATTAAGTTTCAATTAATTACCATCCTTGAATACTTAAATTATTTTGAATGGATATTTGTTTTAAGAATTTTTATGCATGTGACCGATTCAAATTAATTTTACTTCTAGGTATGACTTATGGGAAAATTAGTTGTCTTGTAGATTCTACAACCACGCACACCATTTTGCATGAACGCATCTATTCCACTAACTTCATACCTAAGAATGCACATCTGACAACCCTCTCAGGCCCATCTAACCTGATCGAATGATACGGTAAGACACGTATAATGTTGTCTAATGGTACAATTTTGACCATTGATGTGGCACTTTATTCTCCGCGTTCCGAAAGAACGTTGTAGAGTTTCAAGGACATTAAAGATAATAATTACCATGCTAAAACATATGTAGAAAACGAAGTTTAATTTCAGTGAATAACTTCCTACGAATATGGCCATAAACACATTCTAGAGAAGATAGAGCGTATCTCGAGTGGTCTGTATATTATGACCATACGCTTTATAGAAAGCCACTATGTGGACAACCCTACCTCTAAGACCGCACACAAAACTACACTTTGGCATGATCGTTTGGGACGCCCTGGACGAATAGCGATGCACCGTATCCTCAAATCATCACACGGACATCCACTAACCCGAAGTTTAGGTTCGATTCAATAAATCGCATGTCAAACCTGCTCCATGGGAAAACTTATTATTAAGCCTTCTTATGACAAGATTCGTTCGAATCCTTCTATTTTTCTACAAAGAATTCAGGGGGACATTTGTGGACCGATTCACCCTCCCTGCAGACCATTTAGATATTTTATGGTTTTGGTTGACGCTTCTACACGTTGTTCACATGTGTGCTTGTTGTCCACAAGGAACGCTGCATTCTCCAAATTTTTGTCTCAGGTTATCAAGCTCAGGGCTTACCATCCTGATTATCCGATCAAATCTATTTGATTGGATAATGCTGAAGAATTCATATATAAAACTTTTTATGACTATTGCATGTCGGTTGGGGTTAAAGTTGAACATCCAGTACCCCATGTTCACACCCAGAACGGCTTGGTAGAGGCATTCATTAAGCGCTTACAAATGATTGCTCGATCGTTCGTTATACTTACCAAGCTTCCGATCGCTGCTTAGGGCTATGTTATATTGCACGCAGCCATGTTGGTCTACCTGAGGCCTGTTACGACCCAACCATATAGTGCCCTTCAGTTGGTTGCCGAATACGAACTTGACATATCTCATTTACGCGTTTTTTGTTGTGTGGTCTATGTGCCAAGTTCGCCGCCTTTACGTACAAAAATGGGGCTTCAGCGAAAGATGGGAGTCTATGTCGGATATGATTTTCTTTCAATTATTCGTTACGTATAACCTTTGACAGCGATCTGTTTTCCGTTCGTTTCACGTATTGTCACTTTTATGAGACAATCTTCCTGTCGTTAGGGGGAGATAAGAACGTCAACGTTCTTGAAGAACAACGCAAATTATCATGGATGACTCATACGTTATCTCATTTAGATCCTCACACCGCTCAGTTTGAAACTGAAGTGCAGAGCATATGAGATCTTCAAAGCATAGCTCAGAGCATGCCATATGCTTTCACCGATATAATGCAAGTGACAAGATCACATATTCTAGCTGCGAATGTGCCTGCAAAGATAGATGTACAAAATGTACAATGGACTTCCCTATTCGAGTCCTGGGACACCATTTTGGCCGATCCACATACATTAGCGGCTAGCGAATCATCTGCCCTTACACATAAGCGTGGCAGACCACTTGGTTTAAAAGATTCACACCTTCGAAAGAGGAAACCCACGACACAGGCACCTGAAGAGCCTACCATGAATCTGACTGTCACCTACTCATTCTATCCAACTAATGAGGAAATTCTAGATTACGGAAATGTCCTTGAAGAGACCAATCTACCTCCCGAGAATTGTGAGATTTCGATCCATTATACTAGCTTGGATGATGTTTGGTGTAGAAATTAGATGATCGTAAAAAATGCATTAGCATATGTAGTAGCTACTGAGATCATGTTGAGCGATGAAATTGAACTCCGTTCTGTTGATGAATGTCGAAGTAAAAGTGATTGGTCAAACTGGAAACAAGCAATCCAAGTTAAACTCGATTCGTTTACGAAAAGTCAGGTGTTTAGACCTGTAGCTCCTACTCCTTCACATGCGAAGCCCGTTAGCTACAATTGGATTTTCGTTCGGAAGTGTAATGCGAAGAACGAAATTATGCATTACAAAGCTTGTCTTGTTGAACAAGGCTTCTCACAACGCGTGGGATTGATTATGACAAAACATATTCACCTGTTATGGATGTGATTACTTTTCGCTACCTTATCAGTTTGGCAGTTTCTGAAAAACTGAGTATGTTGTTGATGGACGTAGTAACTGCGTATCTCTATGGGGATCTTGAAACTACCAAACTGAAGAATATGACGTTCACTCTACGGTTTGAAGCAATCCTAAAGAATGTGGTATAACCGTCTGAGTGAGTATTTGACTAGTCAGGGATATGTGAACAACGAACTATGCCCTTGTGTGTTCATTAAGAAGTTACATATCAGTTTTGCAAATGTCGCAGTTTATGTTGATGACATGAATCTCATCGGAACTCGTGAAGAGCTCGTAAGAACTGCGGCGCACCTGAAGTTAGAATTTGAGATAAAAGATCTAGGAAAGACCCGATACTATCTCGGTTATGAGATAAAGCATCGTTCGGATGGAATCTTAGTACATCAATCGAACTACACCCCGAAAGCGTTACGTCGCTTTAACTAGGATAAAGCAAAGCCTTCGAGTACTCATATGGTCGTTCGATCGCTAGATACAAAACGAGATCCCTTCCATCCGAATGAGGATGATGAAGAGATTTTGGAGCCTGAAGTTCCTTATCTAAGTGTGATAGGCGCTTTATTGTACTTAGCTCAATGCATTAAACCCTCATTCGCTGTTAATCTTTTGGCAAGATATAGTAACACACCTACACGTAGACACTGGACTGGTGTTAAAGACATCTTCCTACCTTAAGGGTACAACGGATCTGGGCTTGTTCTGTTCTACGGTTCCTCGAGTGATGTCGCACCTCCTTATCTTGAGTCGATTCTCGCCTTGTTGGTTATGCTGACGCATGATACTTATCTGATCCGCACAATGTGCGTTCTCAAACGGGTTATGTCTTTACGGTTGGAGGCGACGCAATCTCTTGGAGGTCAACTAAACAGACTTTAGTTGCCACTTCATCTAACCATGTTGAAATTCTCACCTTACACGAAGCAACTCAGGAATGCTTTTGGTTAAGAGCAGTTGTGAGCCATATTCGAAGCTCATGCGATCTTTACCTCATCGTTGATGTCCCGATAACGATCTATGAAGACAACGTAGCTTGCATCGAACCGCTCAAGAAGGGTTACATCAAAGGAGATAACACCAAGCATATTGTGCCGAAGTTCTTTTTCTCACATCAACAATAAGAGTATCAGAAGATTGAAGTCATGCAAATTCATTCACAAGACAACCTGGCTGACCTCTTCACCAAATCACTACCGAAGGTGAAATTTCAGAAGCTTGTTCAGGAATTGATATGTGTAAACTTTCTGAGGTGTAACATTGCTAGTTCTTTTTGGAATTGTGTCAAACTCAGGGGGAGTATCCTGAAGTATACTTGCTTGATCTTAATGCACTCTTTTTCCCTACAATTAGGAGCATTTTTTCCCACTGGGTTTTTGCTACCTAACGAGGTTTTGACAAGGCACCCACCTTGGGTTGATCATATCCTTGACGACATCCTATAGACGTTTCATTTGACTTTGCATTACTCACGCATTTTTCCTTAGACTATGGATTTTGTCCATACTCGGGTTTTTACCATAGCCATAGGGTTTTTTGTGAGACTTAGTTCGTTATGCAAGTTCCTACCTTATTTGAGAATAGCGTGGTCCCATAATCAGTACCGACGAGTAGACTTCCTCAACCTCTACATGATGCTGAATCTACTTGAGTATTTACACACTCAAAGGGGAGTGTTATAAACTTATTGTTTAAGTGTGATTGTGTAAATCCTAAATTAGATTTGATTATAGTTATGCTTCCCTATTAGGATGTGTATTCCTTGGAGGAGAAGGATTTATTCTCTCTCTTATTACTATAAATAAAGGCACTGCGTAGGGGAAATAATAACATCCTCTACACAACCCTACAAACACATATCTCTCTACATTCTCTCTGTGCCGCCGACCCCCTTCCCCTCTCAGTTAAATATAGGCCACAACAATAATCAAATTAAGGGTGATTATTTTCCACTGTTATAGAGTGAATACCCAAGATTACTCTCTTGCTAATGCATAGCTCCACCATAATAGGAAATGCATAGCTCCGCCATAATAGGATGCGACCTTGAAATTTTTTTCAGCGTGTCGGGAACACGGCCCGGTACATTGAGTATCATAGTAAAAATAATTAATTATTTTTTAAGTATTTAATCACTTGTCTAATATTTGTCAATTGTCACGTACTAGCTAACAAATGATTAATTATCACTAGAAGATAATGAATAAAATAGGAAGAATAATTTTCCCGTTGAATAATACTTGCATTCTCCGGCGGATGAGCTCATTCCTTCACTTGTAAATAATGCGTCTTAACCGTAATAAATTTATATTTGGAACTGTTCAATGTCTTAATCTTCGTTTTTGTTCAAAAAAAAAATGTCTTAATCTTCATTTGAAGATAATTTTTACAAAAAAATCATACAAAAAAATTGTTTAATTTTTCAAATGTGTCAAATAAATTAACAATTCATTATTAATGTTACTTGGTACATTTACCATTGAGTTATTGAATGTTCAGCTATAAATTTTGAGTGTAAACAGAATTTCCCTAACAATTATATCACGATTTGACCATGTTTGCGACCAACTTATTATTGTGGTTAACAAGTGTATCCATGAATTAGCTTGTTTCGTTTTTTATTTTTGGTTATATGTTATTTATTGGGATGAGATTTGTTGTCAAAGGATTTGTATTTGTATATGAGTTTTTGTTATTATACTCTATCCGTATGGTTATTTAAGATGCTTTTTGAAATAATTTATGTCTTTGCTATTGCATAGATGTGTCAATAACTTATAACATCCTACAAATTGTGAGATTTAAATTATAGGCATCTCTTCACTTAATAATACAGTATTGTAATAATTTTTTCATTGTTTACTTATAAAATTAGCTTCATCGATTCTATTGATCATCTTCCTCTTTCAGTTCCTAGTGAGTTGTGTATTTCCAACTTATTGTCTTGCTTGATAGGTCTGCAACACGTGCTGTGGTTGATGAATAATTATGTTTAATGTAATTCTTAGATATTAATGCAATTTCATAGCCCTTTTTAGAATTGTTCTTCGTGAATAAAACATAAAGTAAACGTTCCTCTCGTTTTGTTTTTGGGCAACCATTTCTACTTGATGAAAAACAGGACAAAAATATCAATACAATCCTCGATGAGAAAAACAAAAAATCACGTGGAAACTTATGAAATAGGACAAGTTAAACTATAAACGAATAAAAAACGTGGAGAATATCCATAAACCGCGTAACAGAAATCAGACTGCCACGTCAAGATATTTTCCGGTAGTGTGAATGCTCAGTAGGGCGCAGAAACAATTAAACGCATGCTAATATAATAAATCCACGTGCTTAAATTGGATGCAAAATTCCATCTTAGCGGCTTTCTTTCTGACTTATAAATATGGTTGATGTAACTTGGATGACGAGTAGAGTAGCAGTAGTACGCGTTGACTCTACTCTTTGATTTCCTTGCTCATCACTAGACAGTAAAGACTTCATCTTCCTTCTGCACTTTTCTCACCAGACAGACTTATATTATATATCTGTGTGTGTGTGTGTGTGTGTGTGTGTGTGTGTCTATATATATATATATGGTATTTGTACTTATTTGTGGCCAACTTGCCAGAGAATGGATCGTAATCAAGCAAATGAATCTTCTTCAACCAAAGTTGAAAGGAGGGTTGTTGAGAAGAACAGGAGAAATCGTATGAAACTTCTTTACTCCAACCTCTACTCCCTCCTCCCTAAACAAACTTTTAAGGTCTCTCTCTCTGTCAATACTCTCTTGTTACACCAGATATCTTTGTCGGACTGAGGATCTGAGACATTGAAATTCATAGCTAATACTGAATGTAGGTGTTTGTTGTGAATGCAGGAGCCACTAAGTCAGACAGATCAAATAGATGAAGCCATAAACTACATAAAAAGCCAAGAGTCGAAGCTGCAGAAGTTAAAGGAGAAGAAGGAGAGCTTAATGCGCACTAGAAAAAGATCATATGCTACAGCATGCGTAAATGTTGAGAGCACAAGGAGCGCAAAAGCACCCCACATCAAAATCCATGAGATAGACTCCACACTAGAGGTAGTGCTGATAAGTGGCTTAGAAAATCATCAGTTCATGTTCTACGACATCATTCGCCTGCTTGACGAAGAACATGCCAACGTTGTGCATGCTAACTTTTCAACTTTGGGAGACTCAACATTTCACGTAGTACGTGCAGAAGTACGTAAAACTAGCTAAATTTTTCTCTGTTTGTTTCTCAAGAAAATATTTGATATTAATCAGTACTTTGGGATATTAATTTGGACTATGAATTGTCTTTCTTTCATGTAGATAGGCAAATCTATGTCTGAGTTTGGGGCTGCAAGAATAACTGAAAAACTTAACAGATTTGTCAATGGATCCACCAGCGACCAAGAATCACAGCAAGAATACTTTTGAGACTTTGAATTCCACTCTCTGACTATATGGAATTAGTTCTGAGAACTACTCCACCGGAAAGAAAAACATGAAAAAATGGGGGCTTTTAATTCTTTTATGCAATTAACGATATTAGAGAGTGAAATTAGGCTAAATCACTCGATGGACCAGCATAGATTGACTATTAATTAGTATGAAATTACAGAGATTTGTATTGTCAATAATCGGTGATTATTTTCGACAGTTCAGAGAAAAGACCAAAATTACTCATCTTTAGCTTTCTTCCAGTCTACCTCTTAATTGGTTGTCTGGGTTTGTACATTTTTTTCTTCTCACTATAAAATTTAAGACCATGTATTTACAAGAGAAAATATGGAAGGTAGAAGAATTTGTAGGATGTGTCATTTCAAAAGAGTACGGGATACGTGCGTTTTCAGGATTGTTATCTTCCACAACACTATATGAGTTGTCTAAGAGAGGAGCCGGCGGCGAGAAGATTGTATGTGGTGGTGCAAACATTGTCGAGTTTACTCAATGCGGCAACGATGTCGTTGGAAGTGAAGGACGTAAGCACGGTTAATGAGTTGAGGCAACTGCTTTTGAGCAGGAAAATTCTCCCAACGGATGATTATTTGTTTATACACAAGCAGAGGATCATGCGTGACAATTGCAGCCTCAGATGGCATGGTGTTGGTGATGGAGATTTCCTGTATGTATTTAAAGGGACTGTTTATCACAGCGGATAAAACAATTAGTTTTAGTCTTATCACTAAAAGCCTCTTATCTAATATTTGTCAATTGTCACGTACTATCTAACAAATGATTAATTATCACTAGAAGATAATGAATAAAATAGAAAGAATAATTTTCTCGTTGAATAATACTTGTATTCTCTGCTTTTTTGGGGATGAGTTCATTTCTCCACTTGTAAATAATGTGTCATTACCGTAATTTATAATCAGAACCGTTTAATGTCTTGATCTTTATTTTTGTTCAAAAAAAAAAAAGTCTTGATCTTCATTTGAAGATAATTCTTACAAAAAATCATACAAAACGGAAATCGTTTAATCTTCCAAATGTATCAAATAAATTAACAATTCATTATTAATGTTACTTGATACCTTTACCATTGATTTATCAAAGTTCAGTATAAAATTTGAGTATAAATAGAATTTCCTAACAATTATATCACGATTTGACCATGTTTGCAACCAACTTATTATTGCGGTTAACAGGTGTAGCCATGAAGTTGGTCCAACTACGTTTCACGAGGGGGAGTTTGTGCCGGGTTGTTTGATCTAAAGGCAACATACCTAATTACCAGTCAGGTAATCCTACAACAAGACAAAAACTTCTCACCCGTTCTGGTGAGTGTTCTTTTCTCTCTATGAGAACTTTTCGCATTGTTTGTGTGTGAGCTTTCCCGATCCGATTTTCGTTCAGCCGTCGGCCCTAGGCATGGCCGGGGTCGGCGACAACCTCTAGTTCGTTTCCCTTCTATTTTGTTTATATTTCCCCTGCTATATTTTGATTCTCCATCCAATCTATTGGTGTTCTACTTTGCAATTCTGAACTTCGATCTTCAAATTTCTTCTCCTCCTTTCCTTTCATCCATGTTTCAAAGAGCTAATTTCTTCCCACTCCTCCTATTTCTTTTCACTATGATCTCTTTTCTTTCTTTTTCTCATCCTCTAAATTAAAACCAATCTCGATCTACAACTATATCTCCTAAACTAGTTTTGATGCGGATTTGCTGGAAGGTGCGTAGACCTCTGGTTCGGGTGTTTAAACCACCACCTTCTACTTTTGTGCCTTTATTGGCACGGATGCCTCTAGTTTTCCCATCGGCTTCCCTATTAGTTTCTCTTGTGAAGTGGTGGCGGATCGTCTGGTGCTGGTTCAAGGGTGATGGAGCTATGTGTTTTCTCCTTCCTGGGAAATTGTTTGATCGGAATTTAGGCTGCAAGATGATAGAGAATCTGAGATGTTATGGTGATGGCAGGGGTGTAAATTACTTAGGTTTTTTGGTTTGTATGGTTTGTGTGGTTTTAAGGTCTCTGGTCCTGCTGTTCTCTTGTTCTCTTGTTCTGACTTGGTGTATCTGGACCATTACGTATTTGTGCTTTGTTGGAATGGAAATCTTTACAAAAAAAAAAAAAAAACGGTAAATATCAGTTTACTACTCTCATGTTCCGTGGTTATCAACATTTAGTACATCAAGTTTTTTTCATTCTAGAGTCATACCTAAAGTGTTAATTTTGGGACAGTCTCATACATCCGTTAGTCAAACTGTTAAGTCTACCATTAACGGATAACAAACTGTTAAGTCTACCATTAACTGATGACGTGGTGCTTATGTGGATAATGACTGACGCCACGTGTCATTAAGAGGTCCACGTGAAATTTTATTTTATTTAATTTTTTTTGGAGAAGGAGATAAAAAACAATTCAAAAAAAAAAAAAAAACCTCATCTTCTCTCTCCCTCATCCCCACACCATCTCCCTCCCTCATCACCCCGCACCCACTCCCTTCTCTCTTCCCAAATCAACCTTCACCCACCCTAACCCAAACTACGCCGCCCCCGTCGCCTTCCTCACCACCGCACTGGAACCGAGCACTCAACCTTTCCTACTCCTTTTTGGACCAGCGACAGAGATCTGCGATCACTTGAACGCGTAATTTCACATCCCTAACCCTAATATCTGATTCCCCTTCTCGATCTCTCCGATTCGATTCGATTCGAGAGCCGCTGAAACGACGCCGCCACGGGGGGTGATTTCAACCTCGCGCTCGTCATCGTCACCATTGTTCTCTGCATCATCGTCTTCGTCTTTAATGTCTACCTGCTCGTCAATTACTAGCACCCCGACAGCCGGGTCGGACCTACAAGTGGACTTCCCCTCACAATCCGCCTGCTTCCCACACTCGGGCTCCCTTGGCGATGCCCATTGTAACCCCACTCCACATTCAGGCCACCGATCAACAGGCAAACCCGGATCCAAGTTCACGAAATTATTGTACGCGTTGCAACCTTTCAGAACCCAACAACTACAACTAAAAGCTTGTTCTGCAGTAATGGAACAACATGAAAAATAGAAGTTGTGTACCGTAAAGAATCACTGACTGGTCGATGAAAGTTTTGGGATTATTCTGCTTGCTAACTGATAGATGCCTGTATTTTGTTAATCAGCCGACATATTTGATGAAATTTTATAAAACTAGGGTTTGGTGGGTTGGTGCAGAGGAGAGAATGGAGGGATAAGGGAGGAAGGAGGAGAGAAGGCAGAGTGGTGCATGTTGGAGAAGAGAGAAGGGAGGGAGAGGGTGCAGGGGGATGAGGAAGGGAGAAGACGGGTTCGTGGCACCCAATCATTATCCACATAGGCGTCACATCATCAATTAACGGCAGACTTAATATTTTGACTAACGGATGTATGAGACTGTCCCAAAATTAACACTTTAGGTACGACTCTGGACGAAAAAGACTTGATGTACTAAATGTTGAAAACCACGAAACAAGAGGGTAGTAAACTGATATTTATCCAAAAAAAATAAAATCCTACAACCGGGTTGCCACCCATATGTGAACCCCAACCCAAAACGAAAAACAAATAAACCAAGGGTGAAATGAAGGACGTGTCGGAAGTGTCAACAACGTCGGTGGAAGCAACGATATTCACTAATGTAGTTAGTGTCATTCATATTCAGTAGAGGTTGATATGTTATCGATATTTAGAAGATATTGTTGATATGACGTCTATATTTAGCACCAATACCTCAATATAACATTTGATATTCGATTGAGATATCATCATTCATGTTGTTCAAGCCATTTCATGTATTATAACACATCACTTTCAACCCGCTTGTACCGTACCTTAATTTTAACATTTCATCTGTGTAATTTTAACCAGAACGCTGAAAGGTAAGAAAATAGGACGTTGAACTTTGAAAGTTGAGTTGCAGTCCATGACATTTTAAACGTGTGGTCATCATTGCGGAGGATTCCGTGTTTGTTGACGTTACATATATAACTCAACATTCCCTGGGATTTGTCAAAACAGAAGAATTTCCAAAACATGTTTGGTACACTGTCCTTTCCAGTCCACGTTTTCTATCGAATGTCCTTTTTACATAGCACACTATTTTCTTTCTGTGAAAATGCTATTTGCTGGAATTCCAAATGTCTGCAGGAAAAAATAGGTATGCACTATGCAGAAGGTTTGGGCCAAATAAGATTTTAATTGTTTATTCCTTTATTCAAGCGATATTCTAATTTAATTAGTGAAAAGAAAGAGAAGTACACGACAAGAAGGAGTGAAGTTTGGATAACTATTTCAACAATTTTTACATTGTAAAGCAAAACTACAGGGGAGGATGAGGGGACTCACAATCTCCTGCAAGTTAACAACAATAAAGAACATGGAAATTTGAAAGTTGGAAATTAGTAGCTTTTAAGTTTAAGCTCCAGATATAGTAATACTACTCGAGTAGCCACGCCTTGAATCCGTAGCAGTACTGGAAGAAATGTTATGGTAATGTATGGACTCGACTAGACTCTTTGAAAACCGGTCGAGGAACTGTGGGATAGGAGGTATGCCGAGATCTATGACTCCTTCCAGAAGTTGAACAACTTGCCCCATTGTCGGCCTATCGTTCTCGTCATCTTGAATGCACCAACAAGCTACTTTGCATGCTCTCATCACTTCTTCTTTGTTTGCATTACCTTCTAACCTGCAATCCAACAAGGTATCGACATCTTCTCCTTTCATTAATACATTTGCAACGCGAGTGGGGAAGTAGTTTTGCAACCCATCATCCAAAAGATCTCTGTTTCTCCTTCCTGATATGATCTCAAAACACAACATTCCGTAGCTAAAGACATCGGCTTTTGCTGTGATAGCTTCTCCTGATATCCATTCCGGAGCAATATACCCTCTTGTCCCTTGCATGGTTGTAATTATCCGGCTGAAGTCTCTGCTCACGAGCTTTGCTAGACCAAAATCAGCTATTTTGGGGGCATATTCTGCATCCAACAGAATGTTTTCAGGTTTGATGTCACAGTGTATGATGCATTCTCTGCAACTATGATGAAGATATGCAAGTCCTCTTGCAGTCCCAACTGCAATGTGATATCTAGTTTTCCAATTCAAGACGATCGGACTCTTCTGGAACAAAAGAGATTCTAGAGAACCATTTGGCATGTAATCATAAACCAAGAATCTTTTTGAAGTTTCAGCACAAAATCCGCGGAGACGAACAAGATTAATGTGCTGGACCTTTCCGAGAGTCCTCACTTCTGTAAGAAATTGCTTATCTGCTTGCTTTGGACAGTTAAGCCTCTTCACTGCGATGGCGGTGTAACTCTTCAGTGTCCCTCTGAAAACAGAACCAAAGCCTCCTTCCCCAAGTTTTTCAGTAAAGTTCTTGGTTGCGTTTCTTAGAACCCGGTACTTGAACATTGTCAAAGAGCCTTCATCTGACTCAGACCTTTCCCCAGAACCGGAACATTCATTCTTGGCAATTACCACAATAACCAGTAAAACACCACACAAACCTCCAAGTACTCCAATGACAATCCAAAAGGTTTTATTCTCTCTCTTCGCCTTTGGTTCCTCTGATGCTGCAACCCGAAGATGCAACTCTTTGCCGACTGTCTCATCAGATGTAAGTTGTTTTACATTGAACAAATCCCCTTTCCAAACCAAACACCCACTGTCATAAGCAAACGCTGTACACGAGCAATCACTCAAGCACGCCGATCTACACTCATCGATGTTCTTACCTGCTAAAGTCTCGGGATTCTCTGGGAAGCGCAAATCGGGTATCACCACAAATGTGTCATTTCCTCCACTGCATTCTAAAGGGGTTTTCCTCACGCACCCTTCCGTGTGATCCTCCAAGTCCCAGTCTTTTGGAGCTCGCGGTTCAAACCCTTCCAAGCATGCACAAAGAGGCACTTGTTGCTGGTTGCAAATACTAGAAGCACCGCAGAATCCATATACCTCGCAATGTTCGGAGGGTCGCAACCAAAATGAAGTCCACTGATTATAGTCCTTCCCCCACTTGTAGGCCCTGAACTGCCCGGAGATATCAAGCATGTACCGGATAAAGATGTCGGGGAAAACAGCGTCATAAGAAACATAACTCCCAAATTCATCGGACTTATAGCTGACATTCGTGACCAAATAATTCAACTGAATTTCCGGAACATACTTAAAAATCTTGCCTGTCCAAGGCCCGCTGGTCCAATACATTTTAGTCCCATTATACATCAATAGAAAACTTGTTCCGTTTCGTTCGATCTCTAGAGAGAAAATCCCAGGTGCTGGGTTTTGTGAGCTTCTCCAGGGAGTGAGGGTTAGTTTCTCATTGGTCAGCTTGTTGTATCCAAGCTTCCCGCCCGGCAGCCAAGTGTCGGTTGGGTGATCGAAACTCTGCCATATGACAGCAGACGAATTCAAAGCATCTGTTATGACAAAGTTGCCATTGTCAAGAAGCACTGCTGCCACTTCACTGGTAGAATTAGAAGCAACTGAGAGATCACGAGTTGTTGACCAAATGGAAGATTTGGATTGGTCGAGCAGTATTAAGGTTCCGTTTGGGAAGAGTTGAAGGGAGGAAGAAAATGGATCGGAAACAGGGTGGTTTCTGTTGGCCACCCAAACAACGGTTTTTTGTAGTTTTTTGTACCAGATGCCTATGTAGTGGTTGTGGGAGTTACCTGGAGTGAAGAAACCAAGCTCGAATATGCCGCGTGGTGATGAGCTGATTGTTTGGTTGCCGGAAATAGATTGGCCTTGGGAGATGATGCTGCCAGACGCCGTCGACACATGGGCGGCTTTCAAGTTCAAGCATAACACAAGAACCACAACTGATGACATGTAACTGAGTTTGTTCCTGCTGCTATTCATCATATTCATCTCTTCATAAACTGCAAGAACCTCTATATCTCTCTCCAAGAGTAGGACTGAAGCTTTACCCCTCTCTCTCTCAAATGTTCTAGCCACCTTTTTGTTAAAAGAGCTCAGGAGAGGGATACATATTTGTTCTCTCGGACATTACATTTTTTGTGTTACAATATGGACTAGTTTTGTGGTCAACCGTTTTTCAAAGACAAGATCCCTATATTCTCACAATGTTAGGTTACCGTCCAGGATGAAGGGTGGTGATTGATTCCACCCCCCACCCCCAACCATTCTTTTGTCTACATCCGAAATTGAAAAAGGAAAAGGAGAAGAAAAGATGCAGATGCTCTCCCCATTTTCCATCCCATTTCTTTCTTCCCCTTTTGTTTTTTACTTTTTTTGGTCTCCTCCTCCAAGGCTCCTAATTGATGGAGCAGTTCAACTCATCTTGTCTTTAGTGGATAATTATATTTAGTGGATACATTTATTCCTTATCTTCCACTATTATTTGGAGTTTTCTTATCTTATAACTTAGGTTTTCTTTTTTTGGTTAGGAATGATATGTACAAGAAATCTTAAAAAAAGTGGTGAAATTAAATATAATTTATACTGTAAGTGGTTCATAGTTCAGTTGGTTAAAAGTCTTCGCTCATACATGCAGTCGAGGTTTCATTTTCGAATCTCATTTTCGTAGTTTAAATAAATTTAATGTAAATTATCTTCTCATTTGTCAACAAAAAAACTATGGGGTGTAATATTCACACATCCCTTTTTACTTTTCACACAACTTTTTAATTTTCGAACATCGGATTAGATGAATTGAAGAAGATCAAATAACATAATTTTCGGACATCTGATTAGATGAATTGAAGAAGATTAAATAACATAAATTAACAAGGGATATGTAAGAAGTAAAAAGAAATGTGTGGATAGCACATCCCAAAACTATAACTTATATTAAGTGTTTTTTATTTATTTATTTATAATTGCGCTGATACTTTTCTAATAAAATCGTCAGTCACACTTGCCATGTTGGCTTTATAGTTCGAATTCATTTGGTTTAGATCTCAGATCAACAAAACAACTCTTTGTATCATTTATCATATTTACTTTGATCCAAATAATTTAGTAAATAACCTCAACTTGAATTTGACTATGAGTCATTCTCCTTTTTAATTCAATTCTTCAATTTCTAATTATGGATTAATAGACATAGCATGATCTATCAGCATCATATATCAATTTCCTCCTTAATTCAATTTCTTCAATTTTAATTACAAAATAATGAAGATAACATAACTCTAGTCGTGATCCATAGCATGTGTCAATTTGCACTGTCCACTCAGCAACAGGAGACTCTAGATCGGCCCTCGTTGTATTTTATCTTAAGTCTGCAGTTCTTTATGCACATGGAGTTCCAACTTCCAATGTAAAAATAGGTTTTACCCAAATATTCCACAACAAAATATAAAATAAAAAGGAATTACCTAATAAAACAAAAGCTGCGACGCCTAATTTGTCGCCTGCTAGTGCTAGTAGTGCATGTCTTTTTTAAACTAAAAGGTCATTGAATATGTATTGATGGTTTACAGAGAAATGTTCTTTCTGCTGGATCTCAGCTGAACCATTTCCACAAGAAGTTGTGTGTAACGTATACACCACGTAGCAGTATATTTAACCACTTAAATCTCGACATTTTGTTCTCTTTTATAGCTAAATTGTCATCCGGTATACTACTTAACAACAACCAATTATTGTGTGTATCATGTTTACCACGTTAGCAGCGTAACCAACCACTTAAATCTTGACATTGGTCATTTTTTTACAACTGCCACGTGTAGACATTCCTTGAACTAGCTTACGTTTTTTTATTGTTTTGTTATTTATACCAATGCCTAATGGATATGTAGTCCCTATATGGTGATTGATTAGTCGAAAGATAGTCTGTATGGTAAAAAAGTTCAAATTTAAAGCCTTGTCTGAAGTCTTGGCAGCAAGATTTTTTTTTCTCACGGATAGAACATAAGAAATGACTTAAAATTTAAAAAAATTGGACAAAAGACTTCTAGGCAGCAAGATTAATTGGCGAGACCCATGGCTTACAGTTGAGATTTATGCATAGAAATAAGGGAATTTTAACGAAAAGCTCCCGGTACTGTTCACTTTAACGAAAAACCACATTTTTATACTAAAAAGTCAATTCTGGTACTATTCACTTTACCCTTTATTTTGTCCTTATCGTTAAAATTCAAAGTTTTTAAACCCTTTTCATTAGTTTTCCTTAGAAATAACTCTAAGCTTTGCTAATTTAGGATTTTCCTTTATGGCTTTGTACTACCGATGGAAAATAGCTGCAGGGAGGGATGGAGAAAAGAGCGATGAACAGAAGAAAGGAAAGAAATGTAATTTTCGACTCGCACATGCATGCTAATAATAAAGAGAAAACAACATTTTAAAATTTTGTATGAATTCTAATAGATTTTACAACATATGTTTAAATTTGATTTTTTTTTATCGCAAAAACTATCTTTCAACTACTTTATTATAACTATTTACCCGATTAGGACCTTACATCAAAGACAACACCACCCAATTCATGCCTGCCTTTTTCTTTTTCTTTTTCTAATACAACCCCACCCACACCTTGTTCTTGTCAAAGGAATCAACTATTTCAACGGTCACCTTAAATATTGCTGTACCTTTTTAATATGCGCATGCACATTTTGCAATCCTTATAGAATATGAATATTTTTTCTTGGTATTTGTTTGATTGAGTGTGGAATCAGTAACGAACCCAAATTGACCAGATGGGAAATTTCAAAAGATAGAACTTCGTTTCATCATACAATAAAACATAAAAGGGCTAACTTGGTTAAACTAATTGTCACCATACTGTGAATTAGAGAGGAAGACAAGACGGGTACTAAGCAAATGAACAAATGTTTTTTTTTTTAAATCTTCCACACCCATATCAAAATAATGAGATGACACTCCAAAGCTAAAGGAACTTCATTCTTGATCGAAGTTCAAACACTTAACAAATTGGCATCTGAAAAGCAAAAACTGCAAGATAATGAGCAAGAAGACATTCTTTGACAACGAGTAGCGTCGACTTTGAAAAGGAATTGACAACGAACCAACGTCCATACCAACATGAATTTTATGCAACACCATTAGCAAAACTAATAAAAATAGCCTCTTAAACGCAAGAAGACCCGATAATACACCAACTTAAAACTAAAATACTCACTAAGAGTGACTCAAAATAACCTCACTAAAAGGCACTTATTGACGAAAATACTAAAACGAAAAACAAATTTGCATCAATTCATAAGAACAGGAAAGAGAAAGGTGAGGGAAAGGAGGAGCAGAGAGGCCACCACCATCCCCAAGCTAGAGCAAAAGTCCGCCTGGCTATGAATTTTTTAGATCCAGGGGTTTTGCTTGATTAAGAACATTTTATTTTTAGTTTTTTTGGTACAGAGGAAGGCAAACAAAACAAGAAAAAGCTAGACCGGAAGAGCCTAGACCGGAAGAGCCCTAGAATGGGCCCGGCCAATAATATATTTGAAACTAAAAAAATTAGTAGCAGTGGTAGGAGGAGAAACAAGGAAAGGGATCTTCTCTCTGGATCACTTCCATCTAAGTCTTATGTTCCATAAATTTGGATCTTTGAAATTTGATCTAACGACTACAAATAAGGGATCTCATTAAAAGTTATAATAACTTTAATCGTTGGATCAAATTTTAAGGACCCGAATTTGTAGGTTATGAGGATTATGTGGAAGTGATCCGGAGAGGATCCGAAAACCATGAAGACAAAGAGACAAGCCATGACCCAAGTCAGCAATATGGTCCTACTAGTACTAGAGCATTTTTTTTTTAAGCTTTGAGTTAACATAACGTCCTAGGTTTGATTTTTGAATGTAACTAAAAATGTTATTTGTAACGATCACAACACGCACACACACATTTTTTGTTACCTTGAAAATTGTGTGTATGTGCGTGTTGTGATCGTTAGCTTTTTTTCAGCATCTCCATAATAGTTTTGTTAGGCTTATCACATAAAGAGTTAGAAACTAACCTATATTTCGTTCATTTACTAATTATGCAACTATGTGAATAACTATTCAAGATTATGAGTTATGTATTAGTAAATTTTGGTGATCGGTGACATAGGTGCTATTCTTTTGTAACAGCATGTTTAAAATTATTTGTAAGGAATCGGTAGCAATCCTATTCCTATTCTTTTCCATCCCACACCTTCTGGTAATTGAAAATTCAAGGTATGGGATTATCAGGGGGTGTTCTTTATCCCGTACTCAATCATTCATATCACTATTCTATCATATTCCTATTCCTACTTATGGTAAGTTAACATCCCTAATTTAATTAGTAGTTTATTTTGATAAATTTTAATTGTACATCAAAGATGTCGACAAGATATCAAGATATTAACAATAAAAATAAAAATACCCAAGGGTAAAAACTAATGTGGAGAACAATCGCATAAAAGTAGCCTAAATTGCTAAATTTAAGCAAAACAAAAAGCCAACACCATAACAAAAACTCTAAATTAGCCCAACCCTAAATCTTGATTGCCACTATGATTGAATTCACACCTCCGTAGAACTCATCTTATCTTGACATGAACTTGTAGGTCAATTGACGGATCAATGGACTAGAACTTGATGAGGGTAAATCCAATTGATCAGGACTCAAATCATAGAGGCATTTTACACAATTTATGCGCAACTCTACGTCTGCTGATCGAGTGGAACAAAAACCAAGGAGTTGGGTAGTGTGAGGCCTTTCCCATTATACATTGACGACGTGATCGTATAATGGTACACTTGACGTCTCTAGTCAGTAGGGAGATTCGGAACTAACGACGTGGGTTCAGAACCTCATGTGTTGTAAGTCCTGGGTCGAACTACGGATTGCTTTAGTCTTATTAATTCTAATATGGATACAACCGAAACGATTGTAAACCTGCGGGGTCAATCGGTTTTTGAGAGAGTGCGTGTGCGTGTCGTGTATTAGTGTAGCTAGTTTTATATATATAACTTTTATGAAATGATGATGTGTGTTTAAAAAATTGAGATTAACTTACTATATGATATCATATATTGTATTGTTGTCACCCTTACGGACTTCACTACTTATCAGATTTTTTTTACCAACTGTTGACCCTAAAAATTACAAAGCCTACGTGGCGCAGGCCGAATAATCTATGAGCTAACTACGTCCTTCGGTGAATGCGGGCGTGCCAACTCGTCGGCCGAGCTCGGCCGAGGAGTAAATTTGTTGATGTTGCGTTGGGTCGCGCTACTGACTTCTGCGTCTTGCGATTGCGGCCGAGAAAGGAACACGTCTCGGCCTCCTGGATTCTCAAACCTGAAGACAAGGTTACTATTATTACGAAACTCACAAATCAAATTCGGCTTTCAATGTGCCGAATGTAATAACTGTAACACCTCACTTCGTCGAGAAGACTAATGAGATGACCTCGACCAAAAAAGATTTAGAAACCCTTCTCGACCGAGACTTGGATAGACAACCGACCGTGCCCGCCGCAGTGCTGTTGATGCCAACGGAAGGTACTGCGAGTTCGGCCAATTCTACGGTGACACAGCTATCTATGCCGACTTAAGATATCACCGGTTGCTTTCACAGTGCTGTTGATGCCAACGGAAGATGTGTCAGCGAAAAAGAAAAAGAAAAAGTTCTCAAGTTGTTGAGGATTTGCGCAGGGCAATTTTGTATTGATTTTGCGGGCTTTTACTGACGCGCAGCCTCCCCTATTTATAGCACTGGACCTTGAGTTACAATCCTACTCGAACTAGGCTTTCTTCTCCGGATCAACAACACCTCGACCAGTCCTATCTTGACTAGGATTGTGAACCTAGTCCCTTTTCGAGTCGGCTCCCTTCCGGATTATCATACTTGCCGAGACTCCTTGTTGTACCAGGACTCGTCTTCGCAAATACCCTAGCCGGCCTAGTTTTAGAAGCCCACGATCTGAACGACCCGAGGCTCCCCTGTTGCCAGGCCTTCTGGGCCGAGAATGGTTCTGTACTCGGCCCAAATTGATATTTTGAGCCCAAACACCAACACAATACACTATTTTATGGTGTAGGTTTTTTTTTTTATTTTTTTATTTTTTTTTTATTTTATATCAAGGGTAAATTAACATTGTTATGTTCTGTGTGTCTACAGTATCTTACTCTGTTATACTCAATGGGCATCCTCGAGGGTATATTCTTCCTTCACGAGGATTGCACCAGGGAGACCCTCAATCCCCATATCTGTTCATATTATGCGCTGAAGGATTATCAGCTTTGCTTGCACAACTGGAGTGTAGGGGACTAATTTCAGGTATTTCTATATGCCCGGAAGCGCCGTCGGTGAATCATTTATTGTTTGCCGATGACAGCCTGTTATATTGCTGAGTCTCTATTGTTGAGTGTAGACAGATTATGGAGGCCCTCCAAATTTATTTAAGTGCATCTGGGCAGAGAATTAACCTTCAGAAAAACGAGGTTTGCTTTAGTAGAAATGTTAAAAGACCATTGTAGCTAAAACTTACAACGATGTTAGGGGTACTGATGAGTCAATATTATACTATATATTTTACCCTAATCTTAGTAATAATTTATTGGTTATTATTTGTGAATTTTGATACTTTGAATTATATTTCTAATGTAGGACATTCGACTTCCTCTGGAACAAAAAGTGATCAAACAGATGAATTTTGGAGTAATTCCAATTGGAGGATGTTTGCGAGTCTTTCAAGATGATTGTATCAAATTTTCAGATTTCTCTACGTAGCCGTTTGATCGTGGCGATGAACTAAAGGCCCAGCGCACAGCTTTCTCATATTGACATTTATGGATGTTTTGGGTATTTTGGAGGTTAAGAGGGCATATTTTGAGGAATATTTCTTCTGAGGATTTGTAGGGGACGACTTCATCTTTCAAAAGAGATCTTTTTGGAACTAAATCGGAGTTGATTTGGTCAGTCAAAAGTCTGATTTTCTGAGAAATCCAAATTTTAGTTCAAATATGAAACCTTTTTATTTTCTTTTTTATTATTTAATTATGTTTCTTAGTTTTACTCTAAGACTTTTTAGGGTTTTATTTTGTATTAGTATAAATAAGATATTTAGCCATTAGGGTAAAAGGGGAGAAATCGCACACACACTTTAGAGAGCTTTTGGATTCAATTTAGAGAGCTTTTGGATTCAAGTTTATTTTCAAGGTATTTTCTATCCTTGTTTTTAATAATATTTCGTTGTATGATTGCTAGTAACTAAATTCCATTTGCTAGTGCGAGGCCACGAGCCTTAGCAAGAATATGTAGTTTCTTTTCAATTTGCTTATGATATTATGCATGCAGGTTGAATTATTAATCACCGGTTTAAACTATCTAATTGTCTTAATGCTTAGCTACCATTATGATCTTTAGAAAAGTAATTTGATGCAATTTTGGTCGGAGGTCGGTCCTTGAAATTGACGAAGGCTTCTTGTGGTTAATATGTGCAAGTTCACTTAGGATGAATACCACGTTTTAAGGGTTGTATTGTTTTTCAAAAGGTTTCACAAAGCTTAATGAGTCATGCATGTTTAGATTTGATCTGAATACCACAGACGGGGTTGCATGTTTGATATACGCTCTATGTTGGGGGTCTAAGTAGCCATATTTTAGAAAAACCTAACCTTCAAAATATGTATGTGTAATTCATAAGTAATTGGAAGAACTACATAGGATTGTTAAGGTGACGGCGAAACCCTAGGCTTTTACAATTTAATTTTCAAAAATTATTTTCTTTTAGTTTATTTCATTTTATCACTTTATTTAATTATTTTCTATTAAATTCGTTTTTATTATTTTACGTCATTAAATCAACCTCTTCTAAACTTTGTTTTAAATAAATAATTAAGATTTGATTTAACATAGATTATTCATTCAATCCCTGTGGAGAACGACCTTGCTAGAGCCATCTATACTACAATTACCTTGTACTCTTGCAAGTATTTCAATGTTTTTATCCCTACTTTTGCAGGTGGTAAAAATACCTAACAGGTACAGCGAGTAGATATGCATGACAAGTATATGGGCATGCCTACCTATGTTGGTAGAAACAAGTCAATGTGCTTTAGTTACATAAAGGATCGATTGTGGAAAAGGCTGCATGGGTGGAAGGGTAAGCTACTCAGTGCGGCAGGGAAAGAAGTGCTAGTCAGGGCGGTCACACAAGCAATCCCAACCTGTACGATGAGTTCTTTTCTCTTACCAAAACATTTCTATGAGGATTTGAACAAACTGATCGCATCTTTCTACTTGGATGGTGATGAAGGTGAAAGGAAAATGCATTGGTGCTCTTGGGAATGTCTTTGCATCCCAAAAAGTGAGGGAGGATTTGGGCTTCAAAACATTTTTGCCTTCAATTTGGGGATGTTAGGATCATTAACGAACCCCACTCATTAGTAGCACAGATACTAAAAGCAAAATACTTTCTACAGGGATCATTCATGAAGGCACCGGTACTGCCCAATGTTTCTTACTGTTATAAGAGTTTATGTGCGGCGCGGAAGATTATCACCCTCGGGTCACGCTGGCAAGTGGGTAGTGGCTCTACCGTTCGCTTATGGAAGGACTCATGGCTACCCACCCCGTCATCCTTTCAGCTTTTCTCAATCGAACCAGCGGGCTGCTCCTTTAAAACAGTCGACGAGCTTATTGACCAATCTACAAAACGATGGAACATTGGGTTGCTTAGGCATCTCTTCTCGGTGGAGGAAGTAGATGCTATTCACTCAATCCCATTAAGACGACGATCCCCACCGGATTACCTAGTGTGGCATTACGGCAAAGGTGGAAAATTTATAGTTAGGAGTGCATATCACATTGTGAGGTCTTGGCTCCAACCTGCAAATAACGGTGCATCGTCCTCAGCCCAACCTTCGCCCGCTAACACATTGTGGTCTAAGCTGTGGAATGCAAATGTTCCACCTAAGGTCAAAATTTGTGTATGGAGACTAGGAAATGAGTGGTGCCCTACTTGTGCAAACCTGAATAAACGCCATATCACCACTGAGTTGGAATGCAGTCTTTGCAATTCTTATGGTGAGACCATTATTCATTTGATGAAGAATTGCCCATATACAAAGTGCGCATGGATGACGTCCGGTTTGGGAGTAATTCTGAGGAATGTCCAGCACCCATCTTTCCTTGATTGGATTAATGAAACTGCGGGACTTCTTTCCAAGTCCAGCTTTGACTTATTCCTCATGACTTGTTGGGCATTATGGGGGGCTAGAAATGGGAAACTATGGAATGGGGAAGTAGATACCCCAGATGTGTGTGTTGAAAGAGCTCGGCAATGATGGGTGGCTTTTGTTAAGGCTAAAACTACTCATGGCTTGACCTTGACTGCAAGGGCCCTAAATAGATCCAAATGGATTCCTCCTCCTTATGGACGACTCAAAATGAATATTGATGGGGCATGGAATGAAGTCAGTAAGAAGGCAGGATTCGGGGCGATTATCTGAGATGATATTGGAGGTTTTGTGAATGCATTTTGTGACAGTACTGAAGATGTCTTATCTCCTCTGCAGAGGAACTGATGGCTTTTCGGGAGACTGTATTGGGCAGTCAATAGGGGAATTTCAAACTTATCTTTTGAGACGGATTCACGTCAGATTGTGGAGGCTTTGAAGAATCCAACTCTAAACTTGTCCACAATTGGACAAGTGGTGGAGGACATCAAAGCACTACTCCATCCAATCACTGAAGCTACTATTACCCATACTTGTTGCCATACAAACTCTGTTGCTCATCGACTCGCACGGATTGGGCTCTCATTGACCCAACAATGTGAATGAAATGAGACTCCTCCAAGTGTTATTATGGACTTACTTGTAGAAGACTATGTACGGCATTGATTCAAAATTGTATGATGTAATACTCTTTTGATGAAATGAAATCTACTATTGTATCTTTTCAAAAAAAAAAAAAAGCATACATATACAACGGCCCAATTACAAATAAAGTAAAACACTAACAGATGGACCCCCAAAACAAAAAACCCAACACAAAAATTGAGCCCAGAACAAACAAACAGAAGCAAAACCCAGCCCAAAGGTTGAGTCCACAACAAACACATAGAAACAAAACCCTAGCAACCCTGTCACCGATTGTCGAGCACCAGAGATCTCGCCAACAAGAACCCCAACGTGAAGAAAAAAAAGGTCACATCAACCTCGAAGACCCACCAAAACATATGCCGCCACGAACTGAACCAAGAACCAAGGAAGCACGCAGGATGACAGATCCCACGAGAAACATCGTCGACAAGGGCGAACATCGGGGAATACCAACAAGGGTTCACATAAGTGATGGTGCGAACATCCGAGCCAAAGCTCTACACACCCACCCATAGATTTGTGACAAATTGCGATGAACATCAGCAATAGTCGAATGGAATTTGGATGGCCAAAGAGATGATGGTGCCAGATGAATAAAATGATGGAAGGGAATGAAAAAATGAGGATGGAGGACACGTAGAGAATGGAGTTTGTAACCTTCCGGTAATGATGAGTTCATTTGAATACCTATTTTTCCTGTGAACTAGAGGTTATTGTTATTTTTTATTCTATTGGAGGTTATTGTTAATTTTTATTCTATTGTATATCAGATTTAATTTACCTATGAGTTCTAGTCAGTTCTACCGAATGCGACTTATGGATCTTAAACTTATCTCGACATCAAAGTGTAATATCTTTTATCATTTACACAATTAAACGTTTAAAAGAGTAATTGAAGTTCCTGGTGGGTCAACTCATATAAAGATGACGTGTTAATAAGAATACTCACAAAATAAAAAGTTCAAATACACCCAAGTAATAACAAAATCATAGTTATTAACCAACTATTACAAATGTAGTATTATTTTGTAAGTTTTCAATAACTTCTTACTCAAGTTATAAATTTCGACGGAAATGTGCATAATAACACTATAATTTGTTCTGTGTAATAGTAGAATTTCAAACGAGTGACTATTTTTCAGTGCTATTTTGCACAGGATATTTGTCCGAGGCATTGAATATCATATCATAGGCGTTTTCCATGCACAACTTCAGTTTTTGTGGATCTATGGTGCCTTTTTTCATTGTTAAGGTAAGCCTCATCTTTCCCATATAACTTAGGACTGATATGTCAAGATCCTGCAGGTACACGTAAATTGTGTTACCTATATATATAACATGTCTATGCTATCATTAAGAAAACACACCTTATATATATGTGTGTGTGAAAGTATGTTTATATAACTTTTAATTTTATATGCACCTAATTTAGAAAACAAAACGATGCATATTGTTTCCAAAACTTTTGAGACCCTGTTGCTTACCTGAGGTGATCCAACTATCATGAAGTATAATCCTTTTATTGGTTGGTTTGCCAAAGACATTTGTTCCACGGGCCCAATCATATTTGTGAATGCCATGCTCGAGTTCTTTAATGTTCTACGGATGTATCTTGATGCTGCCTGCACCACAAGTAGCATTCTAATTTTTAAATAAATGTTGTATATATGTAATATCGCATGCATTTTCTTAGGGCTCGTTTTGTAACATCCCACATCGTCCAGGGGAGTGATCCTTAAATGTATATTTTCATCTCTACCTAGCACGAGGTCTTTTAGGAGCTCACTGGCTTCGGATTCCGTAGGAACTCCGAAGTTAAGCGAGAAGGAGGCCAGAGCACTCCCAAGATGGGTGACCCACTGGGAAGTTGCTCGTGAGTTCCCAAAAACAAAATCGTGAGGAAATGGTAAGCCCAAAGCGGACAATATCGTGCTACGGTGGTGGAGCAGGCTCGGGAAGTGGTCCGCCCCGGGCCGGGATGTGACAAATGGTATCAGAGCCAATCTCTGGCCGGAAGTGTGTCGACGAGGACGTCGGGCCCCTAAGGGGGGTGGATTGTAACATCTCACATCGCCCAGGGGAGTGATCCTTAAATGTATATTCTCATCCCTACCTAGCACGAGGCATTTTGGGAGCTCACTAGCTTCGGGTTCCGTCGGAACTCCGAAGTTAAGCGAGAATGAGGCTAGAGCACTCCCAAGATGGGTGACCCACTGGGAAGTTGCTCGTGAGTTCCCAAAAACAAAACCATGAGGGAATGGTAAGCCCAAAGCGGACAATATCGTGCTACGGTGGTGAAGATGGCCCGGGAAGTGATCCGCCCCGGGCCGGGATGTGACATGTTTGGTGTACATAATTGAATGGATTTGATACTAAACTAAAGAAAACTTGTTCATTCTAGTCCTTCATAAAATAGTACGATTAGAAAGAATGAATTTTCTTCATAACTAATCTTCAATATACCTTAATACATAAAAATTATCTATTTCAATTCAATCATGTCTATCAAACCAGTCCTTAAATTTATTTACCTCGTAGCCTTCAAACCTGTTCAACATCTTCAATAGCCCACTAGTGAAATAAATAGCTAAAGAATTTCTTTTCTTCTTGATAATTTTTTGAGCCTTCCAGACGAAGTCAAGTGCGTTTGAGAATTCAGTCAGCTTGGGAATGGGAACCTGCAAGAATGTAAAATGATTTCCCCATGGGCTCTTGCTGTCGGGTTTGACCATTTCTTCAATCGAAGTATAATTCCCCATGATCCTCGTATTTAGTAAAACCAATGCAGTGCTATGGGCTTCCTCTGAGCTTTGGTTCATCTCTTGCATATATAGTCGTAAGCCAAGAAAGACCATCCCGGTAAGGACGTCATTTATTGTCTGTGACAGTGAATAAGTTAATTGTGCTGTTTATTACGAATTTGACAGTATGGTGTTTGATGATTTGCATGTTGTGTGTGTATTTTATATTCTATTTTTTGATATTCTCCATTTTTTAAACCATGAGATGTAAGAGATTTTTGTTACTAGCGATTAAAATATCTATATAGATGTGCAATGAATGGGGAGTCTAAGGACTGAAAGTTACTATTTTAACTGCTTCCCCTTGGGCTTCAACTAAATCAAGACCACTCTGGTGAAATTTTTGATAAATTATGTGTTATTTTATGGGATAGTTAAACAAATTTGAGCATTGAGAATCTGATACAGATCGAGGAAAAGGTTAATTTTGAAGATCATGGTTTCATGGCTTCTTCATTAGCTTCAATAGGTCAGATTAATGTTACATAGTTTGGAATTTAGGACGAACTAGCCAGATAGACTTTGCAAAAAGAAAAAAGAATTAGGCAGGTTTTGACTTTCTTAAGTAAATATACTTTAAATTTTAGTGGCTAATGATAATCATGCCCACCACGCACGGGGTAGGTTTTTATTACGGCATTCAGATCTTTTTAGGTTTACAGGCATTGAGATTGACCTGCAAGCAGACAGTTAGCCTAGCTAGTATATAATACTATATATTCAGTTTATGTCCTGCCCGAATCCGTAAATTTTATATTCAGGCAATATATGGCTTAAAGAGAAGTGAAAACATTATTTTTATTTTTTGAAGTTTTAACGAAACATTTCTAGTACTATTTACTATTTTCTTGATACTATCCACTATACTTTTATTTGTCATTTTTCATTAAAACTAAAGTTCTTTTAGCCTTTTCGTTAGTTTTTTTTTTTTTTTTGGGGATCAATTGCATTGGAGATTTAAACATTTGGAAGAAAAGTATCATCAGACTAGAAAAAAAAAAGTGTTGCAAGACCAAAATCTAATTTTCATAATAAAATTTAAAAATTAATTATCAATCATGACCATAATGTTAAAATTAACAAGGATTTTCTTTTCTTTTTACTGAAAATTTGATATTACCCCTTGAAACTATATTCTCCTCTATTAAAACCCATCTCTTTTTGTTTTTTTGGATAAAGCTCATTGACTAGCCTTCAACTAAATAAATTCTTTAATTAAGTTTGACTTTTCAAATTGTGTATTTTCTGAATGCCTAAACTACCCCTATTAATACTTGGATATGATTTTTGGATTAGTTACTTGTTATATCCATTTAATTAATTTTATATATTTTACAAAATAATTCATGCCATTCATTGTATATTGAATGTATTAACTTTCAAATTGTTATAATGTGCCGATTGAAAAATAATAATTCTAATTTCATAATTTTGTGCATTAAATATATAAGTTAATTTACCTACCAACACAACAATAAACCTAAAACAGTTTTAGCTAATACTCCAATCCCTAATCCATAAAACAAAAGCTATATGTTCCGCGCAATTTTTACCTAGCTACAAAATAGTCTAATTTACCAATGAGAAATTTTATTTGAACCCATATAACCTCTTTCCACACCCAACTTACTCTCTTCACCCATATTGTTTTTATTAAAGAATTAATCTCTTTTTAAACCCAAATTTTACCTAAACTACCATCTGAAACCCAAATTTTATTAAGAACATTAGTAAGAAATTTTTCCTCAGAATTTTCCAATTGCAGAAAGTTTAACAAACCATTCGGGATTGATGAAAAAAATTGAAACCCAAATACTCATCTTCTAAACTTTAAAAAAATTGAAATCAAACGAACAAAATATTCATAAATTGAGTCATACCTTAGTTGGAGGATTCAAAACTTCAAAATCACCATCCATCAATAAAAAAACTTGTTTTTCGCTACAAGACCTATTAGGGTTTTAGACATAATGAATGTAGGATAAACAAGAACTGATGGTAGGGTTTAATGGGTTTATTGATAAATTTGAGTTTTATTATTAATTTCATTTTGTACTTAATAGTAATTAGGCAATAAGGTAAAATAGAGAATTAACAATTTAAATTTAAGTTGGGTGTAGAAAGAGGTTACATGGGTTCAAATAAAATTTCCCTTTACCAATTCCATCAAACCAAAATTTAAGGGGTCTAATTTACTTCCAAAATGGTCTAATTTACCTACATGATTGGGTGCATTAGATTAAAAGTTTATTTAATTGCCTACAAGCACAAACCCACAACATTCGACCATTTTCTAATATCACTAATATTTTTTTTTTGGAATAGGTAAATTAGTATAATATTTTATAAGTATGTAAATTAATTTAAATGTAGGTAAATTAGTATAATATTTGTATGTAGGTAATTACATGATTCAAAATGCAGGTAAATTAGTATAATATTTTATAAGTAGGTAAATTAATTTGTATGTAGGTAATTACATGATTCAAACAATATTATTTTTTTCCATACAAGAAAGGTAAATTAATTTATATATGTTGCTATGATACAAGAAAGGTAAAATATCCATATGGATTTAATTGCTCATCACAATTAGGACTAGCATGGGCACACACAAAGTGTGTGAGAAAATTTTTTATTTTTTATTTTTTGAAATAGAAGGAGAGAGGAAGAGAGTGATAGAGAATGTGGGAGTGGGAAGTTTTTTTTTTTTTAATTAATTAGATATATGTTAGGATTACATGTAGGCGAGGCTTTGAAAAAAAAAAGTAAAATTTGGTTGTGTGAAATTACATTTTTGCCCCATATTTCTTATTCATATTTTGTTTTAATTAGAGGGTTAAACTAGTAATTTCATAGGATTTTGGTTGACAATGGGTGTTTTATTAATTGGTAGAGAAGAGATGAGTAATAACATTTATTGACCAAATTAGGATTTTGTGGCATAAGTTGTAAATGTGTTGTAATAGTTGGTCATATATTTGTCTACATGACAGTCTATTTGAAATTTGGGTTTTATTTGAATGTTTAAATTTAGGTGGGTTTTTATTTGGAAAATAGGATTTTCAATGGCCTATATCTAAAGAACCCTATTTTCAACAAGAGATGGAAGATCAACATGAAAGCTTATTCCCGTGTTTTAGAACGAAAAAACACACCCACATGCATAAACCAAAATATATTACAGAGAAAACCTGAGACTTACCACTTCAAGCTTGCTCTTAATTAATCTGATGTGATCAAGAGAGATCGTCACAGTTGATACTGTAATTGGCTCGAACTCAAGTTCATTGTTCGAGGATTTTATTGGTGATAGATCATCTTCCCCAGTGATGCTATTTGAAATGCCCCACCAAATATCGGATACGGTGTTCAACAAGGATGAGAAAGTTTTGGTCATAACATTTTCATTCTTCGGTTTCGTTGGCTTCCGTGAAGGAAAAGTTAGGGGAAGAGAAGGATTGTCAGCCCTTTGTAGACAAGAGAGAAGAGCGCCCATGAGTGAGTAGCCATCACCTAACGCATGGTGCAACTTAAATACTACATTACCAGCTGCATTGCTATTTGGGTACTTTATAACATGAATTTCCCACAGTGGTTTGTCTTGTGGAAATCTTTTTGTTGCTACGTTTGACAAATAGTCGTCAAAATACTCGTCATATGATTCATTCGACAAGTTGGAAGGAAAGATTGGAGTTTTAACATGGTCTTCAAGCTTCACTTCAACCCTTTTCCATTGTTTCTTTCCATTTTTTT
The DNA here is from genome assembly GCA_035220775.1 of Malus fusca. Lineage (NCBI taxonomy): Eukaryota > Viridiplantae > Streptophyta > Magnoliopsida > Rosales > Rosaceae > Malus > Malus fusca. The sequence goes on along the minus strand of CM069075.1, from coordinate 30,705,790 downwards.
CAATCTGTTTCCAAATTAAATAATTACTGCTCATGAAAAAGAGTACATCATGTAAAGAGTACTCCAAAAGAAACTTCAAACGTGCTCAAAAACATTTAGCCCACGTCCTATAATGATGCAATATTACCATAATGATCTAGTACAATGCTTTAGATCTAAAACTTTATCAAGCTTAGGGATATCATTCAATGGGAGAAAATAAAATACAACATATAAGTGTATGGTTCCACTCCTAATATTACCGAGACATTTTGTAATAAAACTCAACACCTACCAATAGGTGGTTAAGTTGAGACAAAATCAGTGTGGTTAGGAGTGAATCAATGGCTCGTCTCTCTTAATATCGAACAAGATCAAACAATCAAACCGACTAAAGACATCAAGTGATCCAATTTTAATATATTATAAGGCAACCACTTAATACCACGATCAAATTGTATTGTTTAGTATGAATTATTGTATTTAAAAATAAAATAAAATAAAGGGAATTGTTATTAACACTCCAAAAATCTCTTTCTACACTCCAAACTTTCTATATTAGGAAAGAAAAATACACTTGTGAGGAGTGTAGAATAAGATTTTTTGAGTGCCAATAATACTTCCCTAAAAAAATCCCTTCATGACCTTGTTTAAAATTCACTCCAAACCTGAATAGTTTGAAATGTAGTTTTCCCTATAAACTAACTATGCTCAGCTGTGGAAAATATTGAAACCAATAAAAAAGAAAAGAAAAAAGAAATTGTAGTTGGACCATTTACTTATAAATGATAAATCTTAAGTTCAACTCACTTTGATAGTTTATTGCGAGAAGCGTACCATGATAGAGGAGAAGCGTGGGTTGATAGGCAGGAACACGTTCTCGAGCAATGACAGAAATTGAGAGTCATCAATTGGAATTTCATATTCCAAAACAGCAAGAATTGATATTGATAAAACAGAGTTGTTGAAATAGTGGCCACTAGGGCTCACTGGCTCCAGTCCCTCTTCCCAAATTTCCATCTTGATCTAACTTTCATCAATTTGCATGATCGGCTATGTTTTTATAGAATAAATTGGCCATCAAACGGATGTCTTTTGTGTTGTCACTGTTACTACCGTTGAACATACAATTATCATCTTAATAACAGGTCTCATATAATTTTGTTCACCACTATAATTATTATGTATGCTCATCACATACCTATCATTGTTATGTGTTACTTCACCTAACTCTAGTTAATTGTCCCATTAAATGTTACTTTTTCAATTTAAAAAAAAATTAGAATCAAAGTTAAGTAAAATGACACATGTCAAATTACACTATATTTTATGGTAGTAAGCAAAAATGCTTCCTCTAATTACACGTCTCATTTATGTCTTGTTTTTGGCTTTTTAGTCTAAATGGTCCCTGAGATTTGCGTAACACATAACTTTGGTTCATGAGATTTAAAATCAATAGAAGTGGTTTCTGAGATTTTCCACCATCCATTATTTTGGTCTTTATGTTAGAAAACTCCGTTAGGTTGAGGGTATAACACATAACTTTGGTTCCTGAGATTTGCATAATACATAACTTTGGTCCCTGAGATTGTCCACTATCAATCATTTTGGTCATTCCATTAAAAAGCTCAGGGACCACTTAACGGAGTTTTTTAATGAAATGACCAAAATAATGGATGGCGGACAATGTCAGAGACCACTTCTATTGATTTTAAATATAAATTATATGTTATGAAAATCTCAAAGGCCATTTTGACTAAAAATACATTTTTTTTTAGTTTTATTTTTTGTTTAATTTTATTTTATGAACAAACGAAACGATATTATAACGAGAATTCTCACCTACTAAATACCACAATAACGTAGTATCAAGTGGCACCTGCCCAACAACAATGAGCAAAGAAAACTGAATCGCAGACTCGGATCAAAAAACTCAGGAGCCACAAATGTGTAAGGCTGAACCGCAGCAACCAAAAACTATCGAGAAGAGACACGAAGGAATAATAAGATGAAAATCAAGGTCTGAATATGAACAAATCACTGCCCATATTTACTTTTAATTAGATGAAAACAAAGCTCGTCGGCGAAGTCGTATTTGCGTTCCTCGTTGTCGCTTAGGAACGGTTCAAATTCACCTGCATCCTCCGAACCAATTAATGCTTACAGCACCATTCTCAATGCCCTCTGCAAGTCCTCTTTCCAGCAGCAACTCTGCGATCATAGTTATTTTGTTCCTCTTATTGGGTGTTTCAGCAAAACATTTCACTGATACTGTTTCACAAAATGTAAAAAACAACAAGATATGGGCGTATTTGCGTTCCTTGTTGCCGCTTAGGAAAAATTCCAACCACCCCAGTCACCGCCGAAGCTCATCCTCACCGACCGCAAAGTTCCTTCTCTATCCCTCTCCTTCTCTATCGAATTCTTCACTATATCTTCCATTCTCAAATTTCCAACTCCATAAAACATTTGTTGTTTGACTGGATGGATGAATGGATCACGATCTAGTGAGAGAATTCAAGAGAGAAAGATCTCGAGGAGAGAGATAGAGAAAGAAAAGGAACTTTGCCGGCGGTGAAGATGAGCTTCGGCAGTGACTGGGAGTGGTTGGAGTAGGTTGTTGTCCGTTGTTTATTTGACTGTGTTGTTTTTATTTTTCTTTAATTTTTATAATTAGTAAATATATAATAGTTAACAGTGTTAATTTTAGAACGAGTGGAGGGTCAAATGTCAAAAAATTCCTAAAGAGACAAAAATAAATGCAATCAGAAGACAGTAGACCTTGGCCCCATAAAACGACGCGTTTTGTGTTGTCAATGTTAATTCGTACAGAGAGACACAACCAAATGCAATCAGAAGGCAGCAGACCTTGGCCCCAGAAAACGATGCGTTTTATATTGTCAATGTTAATACCGTTGAACAGTAAAATTTCTTCTTTATAACAGGTCCCATATATAATTAGTTTCCTTGTCGGTGTTAATTAATACCGTTGAAACTAGCATTCAAACTTCAAGGGGAGCTGTGTAGCGTTGTTCAGCAAAAAGGGGAACTGCATAACTAATACAGGTTTACGTCAATTTTACATCAACCAATAAATGATAAAGTTATGACAGTATCGGTGTGGTTAGGAGTGGATCAATGTTTCGTCTATCTGAATATCGAACAAGATCAAACAATCAAGCTGACCAAAAGCATCAAGTGATACAATTTTAATCTATTATGGGACAACCACTTAATACTACGATTTAATGGTACTGTTTAGTATGAATTCGTTATATAAAAAAAAATCCATTTTGGTGCCCAAAAAAAAAAAACACACTTCACGACCTTGTTCATAAGTCACTCCAAACCAGAAGAATTTGAAATGTAGTATGCCCTATAACTAATTATGCTCACATCTGGAAAATATTGAAACCAGTAGAAAATGTAGTCCATGAAACTGACTCGTCCCATCAAGATGATCATTGAAATTGAAAATTGATCAATGTAATCTCTGAAAATGAGTATCATAAATCAATTTGGTCATTCTGTCATAATTGTGTCAAAAAATATGTTATGTGCTGATGTGACACATAACTGAATCCCATAAATCTAATTAAATATTACTATGTGAATTAGAAAATATTTAAATAAGTTTTTATAATTAAAAACTTAAAAATAAAATAAAATAAAAAGAAGAAGATGATCGACTCCAAGCTCGCATCCTCTTCCTCCTCCTCAGCTCCCAACCTCTTCCCTCCATCAATGAAACCACCACCACCTCCACTCTCACCCCGTCTGATCGACTCCAAGCTTAACAACATGTCCTCCCCAACCTACATCTCTCGTTCCGTGATCGTATCGGTGTCGTCGACTCCAGACAGTCCAATCGGTCGCACCCCGTTTTTGTGGTTCTCGTGCTATCCGGCGCCGATAATCCGAATTGAAACCTCTCTGGTGTCGGAGGTGCAGTCGACAGGGTAGTGTGGGGCTATGGTGGTTGCTCGGTGGTAGAGGAAAGAAGATGATCAACGGTCTTTTCTTTTCTTTTTTTTTTCTTTTTTTTTGTAAAAATAAGTTGTTTTTATTTAAATATTTTTTGATTCACATGGTAATATTTAATAGATTTGTGGGACTCATTTATGTATCACATTAGCATTTAACAAAATTTTTAACGGAATTGTAATGGAAATACCACATTGATTTGCGACACCCACTTTTAATTACTACATTGATCGATTTTCAATTTCAAGGATCATCACCATTTTGTGAATGGCAATGAATTATGCCGAGAATAATTGAGGGAATAGTTGACTTGGCAATCAAGTTAATGAAATCTCTAAGACTCTTGGTGCCTTATGATGCGAAATATATAAGCACACAAATTAAACCCTCTTTTTATCAATTGTAGCAAAGTATGTATGTAGGGATCGTTCTAGGCCGGGGATTAGGAGGGATTGCTAAATCACTTGAAAACTGACTTAAAACGTAAAAAAAAAATTTAAAACACTAAACTAGACTGAAAGAATGCAAAACTAAACTCTAAAACACTAAAACAAACCAAAAGACTCAAAACAGCCCAGAAACACTCAAAACACAATTTGGACGAAAATAGGTTGTAACTTGACTCAAGACACTTAAAAACACAAACTAAATTGATTCCTAACTAATCTAATACTTCAAAATAAATGGGGATTGAGTTTTGACGAAAAATTGAAAATAAAAACAAAACTTTGTAAATTGAACAGATTCTAAAACGAATTTGGTTAAATTGAATGGATGGAAAGCTAGCTAAGGGGTTCTTCTCCACACATGTCACACTTGCATACAAAACGATTTCCAATTGCTTCTCAATAAACCATGAATTCCCAACGCCCCAGATTAACCGTGAACTGCACTAATTAACCCTCAGATTTCCCTAAAGTTATTGAATTGGATGAATTGCATACGACAACTCAAAGCATTCCTCACAAGTTCCTTGCATGAACTGTATAACAAAGATACAAGCAAAGATCATTAAGTTCTATGAAAATCATAAGCATTGGCGAGGCACTTGTTACTATGAATTGCATGAAACTTATGCCAAGAATTTACTTAACACGATTGTGATCAACAACCTTTACTACTTTTGAATATAAGTTCATAACGATTAGGTGAAACTCCCTTATATCCTAGCATTAGATTTATGCATGAAAATTAAGCGTGCACTCTCAACCAACATACACAAATCAGTTTTAATTCATATAGATAAGCAAATTGAATTCACAACTTATCAAACGCAATTGAAGGTAATCAAATTATATAGCAAGCATGAACATGGTTTCGAATCCCCCCCTAGCCAAGGGGGGTTTAGTTCCTCATACGCACAAAGCAAAGATAAATAAATTTAGACATTGAAAGCAAAGGAAAGAAAACACCTAGAACTTCCAGCAATCCTAACTTGAACAGCATGCACGTCCAAGGCTTCTGTTCCTCCTCCTTGCTGCGGCACAAGGTCTAGGAACAGGTTTAAGGGGTTAAATCTATGGATGAATGGGTAGGAGATGGTATGGTAGTGTTTAGGAGAGGTGGGGGTTGCGGCAAAGTCAGGGAATTTGGTGAATAGTGAAGGATGGCTGCGGCAAAGTGTATGGAATGAATTATGGCATGAAGAATGAATTATGAGAGGTGGTAATTCGGCTAGGGCTGAGATATGAGTATATATATGCACCTAAAACCCTAGAGTAATCAGATATGGGCTTGGATAACCCAAATCCACAAGGAAAAAGGCTTAGGAAATTAGAATCCACAAGGGAATAGGCTAAAGGGTGCGGCAGGTTTGGATAAGGCAGGATAAGGCTTCTAGAAAGCCTTGCAAGGCAAGGAAATAGGTTCTAGAAAGGGATAGGTGCGGCATGGATTAAGGGGAAAAGGATAGGGCTTCTAGAAACCCAAAACCAAGAGGAAATAGGCCCTAACCCACGGCAAGGATAAGGAAATGCTTTCCAACCTTTCTTTGTGTCTTCCAACGCTTAGGAACCTTCTAATTTTGCTAAAACTTAAGGCCATTTAGGTTTAGGAAACATCAACCCAAAATAGCAACTTCTAGGCTTAACTTTCCTACTTCAAGTAGGAAACCTTGTTTGAGTAGAATCTTCATTCTTCTAGGAATCCATCTTCAACTAGGAATCCCTCGTTGATTAGAAATCCTTCTTCAATTAGGACTCCTTCTTGGACTAGGAATCCTCAAATCTTCAAATCTTCAATTTCGTCTAAACCTTTTGTTCCAAGCATGTGCTATTCACTCCAAGCTTACTTTTGCTCCAAAAAGCTCCAATTTGCATCATTTTGTATAATATGCCTTAAAACCTGAAAACATATGAAAATAGCTTAAAATACTACTTTAACTAAGAAAACATCACGAAAATGCATAAGAATTAGCTAACTAATGCGCATAAATATGCTCCTATCACCTTAAGGAAATAAACATATTGGAGTCCTAATTACATGCAATCAATTAATGGCCTTTATTAAGTAAATACAAGGAATAAGAGTCATGATGGGACTATAATTGATGAGATATGATTTGGGTTGATATCCTTTCCGATAATAGGGAGGAATTGATTGAAACCCTAGCTATATAACCTAGGAGCAGTCCCTGCTTCCATACCGATAGAAACTCACGAAAACTATAAGCCTATTTCGATAGTAGAGTTCATTGAGAGGTACTGGAAGTAGAAGACTACTTCTACTTTGTTCGCAAGGATCAATGGCTTCACCTTCATAACCATGTCTTTCGAATTCTACAGACAAGTTCAATATAATTAGTCGATCTCTATTTCATATTGATTTGATTTATTCGTGATCCTAATGTCTTGTTGTTGTAATTTCAAAATATGTCTTACATGTCTAGCACATGTCTTGCCAAATAACTCATCTAAAAAATATTAAAGGTGAAGGGTGAGCAACAACCACTATCACTCAGTGAGTAGAATCGTAATATGCCAGTCAAGCGATGTCGTTTTAGTCACTCTAGAAAATACAATAATAATATCAAAGCTTTAGCCACATAATTCCATATCACATCATCCCTTTATGTGCTCATTATATCCTTCATTAATTGTAACTCACCATGTGCCCCATAATGGCTATTCTGCCCTAATGTCCCCGTGTGTAGTTTTCATTCATCCCTTAGAATAATGCAACACCAAAGTTCTCATGCTCCATGAACATTTCCAAATAATCCACACATCACCATATATATATATATATATATATATATATCATAGCCCTATGAGTAGATTATTTAGATCTAATTCAATGGCCAACACTAGCTCTAGATCCAGTTTAAGCGTTATACCTGACATAGTTAATGAAGAACAAAAACTTGATTTTCAAACCGATGAAAGTGTTGACTTTGGAGATTAGAATATCCCCAAGGTTTCAAGTAAAAATATTTACAAAAAGAAATGGTTAGTAGCCTCATTTAGAAGTGAACATCATGTCAAGACAATTGAAAATGCTTATGCACTTAGCAAAGAACATGAGACTTGTCAGTTGTTTTCTCCAGAATAAATTAAATCCCATAGGAAAGATGGTCATAACTATATTCACATAGGCTTAGTTCAAATAGCCGTAAAATTTAAACGAAGCAGTTTCGACGACAAAACCACTATTCTTTCGTTATTTATGGAAAAATATAAGGTCCCTTGGATTTTTAAATGGAACTATGAATATGAAACAGGTCAAATTTACAGAGCCCGGTGGGTTAAATGGTGGGACAAATTCGACTACGGAAAAATAATCAGCCTAGTCTCATCAGAATTTCCATATGAACCTGTTCCAATGGTTTCTCCACCAGCAACATCAACACAGGCATTGCCAGAAATCCCAGAAAATACCCAGTCTCTATCGGACATTAGTCCCTCATCATCCTTAAAAGAAAAACAACCAAAGTTATCCAGGTCTTTCAAAACTTCAAGTTCGAAGAAGAAAGGGAAATCTTCACAACTTTTGAAAATGGCGGATAAGCTCATAGCAAAAGCAGCCTTACTAGAAAGTGACTGTGAGGATAAAGAACCCAATTCTGACTCATCAGACGTTTCGTCTCAACCAACCAAGTGGGTAGATTACCAAGATGCCCAAGACCTGTTTGATTTGTAATAATTCAAAATGTAATGATTTGTAATCATTTTAAGTTTTTACCCATGTAAATCGCACAGTAGAAGCCATGTGATTTTCACAGTAAAAGCAGCATCAGCAGTAGCAGCAATCATTCCGATAAAACACTATTCATGAATAGTAAAAATCACTTTTTACAATTCATCCATCATTTCAGCCAACATCAACGTGCCTACACAGGAAAAGCATCATCATTCGCAGCCTTTACAGCCTTTAGCACATGCAGAAAGCATTCGACAGCGGGATTCCCGAATCTCAATTATCTCACCTCTTCCTACAAAAGAAGAGTTCATTCATAGAGGAAGGGGACTCTAGTCGAACAACTGAGACTTTTGCAAATTCTCTTAAGAACAAAAGTCATAGTTCAGCCCCATCCACCAAAAATATCAAACACTTGTAATTTACATTTGAATCAAGGATGCCTGCGAGCACCACTATTTTTCTCATCAATCGTCAGTAGACGTTATTGTAAGTCGGTTTCCGATTTGAAATAAAATTATTTTCAAATATCTAAGAGCATCATTAATTTAAATTCATTATTTTCATTATGGATAATATTTTCATTGAAGTTACTTATGAAAAGAATTTAATTATAAAAACCATTGGTTCATTTATCTTTATTATTACTCTCTTCATCATAACCATTTTGGCTTCAGTTATCATTATAATATCAATTCCCATTGAGCATCTCAACATTAAGGTAAATTCAATTATCACTAATTATGGTTATATTTTGCTATCCATTGTCATTTTGACTTCCGCGTATCATTTGGTATCTATATATATATATAGCTCTGTAAAATTTTCAACAAATCCAACATGCTTGACTTGAAATATAGAGATATTTGAAAATAGATAAATCCCATGATAACTCATGATTTTCATTTATAAAAAAATAAGAATATTTTAAACACATTACATAGACTACTCACCTCGATTATCATACTAATCCGCAAATATCAAACCCTAGCTAACTCTTTCTTTTATTTCTCTTTCTCTCTACGTGAGCCCTTACACTTTGCATGCATTGCATGCTACCTTTTTTTTCCAAAGATAATGGAGCAAGGCTCCTATTTATAGGAGATATATGGCGGCTAAATCAATCCTTATTCGCTCAAATGGGCGGCACTTATAACTTTGGCACCAATTAGGTAACCAAAACCCTGAAGTCAACAGCTCCTCCTAAAACTCCATGAGTCACACGCACATATGTCCATTGTATGAAATTTCAAGCCACCTCCAGCTTTATGTTAGCTATAATAAGCTTAGTCAGCATATATACGTCCCTCTAAGCACATAATTCTTCTTTCTTATAGCCATTTGGATTGGTAAAAATGATAGCTAGCCACGTAGATATAAATAGGATGAATGGTAATCCACGTCAGCTAAGAGTTGGATAGGAATAAAATCATGCTATAGTAATAATACCTAAATAGACTTATAAAATATGGGATCTCACAATCTACCCTACTTAAAGAAATTTCGCCCTCGAAATTTACTAAACCTCATTCCCAAAGAACATGTTGATGCCTTACTCGCTCCTCACTCATGCATAGGAAGGAAAATGTGTTAGATGTTGCACGAAGAGCTCGGAAAAAGGAAGAAGGAGGTAGCTAGATAACTACCTCCACTACAGAGAACCACTAAGGAAGAGGGAGTGAAGGACATATCGTGGTACTTGTTCTCCAAGCGTCATAGTCCTATAAACAGGGAGATGAGTAAAAGAATAAGGTACGCAATCAAAACCCTTGACTAGAGAACATAAATTCAATTGATTGACTTGAGCGTTAGAGTATCTCTTGTAGGTACCCCCCACCTAAACGAAGCTTCAGAGAAAGACCATTCATGGACGCCTTTTACGAGGGATTTGGCAAACGTGAGGATTACGGTTAACGGATCCATGGAAGCATTTCTTCATGTAGGAAATTTCGCTCCAACAGTTGGCCTAGTCTATGGGAAGCTCGCGGAATCAAGTTACAAACATGACTGGATCCACACAAGAACAAATGTGTGGGATATTCCGAAACGATGACTCCAAGGGTGATAGTAGTGATGATGATGTGACATACCAAGAGAACTCTTCATCAGACATTCCCAATATGGCACAGGTACAACATAATGATGAAACTACTCCGTACTACTTGGAAAACGTTCCTCTAGTTGAGGATGAGATCGACTCCATAACTATAGATCTTGGGTCTCTTCCTAGAATTGATGAAAATAAAACAATTATAATGAAGAAAGTAGTACATATATTGATGACTACATAAGCAATAAGGAAAATAGTACATATGGTGTTGATAGTTTAAGCAGTACTACTGATGACGATAGTGATCTGGATTATTAGTAAGTTAGTATTTAATTTGCTCATTGCATGTTCGTCTAAATAATTTCGTCATCTTGTTATTTGTATATGATTTTTCATTACTTCGTTAGTCTGCTAACTTATATTTGTTTGTTTTTGTATTCGTTTTCCATGTTTTTATTGGAAAATGCAAGAATTGTATTTGCTTTTATTCAATCGCATTTAGGGATAAAATACATGTTCTTAATTGAATTATTTCATTTGGGTTCGAGTTTTATGATCTAGGTTTTCAATTTTTGGTTGATTTTGGTGAAAACAATGTCCTTTGGCTTTAATTCCATATTTCCATTGTAATTTTTCGATATTGTGGTTTAGGTTTGACATATTTGTTTTTCCTTTCCGTAACACTTGCAGGTTGTCTATGACTAAGTGGAATCCTGGGCTAGATAGCTAATGAGTCAATATTATACTTTATATTTCATCATATTCTTAGCATTAATTTATTAGTTATTTTGGTATAACTTTGATACTTTGTTGTGTATTTCTGATGTAGGATGTTCGACTTCCTCTTAAGCAAAAAGTGATCAAACGGATGAATTTTGGAGTGATTCTAATTGGAGGATGTTCGTGAGTGTTTCAAGATGATTGTATCAAAATTTCATATTTTTCTACCATGTCGTTGACCGTGGCAAAGAAATAAAGGCCCGGCGCACAGCTTTCCAGATTGAATGTTTCTAGACATTTTAGGTATTTTGAAGGTTAAGATGGCATATTTTGAGAAATATTCCTTCTAAGGATTTGTTAGGGATGTCTCAAGCTTTAAAAAGAGACCTTTTAGGACCAAATCGGAGTTGATTTGGTTGGTCAAAAGATGGATTTTCCCTGCAGTCCGAATTTCAGTTTAAATATGAAACCTTTTATTTCCTTGTTATATTATTCTATTATGTTTCCTAGTTTTTAGAAGACCTTTCCTAGGTAGGGTTTTATTTTGTAGTGGTATAAATAAGGCTATTTAGCAATTAGGAGAGAGAAACGCATTACTTCAGGGAACTAACTACTTTGGAGAATTGAAGTTTATTTTCAAGGTGTTTTCTATCTATGTTTTAATAATATTTTATTTTATGATTGTTCGTAACTATTTTCGTTTGCTAGGGCGAGACCCCGAGTCTCGGCAAGAATATGTAGTTTCTTTTCAATTTGTTTGTGATATTATGCATGCAAGTTTGAATTGTTAATCACCGGTTTAAACTATATAATTGTCTTGATGATTGGCCACCATTAAGATATTTAGAAAAGTAATTTGATGCAATTTTGGTGGAGGGATGTCCATGAAATTGACTAAGGCTTCTTGTAGTTTATATGTGTAACTTCTTAGAATGGACGACACGTCTTAAGGGTTATATGGTTTTTCAAAAGGTTTTTACAAAACTTAATGAGTCTTGCATGTTCACATTCGATCTGGATACCACAGACGGGTTGCATGTTAGATATACGTTCTATGTTGGAGGTTCCAAGTAGGGCATATATTAGGAAAACCTAACCTTCATAATATGCATGTGTAAGCCATAAGTAATTGGAATAACTATGTAGGATTGTTAAGATGACAGTGGAACCCTAGTGCTCAAATTGCTTTTCAAAACTATTTTCTTTTGTTTTCTTTACTTTCCTAATTTATTTAATTATTTTTAATTAAATTCATTTTTAATATTTTATATAATGACCAGTCCCCAAAAATTTTAGTCTTTATAATTTTTAAATGTGAATTTACAAAAATGCCCTTCGAGGCAAAGTCGTTGACTTTTGTTTACCGTCTTGTCATGTCACGTAAGGTTCGTTTTCTTGGCGTATCCTCATAGTATTCGTCGCTACGAATGCGTGGGCGCAAACGAAACGTAATTTGGAGTTGTAACGAAGAAGTTATTAACGAATGAAGTCGAGGGTAAAATTGTAAATTTATTATTTTCTGGAATGCTCCAAATTTTTGGAGCAAAATCTGGAAAGCCACGTGTGTGGCCCAAATTAATGGAAATGAGTGATGGTCGGTGGACATGGAAAATAAAGGAGAGAAAAGGGAGGGAAATCGGCCAATGAGGAATGGAGGGGAAAAGGGAAGTGACCAATGGGAGAGAGAAGAAAATAAGGGAAATGAGAGAGGGGATGCACGGATCACCATTGGCCTGGTTACCCGCACGACCCGGTTGACCCGAAGCTATAACCGGTGGGTTTTTGTCATTTTTTCGACGATTTCACCGGTTCACCACCTGGAAACTTGACTCCGGCCTTCCCTCTTCAATTTTCACCTATGATTGACGGGTTTTTTGCCCTAGTTTTGTGAAGAACACACTCAATGGCACCAAGGGTCTCATGGCGACGATCCGCCATACCTGAAGCAAACTTCGTCAACCACCACCATGGGTCGACTCCTCTTGAACCCAGGAACAAGTCCCAAGCCTTAGTTGGTGTGGCGGAGCACCAAAGAAGTCGAATCGAAGGCCACCCAACTTAGGGTTTCTGACGGGTTTTAGTGAAATTGGGGATTTTCTCGACCAAATTGGCCTTAGTCACAAGTATGAAAGTTATTCCTCTCATCGAGATCTTCATTTTTGTAAAATTTGGGAATTTTCGGAGTTGTTGGATTTTCCGGCGAATCGGGGCGATCGACCGCCACACGCGGATGCGGCGACTCATGGAGGAAAAACCCGAGGTCCTTCATTAGGTTCCTCGACATGTTGGACCCGAATTCGCCCTTCGTTTTCTGAAATTTCTGTTTGGTTATATTTCCGTTAAGGGATGCCACTTGGTTAATAAACGGATTGACAGTCCGACCGTTGGATTGTGATCAAACTTTGATACGTTATAGTACGTAATATTTGAGGATATTAGAAACTTACGGATCAGGAATCCGACATACAGATCTTCCTAAATAGGAAATGTAAGTTACGTGTTCTATTGATAAGAATTCTGAGTCGTGATTTGATAATTGTTCTAGGCGCCTATCATTCATGATGCCTCGATATTTGTGCTATGGAGTTGTAGCGCGAACCTCAGGTGAATGGGTTTTTTTTCCTTTATTTATACATACACACACACACACACACACACACACCTTACGTTTTCCAGAAATGTTTTAAAATGATTATGCATAGCATGCCATGATTTAAATGTGTTATATTTAAATATTGCATTGTGATGAGATTTGTGGTTATGCCAAATGATCATACGGAGGCGTAGGTAAGTTCTGGTGAGTTATTATGTGATTGAAATGGTTGAATTATATGAGCATGCATATATTCATTTAGAGCTCATCATTACTGCACCCCGGAATTAGTGCTCCCGCCCCAGGCCAAGGCACAGCCTTCACGTGATTGTTCACCTCCAGCACCGCATGCTCGCCTTGGATCCAAGTTAGGTGCTAGCTTGTCGTACAGGTCGCATCAGGCGACTCTAACTCGTAGGTGACCCACGCATAGTGCTAGCTTTCACGTGATCGTAGCACTAGAGCGTACATATTTATACCCAGCCTGTCGTACAGGTCACACTAGGTGACTCCGACTTGTGTCCTAGCATAGACTGATGAGCAATAGGTCTAGTCGTACAGGTCACATTTGGTGACTTCGACTGGCATTTTAGTTTAGACTGATCTCACACCTGGCTTACATCTATTATTGCTGAGATATTGTGGCATGGCATGCTTCTGTTTTTACTGCACTTGTCCATTCATTTTTTGTACCTACGTAGTATTATTTTGTGGAAACTATACAGGTTTTACGACGAGGGGTTATAACGCTTTCAAAAGGATTTTCTTAACACTTTATTTTCAGGCCCACCCACCCTTGTTTTTTTCACCCCTCCAGGTTCTAGTATCAGAGTTTTCGTACCGACGAGGATTATCGGCAAATCTTGGGGTAGACGGTTACCATCGATGGTATAATTCTCACACTATTTTGTTGTACTGTATTTATGCTTTGTCATCACATGTGAAATAGGTTCATATCCGCTCACCGTGCACTCTTGTACTTAGGCACTTTTAGGTTTAAATTTATTCACATCTTCCACATCAATACACTTTATGGCTTCGTCACCTTCCAAGTGTCGGCCAACGCAGCTCGATTCAGAGTCCTAGTGGATATCCCGGGTAAGGGTGTGTCATTTTAGGTCATAAAATTACCATTTTCCAAATTTTGTTTTCAAATAATTAATTAATATTTGGTTTTACATAAATTATTCATTCAATCTCGGTGTAGAACGACCTTGCTAGAGCCGACTATACTACGATTACCTTGTACTCTTATAGGTATTTTAAGTGTTTTTATCGCTACTTTTGCAGGTAGTAAATCCTATCAATAGCTTACAACTGGTATCAGCCCGACATGGAGACCAGTGTGAGGATCATTCACGCCAGGTGATTTTGCTATTTGAGTATTAACTTGATTAGTAGATGTCTATATCTTCTTGTTTACACAGATAAAAATTATAAACAATGATGAATTACATATAATCTTTTATTATTTTATGCAATTTGTATTGGTTCCATTGTTTAGTGACTCATAGAATACGAAAACATAATTAAAAATCTTGAAAGCATGAAATACTTCCGAATGACGAAGATGGATGAAAATATGGTTGACGGCAGTGACTTCTCTTTTCCTTAGACTACCAATCACGCTCAAAACATAGTCTCCAAAGTCTCTCCCTGTTTTCCTTCTTTTTCACTTGACTAAATGCTCAAATCCTTTATTGAATAGGACTTCTCTAACTCTCTCGTTATTTGAATTGGAATGTTGATGATGTGTCACACCAAAACCATAAAAATATTAATTCTGAACCTTTTAAGATAGTCTTCAACTCTTATAGAAGCTCTCCTTTTGCGTTGCACGTTTTCTTTAATTAAAAGCTTGGCTGACGAACGTCCTGTACGAAAATTGCTATAATGTCTTCTAGAAAAATCGAAATCATGAACCGTAAAATTCTTCTAAATGATAACTTCCATATCTTTCCAATGGTGTAAGGCTCAGCACCTGGTTCCTTCTGAGGATAAGTACAACTTTGTAAAGTTGGCTAATCTGCACAAACAGTTCCTGCTTCCAGGATACTAAACTCATTTCAATCGAAAAAGTGCTCTGTTTTCTACTTTCTTCTTCTTCACTCTTCAAACCTAAGAAAAACATAAAACTAAGTGAAACAATCTAAATTCACTCAAAAAACATAACAAGGATCTAAACTAAAGGGTATGTAAATGCATATATGGTTATATCAGTTGCTAATCCCGAAAACTCTGCCATTGCAATCTCCATCCAGATTCCAAACCCAATAAATGCTACAAAAATGCACACTTCATAGGCACAGAAAATATTGAATTGCATTTACAAGATAACTTAGTAACATAATGACATTAAAAAAAGTAGTAAAGTAGAAAATAACAAAGAAAAAACTCAATATGTCCTATCTCTACTTTCTTATATGACATGTAATAAAGACCAGATGATCATGCTGCCTTGTTTCCAAAGTGTAAGAATCATGCTGCCTTGCTATTTATAAAAATTTTGTTGTTTACAGTGATGAATGACATATAAGCAGTTGATGCCAACTTGATTATTACATGGTATCTATTAAACATGTAATTTTACTAGGTTGTGATGCTGCATGGCGTTGGTGATTTAACTTGATTAGTAGATGTCTTTATCTTGTTGTTTACACATTGATGGTTTCATAAGTTATTTGTTTAGAAATATCACTCTAGTGTGGCCTTGCGTTTCCTTAATGTAAATAATGTTTACTACCCTTAATGTTTTCTAATCAAGTTTTTTAACTTGCCTTTCTTCTATAGTTGTTTGATACTGGAATATTTCATGACGATCCTCGCCTGATACTGGAATATTTCATGACGATCCTCACCCGTTCCTGGATTTCGTGATGCAGCATATCAACATGATGAGGACTATAATGAGAATGATGATGCTTGAGGATATTTTATCTATATTATAGTAATGTCGAAATGAAAACCTAGATATTTTTGTATTTTGTAACTGAACCGAATTGTGAACCTTACGTTAGTTTATATTACATGAATTTTTGTGTCGTTCCTACATTAATTCTTCATTCACACCCTTTCTCAAGCTCTTAAGCTTGCATGTCAAAAGCTTGCTTGTTTGTGATGGTTAAACATATTATTAGAAAAACAAAATGCGAATAAAAATAAAAAAATATTAGACTTGACACGTCGTTTGTCGGCACAAAAATAATAAGCGGACAAATGTTTTTGTTCACAAAAGATTCAACTGATTAACTATTTTGTCTACACAAGTAATTTGAGCCGACAAACCAATTTCTTGGCATAGGACTTCACAGTTGAAAAACCATTTTGTTGCCACAAGATTACTCAGCCGACAAATGTTTCGCAGCAACAAGATCATTAAGCCGACAAATAACTTCGTCATGAAAAAACAACCTGTGCCGACAAAATATTTTGCCGCAACGTTGTTTTGGTGACGGGACAATTTGACGGCTGAGATTTGTCGCCCTAAAAATGAGCCGACGAATTATCAAGATTCGTCAGGAAAGATCTTGCATGACATGCTTTTCACGACAAAATGGCTGACAAAATTATTCGTTGGAAATGACTCTTTACCGACGATTTTTTACTTTTGCCGACAAACTAATTTTATCAACAAAGTCGAAATTTCTAGTAGTATGGAAAGTTTGGAGTTATAACATGGTCTTCCAGCTTCACTTCAACCTATTTCCACCGTTTCTTTCCATTATTTTCAATCTACTTCCAAATTAAATAATTATGGAATTGTTCATAGAACGAAGGTTTCATTAGATATTGATCCTGAAAAATCATGATTTCTAAACATAAATCCACATATAATTAAACATCCAACAAAAATCCAAAAGTCAAATAAACTGCCACATAAGAATATAAGTAACCTACTAATACAAATTATTTACAATTTTTGCCACAAGACACACTTGAAAATTAGCTTCAATCAAGGGTCTTAAAATCTAATTAATCATCCTGACGTTTTTTCTATTTATTTATTTTTAATTTCTGCAACAATCTAGTGCATTACTTTAAATAATGACTACATTATTATTCGGTGTAATTATTCTACTTATATATAATAGTTAAACATCCCTATTTTACCTATATAAATAATATCATCCCATAGTCTGTAATTTACCTACAGTATATAAACAAAATATTCTCATATTTCTTTTGGCAATTTACCTATGATATATGCAAATAATATTCTCATGTTTTGTTGGCATTTTTCCTAAATTATGCAAGTAGGTAAATTAATATAATAGTAGGTAAATTATGCAAGTAGGTAAATTTCAATAATAATAGGTAAATTATGCACACGTGATTTACATACATTTTTTATGTGAATCAAATATCTAGACTGTATATGTAAATAATTTACCTATAGTTGGTTCTTTTCTTTTTCTTTGTCCTAAAATTAATTTACCTGCAATATTTATCTCCTTTAATTTATATATTTTTACTTTGACAACAATTTTTTTTATATATTTTAAAGTACAATAATTTACCTATATATAATATATGGACAAGTTGTGATGGTAAATTGGAATTCGAGAGCCAAACTAACCAACAAATCCCTACATTTATATGCAAAATATTATTTTTGTAAAATCATTAATTCTCCCTTACAATTTGCATAGAATTAATTGTGTACATTAAACATTCAATAGGGTGTTTTAGGCATCCGAAAATTTTTAAATGGGTAAAGTCAAACATAATTAATGAATTTGTTTATGTGGAGTCTAGTCAATGAGTTTTATTTGAGCAAAAAATTTACATCGGGTTTTATGTGGAAAAAATTAAGTTTCAGGGGCTAAAGTCATATTTTCAGTAGAAGGAATCATGTGAAGAGTACTTCAAAAGAAACTTCAAACGTCCCTAGTAATTGGATGTTGTACAATACTTGGTCTAAAACTTATCAAGTTTTGAAATAGCATACGATTTTGCGGCATGTCTTTTTTATTTTATTGACAATGGCATATTATAGACAAAATATGCTCGTGCATTTAGTTCGGCATTTGATTAATATGACAGTGTGTTTATGTGGTTTTGCCCAAACTGCAATATAACGAGCATAAGGACACTCTTTGACAACAAGCAGCGTCAACTCCAAAAAGGAATTGACAACAAACCAATTGGTGTCCATACTAGCTCGAATTTTATGCTCAACACCATTAACGAAGCTACCAAAAATACGTTGTAGACCCAAGAGGGGCCGAGAACACATCATCTTAAAACTAAGATACTCACTAGGAGAGACTCACAAATAACATCACTAAGGAGGCGCTTATTGACGAAATACTAAAACGAAACAAATTTGAGCAATCCATAAGAACAAGAAAGAGGAGGTAAGGGGAAGGAGGAGAAGGCTGCCACCAGCCTTAAGCTAGAGCAAGAGTCCTGCCGTCTATGAATTTTTTAGATCTACGGTTTTGGTAGAGTTTCAAATGTGTGACTGTTCTTCAGTGCTATTTTGTATAGAATTTTTGTCTGCGGCGTTGGATATCATATTGAGGGCGTTTTCCATGCACAACTTCAACTTTTGTGGATCTATGATGCCTTTTTTCACTGTGAAGGCAAGCTTCACCTTTCCCATATAACTTACGATTGATATGTCAAGTTCCTGCAGGTCCATGTAAATTGTGTTACCTCTATACACACACACACACACACACACACACACACATATATATATGTGTATGTATAATATATCTCTACTATCATTAAGAAAACATACCTCACATATATATAGATAAAAATCAATAAATTCATTTACTCAATGAAGATGCAAACTCATCATCAAAAATGCAAAGTTTTATTTGTTGTTTTCATTTTGCAAAACAGTTCTTCGAATATCATTTTCTGAAATGCTACTAGAAGAGCCTTAAACGAACAAGACAATCACAGAAACACCACACAGCCCTTGTTAATCAACCAAACCTTAATTTATTCTGTATCTGATTACAGAAACGGACGATGAATATTATTGATTCCAAAACTTTTGAGACCGTACGTGTGTGCATGATATAGTAAGGATAATGCTAGGGAGATTAAATTTGGAGACTAAATTTGCAAACTAAATGATGTGTCACAAAAAAGAATAAGCATGTTTATCAACGTTTAAGTAATAAATCAATCATCAGTTTTCATGTCTTTTAGTTTTTAAAACTTTGTCAACAAATTTAATCTCTCTAGCATTACTCATCTAGTAATATCTGGTTTACCTCAGGTGTCCCAACTGTCAAAAAGTAGAACCCCTTGATTGGTTGGTTTGCCAAAGACATTTTTTCCACCGGGCCAATCATACTTGTGATCACCACGCTCGAGTTCTTTAATGTGCTACGGACGTATCTTGATGCTGCCTGCACCACCAGTAACCTTATAATTTTTAGATAAATGTTGTATATATGAAATATCACATGCATTTCGTATGCTGGTTTGGTGCACATGATTGGATGGAACGAATATTAAATTAAAAGTATGTTAAAAAATAAAGAAATAATACAACTATGACCATTGAGAGAATTGAAGATAGATTACTCATGAAGAAAATTTGTTCATTCTAATCCTTCTTAAAATAGTAGGATTAGAAGGGATGAATTTTCTTCATAGCTAATCCTGTTCTAATTCATTCCAAATGAAAATCATTAACATCCACCTTCAATATAGCTTAAAATTTGAAAATTCTCCATTTCAATCCAATCATGTGTACCAAATGAGTCCTTATTTACTAACCTCGTGGCCTCCAAACTTGTTCAGCATCTTCAATAGCCCACTAGTGAAATAAATAGCTGAAGAATTTCTTTTCTGCTTGATTATTTTATGTGTCTTCCAAACGTAGTCAAGCACATTTGAGAATTCAGTCAACTTGGGAATGGGAACATGCAAAAATGTAAAATGGTTTCCCCATGGACTCTTGCTATCGGGTTTGACCATTTCTTCAATCGACGTATAATTCGCCATGATCCTTGTATTTAGTAAAACCAATGCTGTGCTATGCGCTTCCCTTGAGCTTTGGTTCATCTCTTGCATATATAGCCGGGAGCCAAGAAAGACCATCCCAGTAAGAACACCATTTATCGTCTGTGATAGTAAATAAGTTAACTGTGTTACAATTTTTTACAAATTTGAAAATATGGTGTTTGGTGATTTGCGTTTTGTGTGTGTATTTCATTCTATTTTTTTGCTAGTCTCAATATTTTAAACAATGATATGTAAGAGATTTTTGTTACTAGCCATTAAAAGATCAATATGAAAGTATAATGTATGGGGAGTCTAAGGACTCAAAGTCCCCAATTTAACTGTTCACCTTGAGCTTCAACAATATCAAGACCGTTATGGTGAAATTTATGGATAAATTATGTGTTCTTTTAATGGATAGTTGAACAAATCATGGTTTCAGGGCTTCTTCATTAGCTTCAAGATTATACTAGTTAGGAATTTAGGATGAAGTAGACACATTGACTTTGAAAAAAAAATTAAAAAAAAAAAGAATTAGGCAGTTTTAGACTTTCTTTAGTATTTTGAAATGTACTTTAAATTTTAGTGGTTAGTAATAATCATGCCCACCATGCACGGGGTAGGTTTTTGTTACGGCTTTCAGACCTTTTTAGGTTTACATTAAGGCATTGAGATTGACTTGCAAGCAGACGGTTAGCATGGCTAAACATATATTCAGTTTAAGTCTTCTGCATGCCCTCATCCTATGAGCGCAGAATAAATTTATATTTAGTTCCGAGAACAAATGGCTTAAAAAGAAGCGACAACATATACCTTTGTTTTAAACAGGAGAAGGAAGGTCAAACATGAAAGCTTATTCTCGTATTTTATAAAGAAAAAAATACATGCACACATGCATAAACCAAAATATTGCAAGGAAAACTTGATACTTACCACTCCGAGCTTGCTCTTAATTAATCTGATTCGATCAAGGGAGATCGTAATCGTTGATATTGTAATTGGCGCGAACTCAAGTCCATTTTGCGAGGATTTTATTGGTGATGGATCATCTTCCCCCTTGAAGCTCTTTGAAATGCCCCACCAAAAATCTGATATGGTGCTCAACAAGGATGAGATAGTTTTGGTCATAATATTTTCACTTTTCGTTTCTGATGGCAGCAGTGAAGGAAAAGTTAGTGGAAGAGAAGGATTGTCAGCCCTTTGTAGACAGGAGAGAAGAGCGCCCATGAGAGAGTAGCCATCACCTAATGCATGGTGCAACTTGAATATTACATTACCAGCTGCATTGCTATTTGGGTACTTTATAACATGAACTTCCCACAGTGGTTTGTCTTGTGGAAATCTTTTAGTAGCTATGCTTGAGATATAGTCATCAAAATACTCGTCATAAGATTCATTCGACAAATTGGAAGGGAAGATTGGAGTTTTAACATGGTCTTCAAGCTTCATTTCAACCCTTTTCCATTGTTTCTTTCCATTGTTTTCAATCTGTTTCCAAATTAAATAAATACTGTTCATGAAAAAGTGCACATCATGTAAAGAATACTTCAAAAGAAACTTCAAAAGAAACTTCAAACTTTTAGCCCACGTACTATACTGATGCAATATAACCATAATGATCTAGTACAATGCTTAGATCTAGAACTTTATCAAGCTTGGGGATGTCATTCGATGGGAGAAAATAAAATACAACGTATAAGTATGGTTCCACTTCTAATATTATTGAGACTTTTGGCGATAAAGTTAGGACAGCATCAGCGTGGTTAGGAATGGATCAATATTTCATCTCTCTGAATATCGAACAAGATCAAACAATCAAACTGACCAAAGGCATCAAGTGATACAATTTTAATATATTATGGGGCAACCATATTGTTTAGTATGAATTCGTTCTATATAAAAAAAATCCCATTCTGGTGCCCAAAAAAAAAACACACTTCACAACCTAGTTCATAATTCACTCCAAACCGGAAGAATTTGAAATGTAGTTTGCCCTATAACTAATTATGCTCACATCTGTAAAATATTGAAACCGGTAAAAAATGTAGTTCATGAAACTGACTTGTCCCATCAAGATGATCATTGAAATTGAAAACCGATCAATGTAGTTTCTGAAAATGGGTATCACAAATAAATGTGGTCATTGTGCCATAATTGTGTCAAAAAATATGTTATGTGCTAATGTGGCACATAACTGGGTCCCATAAATCTAATTAAATATTACCATGTGAATTAGAAAATATTTAAATAAGTTTTTGTTATATAATTAAAAACTTTAAAATTAAAAAAAAAAAAAAAAAAAAAAGATGACTGTTCATCATCTTCTTCCCCTTCCCAAAAACCGAACACACACCCCGACTCCTACAGTGACACAGCCATCAACCCAAACCCTCTAAAAACACACAATGCAATTGCCATATGCATATACCCCCACACCCACCATCCACCCAGCATTGACCACCTAACCCACCACTCTCTCACCACCAACGCCTTCCTCTTCCTCCTCCTCAGCTCCCAACCTCTCCCCTCCATCAATGAAACCACCACCACCTCCACTCTCACCCCGTCTGATCGACTCCAAGCTTAACCACATGTTCTCCCCAACCTACATCTCTCGTTCCGCGATCGTATCGGTCGGCTCCAGACAGTCCAATCGGTCGCACCCCCGTTCTTGCTGTTCTCGTGCTATCCGGCGCCGATAATCTGAACTGAAACCTCTCCGGTGTCGCTCGACCCGAAGGTGCAGTCGACAGGGTGGTGTGGGGCTGTAGTGGTTGCTCGGTGGGAGAGGAAAGAAGATGATGAACGGTCTTTTTTTATTTAAATATTTTTTTATTCACATGGTAGTATTTAATAGATGGGTAAACTGTCGGTTTACACCAAGAACTTTTACCTCACTTTCGATTTCCCCTGAACTTTTCTATTGGAAAATTAAGGACTCAAACTAATTTTTTTAGTCAATTTGCCCCCTACCGTTAGTTTTTCATATATTTCATCCATATTTCCGTTAAGTGAGACCATGTGCACAACATGTGAGGATAGTTAAGTCATTTCACTCTTAAAAATGATTAAAAACTGAAAATAAATAATAATAAAAATTTTCCCTCTATTTTTTCCCGCTAATTCATATCCTCAATTTTATTTTTCCCTCTCATTCCTATGCATGAGAAATGACATATGGTGTTATTGTCTTCATAAGTAGCTAAGTTAATCTTTTTCTTGAAGCATGTACTACCATTTTTATTTTCTCTAACAAATTAATAATTTGACAAATGCTCATAATGTTATTGTCTCCAAAGCATTACATTAATATAAGAAACATGTCCATAAAAAAAGACTAGGGTTTCTTATATTAATGCACTGCTTTGGAGATAATAGCACCATTAGCATTTGTCAAATTATTAATTTGTTAGAGAAAATAAAAATGGTAGACAATAACACCATATGTCATTTCTCATGAATAGGAATGAGAGGCAAAAAATAAAATTGAGGATAGGAATTAGCCGGAAAAAATAGAGGGAAAGTTTTGTTTTTTTTATTTTCAGTTTTTTAATCATTTTTAAGAGTGAAATGACTTAACTACCCTCACATGTTGTGCACATGGTCTCACTTAACGGAAATATGGATGGAATATATGAAAAACTAACGGTAGGGGGCAAATTGGCTAAAAAAATTAGTTTGAGTCCTTAATTTTCCAATAGAAAAGTTTAGGGGGGAAATCGAAAGTGAGGTGAAAGTTCAGGGGGTAAACCGACAGTTTACTCTTTAATAGATTTATAAAACTCATTTATGTGTCACATCAACACTTAACAGAATTCTTAACGGAATTGTAATGGAAGAACCATATTGATTTGCGACATCCACTTTTAAGGACTACATTGATCTATTTTCAATTTCAGTGATCATTTTGATGGGATAAGTCAATTTTAAAGATTATTTGTGACAAAACCCAAAAAAGAAACTGTATTTAGACCTAAAATCGTTTACTTAGTTAAGAGGAATTTCACTATAAATTTAATGATATTTATATTCACGTATAAGTAATAAATTTTAAATTAGACTCACTTTGATAGTTTATGCTAAAATTAACATAATTCTCCTACCTTGAACTAAACTATTCAAACAAAATTTGCTTTTGAAAAGTTGTTTAACAAGTAAAAGGAAGGAAAAAGAGAGAGAGAGAGAGAGAGAGAGAGAGAGAGTACCATTATAGAGGAGAAGCGTGGGTTGATGGGCAGGAACACATTCTCAAGCAATGACAAAGTTTGAGAGTCATCAATTGGAATTTCATATTCCAAAACACCAAGAACTGATATCGATAAAACAGAGCTGTTGAAATAGTGGCCATTAGGGCTCACTGGCTCCAGTTCCTCTTCCCAAACCTGCATCTTGGTTTATGTATGTATACTATTCAAATTATAAACCTTACATCAGTTTGCATGAACGGCCATGTATTTATAGAATAACGTGACCAGCAAAAGGTCTGCTGTCAAAGCATTTTTGTTCACCGCTAAAAT
Organism: Malus fusca; assembly: GCA_035220775.1. Taxonomy (NCBI): domain Eukaryota; kingdom Viridiplantae; phylum Streptophyta; class Magnoliopsida; order Rosales; family Rosaceae; genus Malus; species Malus fusca. The sequence continues at coordinate 30,680,844 of CM069075.1, read as the reverse complement.
TATAGGATATGCTCAGCACATATCTAATTATTTATCATGTGTGATTTCATTTAATTCTAGTCAATTTTCACGTTAAATGTTACTTTTTCAATTTTGAAAAAAAAAATAAAACTAAAGTTAAATGATTAGTTAATTAAAATCGAAAAACAAAAGATTGTCTCAAGTACACCTCATCCCTCTCCTAGTCCTCACCAACGAGAATTTTTTAATTGTGACAGAAAACATTTCACTGATACTGTTTCAGCAAAATGAAACAACAAGATCTGCGCGTATTTGTGTTCGTTGTTTCCGCTTAGGAAAGATTCCAACCACCCCAGTCACCGCCGATGCTCATCCTCACCGACCGCAAAGTGCCTTCTATATCTCTCTCCTCGAGATCTTTCTCTATCGAATTCCTCACTATATGTTCCATTCTCAAATTTCCAACTCCACAAAACATTTGTTCCTCACTATATCTAGTGCGAGAATTCAAGAGAGAAGGATCTCGAGGAGAGAGATAGAGAAAGAAAAGGAACTTTGCGTGAGGATGAGCTTCGGAGGTGACTGGGGGTGGTTGGAGTAGGTTGTTGTCCGGTGTTTATTTGATTGTGTTGTTTTATTTTAAGGATGTGATATCCACACACCACATTTACTTCTCACACACCCTTTTAATTTTCGACCGTCGGATCGGATGAATTGAAGAAAATCAACGGACATAAATTAAGAAGGATGTGTGAGAAGTAATTTGAGGTGTGTGGATAGCACCCCTTCTTTTTCTTTAACTTATATAATTAGTAATATATAATAGTTAACAGTGTTAATTTTAGACCGAGTGGGGGTCAAATGTCAAAAAATTCGTAAAGAGACAAAAATAAATGCAATCAGAAGACAGCAGGGCTTAGCCCCAAAAAAACGACGCGTTTTGTGCTGTGAATTCGTACAGAGACGCAAAACTAAATGCAATCAGAAGACAGCAGACCGTGGCCCCAGAACGCGTTTTATATTTTCAATGTTAATAATACGGTTGAACAGTAAAATTTCTTCTTTATAACAGGTCCCATATATAATTAGTTTCCTTGTCGGTGCGAATTAATACCGTTGAAACTAGCATTCAAACTTCAAGGGCAGCTGTATAAAGTTGTTCAACAAAAAGGGGAGCTGCATAACTAATACATTTACGTCAATTTTACATCATAGTGGGACTCTTAAAGTAGAGTTTTTTTATAGAGAGTTTTAACGAAAAACTCACGGTACTGTTCACTTTAATGAAAAACCACATTTTTACACTAAAAAGTCAAAACTGGTACTATTCATTTTACCCTTTATTTTTTCCTTATCATTAAAACTCAAAGTTTTCAAGCCATTTTCATTAGTTTTTCTTTTTTTATATACTCTCTGTTATCCCATAATTTTATGTTAATTTTTGTGTCGAAATTATAAAATAGAGTAATGCTATGAGACTAAATTTAAAGATAGTTTTGAAAACTAAAGGACATGGAAGTTGATGAGTATTTTATTACTTAAACATTGATAAACGTGCTTATTCCCATTGGTGGTACATTTAGTTTGGAAATTTAATTTTCATAGCATTACTCTATAAAATATTGAACCAAAAACATGAGGTAGATGAAAAGTTCCATTTTTAGGAGAGTTTCCTTAGTATTTCTCTACAAATATAATTTGTAAAAACTTTGCTGACAATATTTAGAACATCTTTAATGGGCTCCCTATTTGTGCTTTAAATAAAATTTAGAAAGAAGTTGAAAAATTCATCTCCAATTGTACTTCTTATCATGCTTCTAGAATGACAAAAGTTTAACTAGCTCGCTTTCCAAAAAAAAAAGTTTAACGAGCTCTTAAATTTAAAGGAAAACTAATGAAAAGAACTTGGAAACTTTGAGTTTTAACGATAAGGATAAAATAAAGGTTAAAGTGAATAGTACCAGGATTGACTTTTTAATGTAAAAATATGGTTTTTCGTTAAAGCGAACAGTATCAGTAGCTTTTCATTAAAGTTCCCTAAATTTAACCCCAGGTCTGTGTCCCCAATTCCATGTCCCTCTTCATCTCACCTAGATGATATTTCCACAAGTATCCTCTAACTTAACCTTGTCAAACTTGAGGTCAACTTTGCTGAAAAAATCAAAGGTAAAAAGAATTTAACAATTAAACAAAAATAGTACAAATTTGAAAAAACAATAAAAAAAATCAAAGGTAAAAAGAAATTGACAATAAAAAAATTAGTAAAAAATCAAAGGTAAAAAGAATTTAACAATGAAACAAAAAATTGTAAAAAATTGCAAAGAAGAAATCAACAATAAAAAAAAATTAGTAAAAAATCAAAGGTAAAAAGAATTTAACAATTAAACAAAAATAGTAAAAAAATTGAAAAGAACAAGGAGCACAGACCCAAGACCTCTTTCTTTTCAGTACACTATGAAACCAGCGCCTCTATATGTACTTCTTGTTCACTCAATCAAACGTGTTTCAATTTATATGCTTATGAAAACATATTTGAATACCCTATCCTAATAATTTTTTTGTGCCCCCGATTTTTTAAGGCCCCGGAAGGTTCGCCCTGCTGGTACTGAGCCAGAGCCGACCCTGAATGTTATCTATAGTATGAGGTAGGGGATTGAGCTAAGCTTTAAAATGGGCTAGCCATAATAATAGGAATACTACTAAACTGTAGTGAGGATTGATAGACTTGATAGTGTTCTTTCTAATAAAATAGAAAGTATATAGCTAAGTTCCCAACTCTTATATATTAATCCCATCTAAATATCACAGATCCAAGACTAAGGAATTAAACGTAAAATAAATAAATGAGGTTTTTTCTAGTGCACATAGTGCATCAAAGAAATTTCATAAAATAAACAGGCCACAAAACAATAGTAGTAGCAGCTCAAGATAAACAAAGGGAAACCCGATCCGATATAGACAATTACTCGATAATTAAAAAATAACAGCTAAAAATCCTAATCCCTATCAAGAAAAAGTAACCCGTCGTCACTTGTTTCTCGAGAACGACGACTAAAGTGGTCTCCATTTAGAAACCAAATCGATGGTGGATTAGTAGAGAGCAAAGTTGTCGCATCCCAGACCCAAGGTTTGTAGAGAATCCTTAATCCGAAAGTTTAATGTGCACTTTGGTGTTGTCGCTGCCGTTCTTGCTGCGATTTTGGCTTGAGAGGACGTGACAGGGGTCACGGGAGGAGGCAATCGCCCAGCCTCCATTTTCTATCACAAGGAGGGACAGAGCAGGGACGAGGCACTTATGAAGGGCCTTTCGTTGTGGTTCAGAATTTCCAACCATGTTTTCTTTCCTATCGCACGTGAATCAAAGAATTAAAAAAATCGGACATAGGGTGCATTAGAAAAATTAAAAGAGGTAGAACTTTGAAAAAAAAAAATATTGTGAGAGTTTTTTTGAGATTTAAATCAAGCTCTCAATGAAAGCACCAATTTGTTTTTGCAAAATTTTGCCACCCTTAGATTTGACAAAATTATACCAACAAAACAAATTAACTCCCTTGGTTACGGCCAAAGCCATGCGCCTATGGGGGGATGGGGGTTGTCCAATTACCTTCGATGCCTAAGATAGTTTCAATGAGAGAGAGAGAGAGAGAGAGAGAGAGAGATTTTGGGTCAATTTACAGAGAATGAACTGGTGATAGGGTATTCATGGAAGCTAGCGGTCGGCCATGGTGTGTGGGAAAGCCCATGCCACATGTCCGTGTCCAATTGACCAAAGTGTGTCATCCCTTGGATGCAGTAGGAAAATATCTTTGAGATGTTGAAATATCTTAAAGATGTTTAAGAAAAGTCCTTACAGGTATTATCAAATATATGATAATATCTAAGAATTATATTTGGAGAATACCTTGATTGGATTTAATTGTGTTTCTTTGAATAAAGGAACATGTTTTCAATTAGGAAAGCATAAGGGTAGGAATTAGTTATTAGTTCTGGCTTTAATTCCCTTACCTTATCTCCTTGTTATGTGCAAATGAGCTTGGAGAAATATTAGTCTAAGGCTTAGGCTTCTTTGTTGGTTAAACTGTCAGTGGAATGAAATGTGGGCCTCGCCAATTGATGACAACATTCTTGTCAACTGTGAATAGAAGTCTACATGTTAGCTCTAGTATTTTTTTGAATTATTTTTGGCTTCACAGTGTTAGCTAAACTAACTTGCTTAGAGCCAGTGGCGGATCTGGATTTTAAACTCGATGGTCCCAATAATAAAGGTCAAAAAATTTATAGACAAAAATAACATTGAAAAGAAATTATAATACATTTCATTCAAAAATCATACGAAAAACAACATTACAAGCTATAAAATCCTAATTAAAGCGTCCACGACGAGGTTTCCAAGTCTGAAAATGTTTCATGATAGCTTCATTACCCATACATGAAAAAACATATTTCTCAATGTAAATAACTAAGCTGTCACTCAACCAATGATCTCCCATTTTATTGCGAAGTTGACCCTTAATGATATTCATAGCAGAAAATGCCCTCTCCACTGAAGTGGTTGCAACTAGTAAAACCAAAGCCAACTGAACAAGCAAATATACATATGCAAATGTTTGATGCAACCATTTCTCCACCATTTTCTTAGCAAGATCATTAATTCTGCAATTGAGAAAAATCATTATCATAACGCACAAAATGAATATAAATATCAAGTTGATCTTGAACTGTTGATCTAACTCGATCCTTGAAATCTTTAGGATACAACTGAGTAAGGCAAACAAACTTTTCTTTATCAAAAGCTATAAATGAATCATTCAGGCTCAACACATGCCAAACATATAAGCAATTCAGTATTACCTTCAGCGAAGCGATCATCTACTTCTGTAAGTTGGAAATCAATGACCTCAAAAAAGAGTTCCACTTTGTAATGATAACGATTGGTCTTTTTTGGAGCCTTATGCAATGACTTCCCTTGAATGACATATGAACTATCCATATTAGGTACCTCAATTTCATGTTTGACACAAAAAGATGATACTTTATCAACCAAATGATCAAATTTCTCATCACTCCTCATGCAACGTAGTTGTTCTTTACATGTCTTGACTAAAGCCATTGCATTCACAACTCTTGATCTTTCTTTTGCAATGCTTGTGCCAAATCATTTTTAACTCCCAATATGAATTTCAATAAAAAGATGAGGAACACAAACTCAAAAGATTGTAAATCTTTTAATAACCTTTTTGCTTCACCAGCACTATCATAGTAGCAATCTTCAACAATCATGTCAAGCACATTCACCACAGATGAAAACATTGTAATCAAACGAATCAAAGCACCATAATGTGAATTCCATCGTGTATCCCTAGCACATTGGAGACTAGTTTCTTGATTTAATCATTGCCCCCATTTCAAGACAATCATTTTCAATAGCTTTCATGAGATTTTCTTGTTGTTTCTCTCTAAGTGCATCACAACACTTATATGAGCATCCAACAACATTCACCAAACTATTAGTAAAAAGAAAAGCGGCAACATCGGAGTTTTTCTTCGCTACGGCAACAAGAGCTAATTGTAGTTGATGAGCAAAACAATGAACATAGAATGCACAACTTTCTTCACCCAATTTTTTTTAAAGGCCATTGAACTCACCTCTCATATTACTCGCGTCATCATAACCTTGACCTCGTAGGTTAGAGTAACTCAAATCATGTAGTTTCAAGAATTCATCAATGGACTCCTTTAGTTTACTTAAAGTTGTTTCGGTAACATGTTGGACCCCCACGAACCTTTCAATTACTTGACCTTTGTTGTCCATATAACACAAAACCCTGCCATTTTCTCCTTTGTTGAAACATCACGTGATTCATCTACCATTATAGAAAATAATTTACTCTCTTCCACTTCCTTCATAATAGCCTTAATGGTTTTGACGGCACATGAATTGACAATATCTTTTCGAATTGAATGAGCTATATTAGCTTGAGACTTCCCGGAGCATTTTCTAACACAACTTCCTTTATTTTCTCATCATGATCCGCAAGGAATTGCAAGAGCTCTAAATAATTCCCCCTATTATTCGAAGTGTCACTTTCATCGTGGCCACGAAAAGGAAGGCTTTGTCACAACGAAAACTTAGTGCAATCTATTATTGCATTCAAGCAAAGACGATATTTCATACACTCTTCTTTTGACTATTTGATCACAACTGCTTCAATATGTGTTGATTCATTAGATAACTAGTTGTTTCTCTAGCTTTATTGTGGACACTACCAACAGGACCAACATGTTTGTCAAAACGTTCTCTTGCTCTTCCATTTCTTAAGCCTACCTCAGTGAAGGCATCACTTTCTAATTGTGCATTCAAGCAAAGACGATATTTCATACACTCTTCTTTTGACTATTTGATCACAACTGCTTCAATATGTGTTGGTTCATTAGATAACTAGCTGCTTCTCTAGCTTTATCGTGGACACTACCAATAGGACCAACATGTTTGGCAAAACGTTCTCTTGCATTCTTCCATTTCTTAAAGCCTGCCTCAGTGAAGGCATCACTTTCTAATTGTGAAAAGTTGATTTTAAAGAGACAACAATGAAGACAAAACGTCGCATCTTTAGATATACTATACTTCAACCAATCATATTCTTCAAACCATGAAACAACAAATCGTCGCTTTTTCTTTGCATGCAAAGTGTATGGAAACTCATGCATTGTAGGCCTACAAGGTCCCATTGGCAAATATGCTCTTCAGACCTCATCTTGAATATTAGGAGGATAGTCCTTCATTCGAATTCTTTTTCCTGAGTCTCTCTCAAGATTATTAAAATCAATGTCACACTCATTTTGTTTTGAGCTCGGACTACCCGAACAAATAGAAGGTGCTATTGGCTTTGGCTTTCTTTCCATATTTCTTATTTCTAAACTACACATTTAACAAACAACACAAAACATCTACCAATTAATCAATAAACAAAAATTCCATCTATATTCCAATGATCAAATGAGTATACAAACATAAAACATATCAACAATAGACTAAAAATCTCCATCAATATCTAATATAATTTAATTGAGATTAGATTAGAATACCAAAAAACTTACTTGAATTTTGAGCCAAATAGTGGCGGCATGGAGATTTGAAACAAGTGGAGGTATGATATTAGAGTAATAAAATTATAATATGGGATTGGGTGGGGTTTAGAATTTTAGGGTTTTGAAAACGGGGAGTTGGGGATTGGAATTTGGGTGAATATGTGAAAGTTGGGACATTGGGGGAAGCAGATAAGCGGGGAAAAGTGGGAATGTGGAGAAAGGTGTGGCCTAGGATTTAAAACAATATGGTCAAACGACATCATTTTGCCCACTGTTTTAATTTTTTAATTTTTTTAATTAAAACAATTGCCAAAACACTGTTGCTTTGGGCCAAGTGTTAAAAGGGGTCCCTATTTTCTTTCTTCTCGTGTGCGGTCGTCTTCTTCTCAAGGAAGACGCCACTACAACCTGCACAAACCTCGTGTTCGAGTATGAGGGAACCTCGAAAAATTTCTAGCAACAATTTAGGATCGCTGAGGGGTCCTGGGACCTCCAAGGCCCCTCTATAGATCCGCCACTGCTTAGAGTGTCCCCAAGAGATGTTGTAAACAACTAAAACCCTTTATTAAAAGCCAAACTTAAAAATAAAAATAAAAATTTCCAACAAACTCTACAAAAGAGTCTTTAACATAACAAAATGAATAGTCACTGTTTAAATTTATTGAGCAACTGTTCATCACATAAATATTGAAAAAATAATAAATCTCAAGTGTGGATCCTTCTCTGAGAAAACAGAAAGAGAGAATATTGTTTTAGAAAATGAGTAGGTTGGATTTGAATTGTTAATAATAAAATATTCAAAACTTATTAAAATAGGGAATGTTATTGGAGATAAAAAGTTAACGGGAAGTAAAATAAATTTTTTGACATTGTTTACTTGTTAGTTTAACAAAAACTTAGAGATTTTTGGAGATGCTCTTCAGCTAAATAACTACTAACAACCCTCTTAACAACTTTTCTAACAACTTAAAGCATCTTCAAAGGAGGTGTCAAATTTTAAACATCAAAATGATATTTGATGGCTTATGTGGCAATCCGACATTTTGTACAATACTTTGCTTCACCCGATATGTTAAATAACAATGCCATTTAATAATTTTTTTTATATTTTTGTTGGCTCCCATGAATGAGGCAACCAATCAAATACTTGAAAAAAGAAACAACATTTATTATATATTATATTGATCTATTAAAAAAATTATTTAATAAATTTGATATATGCTGTCAAATTTGACAGCAAAATACTTTGCCTTCAATTGACTCAACGCCACATAGGAAATTGAATGCTCGGTTGGAGAGAGTTTGCTGCCATTTTCTATCTCCTTTGAAGATACTTTTAAGAGGCACTATTTTAACAATTAAAGCTGAATTGACACTAAGGATGGCAACAGTTATGGCGGGAGGGTAATCGCAGTTATTTAACCATAACCATTTAATTATTTACCTGACATAACCGTTTACCCATTGGGTAATTGCATAAACGGTTATAATCATATCCATAACAGTTTATAAACGGTTAACCATACTTATAATTACATACCCATTTAACCGTAATAGTATATCCGTTTACCCATTTACCCGTTTACAGTTTTCTATCATTTACCCTTCTTTTACCCATTTATCCATTTACCCGTTACAACATTGATAAAGTTCAATCATTCATTGTTTTAAGGTTAGTCATTCATGAACGATGGGACGAATCGTGATCGTTAATGCATTGTATGCATGAGAGATTAACTATATATTTAAAAATTAAAGTAGTGTAAGTGAGAACTCTTAATTTTTATTTTCGCCAAATATAAAATTATATCATATTATTGTTAGTCTATTGTGAGGCTAAGCTCACATATTCTATTTAGTGTAGATAATATCGTTTGTTAAAAAAAAAAAAAATTAAAGTAGTGTTAAAGTTAGCAGTCCATTAGCTAAGCATGATCATTCATGCATTGTTATGTATGTAGCCGACTCACTGTACCATTTCTTTTGGGATTCAGATTTGCTTCCATTTATTTTGTTATTTCTCTATTGAATTTTGATCAAATTCCAACTAGATGGCACCGCAAGTCTTACAGAGAGACAGGGTAATAGGATTGGCGTTGCTGTTCCCTTAGAATAATTTAGCAGTAAAAGTTAAAAACGACAATAGGTTATAGTCTTTTTCACACCACGTATTGTCGTAGAAACACTTTCCAGTGGCATTACAAGTAAAAAACTGATGACTCAATACCCTCCAAGAGCTTTTGGGCAAGACCAATGCCCTGACTCTCGGGCCATATCGCCTATAAAAGGAAGAAGAGACAACAGAGACAAGGACACTCAACCAATCAAACAAACAAACTTACAAACTCTACTCCCAAGCCAGTTCATACCCTTCAAGCTGAAATCAACTCAGATTCAGTCATTTTAGCTATAGTTTCCTTAGAAAGACTATCTTTTCTCTAGTATAAAAGCTCTGCTACCATTCTCAATGATGTAGTATTGATTCTCTCATGTAAACCTGTTTACCAACCATCCATTTTTAGCATACAACCTCTGTAAAACCAAAGAGAAGTGGCTGCAAGAGGTTCAACCTTGCCAGACAAGGTGAAATCTTGCCCGAGTCTCTTTGTTTGTCCTCTAAATTAGTAGATCTATCGTTTAATACACTTTTCAGCATGTATTCAAGTCATTTCCACATGTTTTTCTATTTTAAGAGTCTCATTTGCATCTGGATCTGGTTAACTTAATGGATATGTTTTCATTAAAGAGCAATTTGGAACCAAACAAATGACTTAAAAGGGCTATGGACTCCCTCTATTCGAACATACGAGACCATGAACTAAAAGTCATTGTTTACAACGCAAGAAAAGAACTTAATATAGACTTAACTCATCTGTGACAATCTTTTGATAACAAGAAGTTTGAGTAACTGGGGCGCAAGTAATCGACTCATAACATATTTGTTCTATATCTACTATACTGAAATAGCAGTGGCAAGCCTAATCATTTAGTTAGTTTTGATTGCAAGCCTTAAGGCGTATCCCCACAAAGGCACATTTCAGAATTAACTTCAAGCTCTTATTGCAGCACACAAGACAAGTAAGGGCTCGACTACCAAACACACACATCCAAAGTGTCAATCCCTTGGAGAGCTGTGCTGAGGTCCATAGATCTTCGCCAGAGAAATCTTTGCCCGAACAAAACCAGTTCGCTTTCCTAACAAATGAGGCAATATACAAAAATAAAAGTGAAAATAGAGTGTCCTTAACAACCCTAATGGATTCTTCTTGACTTACATACAATCATCGTTCTTAATGGAAGGACTTAAAAGTCCCAAGTCTTTTGGTTATTCTGCACAGTCCCCCCTCCATTGCTATTCTACCATTAATCAAACTTCATCATAAAACAACACATTGAATTTTCGATTATGCGAAGAGATATTGTCTCATATAACAGGTATGTCACTAAAAAATATTGATTTCAAGAGTGACGTGGCACAAGCAAAGGGATATGAACGTAAGCCATCGAAGAACACGATTTCTGGAGTCCACCAGATTATGGCTGAAAACCCAAGGGTTGTTTTGTTTAATTCTGAATTGATGCTTACAAATGAACAACAAAATGGCTTAAATAAACAAAATACAACTGTTAGAACTCAAAAAACTAATGAAATAAATTTGGCCAACAAACAAAACGTCAGAATTTTTATTACAAACTTAAAACTGCATTTTAGAGGCTGAAATAATCCCGGATGGCCAAAATCCATCGTACATCATGGCAAACAGATGAGTTCGACTCGTGGCATCATTTCATTTCTGGAAAAGCTATCACGGAGCCAATTCAGAGCTTAGACACCAAATAAACAAATTCCCACTGCATCCTTTTATCTTCCAACGTTCCATTTCCTCCTCGATTTATTATGCCATTTGTCACATCCCGGGCCCGTTCCACCACCGTAACACGATATTATCCGCTTTGGGCCCTGACCACACCCTCGCGGTTTTGTTTCTGAGAACTCACGAGCAACTTCCCAAGTGGGTCACCCATCATGGGAGTGCTCTGGCCACCTTCTCGCTTAACCTCGGAGTTCCGACGGAACCCGAAGCCAGTGAGCTCCCAAAAGACCTCGTGCTAGGTAGGGATGGGAATATGAATTTAAGGATCACTCCCCTTGGCTCTGATACCATTTGTCACATCCCGGCTCGGGTCCACCACATCCAGGGCCCGTTCCACCACCGTAACACGATATTGTCTGCTTTGGGCCCTGACCACACCCTCGCGGTTTTGTTTCTGAGAACTCACGAGCAACTTCCCAAGTGGCCCGGGCCCCCACCACATCCCGGCTCGACTCCACCGTAGCACGATATTGTCCGCTTTAGGCCCCGACTACGCCCTCACGGTTTTGTTTTTGGGAACTCACACGAGAACTTCCCAGTGGGTCACCCATCATGGGATTGCTATCACGCGCTACTCGCTTAACTTTGGAGTTCCAATGAACTCCAAAGCCAGTGAGCTCCCAAAAGCAAAACCGTGAGGGCGTAGTCAGGGCCCAAATCGGACAATATCGTGCTACGGTGGAGTCGAGCCCGGGATGTGGTGGGGGCTCGGGCCGGAATGTGACACCATTTGTTTTACATCAAAGAGAGTTTGTCTCTTGATAGAGAGGCAGAGGTAAATGAATATGCACCGTTGACAACAAGGTTCTAAAAAACGCTAGGCGCTAGTCGGGCGGTGGGCTGGCGCTTAGCGCCTAGGCGGCTAGGCAAGGTCTAGGCAGCCTAGGCGGATTTAGGTAAATTTCTTGTATATCTTGTAAATAAGTGCATATTGACACTTACAAAAAATTATACTTGTATGAAATCCATGGATAAAATAATAAAAGAATGATAAAATGCAAAAAGAGTATCCAACAAGTCCAAATTTAAAAACACATTAAGCATATATGCCATATACCCATAGTGATGAGTATTATAGGAGGACACATGTACAACAAGTTCACAATTTAAAACCACATAAAATGCAAAATAGGAGGAAAATAAGGATATATAGTAATGTAGATATGATTTTTTTTTTTTATTTCAAAAAAAAAAAAAAAAACCACCTAGAGCCCAGCCGATTTGCAAGAAAACGCTTCGGGTCACCACCGCTCAGCGCTTAGGCCCTTTTTTAGAACACTGGTTGACAAGGCCACATGATCTTTTATATATAAAGCCGACAGCCCCATTTTGGGGTCACGACTTCACCAAAGAATAATGGGGCAGAAATGCCCCCCAAACAAAAAAGTTCAAAAGTAGCCCAAAATAATGCAGGGGTAATTTGGTAATTTTGTCATAAAAAGATTTTTCTTTTTTTAGTTGTTTTTTTATTAGAATTAGTATCTCACTATTACGTGGAATATCCACGGGTTTCTTATAGCATGATCTAATATACAACTCTTTTAATTTATAAGAGTTATGTAAAGTTGCAATTGTTGTATCGAATTATCATACAATCAGTTGTTCATTAAATATTATTTTCTCTATTTTTAAACGCGTTCAAAATATTTTAAAAGGCGCATCGCGCCGGTAATAAAAAAGGTCTTTCACATGCGCTCATGCACGTGGCCTAAACCCCAAATCCTAAACCATGCGCGTGCAGAAATACTAATGTGCAAGAAAAGGCCAAGGGAGCTTTAGTTCTCCGCTCCATCGCTGAAAGGAAACCATTTACGTTGTATTATCATCTTCATCATCATAGACATAGAGATAATGATCAGGTTGTGTCAATGTCAATTGAACCGTGTGGGTCTAGTTTCTGTTAGTAATTTAACCACTTGCATCCGTGAGTGATGAATTATTGATGATGCTGGCAACAAGAGATATGTGATGGTGATCCTTTCCATTTTTGTTTCAAAATACTCGATTGCTTATTTGACGAGGAATTGTATACAGAAACTTTAAGGCAAAACATTTTAATCCTTGTCAAGGGAAAGCAGGACCAAAGTATCAATACAAACATGGACGATTTTAGCTACACAACAACTAAAAACGTGGAGAATATCATGGTGCCCGTAACAGAAAAGAATTTGCCACTGCTCCTGAGAATGTTATGTTTGCATCTACACTTTTACGAATAGCGTATTTTTATGTTATTAATTTTAACAGTTAAGTTTTTAATAATTATTTAAAAATTATTTCTACAAAAAAAAAACATTCAAATCGAAATATTTGTATTAAATAAACAGACAGTTTATCATGAATATGTTACATAATTGTTATCTACACTACCGATCTATTTCATACATTTGGAAGATTGAAAAATATACGATTCAAATGTTTATTATTATTTTTATTGTAGATATAATCTTCAAATAAATATTAAGAAACAGTAACAATATATGTAAAATAATTCTTGGATACTCAAAGATAAATAAATTCGACCTTAAAATGTTTCATGGGTGTTTCAAAGAACTTCGTATTTTTTATCGGAACAGTTAACACTATAAATCATTATAGGCTAAATAGCCAAAATGGTCCTTGAGATTTGCATAACTCATCACTTTGGTCCCTAACATTTCAAATCGATAAAAGTGGTCCCTGAGATTGTTCACCATCCATCATTTTGGTCATTCCGTTAAAAACTCCGTTAAGTGTCTCAGAGCTCTTGGCCGGAAGTTTGGACAATTTTCAAAGCTTCGTAATTCAATCATTTCTTAACCAAATTCGACCCATAATATATAAAATGAAGATAGGAAAGTGTAGAATAAGATTATACCTATTTGGAAGCCCAGTGGCTGCCGGAGATGGTCGGAAAATAGCCTCAAAGTTGACTGGTCCGAGGGAAAATTGGAAAACTCGCTGGAAACTGGGTAAACTTTAAACGTTCATAACTTCTTCAATACTCAACGAAATCAAGTGATTCAAAAACAAAAATCATACTTCTCGACGATATGAAGAGAATGGTACCTTTTTTATGGCTAAATCGCCTTGGTTTGGCTGGAAAACGGCTCGAAAGTTGCTAACTCGAGACCAAGACAGCCACTTTCGAGCCGTTTTCCGGCCAAACCACGGCGATTTATCCTTCGAAAAAGGTACCATTCTCTTCGTCTCATCGATAAGTATGATTTTTGTTTTTGAATCACTTGATTTCGTTGAGTATTGATGAATGAACGTTTAAAGTTTACCCAGTTTCCGACGAGTTTTCCAGTTTTCCTTCGGACCAGTCAACTTTGAGGCTATTTTCCGGCTATCTCCGGCAGCCATTGGGCTTCCAAATAGGTATAATCTTATTTTACACTTTCCTATCTTTATTTTGATATATTATGGGTCGAATTTGGTTAAGAAACGATTGAGTTACGAAGCTTTGAAAATTGTCCAAACTTCCAGCCAAAAGCTTTGAGACACTTAACAGAGTTTTTAACAGAATGACCAAAATGATGGATGGTGGACCATTTTGGCTATTTAGCCATCATTATATGAAGATCATCTCTATTAAAAATAAAGTAAAAAAAGTCAAGTAGTCAATCAACTATAGAAAATAACTATAAATTTTTATTTATTGATTTGATTTGATCATATGTTTTACAGTAATCTTATATTTTTTTCATCGATTTTGATCATATTTCTACAATTCAATGACAAATAATATCATACTTTATTAATTTTTTAAAATTGAATTTTATAAAATAATTTATTTTATAAAAAAAATCCAAAGTTCTACGATTGGTGGAAACAAAAAAATAAAAAACGTTTAAGAACATCTCCAAAGGAAATGTCAAAAGATAAATGTCAAATGTTAATTTGATATCTAATGTGGCAATGCCAGATTTCTCTCTTCCCAATTGATATGTTTTTTTTGTTATAAATTATATTTGTAGGTCCCATTTTAAAAAGAAATCAATTAAAATAAAGGAAAACTAATGAAAATGGCTTGAAAACTTTGAGTTTTAATGATAATGACAAAATAAATGGTAAAGTGAATAGTACCAGGATTGACTTTTTAGTGTAAAAATGTGGTTTTTCGTTAAAGTGAACAGTACCGGAAGTTTTTCGTTAAAATTCCCTTAAAATAAATTCTTAAAATAAATTTGCTAGATCTATAATGGTGCATTAATGGGATCCACATAATAAATTAAAAATTATTTGACATCACATTTTTTCATATGTCAAATTTGACATATGAAAACTCAGAGAGATGTCAAATTTTGAACATAAAATTTAAATTTTGACAGCTTATGTGGCACTTTGACATCTTTTAAAGTTTTGTTCTCCAACTGATATGTCAAATTAAATTATTATTTTATTATTTTATAAAATAAATTATTAAACTAATTAAAATTTAATAAAGGACATTTAAAGTTTAATCAGTAATATGTTCACATTCCTTGATGGAAAAGAAGAAAAAAAGTAGGATAATTGGATCGATCAACTCAACATTAATTATAATAAATGATTAAACTAATTAAAATTTAATGAAATACATTTAATAATTAATAAAAAAACATTTGAAAGTTTTGTCAAATTTGACATCAACCTCTTTTACTCCCAATCCATGTCATCGCCACATAGGATTTGACACTTCAGTTGGAGAATATTAGTGTGGTATTTTTTTACTGTTATAACTGATGTGTACATTTTAACATCTCTTTTGAAGATACTCTCATATATCAATCTACATAAAATTGACATATCGATTAGAGTTTACTCTTACCTTCAAATTTAATTACATAATATTTCACTTAAGATTTTACATCTCAATTGGAGTTTTACCAACAAAAACAATCATTTCATGCCCACCTTAAACAGGCTTTATGGGGTAAAAGGAGAGGGGCCTCGGGGGATCCTTTTCTTGGGCGAGTAACAGAGCTCGCTGACCCTACTCTTTCATTTCCTTTTGCAACATCATTACAGTCCACAGAGGACTGACTTGTCATCTTCCTTTTTCACTTTTAAGTTTAAGGGGAATTGCAATCTCATATTTCATTTTTAAAACGTTATAATGTTATATCATATATAAATTTATGAGTTTATTGTAATGTTATACATGCGGTACATTTTTTATCAAATTTGTTGTTAATTGATGACTTGGCTACGTGGCAAATTTGTCGTTAATTGATTACGTGGAAAATATAAATGTATGACATTATAATGCAGTTATAAGTTTGTGTATGATATTGCAACGTTTAAATATGAGGTATGAGGTTAGGATTGCACCTAAAGTTGAGAGTACAAACTATACACACCATGAAAACACACCTCTACCAACCACCTTTCTACATTCCAGTAATAAGAGTCATCACCATATGTGCTTTTAACTAAAATTTAGGAAGAAATTAAAAAATTCATCTTCAATCACACTTCTTATCCTGCTTCTAGAATGACAAAAGCTTAACGAGCTCTTAAGTTTAACCCCGAGTTTGTTGTCCCCAGTTCCATGTCCCTCTCCACGTCGCCAATATAATATTTTGACACGTATCCTCTAATTTAACTTTGTCAAATTGAGAACAACATTGTTACATATTACCAGCCTCAGGCTCCAACGGCAGAAGTGAAGGAAAAGTTTGGGAAAGAGAAGGATTGATAGCCCTTTGTAGACAAGAGAGAAGGGCGCCCACGAGAGAGTAGTCATCACCTAATGCATGGTGCAAATATTACATTACAAGCTGCCTTGCTATTTGGATACTTTAGAGTATCCTCAGTGAGGGGCTCTATATAGGGCTGGAAAAACGGTGGATATAGCCTATTTTATAGCTCCGATGAATCATTGGGGCTTTATAAAAGAATATCTCCTCATGAGGGGCTATTTCTTTCGGGCTCTATATGGGGCTATATATATTTATTATGTAGTAATTTCATTATGTGGTAATTTTTGTCTTTTGTGTTAACTTTTCTTAAGTTGATTTTTAGACGTGTTATCTTAAATTATTTTTCATGAACCTTTCAACCTAAAAAAGTTCAAATTCTGACAAAGTTAGATTTCATCACTTATGAACATGGTTCTAAAAAACGTTAGACGCTAGTCGGACGGCAGGCAGGGGCCTAGCGCTTAGGCGCCTAAACGGACGCCTAGATGGACTAGGCGGATTTAAGTAATATATAATAGAAAATATATAATGAACATTAATTAATTAAAAAGTAAATATATGTGTGATCCTTTATAAGTTAAAAAGTAACAAAACATTATCTAAATAATTTATATAACATATATATAACATATATATGTATAGACTATAGATATATGTATATATATATATCCCCAAGCTTTTTTAAAATGATAAAAACCCCACGTAGTGGTAGTGGGTGGTCTTTTAAAGAAATAAAAACCAAAGCATTCAATAACCCATCTAATTCTAAGGAAAACTAATGAAAAATGTTTGAAAGCTTTAAGTTTTAACGATAAGGACAAAATAAATGATAAAGTGAATAGTATCAGGATTGACTTTTTAGTGTAAAAATATGGTTTTTCGTTTAAGTGAACAGTAACGGGAGCTTTTCGTTAAAGTTCCCCTAATTCAAACCCCTCCAACCCCACTCTCTCACTTCACCCAATATTTCTGAACGATTGAGCCCATATCTTATCACATTTTCACCCATTGGAAAGCAGAAAATTCTTCAATTTGTGCTTCTCGGTTTCTTCTTCTTCCTTCAGGAATTAGAATGTCGAACTGGATCTTACATCCAGATCCCACTGCCATGGACTGATATGTTAAAAGTTACAGTCTTTCTCTTCGCATTCTCTCTTCCCTCTTCTACGCACAAACGGTGAGTTCAGAAATTTTCTCGAGGTTGATACGATTTGAGATTGAGAGTTGCAGATCCTATGTGAGAGAGAGAGTTGCAGAGCCACCTAAACTGCCTCCCGAAACCGCCCATACCGCCTAGGTGGCCACCTAAATCCTCCCTGCCTTACCTGACCATTTTGGCCTAAATCAAGTCGGGCCTCCACCACCCGGCGCCTAAACTGATTTTTAGAATACTGCTTATGAACATTCGTTGGATTCTATTATCTTCATCTCATCATTCGAAAGATACAAACCCCTCTTTCGCCTTTTGAAATAATTTGATTTTCACGTACAACACAACAATTTACCTAGCACCAATTGGTAAATTAGTATCATACAATTTTGAAATGTAGTAGCCTCATAGAGGATAAAGCCCCAATTGAAGATGCTCTTATGACATGAATTTTCCATATTGGTTGGTCTTGTGGAAATCTTTTTGTTGCTATGTTTGCGATATGGTCATCAAAATACTCGTCATCGTCAAGTTGGTAGGGAAGATTGGAGTTATAACATGGTCTTTAAGCTTCACTTCAACCTTTTCTCACCGTTTCTTTCCATTATTTTCAATCTATTTTCAAATTAAATATTAATGTAAAAATATCGATGTCTTAAAAAAAAAATTGTTCATGAGAAAGAATGAATCATGTGAAGAGCACTTCGAAAAAACCTTCAAACGTCCCTAATACCTGGATGTAGCACGATACCTGAATGAATCATTGAAGGGAATAGCATACGATTTAGCAATATCTGGTTTACCTCAAGTATTCCAATAATGTAGTACGATGAATATTATAGTTTCCAAAACTTTTGAGACCATGCGTGTTTGCATGATATAGTAATATTTGGTTTGAGTAAATTGTAGCAATGATCCATTAACTTTAACTCAATTGGAGCAATGGTCCCTTAACTAAAAATTCATTACAATTGGTCCCTCAACTCATCAAAACGTGCAGCTATAGTCCCTTAACTAAAAATTAATTACCATTGGTCCCTCAACTTTAATCTAACTGAAGAAATGGTCCCTCAACTTTAACCCAATTGTAGCAATGGTCCTTCCAACATAAGTCATTTTGATAAAATTCTGACGAAGTTGACGAAAATGACTGTAGCTATACGTTTTGATGAATTGATGGACCCCAATTGTAGCAATGGTCATTCCAACATAACTTATTTTAACAAAATGCTAACGAAATTGACGAAAATGGTCATAGCTACACATTTTGATGAGTTGAGGGACCAATAGTAATAGATTTTTAGTTGAGGGATCATTGCTCCAATTTAATTAAAGTTGAGTGACCATTGCTACAATTTACTCATCTGGTTTACCTCATGTGTTTCAACTACCATAAAATATGGCCTTTAATTGGATGGTTTGCCAAAGACATTTGGTCTACCGGGCGAATCATATTTGTGATCGCCATGCTCGAGTTCTTTAATGTGCTACCGATGTGTCTTGATGCTGCTTGCACTACCAGTAGCATTATAATTTTTAAATAAATGTTGTATATGTGAAATATCACAGGCATTTTCTCAGGCTAGTTTGGTAGCCATGATTGGATGGAACTTTAAAAAGAGAAATAGCATAAATATGACCACTGAGAGAATTGAATCTAGATTACTCATGAAGAATAAAACTTGTTCATTCTAATTCTTCATAAAATAGTAGGATTAGAAGGGATGAATTTTCTTCATAGCTAATCATGTTCTAATCGGGAGGTGGCTATCGCTCTTTCTAATGTTTTTCCGAAGGTGGCTACTTCAATTTGTGCTACTCCCTCCCTTTACAAGCATCTACAAACTCCTTATGTTGGTCAGGATCTTCTTCTGGTCTCTTATAGGCGAAAGAGGCATACTCTCATTTGCTTACTTTTGACACTCGGGTCCCCTGGGGAAAGGAAATTTGGTCTCAACGAATTCAACCTCTGAAAAGTCTTCTTGTTTGGAAAGTCTTACATGGCCGGCTCCTCACTAATTCTTTGCTTCAGCACATGGGTATTATGTTGGTTTCGTGTTGTTTCAATGTGCAATTGGCTTCTGAATCTCTTAAGCATATTTTTTTGGAATGCCCTTGGTCTTTAGCTTTATTTCAGTGGTTATTGGCTCTCTTCTGTCATTCTTCAGTTGTGGTGGAATACATCTTACAGGTTTTTTCTGAGACTTTTATGGCTAGTTTTCCTGGCTCTTCTCACAAACTTTGGGTTGTTGTGGCTTGCACTTCTATTTGGGGAATTTGGTCTCTCCGTAATCAAATTAGATTTGAAGAAAAACCAACCCCTTAGATTATGCCAAGTGCTAGCTTATTACTCGGTTTCGAGAAACAGCTTTTGTGTGTTTCCCTCGTAACAGCCCATATTCTGGTGTGTTGCCTATTTATTCATTATTAGGTATTTCCCCATTTTCTCCCACCGCTCCTTCTTTCATTCCTATGGTTTGGCGCATTCTGTAATCTGGTTGGATTAAGGGGTGGTTTGGGAGTGAGGTGCGTAAAAAAAAAGCACCCATGGAAAAAAACTGTGAGAGTTTTAGGTGTTTGGTAAACTGAAAAACAATGGCTTATTTTGGAAGCTGCTGTGAGAATAAGCTGAAATCAAAGGAAAAAGCTGAAGCTGCTATTAGGGGTGGGTTCGGTTTAAATCGGTTCGGTTTTTTGCCAAAACCGAAACCAAACCGAAATTTCGGTTCGGTTCATTTTTTTTTCGGTTCGGTTTCGGTTTTTTTTTTTTTCTTTTTCAAAAAATGAAAAACATTGAAATTTTAAATTTTAACATATCCAACACAATCATAACATAAGCATTCTAACTAGAATCAAATACAATGAAAATAAACATTTAAAGTTGAACTAAAATCATCAATCAAGTCTTCCAAAATCCAAACTAACAACCTCACAACACAAAAATCGTACAAATGACTTAGAAAAGTTAAATTGTATGATGTTGTTCAAAGATCAGGGTTGTTTGCTTGTAACCGCATGTTGACAACTTGATTAGTAAAAGTAATACGTGGGTGGATTTATTTAGTGTGTGTTGAATTCTTTTCCATCACAAATTACCCAAATAATCTACCCGAAATAAATGTTTATGGATTATGTTACATGTTATATGAAAGTAGATTTGGAAAAGAAAGCTGGGGCAGAAGTAGACAATGCTATGGAGATAGATGTAGGTACTTCAGGAGAAGGTTTGATTCTGAAACTTTATATGGGAGAGAAATAATAGGTTAGGGTTTAGAGTTTTTATAGGCATTTTTTTAATATTTTGAGCTTAAAGTTTGGCAACACATTGGGTTTAGCACATTTTAACTTACAAATTGGGTTTAGAAAATAATACCCAAAACAAATAATTAAATAAAAAAATTAATTTAATTAATTCGGTTCGGTTCGGTTTTTTCGTTCGGTTCGGTTTTTTCGGTTTCGGTTCGGTTTGGTTTTCGGTTTTTTTCGGTTTTCGGTTTTTTGAACCCACCCCTAGCTGCTATTTGCAGCTTTGGAAAACTGGTTTTTTTTCAAAGCACACGAAGCTATAGTGTTCCTTTAATGAAAAGACCCATTATCAGACTGCTTTTTTTTCCAAAAGTACTTTTACAAAAAAGTTTACCAAACACTCTGCTGATTTATTTCACAGCCGCTTATTCTCACATCACAGCCGCTTATTCTCACAACAGTTTTTTTTCAAAGCACAGCAATACCAAACCAGCCCTAAAGCTAATATCAATAGTTCTTATGCGAATGGTCGTAGCACAAATTGGGACGTACATGTGCTTGGTACTTTTACCTTTTATATAGAGTTTGCTAGTTCAATGGCTGCATAAATTTTAGCTTTCATTGAGGCAATTCGTGTTGCTTGGATTCAGGATTGGAAACACATCTGGATTGAAACTGATTCCTCTTTGGTTCTGCACTATCTTTTCAAGGCCCCTACTTCAATCCCTTAGTTTGTTTTGGTTGATTGGAATAAATGTTTATAGCGCCTTCGTCATATGAGTTTTATTTGTACACATATTTATCAAGGGGGTAACTAAGTTGCTGATGCATCAGCAATAGCTTCTTTCGGTGCTGCTCAGAGTGCTTATTACTGGTGATCCATAGTTCCAAATTTTGTTTCTGCCACTCATGCCCTTGACATTTTTTTTCGTCCTGTTTTTCATTATCGTTGGTTTTTTACTTTTATTTCTTTTTGGTTTTATTCGCGGGTCTTGCTCTGTCCCCCCGCTTGTATCCTTTTGTCCTTTTTCTTTAAATAAAATAGAAAAATCAAAATCAAAATCAAAATCAAAATCAAAAATCAAAATCAAAATTCAACAATTTTTGGTCGTAGCATTTTAATTTTACGCAGGTAGATTGAATTTTCAGTCACTTGCGTGACAAATACATAGATTTCGTCGCGCAAATATCATTTGCGCCACGAAATCTATGTCTTCATCACGCAAGTGTTTGAATATTCAATTAAGGCACTTTTTTTAGCGGAAATTTAAAAAAAAACATCGCGATGAAGTTTTTAACCTTGCGCAACAAAGGGCTCGTTCGGATGTGCTTTTAAAATTACTGAAAATGTTTTTAGAGAAAATTTTTTTGGGTACCAAAAGCACTTTAAGTGCTTTCTGCAAGAAACACCAGTTATGTGCTTCTTCCATGAAGCACTTTAAGTGCCTTTTTCCAGGATTTACTTGCATTTTTACTAAGGATTGATTCCAAAAACATTTTCACCAAAAGCGCTTTCAGTTATTTTAAAAGCACATCCAAATGAGCTCAAAGCTTCCGTCGCGCAAGCTTCTATGTTTTTAATCCCATGTGTCATCTTCCTCCCCTAACTTCTCTCTTCTTCCTTTTTTTCCCCCACACTATACCCTCTCTCTCCTTCCTCTTTCTCTCCCGATGCCATTGTAGGCCTTCTCTCATTCTTAGTTCTTCTTCTCCGACATACATGCTCACCCTCAAACCCTATCACTATCACTCTCTGTCATCTCTCTATCCCTCTCTCCGACCGTCGCATCTTCATCTCCAAGAGGCAATTTCCTCTCTCTTTTTTTCTTCCAATTTTCTTTATTTACCACGTTAATTAGGGTTTATTGATTAAGGGGTTTTTTTTTCTTTCAAATTGGGGGTTAGATTTAGGGCAGTGGGTTTATATTTAGGGTACGTAAATTGGGGGTTACATTTAGGTTCTTAAATTATAGCTTTTAGGGTTCTTAATTGGGGTTAGGTTTAGGTCTTAAATTAGGGGAACGATTTTGGGCAGTGAGGTTAGATTAGGTTTTCTTAAATTGGGGGTTAGATTTAGGATGCTTCACTAGGGGTTAGATTATGGTTCTTAAATTAGGGGTTTTTTTAATTTCAAGTAAAGGGTTAGAATTAGGGCCGTGGGTTTTTCTAATTTGAAGAACATAAATAGATTTAGGGGGCATTTGTTTGCCCTCGCTAACTCTCACTAGACTAGACTGGACTAAGGGTTAGTCTAGTCCCTTGTTTGTTACCCACTGGGACTAACATTAATGTCACTAACCTTCACTCACCTCGACTAACCATGGGATTGCTAGTCCCGTTTCCAGAATTGCATACGATGTTTGCATTGCAAGTCTGCAAGCATGCTTCTAGGCAACTCTGTTTGCCCACCCATGCCCAGATCTGAAACCCAATCCCACCCATAACCTAAATCTCAAAATCCAGCCACCAAAATTCGAAGAAAAAAAAAGCAAGACAATAACCATAACAATCTCAATAGAAAAATTCTTCCTTATTCCCTAAATTTTTCTTTTTCCTAGAAAATTTCGGAGAAAAAAGGATTGAGAAGGGGAGAGAGTAGCTTTGGGGATAAAAAGAGATGGAGAGACGGAGAGGAAAGAGAGAGTAGCTTTGGGGACGATTTTGTAGGAAAAATGGTTTTGCAGAAAAAATGGATTTGAACTTTAAAGCATTTTGAAGGAAAAAAAATGGGAGGAAAGGAATGAAACCAAAGAGGAAGAAAGTACAACAAACGCACCCTTAGTGTGCTTCCCTGAAGAACTATTTTGCTCATTCGCCGTAAATCTAATCTCCACAATCCATCGATAAAAGAAATGCATGTGATAATACTTATTTATCATATATATATATATATATATATGTATATAGAGGTGAAAATGTAGAATTAATCCCAGCTAGCATTACTGCATTTTGGTAGAAGTGAACGAAAGAAACAATGGCTTATGAAATACTTTTCTTTTTAGTTATCTCATCTTAAAATTATTTCAGGTATCAATTGATTCAATTATTAGCTTAATTAGGGTTTATCCTTTTAACCCTAGGTATTCGTTCGGACTGAATGATAGAGAAACGTTGGTCATGCAATGCCTTGAAATCGATTGTGATAGTCTCCTGTTGTGCGAGTATGATGGCACAAAATAGTTATACTAATATAGATATTTGCATATATGCATTTTAGTTTCTGACATTACATTAATTAAATTCATGTATTTGTTGACAATGAGTTTATTAATTTCAATTTTTTGAAATATGCATGCAAAAAGGATAAAGGTTTTGTTTCCCAACTTTTGTTCTAGTAGTCTCATGTGTGAAACGGTTTTAAGATTGGCATATAGGAAAAACCTGTCTTCTGAAAGGATATATATTTTAGACTGGGTATATTTACCTTGCATAAGATACTTATCTTTGGCACTGATTATATTTATCAGATATGGGTTGAACAGATTACTGTTAAATATATATTTTCTGAAATATAGTTTTGCATTTGAAATGTTCCGTGCATGTGGCTGTATATATGTTTTCGGGAATCGTGGTTTACACACATTACTTTGATTAATGTTTTAGATGTAATTACATATATTAACTGATTGCTTTTGCATGTTATTTAGTTGATTATTTGGTATCAAACCCTTATGCCTTATGGATTCAGTTTAATTTTACACATGGACAAATCGCTTGATAGTAATGGAAAGGCAATTAGTGTTAATTGTGAATTATTTGAGATAATATAATTAGTTGAAGGCTTGTAGTTTTCAGAGGTAACATGCCTTTTTCACGACAGGTGCCGTGCATTGCAATTAATTCAGAATGTACTTTCTGAAAATTTTTGGCGGTCAGTAAAAACTGGTTGGACAAAGATTGTTTGCCCTCCACTTCCGATGCTTTCTTTGTGCCCTCCTGTTTTGTGTGATCACGGTTAAACCATGTTAATATTTTATATTTTTTTTATAGATATAATAAGACAAAAATGAATAGTAATATAAAATGTTGACGTGGCTTAACCGTGACCACATAAACAGGAGGGCACGGGAAGGGCATCGGAAGTGGAGGGCAGACAATCCTTGTCCAAACTGGTTTAATACCTATTGAAATTGTGCCTTGCTTAATCAGTTTGATTGAGTTGTGGGGGGCTAACGCGTGTCTACTTTGAAAGGTTAATCATATGCAACTATGTAAGTTCTAAGGACAAGGCCTTAACAAGTGAAGATAAGACCATCTCCAACCGAAGGGTCCAGAGGGCCAGAGGGCCGAAAATAGCCCTAAAACCGTCTCCAACCGAGGGCTAGGCCAGAGGGCTCTGGAATCTGGGAGGGCCCCACGGGATCAGAGAGGGCTGGCTGCTTTCGGCCAGCCAGCCAGCCCTGGGCTGGCTTATTTTTTTTTTAATGTTTTCTATTGCTGTCGGTTAAAACCGACAGCATTAAAGAGGTTTTATTTTTTTTTAATAGTTCTACTATTAGTGTCGGTTATAACCGACACTAATAGTTTGAATGTTTTTTAATATAACGGCTAGTAGCCGTTGTATTATTAGGCCTTTTTTTTTTAATGAATTTAAACTTTTTTTTTTCCCTTTTTTTTCCTTTTCATATTAATCAAATTTTGTTTCATATTTTTTTTCAATTCTATTTTACAAAATTTGTTTCAATTTTTTTTTAAATTCTATTTTTTTCCTATAACTTCTATTTTACAAAATTTGATTCATATTTGTTTTCCTATAACTTCTATTTCACAAAATTTGTTTCATAATTTTTTTCAATTCTATTTTTTCCTAGGCCATTTATACAACATTAAATTAAATTAAGTAACATGAAACAACATTAAACAATATGAAATAACATTAAATAACATTAACCAACATACAAATTATACAACATAAAAAAACATCATGTTGACGTCACCTAGCCGTTAGATTTGAATTTAAATTGTAGTTTTTAAATAATAAATTATGTTTGGCCCTATGGCCCTCGGTTGGAGACGGTTTTTTGTGATAGGGCTAAAACGAGCCCTCTGGCCCTCTGGCCCTCGGGCCCTCGGTTGGAGACGGTTTTTTGTGATAGGGCTAAAACGAGCCCAATATGGCCCTGTACTGTTCATTAAAATATTAATATCTTGGAGAATCTTGGAGGGCCAGAGGGCTAAAACGAGCCCTCTGGCCAGCCATCGGTTGGAGATGGCCTAAGAAGTCTATCTTCATAAGTTTCTATAGTGTCTTAGCTATCATTTGATTAGTTTATGTATAATAAATGCAATTTTAATTTTTGTGTATAATAGATGTAGTTTTAATTTTTGTTTTTGCCAAACTTGAATTGGGTTTAGAATTTGGGTTTTTAAATTTTGTTTTAAATTTAAGTAGAAATTAGTATGCATGTGTATGATAATTTCCCTTTTAAAAGAAAACTAATGAAAAATGCTTGAAAACTTTGAGTTTTAACGATAAGGACAAAATAAAGGGTAAAGTGAATAGTACCAAGATTGACTTTTTAGTGTAAAAATGTGGTTTTTCGTCAAAGTGAACAGTACCAGGAGCTTTTCGTTAAAGTTCTCTAATTTTAATCTTTGTAATCTAACAAATTTATTTCCAAGTTTGTAGATGTCACAACTTATTAGAACTCGGAAGGGTAAAGTGAATATTACCAAGATTGACCCAGTTGGTCCTCCAGTCCCACAAGCGCCGGCATCTTCGACTTCTTCGGTGGCGCTACCTGTTAGCGCCAGACGTGCTCATCGGTGCCCCTGCACTCCGGAGCAGATGTCGCCATCGGGATCCACAACAATGCCTCAAGTCCACGGCCAGGTATATTATCATAATTTACTCCCTCATTCCCATGTTAACTTAGTTTTGTTATTTCAGGTTCATTTTGATAAGTTATGTCATTTAAGGATTAAAAAGTTATTATATATATATATATTGTATATTGTTTATTGTTGTCATCATTCCGAACCCATTATTAAACAGTTGTGATCATTGTGTTGGATACATATATTGTTTATGTTATTTTCAGGATTTTGGGAAATGTTTTAATTATAGGGAAGTTATGCCGAAATTTTGGTAGGATTTGTTATTAGTTTTGGGTTAACGTTAATTTTTCATTTCTTTGCAACCAAGAAAAACACCCGGGGACCTTGTCGGCAATTGAAGACGGCGAAGGTCACCCGGGTAACCAATGGTCGTATCACAATCGGATACGATGAGCGACATCAGGAAGCACCAATGGTGGAGCAGCATAGTGCATTGGTCCACGACATTGGGCACATCATGCGGACCTATTGCCCTATGCGGTGAAGTCTTGGAAGGCGATGCAAGAAAAGGTGAAGAACACGGTGCGCAATCATTTGTTGGTACGTATCGTTGCCTTTTTAATACTTTTCGTGTAAAATTTATATATTTATATTTATTAATGTCTTTTATTACTAATACTTTCGTAATATTTGTTACATTGCAGACAAACTACAATTTCGATGACATCAACGAGGACGTGTTGGCATACCTCAATCGTCTCTTCTCCAAACGCTACAAGCAATGGAAGAGTAACCTGCACCAGTATTTCGAGATGTTTGATGATCCGCAGGTCGCTCTCAAGGAGGGTTGCTCGAACGAGTTCGAGGACCGAAAAGATAGTTGGGTTTGACTTTGCGATCATTTTTAGGAGTCGGGCTATGTGGTGCGTTTTTAATTAGGACTTCTTTCATTTTACTTTTTAAAATTTTTACTAATGTTTATAGGATTGAGGCACACAAGATCAATCAGGAGAAGAAGACTTTTCTCCACCATTCGGGTTCGAGGCCTTTCTCATATAGGGTGGAAGCGTGGCGGAAGGTAAATATTTCAGCTTTCATTTCCAAATTTAAAATGTTGCTAATATTTTTTTTTTGTTTTGTTTTTCATACTAACATTTTCCCTATCTTTTTCTATTTCAGGAGGGTTCAAAATTTCCAGAGATCGACGTCTTTGCTGACGTTTATGTTCGGCCCGAGGATGAGTTGACCGAGTCCCTTCATGTAAGTAATTTCTTATGCATTAAAGATTTATACTTATTATTTCAAATTGTTTGCTATTAATAATCCATGTTTTTTTTTCACAAGCGACTATGATGGAGAAGGGTCAGTAGGTCCTTTAGGAGTCCTCCTCCCAGCTTCCCTCAAACACACCGATCGAGTCTGTGGATCCCCCTGAGGATGCAGGATTTCACATCCTTACAGAGATGTTGGACCAGACTTTCGGTTGGAGGCCAGGGACATATTGTCAGGGGGTGAGAAATGCCAGGCGGTGAAATAGTGGAGCCCCTTCATCCTCGCAATCGAATGGCGAGGTTACGACTTTGACGCAGGAAGTCGTTGGCCTGAGGAGTGAGCTCGCATCGTACAAGTCTCAAATGTCATTGCTTGTACAAGCCCTTAGTTCCTCCAAGATCCATCTCCCCGGTTTTTCTACAGTACCACCATCAGAGCCCCATTACCCTGAGCTTACACAGTAATCAGACCCGTCAACCTCAGACCTCGTTCTTAACCTCACCCTCTTCCAGCAGCAAGATTACCAAGCACATCCGAACGACTTGCCCATAGATTATGCCTCATTGTTTTCATAGTTTTTTTCTCGCTTTCTTTTTTAACTTTGTATTTGTACGTACATTTTTATTTATATTATAAATATTTTTTTTATTCATTAATTTTTTTTTTGTCAATTGCATGAAATATATATTTTTAATAATATTCCATTTATTCTATTTATTAATTTTTTTATTAAAAATTACACTTGCACTACGAAGATATGTCATCGTGCAAAACCACGTGCGTCTTACATGTTTCGTCGTGCAAACATTTTTTAGACAAATTATAGACGTCTGATGTGATGAAAGTTAGCACTCAAATTAAACCCTCTTGTTGTCAAATTGTAGTATAAATGCAAGTAGGGATCGTTCAAAACCGAGGATTAGGAGGGCTTGCTAAAACCTCTAAACTAACTCAAAGACATAAAGACTCAAAGGACTCAAAACAGATTCTAAAGACGCAAAACAACTTTAAAACACTCAAAATTGCCTAAAAACACTTACTGGGCAAATTTGACTCTAACACAACTTTGGACGAAATTTTGGTTTTGACTTGAATCAAAACA
The DNA here is from genome assembly GCA_035220775.1 of Malus fusca. Classification (NCBI taxonomy): domain Eukaryota; kingdom Viridiplantae; phylum Streptophyta; class Magnoliopsida; order Rosales; family Rosaceae; genus Malus; species Malus fusca. The sequence continues at coordinate 30,651,705 of CM069075.1, read as the reverse complement.
CTCAAAAACACTAACGAAATAGAAATTTAACACTTTGAAACAACAAAGTAAAAGGGGGATTTTGGTTTTGACGAATTCGAAACAAACAAACAACTTATAAAATTAGACAGATTGTAAAGCGAATTTAAGAAATGAGATGATGGATGGATTAGTTAGAGGTCCGTTCTTCGCACATGACACACTTGTGCATGAATTGATTTCCAATTTCTTTTCAATAAACTATGATGCTCAACACCCCAGATTAACCGTAATGCACAAATTAACCCTTAGATTTTCCTTCACTCATTGAGTTGGATGAATGCATGCAACAACCCAAATCATTCTCTAAAAGTCCCCTATATGAATGCATAATAAAGATACAATCAGAGATCATTACGTTCAATAAAAATCATAAGTGTTGACGAGGCAATTATAACTATGAATGCATGATACATTTGCCAAGAATTCAATTAACGCGATTGTGATAAACAACCTTCACTACTCATGAATATAAACTTGTAACGATTAGGTGAAACTCATTTATATTCTAGCATCTATTTCATGCATGAAAACTAAGTATGCATCCTTAATAAACATACAAGAATCGGTTATGAATAAAATAGATAATTGAATTGCAATCACAACTTATCAAATCACAATTGAAAGAAATCAATTCATATCTCAAGCATGTTCATGGCTTCAAACTTCCCCCTAACTAAATAGGGGTTTAGCCACTCATAATTGCAACAAAATTAGAAAATAACAAAGTAGACATTGAAAGCAAGAACGAAGTACACCTAAAACGCTCCAAAGTTCCAAGCTTGAAACGCCAAGGACCTTTGTTTTCACCACCTTGTTGCAGCACAAGTGTCTAGGATGTGTATGGATATATGGAAATGTTAGGAATGTATTTAGGATTGGTGAATGTCTCGGCCAAATGAAGGAAAATGTATTTGTGTTTGTGAAATGTGGGATTTATGGATGTATGGATGGAATGGATCTCACGACATGGAAAATGCAAATGTATGGAGATGTGTTTGAATGTATGGATGAAATGGAATGGAGCTCACGGCAAGGGACTTGTGTTTATGAATGAAGCTCTTTTAATGGATCAAGATCTTCCGTAGGAAGGGGAATGGTGGATGTATTTATAGGCTAAGGAGAGGACCACTTAAATTCCTTGCATGTGCAGTTTGTATAGGTGTGTGATGTCCATGTTTCCCTTTACATTTGCACACACATGACCTCCATCATTTCAGCCACAAATCACCCATTTTCTGCCCATGTGTCGTGTGTTTCCATGTGATGTGCATTCTTTGCTTTCCCATGTGTGTGTGCTGCCATGTAATCATCATTTCCACATTGTACTTGCTGTTACACTTGCACACACATGTTCTTCATCATTTCAACCACAAAACAAACACATTTTCTGCCCTCCAACCTGTCCATGCAGTTTGCATGTGTGTGTATGTCATCCTTGCATGTGTGTGAGCTGTTTGATGTCTCCTCCCTTTGCATGTGCCGTGCCTTCTCTTTCTAGCTGTGCATTTCCACTTGCTCCAAAGCCAAATGAGTGCAATCATAACCCCATTTGCTGCTGAGTGTTGATGACAAAGCAAAACACAAAACAAGTGCCTTTACTTTCTCATTTTATTAGCCAAATCTGCTTAGCCCTTTTCTGAACCTTTCAGTGTTACAATGCCCATAACTTCTTCTAGAAAAATGATATTAACAATCCGTAAATTGCTCCAGAAAATAGACATCCGTAGATTTCTAAGCATATAAGGCTCATTCTCTCATTCATTCTGAGTTGTTCGTAACATGCTTCCAAAGTCAGCTAATCTGCACAGGCAGTTTTGACGAATTTGTTACTTAATATCTCACTTGTGCTACTTTTCTTTTCTTTGCTTGATAAATCACACAAAACACAAAAACATAGTAAATAGCTCAAAAATATAAGGAACTAACTAAGAAAAGACAAGTGAAGTTTATGTAAAATATATATAAATATGAGTATTTTACATAAAATTCACTTGTCTTTTCTTAGTTAGTTCCTTATATTTTTGAGCTATTTACTATGTTTTTGTGTTTTGTGTGATTTATCAAGCAAAGAAAAGAAAAGTAGCACAAGTGAGATATTAAGTAACAAATTCGTCAAAACTGCCTGTGCAGATTAGCTGCCTTTGGAAGCATGTTACAAACAGCTCACAATGAATTAGAGAATGAGCCTTATATGTTTGGAAAGATACGGATGTCTATTTTCTGGAGCAATTTACGGATTGTTAATATCATTTTTCTAGAAGAAGTTATGGGCATTGTAACATTGAAAGGTTCAGAAAAGGGCTAAGCAGATTTGGCTAATAAAATGAGAAAGTAAAGGCACTTGTTTTGTGTTTTGCTTTGTCATCAACACTCAGCAGCAAATGGGGTTATGATTGTACTCATTTGGCTTTGGAACAAGTGCAAATGCACAGCTAGAAAGAGAAGGCACAGCACATGCAAAGGGAGGAGACATCAAACAGCTCACACACATGCAAGGATGACATACACACACATGCAAACTGCATGGACAGGTTGGAGGGCAGAAAATGTGTTTGTTTTGTGGTTGAAATGATGAAGAACATGTGTGTGCAAGTGTAACAACTAGTACAATGTGGAAATGATGATTACATGGCAGCACACACACATGGGAAAGCAAAGAATGCACATAACATGGAAACACACGGCACATGGGCAGAAAATGGGTGATTTGTGGCTGAAATGATGAAGAACATGTGTGTAAATGTAAAGGAGAAACATGGCAGAAAATGTGTTTGTTTTGTGAAATGTGGGATTTATGGATGTATGGATGGAATGGATCTCACGGCATGGAAAATGGAAATGTATAGAGATGTGTTTGAATGTATGGATGAAATGGAATGGAGCTCACGGCAAGGGACTTGTGTTTGTGAATGAAGCTCTTTTGATGGATCAAGATCTTCCTTAGGAAAGGGAATGGTGGATGTATTTATAGGCTAAGGAGATGACCACTTCAATTCCTTGCATGTGTAGTTTGTATGGGTGTGTGATGTCCATGTTTCCCTTTACATTTGCACACACATGACCTCCATCATTTCAGCCACAAAACAAACACATTTTCTGCCATGTTTCTCTTTTACATTTACACACATGTTCTTCATCATTTCAACCACAAATCACCCATTTTCTGCCCATGTGCCGTGTGTTTCCATGTGATGTGCATTCTTTGCTTTCCCATGTGTGTGTGCTGCCATGTAATCATCATTTCCACATTGTACTAGCTGTTACACTTGCACACACATGTTCTTCATCATTTCAACCACAAAACAAACACATTTTATGGGCTCCAACTTGTCCATGCAGTTTGCATGTGTGTGAGCTGTTTGATGTCTCCTCCCTTTGCATGTGCCGTGCCTTCTCGTTCTAGCTTTGCATTTCCACTTGCTCCAAAGCCAAATGAGTGCAATCATAACCCCATTTGCTGCTGAGTGTTGATGACAAAGCAAAACACAAAACAAGTGCCTTTACTTTCTCATTTTATTAGTCAAATCTGCTTAGCCCTTTTCTGAACCTTTCAGTGTTACAATGCCCATAACGTCTTCTAGAAACATGATATTAATAATCCGTAAATTTCTCCAGAAAATAGACATCCGTAGCTTTCCAAGCATATAAGGCTCATTCTCTCATTCATTCTGAGTTGTTCGTAACATGCTTCCAAAGTCAGCTAATCTGCACAGGCAGTTTTGACGAATTTGTTACTTAATATCTCACTTGTGCTACTTTTCTTTTCTTTGCTTGATAAATCACACAAAACACAAAAACATAGTAAATAGCTCAAAAATATAAGGAACTAACTAAGAAAAGACAAGTCAATTTTATGTAAAATATATATAAATATGAGCTTATCAACGTCCCTAGAAATTTCTTGTGACAAAGCACACTTGTACCTCTTACATCATGCGACGAAAACCTTTGTCCTTATACCTTTCTTGTGACGAGCACTAAAGCGTCGCACAATCGTTTTGTGCGACCAGGAAATGCTTTGCGGGACAAATACTCCCTCGTCGCGCAAAGTGTTTAATTTAGTAGTGTTGGCTTGATCTATTGCCTTCAAATTAGAACTCTCTTCCGCATAAACTAAGTATAGAAAAACCAAACCTTATAAATCATTCAAATTATGAAAAGTTTACCAAAATAATTATGAAAAGAAATAAAACAATAGTACTATACCATATAAAAATATATTACCTCATTTTCCAAATTTTCTAATTTTAATATAAATAAATATACACACACACACACACACAATAAGGTTGCTAAAGGTCAATAAAATCTTTACTAATTAGTCATAAATAATTACTCAATTTTCTTTTAGGATATAATCAATCAAATATTTATAATAATTATTCATAGATCAATGAAGCATGTCACATGGGTTTAAACTAGTTAGAAAATAACTATTATACCCTTATACCTTTCTCTGTTGACTTTATTTCCTTTTTTGATTTTCTCCCCTCTCTGATTCTTATCTACTCCCTATCAAAACTCGTTGCCTAGCTCCAAATCCTATCAGCCCCTCAAGGTAGAACCAGATAAGGGTTCGTAACCACGAAAAGTAAAGTTGGCCCCATGTAAATTTTTTCATATTAATTAGAACCATATATATGTCCCGTAGAGATATATATGGCTTAGAAAATATAGATCACAAAACAGCCTAACTAGAACCAAATTTTTCATGAGAGGCTACATAAAACTAACAACACTTTCCATTGTGCAAATCAGTAATATCCTCCCAAGTGCAAAATATCCATCCTTTTCTCTTTCCCTTGTTTATGTATCCCTTTAACTTTTTTGGGGGACATGTTTCAACTGTAAAAGAAAAAAAATATAAAGTTTGTGTTAGAGATATTAATATTGTATGTCTAAATCCATTAACGTAAAAGCACAGAACATGACATAGACATTGCAAAGAAGTGTCTGAATTCACATAACAAGAAACAAACATTGCGTCACAGTGTCTGAATCCACAAACCTATTCGAATCTCAATGCATAATCACAAAATAGGAAACAGACACTGCAACGAAGTGTTTGAATCCACAAAACAAGAAACAGACACTGCATTGCAGTGTTTGAATCCACAAACCTATTTGAATCTGAATGCAGAATCACATAACAAGAAACAAACATTGCGTTGCAGTGTCTGAATCCACAAACCTATTTGAATCTCAATGCAAAATCACAGAATAGGAAACAAACACTGCAACGAAGTGTTTGAATCCACAAAACAAGAAACAGACACTGCTTTGCAGTGTCTGAATCCACAAACCTATTTGAATCTGAATGCAGCATCACATAACAGGAAACAGACATTGCAACGAAGTGTCTGAATCCACAAACCTATTTGAATCTCAATGTACAATCACAGAACAGGAAATAGACACTGTAACGAAGTGTCTGAACCATAAACCTATTTGAATTTGAATGCAAAATCACAGAACACAGGAAGCGGCGATTAAACTAAACAACATAACCACCATGAATAAACATACATAGAGCCAACAAATATATTCCGAAACAGACTAAATTTGTTATATGCCCAAACCAATTTAACATCCAAACAAGCTTAAATTCAAAACCAAAAGGTATAATGTGCAAAATTACATCAAATCTCTCAAAAACACAACTCAAATAACCTAAAATGTAAAAATTGAATAACAAGAAGAAAATAGGAAGAAACAAATTACCTTGATCGTGATTTCTCAGTCACAAGTGCGAATTGTTCATTGGAATCAGCACAAATGCGAATTGTTCGTCAGAATTGTTTGTCAGATGATGAAGGTGGTGGGAGGCAATGAAGGTTGAAGGTGTTGTGAGGATGAAAAATGGAGGTTGAAGGTGGTGGGATGCGGGGGAGGTTGAATTCTAAGAATGTTGTGCGATTTACAATGAGGGAGATGGAAAGGTTTGGTGTTTTAAATGATAATGGCATCATTTGTAATTTTAATTTGATTGAGGTGTTTTAAAGTATGTTAAAGTCTCATTATTTATAATTCCAATAAATTTGATTGACCTATTGTTAATTTCATAACTTTTAATTGATTTTATACAAAACTAATTATATATATATGATTATGTACATAATTATTATAGTTTTTTAGGGGTATAAAATTATAAAATTAATATTTTACTTATTATGTATTGGGTTACCTACGTGTATACCCGAACCAACCTGTTATCTTAACAGGTGCTTATCGAGTTACCAATAATAACCCGATTTGTTATCGTGTCGATCTGATAACCTATTAATTTCGTGTCGTTTCATGTCAGATTAATAGATCCTGTCATAAATTGCTAGGCTTAGGTGAGGGGAAGGAGGAGGAGAGAGGCTACCACCATTCCCAAGCTAGAGCAAAAGTCCGCTCGGCTATGAATTTTTTAGATCTAGGATTTTGCTTGATTAAGAAAAGTCTATTTTTTTTGTTTTTTTTTTGGTATAGAGGAAGGCAAACAAAACAAGAAAAAACTAGGCAGGAAGAGCCCTAGAATGGGCCTTGCCAATAATATTAGAAACTAAAAAATTAATAGTATTGGTAGGATGAGAAGAGAAATAAAAACATGAAGACCAAGGGAAAGGGATCCTCCGGATCCCTTTCACTAAGTCCATTTATTCGGACTATCGAAATTTGATCAAACGGTTACAAATAGGAAACCCTTTAAACGTTATAATAACTTTAGTCATTTGATCAAATTGTAATTATCAGGATGAGTGGACTTGTTGGGCTTGGTGGAAGGAATAAGACATGACCCAAATCAGCTATATGGTCCTATTCGGTTTTTTTTTTCCTTTCTCTAGAGCAATTTTTCTAGCTTTAGTTAACATAATGTCCTAGGTTTGATTTTTGAAAGTAACCAAAATGTGTTTGCGCGCGTGGTTGTGATTGTCAGCTTTTTTCAGCATCTATATAATAGTTTTTTTAGGCTTATCACATAAAGAGTTAGAAACTATTCTATCTTTTGTTTATGAGAGTTTTAATGAAAAAACCGCGGTACTGTTCACTTTAACGAAAAATCATATTTTTACACTAAAAAGTCAAATCTGGTACTATTCATTTTACTCTTTATTTTGTCCTTATTATTAAAACTAAAAGTTTTCAAGCCCTTTTTCATTAGTTTTCATTTTGTTGGGAGTTTTAACGAAAAGCCCGCGGTACTGTTCACTTTAACGAAAAACCATATTTTTACACGAAAAAGTCAAATATGGTACTATTCATTTACTAATCATGCAACTATGTGAATAACTTTTCAAGATTATGAGTTATGCATTAGTAAATTTTGGTGATAGGTGACATAGATGCTATTATTTTCTAACAGCATGTTTACTTACAAAAATGATTTGTAAGGAATGGGTAGCATTCTTATTCCTACTCTTTCTATCCCACACCTTCTCATATTTGAAAAATCAAGGTATGGAGTTACCAGGGGTGTTCTTTATCTCATACTCAATCATTCATATCACTAGTCTTTCATATTCCTATTCCTACTTATCGTCAGTTAACATCCCTAATTTAATTAATAGTTCATTTTGATAAAACTTTAATCGTACATCAAAGACGTCAACAAGGCATCAAAATATTAACAATAAAATAAAAATACCCAAAGGAAAAAACTAATGTGGAGAACAATCACATAAAAATAGCCCACATTGATACATCTAACATAACAGTAAGCCAAGAGCATAATTAAAACTCTAAATTAACCCAACCCTAAATCTTGATTCCCACTACGAATTCACACTGCCGTAGAACTCGTCGTGTCTTCAAATGAAGAACCTGTGGATCAATTGACAGATCAATGGACTAGAACTTGATGAGGGTAAATCCAATTGATCAGGACTCAAATCATAGAAGCATTTTACACAATTTATGCACAACCCATACGGGAAAGGCCTCACGCTACCCAACTCCTCGGTTTTTATTCCACTCGATCACCAGACGTAAAGTTATGCATAAATTGTGTAAAATGCCTCTACGTTAAGTCATGATCAATTGGATTTACCCTCATCAAGTTATAGTCCATTGATCTGTCAATTGATCCACAGGTTCTTTATTTCAAGGTACGACGAGTTCTACGGCGGTGTGAATTCATAGTGGCAATCAAGATAGGGCTGGGTTAATTTAGAGTTTTAATTATGGTCTTGGCTTTCTGTTATGCTTAAATTTAGCAATGTGGGCTGTGGAGCCAAAAATATTCACAGGGCGATACGTGGATTTTTGGACAAAAATGACAAAAATACCCTTACAGTACAACGAGGTTCCTACGCGCAAGCAGCGGGCAACCCTCTTTCAACCAAGACAGAAGTGCCCAAAATAGGTAACAATTCAAAGTCCATCTCATCAAATCCTTTCTACAAGGTAATTCCCAAACACATTCCTTTTAAATTATGTTAATTGGCTAATTAATGGGTTTATTGCCTAATTAACCCATTAATTGTCAATTAAACCATCAATTATATCCAAATAACCACAAAATACATCCAATTCAACCCTAAAACACCACATGGCCGGCTATCCCCATTTCAAAACCTAATCCATCACTTTTTCTACATTTTTCACCATTTCTTCCTTTTTATTACCCAATAAATTCCATAACCACCAAAACATTTCCTTTTATGTTTAATTAGCCAATTAATTGGCTAATAAAACCAAAACAAAACCTAAAAACCTTACTAAGTGGCCGGCCACATTCCTCTCTAAAGTGAACCAACAGAGCCCTATAAATAGGCTCCTATTTCCACCAAATATTCATTCCAACACTTTGGCAAAAATCCCAAAATTCTCTAAACACTCTTTCTCTCTAAATTCTAACTTTGGCATCGGAGGTTCTTCGGCCAAAGCCCCCCCATTCATCGTGGGAGCGTGAGGCTCTTGGTCTTAACCTAAGGTGTTAATTGTTTTGTAGGTGCAAAATTGTCCAAGATCAAGGAGGAAGAAATTTGCATCCACAAATTGGTGCTTTCATTGAGAGTTGAAATCCATACTCGTAGAAGACTCTCGCACAAAAAGGTTTTTTTCTTTATTTTCTAGTCCATTTGAATATTTTTCGTACGTTCTTATTATTAGAATTTTTTACTTGCAAAGGTTCTTTGATAAAACGTATAAGCAAAATATAATGGCTAGAAATTTAGAAAATTCCACAAGTGAAAATTCTAATGTTCAAGAAATGGGATTGCGGAGATCTGTGAGGCTAAATGCGACAATAAGTGGAGCAGCACCACCACCACGAGTTTCCACCACGGGAACCACCACGGTGGCTACCTCGGTAGCCACTTGTGGCGAGGTCCATGGTGCCTTCACCACGGTCCGAGCCGTGCCATCCAAGGCTCACGGCACCAAGGCCACGGCCCAAGCCGTGCCATCCAAGCTTGCACGCGTCCGAGCCCAAGCCTCGCATTCGCATGCATCACCCGCCAAGCAACCTGCTCTCGCGGCCCAGCCTGCTCCTGCCGAGCAGCCTGCTCTCGTGACCCAGCATGCTCCCGACGAGCAGCCTACTCCCGTGGCCCAGCCTGCTCCTGCCGAGCAGCCTGCTCTCGTGACCCAGCATGCTCCCGACGAGCAGCCCACTCCTGTGGCCCAGCCTGCTCCCGTCGAGCAGCCCACTCTCAAGACCCAACTTGCCCTTGCCGAGCAGCTTGCTCTCGTGACCCAGCCTGCCCCCGACGAGCAACCCACTCCCGTGGCCCAACCTGCTCCCGTCGAGCAGCCCACTCTCACGGCCCAACCTGCTCCTGCCGAGCAGCCTGCTCTCGTGATCCAGCCTGCTCCCGACGAGCATCCCACTCCCGTGGCCCAGCCAGCTCCAGTCGAGCAGCCCACTCTCACAGCCCAGCCTGCTCTCGTGGCACAGCCTGCTCCCGTGGCTTTCCAAGCAGCCCAAGTCGGCACAAGACTATTTCAACCATCCGGACCTACCATCGGGCCGGGGGCATTCTCACCACATTTTTTCGTGGATTTGACATTTCCCAACTCAAATCTCACGCCCGGAGTCTACCACCCTTCAACTGCCCAAGGAGGCACATTCCTTCCAAGCTCTTCCAATCCAAATGGCGAACAACATTTGTCTCGACAAGTTATAGAGTTGACGAGCGCCCTTGCACAACAGACAACCTTGGTGAATCAACTTTTGCAACGCATCGGGATCCAACGTGCCCCGGACGAGGTATCCCGAAGTAGGACAAGAGCAGACGAACCTTTCCAGCAGTGTCCCGGCAAGCAGCCACTCGACCAGCCACGAGCCGAACGTTCGGGCAGTGTACATTCCTGATTGGGCGCCCGAGATAGCATATACTCTCGTCTTAGCGCGCGGAGGAGCGTGCACTCTCGACTAGGCCCACGGATGAACATACATTCACGGTTGGGGTCACACTCCGATAGTCAACATGAGCAACCTTCCAGGCAAAATGTTCATTCACGGTTAAGCCCACAAGGAGCATCCTCCACCTCACATCCGAGTAGGCAGCACGAAGGACGGAGAGAAGCAGTCACTCAATCCAGCTCAAGTTCAACCAGCAGTCTGCGAAGAACTCGCTCGCCTGCTAGGAACGCACCACATGCACTGCATCCGCGGCATAGACGAGCCAAACACATGAAAGAGCAGCCTAAACCAGCAAGTCATGGCTGGGGGCAGCCGAGAGCTCCGCTACCCCAACAAAGGCAAATTCAGGAAGAAGTAGAGAGACTCTTGACCAAACGATTGCATGATTTCCAACGCAACGGGGTCACCGACGAGGCACTACGATGGAACATGACCAACATAAGCAGGCCACCCTTCACGGACGAGATCGAGCAGGTAGAGCCTCCACACGAGTTCAGCATGCCACATTTCACATCTTTCAAAGGGGATGAAGACCCGGAGAGACACTTAAAGCGCTACCGAAGCGCAATGATCCTTTATCGAAACAACGATGATCTCATGTGCAAGATATTCGCCACCACTCTACAAGGCAAGGCACAAGATTGGTTCTACACCCTGCCGCCACAATCCATCCGGAATTTCTACGAACTTTCTTTGGTTTTCACCAAAGAATATTCATCCTATCGCTCGATCAAAAAGAAGTCTGACCATTTGTTCGACGTCAAGAAGAACCCAAAGGAGTCGCTTCGCGACTATGTGAGGAGGTTCAAAGTAGAGAAGGCAAAAATAGTCGGATGCAATGACTCGATAGCTAGAGCAGCCTTCCAAAAAGCACTTCCAGCAGACCACCCGCTATTCGGAAAATTGATCATGAAAGAAGATCTAACTCTGGCAGACTCTTTTGCTTTGGCAGAGAAGCATGCACTTTGGGATGAGGCTCGCCAATGCACATTCAAGGACTTGAAGAAGTACCCGACATCACCACCTAGAAGCAGCGGAGGACTTATTCACATGTTTGACGGTATAAGTAGCAATAAGCTCTACCATCATGCGAGAAGAGCTGGGGGCCCGACTACCTGTATTCCACAGTTTAAAAGCTCTCCTCGATGCTATCAGTTGTATTCCACATTTTAAAAGCTTTCATTGATGTTATCAGAAATTCAAAAGCTAACTTTGGCGATAGTTGTTGCAACCCGGAAACACAAAGTTTTACTTTCAAACGCATGCAGTCATCCTCATGAGGTACTATTTTTCCCAATCCAGACGCGCGACGATAAAGGCGTAGACCCTGGCGGATGTAAAGTTTTTTGACGAACGCAACACTAGAATGACACACTCGGAAACAAGTTTTGTCCTCGTCACCCTAAAAGATTCTACATAGGAAGAACATGTACCGGTAGTTAAGTACCACTTCTTGCTGCGCACCACACGGCCCTAGCCGACCCTTGCTCAATGATTCAACTCTAGAGTGGCCCAATACCGGCAGTTGAGCATCTCCTGTTGCGTATGACATAGCCCTATCTCCACAGCTCTCTACTGCGCCTTCACGCCAAGCCTAGGTGACGCAACAGAACGGCCCAACGATGCCTCAGAAGTAGCCGAGCACACTATAGTCGCGCCTACTCCACCCAATGGAGACTTCTGGCATTTGCATGTCGACGGCGCAGAAAAGCCATCATCACTGCCTGCAGAAAAGGCTCCAAAAAGACGAATCTCATCTGGGAAAATCTGTACAAGATCAGCAGAGTAGGCGGAAAGAGTAATTACACCCTCGCCACCATAAAACGGCAAAAAGATCGAAAAACAGTGGATGGCCTACAATATGAAGAAGTACCATGTGTGACCTCCCGCTACATCAAAACCCGAAGACTCAAGAAGCTCGACGGGCACCACCTCACAAGCTGATGACTATCCAGTTGTTATGCAGTTCCTACCTTACAGCTAAGTTCTCGTTTGTTTCACTCGTTTTTCAATGAGGAATTTAGAAGTAATCACAACTTGGCTCGGCTGCATGCTTACAACAACTAATCACTCATGCACTTCAAAAGAAGACTGCGCCCTTCTTAGGGACTCATCGCAGGAATTGTGCCCCCCGAAGGACCAACCATGCTCTCTAGTGCGAGAGGATAAACCAATTCCCCAACACCCATATGGGTTAGCTCTCCAAGATGGGAGGATAAACTTTACACTCCAAATATCCAAACGTGGATGAGCCTGGCTGCCCTAGTATAACTAGATGCACGATGGCTTGCGCCGGGATTCCTAAAAGTAGCCACAATGGTATTTTTCAAGGCTTAGCTAACTGAAGGATTTTGGGTCTCTTGGCCTAATCCGTGGGAAACCGGGCCCTAGAGACGGAGGGGGCACATTATGCAGTACGCCCTACAGACGGCTGCCCTGGAACCCTAAAGCTGCTACCGAGTGCACTAAGGTAGCCTACGGATTCCGGAAGACTGCCTACGGCTTGCCCTTCGAGCAGTAAAGCTGCGCTAGACTTATACAACCGCACATTTTTGTGAAAGGTTAAAAAAGCTAGCGTGCATATACGAAGTTTTATCCACTGCCGAAATGCTACGTAGTCGATAAGCTTCACCTCTGCCAAGCGCGGAACAACCTACACCAAGTCCTAAAGTGTTGTGATACTTGTTACGCAACCTACGGAATTGAAGATAGTCAAGGTTAACAGCCTAGTGGTTACGCGGACTTGTCTGCTTCTGTAAGTAAGGCATCCGACTGCCAACCCTATGGCTAACAACTTTGCAAAGTTCTACACCAACACCTACGACTGCATAGGTTACGCGAGCTTGTCTGCTTATAAAAAAGTAGCATGCCTGCCACTGGTCTATCAAATCTAAAGGTTAGGGCATGAACAAAATAAGCGAAGATGAAGAAAAATGAAGGAAAACATGTTTATAAAACAACTAGCAAAGGCCGAAGGAGTTCAAGCAAAACAAGAGCTATAAGGAAAAACAAAGGAAATCCTAAAGGCTACCTAGGATACTACACTACAGCAGCTTGGACATCCCACGACTACTCGGTCACCACACCTTCAGCAGCCGTAACGCTCTTAGCAGCGGCATCATCCGGCGCTTCACCCCCGGCTGCCCCAGCCTGGGCGCTAATTTCTCCAACTACTTCACCAATGGAAGCCTTAAAAGTAAAAGCAAGCAAGTCTTCCGGAGAAATAGAGAAGGTCTTAAAACCTCAAGCCCATCATTCTCACCCTTCAGCTGCTCATTCTTCTTAAGCAGACTAACATGGACGCGCTGCAGCTCATCCACTCCCTTCTTAGCATAAGCAGCGAAACGAAGCTCAGAAACTGCAAACTTAAGATCTTGAATCTGAGAGAAGTGGGGGCAGAAATATTAGACCCCTTCAAAGCAATGAGCTCAGAATCTGTCATAGTATTTTCCATCTCCTCAGCAGCCTTGCTATATGTGCATCATAGCAAGCAGAGCAGTCCTTCTATATTGGGTCGTATGCTTCGCAAACGAGCTTGGGCAAACAACCTTTCAGACGCCATCAAAAAACTTGGCACAAGCATCCATGTTTTCAAGAGATCTGGTTTTGAAAGCACATAGATCTCAGCAGCCTCCCCAGAAGCAGGTTTAGTGGATTTCTCACAGCTGCCTACGCGAGCAGTCTCCTCATTCCCAACAGGCGAATCAGTCTCAGCAGCATAAGGAATGGGCCTTGGCGCCACTTTAGCAGTAAAGTCCACTTTATCGCTTTTCAAAATAGCAAGCCTCTCCAAAGGTGAACCAGACTTAGCTCCCAACAGACGTCTTGGTACAAAATTCGGCACTAAGGGCATGACAAGACCTTTATGCTCAGATCGTACTAGCCATTCTTGACATGGCAGGCGCCACATGCTCAGATCTAGCAGCCTCATTTTTCGTCCCCTTGGAAAAAGTCAAGTCAACCACACAGCCTGGAGGCAGTCGGCGAACCAGCGCGAGCAGTGAAAGAAGTCTTTGGTTTTTTTTCTCAGCCGGCATCTCTTGAGCAAGCAGAGAAGATCTTTTTTCCCACCTTCACTTGCAGCAGGATCCACAACAGTAATTGGACGACCCACCTTCACTTGCAGCAGCCCACGTTTCTCCTGACGAAGAGAGTTAAAGTAGCCTACGTCATTCGTGGTACTTAGCAGGGAAGTTCAACCCAACATTCCAGCAGCTCATGAGGTCCGCAACCTCTTCATTTCTCTCAATCACCGGCCTATCTCGCGTTATGTCCAAAAGCCTAAAAGGACATGAGCCATGTGACTTGCATAGCACTGCGCCCCAGTACCACAATATGAGGCCCCAGCCACACAAGTTGCCCTTGGTTCTAGCCAAGTCGAGCAGCTTAAAGCAGTGGTCCCTGCCACAATACATCATCGGCCCATGCTGAGTCGACTCCTGGCCCATGCCAGCCGACGCACCACCCCGACGGCTGCCCCGCGGTAGCACCATCCATGAAGAAGACGAAGAAATCAAAGAAAGACGGTCCTTTGCACGGGCAAGATGTAGAAGACTGCTAGAGGAGGGGGAACAAATATCCTCTAAGCTATCTCTCTCTTGTAGGGTAGAATAAATCGCTCTCCAAAGTTGATTTAATAACCCACTTAAGGTGGATTTAAATAGGCTTTGAGAGAAATTTATTTCCCTTTCCTAGAAGGATCTAATTTCCTATTAAAGAGAGAATCTACATCAAAATAGGAATCAGTCCTGAGTTTCCTAAAGCAAGAAGATCTTTACACCTGTTGCCTTTTTCTGCGAGCAGCCCAACAGGTGTAGGGGCATTTGTGGAGCCAAAAATATTCACAGGGCGACACGTGGATTTTTGGACAAAAAGGACAAAAATACCCTTGCAGTACAACGAGGTTCCTACGCGCAAGCAGCGGGCAACCCTCTTTCAACTAAGACAGAAGTGCCCAAAATAGGTAACAATTCAAAGTCCATCTCATCAAATCCTTTCTACAAGGTAATTCCCAAACACATTCCTTTTAAATTATGTTAATTGGCTAATTAATGGGTTTATTGCCTAATTAACCCATTAATTGTCAATTAAACCATCCATTATATCCAAATAACCACAAAATACATCCAATTCAACCCTAAAACACCACATGGCCGGCTATCCCCATTTCAAAACCTAATCCATCACTTTTTTCTACCTTTTTCACCATTTCTTCCTTTTTATTACCCAATAAATTCCATAACCACCAAAACATTTCCTTTTATGTTTAATTAGCCAATTAATTGGCTAATAAAACCAAAACAAAACCTAAAAACCTTACTAAGTGGCCGGCCACATTCCTCTCTAAAGTGAACCAACCTAGCCCTATAAATAGGCTCATATTTCCACCAAATATTCATTCCAACACTTTGTCAAAAATCCCAAAATTCTCTAAACACTCTTTCTCTCTAAATTCTAACTTTGGCATCGGAGGTTCTTCGGCCAAAGCCCCCCCACATTCATCGTGGGCGCGTGAGGCTCTTGGTCTTAACCTAAGATGTTAATTGTTTTGTAGGTGCAAAATTGTCCAAGATCAATGAGGAAGAAATTTGCATCCACATAGGCTATTTTTATGCAATTGTTCTCCACATTAGATTTTTCCTTTGGGTATTTTTATTTTATTGTTAATATCTTGATATCTTGTCCACGTCTTTGGTGTACAATTAAAGTTTGTCTTTGGTGTACAATTAAAGTTTATCAAAATAAACTATTAATTAAATTAGGGATGTTATGGTAACTGACCATAAGTAGGAATGTGTTTGGTTACAGAGATGGTAAAGTCCTCAGATTGACAGATGGTTTAAAATTATTGGTCTACATAGATGGTCAGTGAAATTGGGTAGTGACTGGTCAGTATCCCTGTATTGTCCTTCCCAGAGGCGGAGCCACAGTGGGGTCAATGGGGTCGCACGACCCCTTGGAAGCCATGGAAATAACCTTAGAGGTCCCTTGGAGCTGCTGGTGCGACCCCTTAAAGCTGCTGGTGCGACCTCTTGGAGCTGCTGCATTTTTCTGGGTTTCTTCTGGTTTTCGTTCGGTTTGGCGGAAAAGGAAGACGAAGACGAAGACGTTCTCTCTCTTCCTTTCACACCACGTGACCACACACTCTTCTTATTTAATTTTTTTTCTTAGTTTCTCTCCAATCAAATTTGTACAGCTAGCATCAAATTGCTTGCTTTGTGTAAAAAGCCATAGGCTGTCAGTTCGGTTCGTGTGTCAAGTTGAAGATGTCACCATTAAGTCTTGGTGCAGATTGCAAAGTTCCCATGCGTCCACATCCACATATTTGACATAAATTAATGGTAATGATGTGTGTGCCCTTTCCACATCCACATATTTAACAACTTTATTTCTCTTTATATTCAACATAAATTAATATGATCTCTAAAAAATATTATTATGAACCACCATATTGACATCAGAATTTTATGTTTATTATGAACCATCCAACCCAATTTTATGTTTATTTTTGGTTGTCAGGGAAAGTGAAGGCACCTTTCAGTATGGTAGCTATCGGCGAGAGGCTGATCACGCTATCCTACCAAGACCCGATGAAATGACGATATGCATGCCGTTTCTGTTAAAAAAAAATTTCGCGCTGCGCGCGCTATCCTTGTTGACCCCCCAAACATTATTTCCTGGATCCGCCACTGGTCCTTCCCATTATACATTGACGACGTGACCTTATAATGGTACACGTGCTTTCTCTAGTCAGTAAGGAGATTCGGAACTGACTATGTGGGTTCAGAACCTCGTGTGTTGGAAGTCCTGGGTCAATTAGTTTTTTAGAGAGAGAGAGAGAGGAATGCGTGTGCGTGTTGTGTATTAGTGCAGCTAGTTATATATATAAATTTTATGAACTGATGATGTGTATTTAAACAACTGAGATTAACTTACTAGCATATATTGTATTGTTGTCACTCACATGAGTCTCACTACAATACCCCATTCTACGGTGTAGTTATTTTTTCGCAAAGTTACAAATAGCAATTAGATGCGAGTTACTTCGAGTTGTGTAGCGGCCTTGGTGGGTAGTCTGCTTAGAGAATGGAGTTATAGTAACCTTCAGGTTATGATGAGTTTACTTGAATACCTATTTTTTATGTATGTCAAGATATACATTAATTTGAGAAGCGGAAGCCAGACAAGCTAATATAGTCTGAAAATAAAGTAGCACGAAGCGCTACTGGAGGGGAATCATGTCATACCCAAGTTAGAGAAGACAAGCCCATATTAGCAAAATTGTCCGCAAATAGTTGATTCTACGTTTGTTGCACCACCATCTCCTAATGCCACTTGTCGATCTTAAACATATCTTGATATCGAGGCGTAACATCTTTTATCATTTCACACAATTAAAAGTTTAAAAGAATAATTTAAGTTAATGGTGAATGAACTCATATAAAGATGACATGTTAATAAGAATACTCGCAAAATAAAAATCTCAAATACACACCAAGTAATAACAAAACCATAGTTATTAACCAACTATTACAAATGTAGTATTATTTTGTAAGTTTTCAATTATTTCTTACCCAAAATTATAAATTTCGACGAAAATGTGCAGAATAACACTATAATTTGTTATGTTTAATGGTAGAATTTCAAATCTGTGACTATTTTACAGTGCTATTTTGCATAGGATATTTGTCCGATCCGAGGCATTGAATATCATATCATGGGCGTTTTCCATGCACAACTTCAGTTTTTGTGGATATTTGTCCGGTCCGAGGCATTGAATATCATATCATGGGCGTTTTCCATGCACAACTTCAGTTTTTGTGGATCTATGGTGCCTTTTTTCATTGTTAAGGCAAGCCTCACCTTTCCATATAACTTAGAACTGATATGTCAAGATCCTGCAGGTACACGAAAATTGTACATATATATAACATGTCTATGCTATTATTAAGAAAACACACCCTTATATATATGTGTGTGAAAGTATGCTTATATAAATTTTAGTTTTATATGCATCTAATTTTGAAAACAGAACGATGCATATTGTTGTTTATATAAATTTTAGTTTTATATGCATCTAATTTTGAAAACAGAACGATGCATATTGTTGTTTATATAAATTTTAGTTTTATATGCATCTAATTTTGAAAACAAAACGATGCATATTGTTTCCAAACTTTTGAGACCCTGTGGCTTACCAGAGGTGATCGAACTACCATAAAGTATAATCCTTTAATTGGATGGTTTGCCAAAGACATTTGTTCCACAGGCCCAATCATATTTGTGATTACCATGCTCGAGTTCTTTAATGTTCTACGGATGTATCTTGATGCTGCCTGCACAACAAGTAGCACTCTAATTTTTAAACAAATATTGTACATATGTAATATCACATACATTTTCTTACGGCTCGTTTGGTGCATGTAATTGGATGAAATAGATATTAAACTAAAGGTACGTTAAAGGGAGAAATTATATAATTATGGCCACCTAGAGAATTAAAGATATATTACTCATGAAGAAAACTTGTTCATTCCAATTCTCTATAAACTAGAAAGATTAGAAGGAATGAATTTTCTTCATAACTAATCATGTTCTGATCCCTTCCAAATAAAAACCATTTACTTCCACCTTCAATATACTTTAAAATTTAAGAATTCTCTATTTTAATCCAATCATGTGTAACAAACGATTCCTTGATTTACTAACCTCGTGGCCTCCAAACCTGTTTAACATCTTCAATAGCCCACTAGTCAAATAAATAGCTAAAGAGTTTCTTTTCTTCTTGATTATTTTTTGTGCCTTCCAGACGAAGTCAAGCGCATTTGAGAGTTCAGTCAACTTGGGAATGGAAACCTGCAAGAATGTAAAACGATTCCCCCATGGGCTCTTGCTGTCGGGTTTGATCATTTCTTTAATCGATGTATAATTCCCCATGTTCCTTGTATTCAGTAAAACCAATGTTGTGCTATGCGCTTCCCTTGAGCTTTGGTTCATCTCTTGCATATATAGTCAAGAGCCAAGAAAGTCCATTCCAGTAAGAACGTCATTTATCGTCTGTGATAGTAAATAAGTTAACTGTGTTACAATTTATTTCGAATTTGACGCTATGGTGTTTGGTGATTTGCATGTTGTGTGTGTATTTTATTCTATTTTTTTGTTAGTCTTCATTTTTTAAACCACGATATATGTAAGAGATTTTTGTTACTAGCCATTAAAAGATCTATATAAATGTGCAATGCATGGGGAGTCTAAGGACTGAAAGTTCCCATTTTAATTGTTTCACCTTGAGCTTCAACAATATGAAGACCATTATGGTGAAATTAATTTAGGAGAAATCTCAGTTTACTGCCCTCAAGTTTTGTGACTTTCAATATTTAGTACATGAAGTTTTTTTGGTCCCAAAGTCATACCTAAAGTGTTAATTTTGGAGCAGTCTCATACATCCGTTTGTCTGGTTGTTAAGCCTCCCGTTAACTGATGACGTGGCGCCTATGTGAACAATGACTAGGTGCCACATGTCATTAAGGGTCATGTGGAAATTAAAAATTTTGAAACAAAAATTCCGCCCAAATTTTAACCCATAATTGTGTACTGCATTCCTTTTTTCCTGCCAAATTTAAAAAAAAAAAAATCAAATTAAATAAGAAACGACCCTGAGCAGTTTTGATTTCTTCCACATTGGCCACATTTCTAATGGCTCCGACAACATGGGTCTGGGTCGCCAGAGACCCAGATCGGCAGCTTTCGATGAGGACTGAGACGCCACCATAGGCGGAAACGGCCCAGGCATTTTCTGGGTCGGCGGTGAGCGCCTCTACTACCATCCCAGCCTTCTCTTTCAAATGGGTCGACCCGGATTCGAGTATTCTTAGCAGAGGACCCAGACCCCCTTCTTCGAACACTGCCTTGCAAGACGACTCGTCTTCCGCGGTGGCCAGGAGACAGACGGCGAAGATAGCCTACTTGCGGACGGAAGGCTGGTGGTGGAAATCGAGCAAATGAATCAAATATGCGACATTACCTTCTCTGACGACGAGGCCGGACGACTTGTCGTCGTCGTTAAGGAGCTGAATGAAGGACTTAAGAGCCTTTTTCTTGAACTCGACGCCGCTGATTTGCAGCTGGCTGAAGAGGTCTCTGAGAGCAACTCCAATTGGGGGAGTAGCCCGATGGACCGGCCATTTTTCCAACCCAACAAGCTCTAGCCTATGCGGGCGTGTGGACTGAGGGGGGGCTAAGTGAGAGGCCCGGCTAGAATTGGTGGCCCGAAAGCCCGAGGCTGTGTGATGCTTGGTTGACGTCAGCCACGTTTTAAAATTAAAAAAAATTAATAAAAATGTAAAAAAAAAATTAATAAAAAAATTTAAACAAATTTTTAAAAAAAATGTAAAAAACTAAAAAAATCCATTTTTTAAAAATTTAAAAAAAAATTGATTTAATTTTTCTATAAATATGTTATCATTATCTTCTAACTTACGCCACAATTTTATATTTTCTCAAATACTTTGAGTTGTAATTCCTTATTTAATGACACGTGGTACAACTAGACCTATTAAAAATCCTATTCGAAATTACAAATAAAATTATTTTTTATTTTTTACAAAATAAAAATACTAATATTTTATTACGTATTGCCATGGCTATTCAGTTTAAGGTTGGAGATGCAAAAGGCAATTGTTGTTCATTAAAAGCAGTTACTATTCATTGGAGGGGATTGAATAGGAAGTTGCCCTAGGGGCCTTTCCTCAGAGCAAGTCCACCGTGTGCTCCAGCCCGAAGGACAGGCGCAGGAACAGGGCTATGTAGCCCAAGTGATGAAGCCCAGCGTGTGCTATTGAGCGAGCCCGAGCAAAACTGAGGGAGAGGCCTGGCAATTCGTGCCGGCCCGAGCGCCCGAAGGCAATGTGACGTAGGCTGACGTTAGGGCGATGTCAGCCATAATATAAAATTAAAAAAATGTAAAACCCAGCAAACTTCGAACTCAACAGCTCTCATCGGAGTTCGTCCCCGAAACTGATGATACACCCATAGATAAATGGGAGAGATCCAGTCTCTCCTCCGCCTCAGCTACTGCTGCACCCCACACCACCTTCGCCTTCACGCACTCGCGATCCCCCTCCTTCCACTCACACGCCCAAATCGCACGATTTGGGATTTGTTTTTTAGAGAGAGAGAGAGAGAGATTTTAACACACAACTTTTGGAGCCCTGCTTCCGGAGCTCAAGTGAGATAGAACTGCTGAGCTTGAAAAAGAAAGAAGAAAAAAACATACAGCTTTTGGAATAGTGCGTTGGCACCATGTGAAAAGAAGAAAAAATAATAATAATAAAAAGGTTTTGGAATGGTGCATCAACACCATGTTACAACCACCCCAATATTTCCATTTTGATTTCCAATTCCCCTTAGAAAATTTCAAATCTATCAATTTAAATCCCTTATCTCTTTTAATCCTAACCCTTGATCTAGATTCCCTATTATTCCTAAACTGCCACGTGGCAGGTTCTTAACTTTCTTCTTTTTCCCTTCTCTTCCCGAGCACCTCTTCTTAGACACCTTTCTCTCTCTCATGGGAAACCTCAAGTTCCAAGAACTCCGAGAGCTCCTGTTTGTTTCCTCTTCGAAAAACAAAATCAATTCAACAGTTTTACCACATATCTAGGATCCTAGGAGCTCGAGGAACACATCTATAACCCCGCATGCGTTGGTAGAACACCTCTGTGTGTTCTGCCATTGAAGCTGAGAGCTTCAAACTTCTGAAACTCGAACTCAGGCGAGACTCACTACTTTATTTTGTTTTGTTGAGTTAATCTCAGTTCAAAAAGGAAGGTTCGAACCAATGCATGCCTTATATTTCTGTTTTCCATAACTCGACGAGAAAAACCCGACGAGCTCCGAGATCCACCCAGTCATTTTTTATCACATTTGAGACTCTATGTGGTATATTTTCATTTCCATCATCTCAGCTATTTTTCCTCTTCATTTTGGTACTTGGTTTGGGTTTTAGTTGGCTCGTTCGCCGTCGACCGGAACTACAACAATTCCGGTGTTCTTCCCCGAGCACACCCAAAGTCACCAGACCATCAGGCTTTCTCAAACATCATGGGCCTTAGCCCTTACTGGAACCAACCCATTTTCCCTTTTTGGTTAATTGGCATGTGGGCCTTGCATGTGCATGGGTGTGTGTGATTGTTTTGGGCCATGCTGCTTATGTGTGGTGTGTATGTGTTGTGCGTGTGAGTGTGTGTGTAGTGCCGTATGTGCATGTATGTGAACAGGTATGTGCATGCATGTGTGTGTGTGTGCATGTGTTGTGTTACGGGTATGTGTCTGTGCATGTGTGGTGTGTGTGTAAGCATGTGCATGTGTGTGAGGTGCACATGTGTGTATGTATGTTATGTGGGCCGTGTGTGTGTGTGCAGGCCTCGTGTATGTGCACACGCCGTGTGTGTGTGTACACTGCGTGTGTGTGAGGGTGGGTTTGGGTTTAAGCCCAAACCACTCTTCTTCACCCTAAACCCTTTTAACCCAAAAACCTTAGGATCCTAAAACCTATTAGACCTTAACCCATTCAACCCAAATCCTTTATTTAATTTTAGTTCAAGTCCAAATCCTTTAGAAAATCCTTTTATTTATTTATTATATTTTTGTGCTTAAGTGAAGTTGCTAGTGAGGAAATTCTTAATCCTTATCCGCACAACTCTACTGCTAAGGAGTATCTGTGAGTGGACCCTTTCTAAAATTTGCATAATTTCATAGTTTAATTGCATAAATGAAATGCATGCCTTACGAATTATTAACTGAATTTATGTTAAGCAGATTTATGAAATATGTTATTTATCGTCTCGTTTTTTGTGAGGAATTAATTGTTGGCCTATATTGAGCTATATTTTAAAATATCGTATTTTCTATAAAAAAAACCATGAACTGGTAGACTATCTGATGGATGACGATAGGATGCTAGAACATGTTTTAGAAACCCCTCTTTATAGTATAGACGATGGATGACTTTATAATATGAAGTGGTTATTTATGAGAGGCGTAACTATTTATGTGTACCTAGTGGACAATATGCCGCCTAGGGCGAGGATCTGATGTTGGCAGATAGGTCAGGAGAAATAATCCCTAGCTACGGGCTGAGGGACACGGAGCAGGCATTGGGCCGGGAGTTAGTAATCTCTGGCTACGGGCGCAGAGACCACGTTGCTGGCATAGAGCCGGGAGATATATATTTATTCAGTGATCTTACTAGTAGTACATCACGCGACGAGATGATTTATGAGATGTTTGATATTTTGTGTTTCACGATATGTCTCCTGAGATATTTTTGGCATGCTAGGTTTTTATTAAATCCATCACTTATTATGCTAGTAGTTTTCTTTATATAAAATGTGGGGGTTAGTATTTTGATAACTATTTTATTATTATTATTGTATGTATGAACTTGGTCCACTCACCTTTGTTTTGCGCCCCCATTCAGGTCTTAGAAACGAGGACTATGACACAACGTACGATGCATTCCCCTACCAGTAGTAATCTATCACTCACTTGTGTGATATCCTGTAATGATCTTTCCTTTTGTGATCTTGTTTTAGAACATGCTTTGTGCACTCTAGATACTTCCTTAAACTTTGTTTATTACTTCTAGATTCTAATGTTTATTCATGAATATTTCCTCCTAATCATTACTCTTGTAATCAATAAATGGCTTTCGTCACCCTCAGGTGTCGGCCAGCACGTGCCTATCCGGGTATTTAGAGAATATCAGGGTCGGGACGTGTCAGACCATGTAAAAAAAACAAAGGTTTTGGAATGGTGTGTTGCACCCAAGGAAGAAAATATCGGTAATATCGGAAATATCGGTAGTCCGAAAACACGGAAATATCGATGGAAATATCGGGATAATATCGATATCGATAAAAATTACATGGAAACCACGGAAATTGTAAGAAAAACTTGGAAATTTTTATTGAAACTTTGCAGGATGTTTATTTAGTCAATTATCTATTAGTTTATCACAAAAAATTAAAAGGAAATGCATTGCATGATGGATTTAACATTATCAAGTTGATTATATAGCGAGCTGGCAAACATTGTGAGTGTAGAAAATATGTAGTAATTAATGAAAGAAGTTTAAACACACCATAATCATTTATATATAATGAATTAGTATAATATTTTACACTTTATACATTGTACCATTCCTAAAAGCTGTAAAAGTTGAATTATTTACCATGCTTTTCTTTTCTCACACCGTCACACACCACCTACACACACACACACCACCGACACACACACACACACACACGCACACACATGGATCACACACGCACACCACACACGCACACACGACTCGTCTCTGGATCCTTCTCTCTTCTCCATCTCCCTTCTCCCACAAACACACACACAGATCTCAAAGATCTCTTGAAATCTCGATCCTTCTCTCTTCTCCCTTCTCCCATACACACGCACATAGACCTTTCTCGATCCTTCTTCCACATGGCATTCTCCTCCTCCCTCGCCTTCCTCCTCGTCCGCGTATTCCGCCTCGTCGGCAAACCCAGGAACTCTCTGGCGAGTTATTTGATCCTTCTCCGCCTTCCTCACCGATCCCACCGATAACAACCCCACCTCTGTCGTTGACTCCAGCGACGACCACCACGACCCCCAATCGCCCCCCAAACCCCAACCTCAACCTCCACAACAACCACCCATTCTCCTCCTCCCCCCGGAGCCTGCCCCGCCGGCGCCGCGCTCGCCTCCGTCTCTGTTCCAAGTCTGCTTCAACCAAGACCACGCCTGCTTCGCCGTGGGGACAGACCACTGGTTCTGGATCTACAACTGCAATCCGTTATGCGAGCTCTTTCGTCGCAACTTCGACAACGGCGGGGGAATCGGCGTCGTTGAGGCGCAAATTTTGGGTTTGAGCATGGATTGCAGAGAGATCTGGGCAGCTGGGGGGACGACGCAGCCTCGGCTGCCTTTCCGACGACGGATCCACGACGACTTTTTCGATAATATCGAAAATATCGCGATATTATCGATAATATCGTGATATTTTGACGATAATGAGACGGATATGTGGGAAAATATCGGAGCCTCTGAAAAACGATAATATCGGCGAAATATCGCCGATATTATCGATATTTAATACACTGGTTGCACCATGTGAAAAGAAAAAAATAAAAAAATAAAAAAAATTAATAGAAAGTGGTACAACGAGACCGATTAAAAATTCTATCCGAAATTACAAATAAAATTATTTTATATTATTTAAAAAAAATACTAATATTTTATTGTCTATTGTCAGGGCTATTCAGTGTATGGGTGGAGATGCAAAAGGCAATTACTGTTTATTAAGGGCAGTTACTGTTCACTGGACGGATTAAATAGTGAATAGCCCGGGAGAGACTTAGCAACGATGGAACTGCTCTAACGATGGAGTTGCTCTGATAAAGAAGCCAAAATCCTCTTTATCTGACCAGGGAGCTGGGTGGGACAAAACGATGGCATTTGACTGGTGGATGACTCAAGATCTGAGAAGAAAGTCAAGGTCGCAAAGCTAATTAGAGAGGGAAGACAAAGCCATATCAAGGTCGCTCTGCATCAGGAGGTTCCCACCGGCAAACTCGGCGTCGGTACATTGGTCAGCGAGGGCAATGAGGCGCTGGAGAGTAGAGAAAAGTTGAGGTAGAAGGGTGTGGAGGAGGGGGTTCTAGGCCCAGTGGGGGGAGTCAGAGATGTCAGCGACGGAGGAATGGAAGGATGCGAGCTTGGAGTGGAGGGCGGTCTAGTGGACTGTGAGGAAGGAGCGGAGGAAGAGGGAGAGGGTGGAGTTGATGAGGTTGAGGAGGGTCTGAAGTGGGTTTGTGGCGGCGGCGCGATGCATTTGGGAATTGGGGAGCCGGATTAGAACCAGGTCGAGTTCTGGTCTGTCTCAGGCACCGCTGAACACTGCATGAGAGAAAGAGCTAGAGAGATGCTTGGAAGTTAAGAAAAATGAGAGGAAGGAGAAAAGTGAAGCGAAGCGATTGAGAGAAGTGTGGGGAAGAGAGCAACAATGGCGGATAAATTTGAATTTTTATTTTTTCAAAAAAATTTGACGGGAAGAAAGGAATGCAGTACACATTTATGGGTTAAAAATTTGGGCGGGAATTTTTTATTTTCATGTGGACCCTTAATGACACGTGGTGCACAATTATTGTCCACATGAGCGCCACGTCATCAATTAACGAGAGACTTAACAGCCAGACTAACGGATGTATGAGACTGTCCCAAAATTAACATTTTAGGTATGACTCTAGGACGAAAAAAACTTCATGTACCAAATGTTGAAAACCACGAAACTTGATGGTAGTAAACTGAGATTTACCCATTAATTTATTATAAATTATGTGTTATTTTAAAGGACAGTTAAACATATTTGAGCATTGAGAATCTGATACAGAGGAAAAGGTTAATTTTGAAGATCATGGTTTCATGGCTTCTTCATTAGCTTCAATGGGTCAGATTAATCTTACATAGTTAGGAATTTAGGATGAACTAGGCAGATTGACTTTGCAAAAAGAAAAAAGAATTTGGCAGGTTTTGACTTTCTTAAGTAAATATACTCTAAAGTTTAGTGGCTAATAATAATCACGCACACCATGCACGGGGTAGGTTTTTGTTACGGCATTCAGATCTTTTTAGGTTTACATTATGGCATTGAGATTGACTTGCAAGCAGCCAGTTAGCCTAGCTAGTATTTATTCAGTTTAAGTCTTCTGTGCCCTCATCCTATGAGCGTACAATCCCTAAATTTATATTCAGTTTCAAGAATATATGGCTTAAAAAGAAGTGACAACATATCCTTTTTTTTTTCTCGATCAAATGGCAATGAAGATTTTTGAAAAATTTAGAACAAAAGTATCATTAGACTAGAAAAAAAAGTGTCGCAAGACCAATGTTTAATTTTCAAAATAAAATTTAAATATTTATTATCAATCATGACTTTAATGTTTAAATTAACAAGGAATTTTTTTTTTCTTTTTATCAACAGGAGATGGAAGTTCAAACATGAAAGCTTAATCCCGTGTTTTAGACAAGAAAAAACACACCACACATGCATAAACCAAAATACTGCAAAAAAAAAAAAAAAAAAAAAACCTGAGACTTACCACTCCAAGCCTGCTCTTAATTAATCTGATTTGATCAAGAGAGATCGTCATAGTTGATACTATAATTGGCGCGCACTCAAGTCCGTTACTCTAGGATTTTATTGGTGATTGATCATCTTCCCCCGTGATGCTCTTCGAAATGCCCCACCATATATCGGATATAGTGTTCAACAAGGATGAGAAAGTTTTGGTCATAACATTTTCATTCTTTGGTTTTGATGGCTGCCGTGAATGAAAAGTTAGGGAAGAGAAGGATTGTCAGCCCTTTGTAGACAGGAGTGAAGAGCGCCCATGAGAGAGTAGCCATCACCTAACGCTTGGTTCAACTTGAATACTACATTACCAGCTGCATTGCTATTTTGGTACTTTATAACATGAATTTCCCACAGTGGTTTGTATTGTGGAATTTTTTTTGTTGCTACGTTTGAGATATAGTCGTCAAAATACCCGTCATATGATTCATTTGACAAGTTGGAAGGGAAGATTGGAGTATGGTCTTCAAGCTTCACTTCAACCTTTTTCCGTTGTTTCTTTCCATTTTTTTCAATCTGTTTCCAAATTAAATAATTACTGCTCATGAAAAAGAGCACATCATGCAAAGAGTACTTCAGACGTCCTCAAAAACATTTAGCCCACGTCCTATAATGATGCAAATACCATAATGATCTAGTATAAGGCTTAATTAGATCTAAAACTTATCAAGCTTAATTAGGGTTTAGGGTTTAGGGTTTAGGGCGGAGGCAGTTAAGGACTACAATAGTCCTAGGCCTACTCTCACTTAAAAAATAAGATTAGTCTACTACACCTATTTCTATTGCTTTGCAGCCCTTCTCAACAACTAAAACAAATTCAATCATTATCTATTTTTCATCTCATAGATACCATCCCAAAAATAAGTATATATTTTAAATGGTCATGTATCACAAAGAGTAGTGCTATCTGCATACATTTTTTTACCTTTAACACACTCTTGTTAATTTATGTCGTTCGATATTCAATTCATTCAATCAAACGATCGCAAATTGAGAGGGTGTATGGAAAGCAAAAAGAGGTGTGTGGATAACACAACCCTCTCACAAATCAATAACATTAAATTAAAACCCATCATTCACTTTTAATTAAAATAAAATCGTCTTTCACTTATGCACGGGGAGAGTTTTTACCTTTTCTTATTGAATTTCATATATTTTAGCCATTCTAAATCCCAAATTTATTGAATAAAGAACAAAAAGGTTTGTAATACTCTATTATTCACTATAAAACATTTGTTTCTATTCTATCCCACCTATTACTTGAGTTTTAGGGTTTGCAAAGATTTTCGTACTTCTCTCTATTCAGTTTAATAATTATTTAAATACTATAGATGACATTATGCAACTGTTTCATTGCAATTCGTCAAGAATAATTTTGATTACTATGGATAGATAAAATTATCTATGCATATGTTAATTTTGACTACTTAATTATTTGGATAAATATTATGATGTTTTGCATTAGTAATTTTATAACCACTATTCGTTTTTTCTTCTTCTATACTTGTTTGAGGCCTCTCCTCACAAGAAATCTTGGCTCCGCCACTGTTCATGACCTTGTCTGAAAGTCACCCCAAACCTGAAAAGTGTGAAATGTAGTTTGCCCTATAAACTAAGTGCACATGTGGAAAATATTGAAAGAAAAAATAAAATATTGTATTTGGACCCAAAAATCGTTTACCTAGTCAAGAGGAATTCTACTATTCTAAACATCCCATCTTTTTTTTTTTGTGTTTTTTGACAAAGCATTTTTGGCCACCTCACTTCTCCAATAGCGTTTGTTGTAGGTAGATGACGCTTTACCACAGTGATAAAAAACAATCATTCATGCATATTTACACTAGGCTGACTCGATTCTCACCTATCATCTTCCCCTTAACAACTAACAATTTAACCCACTAACACTATCATTGTCAAAAAAATATCACTTTGATGTAGCAAACTGGCTTAAACGCATCAACCTTCCCTTAATCTTCACTGTGACCTAGTAATATTGTTGCATAAAAAAATTGAAAAAAAAAAAGCTAGAGTTTTAAGTTCGACACACTTTGATAGTTTATTGTGACGATTAACATAATCTCCAACCTTCAAGTAAAAATTCAAACAAAATTGCTTTTGGAAATCGTGTTTAATGAGTAAAGGGAAGGAAACAAAGAACATGAGAGAGAGAGAGAGAGAGAGAGAGAGAGAGAGAGAGAGAGTGTGTGTGTGTGTGTGTGTACCATGATAGAGGAGAAACGTGGGTTGATGGGCAGGAACACATTCTCAAGCAATGATAGAGTTTGAGAGTGATCAATTGGAATTTCACATTCCAAAACACCAAGACTTGATATCGATGAAACAGAGCTGTTGAAATAGTGGCCAGTAGGGCTCATTGGCTCCAGTCCCTCTTCCCAAATCTCCATCTTGGTTTACGTTCGAATTTTGCTTCCCCTTTTTCTTCCCCAAAACTCGAAATTCTAGAACTTTTCAATTTTCATGATCGGCTAAGTATTTATATTTATATTTTATTTATATGGAATAAAGTGACCAGCAAACGGATGTCTTTTGTGTTGTCACTGTTAATACCATTGCACAGAAAAAAATTCTTCTTAATAACAGGTCCCATATAATTTTGTTTCCTTGTCAGTGTTAATTAATACCGTTGAAACTTTTTGTTTAAGGGGAGCTGTATCACTAATACAGGTTTAAGTCAATCTTACGTCAATTTTACGTCAATATGGGACTTTCATGGACTTTCAAAGTAAAACTTTCCATGAACTTTGACATCTCATAGTTTTACGTCTATTTTCGTGTCAACAACATAAAATATTATGTTAAAAACATGATGTGAGAGAGAATCCATAACAAGTTCTACTTTTGAGAGTATCTTAGCATTTCTCTACATAAATAGTTTGTAAAAACTTTGCCAACAATATTAGAGCATCTTTAATGAACTCCCTATATGTGCTTTTAACTAAAATTTAGAAAGAAGTTGAAAAATTCTTCTCCAATCATATTTCTTATCCTGCTTCTAGAACGACAAAAGCTTGGTTCCCAATTCCATGTCCCTTCCCATGTCCCCTATATAATATTTCAACACATACCTCTAGCATAACCTGTCAAACTTGAGGTCAACATTCTTATATTACCAACCTCAGGCTCCGATGGCAGTCGTGAGGGAAATGTTAGGCAAAAAGAAGGATTGATATCCCTTTGTAGACAGGAGATAAACTCGCCCACGAGAGAGTAGTCATCACCTAATGCACGGTGCAAACATGAATATTACAGTACAAGCTGCACTGCTATTGGGGTACTTTATAACATGAATTTCCCACCGTGGTTGGTCTTGTGGGATTCTTTTTGTTTCTATGCTTGAGATCTAGTCATCAAAATACTCGTCATATGATTCATTCGACAAGTTGGAAGGGAAGATTGGAGTTATAACATGGTCTTCCAGCTTCACTTCAACCTTTTAATTTCTATTAACCTAGAATATTATGATATACTAATGTTATAGAGCAATAGCAGAAAGAATGATGAAAAGAGGAAGACGAAAGCTTTGTATATTCAGAAACACATATGAAATACAATGGTCACAAATGACAGTTACAACAGCTATTTATAATAGCTAACCTTTCAATACAGAATGACTCAATTACCCTTTCTAACAACTTTCTTCTAACTAACTCAAACCAATTGATTAACCAATATAGTTACATGAATCAGTTATGACTATATGGTTATTACTCCCCCCTCAAACTGAGCTGAGCTACCGAAGTGAAGTTTGTTGCATAACCAACTCCCAAGCCAAGAGTTCTGCAATGTTTTTTGAAAGATTGGACTATGTAGCCCTTTGGTGAATACATCAGCTACCTGATCCTCTGTCGGAATATAGTGAACCATAAGATCTCATTTCTGGACCTTCTCACGCACAAAGTGATAATCGGTGTCAAGGTGTTTGATCTTGGAGTGAAAAACTGGATTGGAGCTTAGAGCCAATGCCGAGAGGTTATCGCAGTACAAGGATGGTGGGACTGATATGGTTTGCTGAATATCTTTAAAGACGGAGCGGATCCAAAACACATCAGCCGCACAGTGTGCTAATGCCTTGTACTCTGCCTCTGTAGAGCTTCGAGAGACTGTGGACTGCTTTTTAGACTGCCAAGAAATTGGATTAGTCCCAAGATACACAACAAACCCTGTAATGGATCTTCTGGTGTTGATATTTGTTGCCCAATCTGAGTCAGAATAAGCAGTGATATTGAAGTCCTTGCTTTTTGTATACTGTAAGTCATAGCCAATAGTTCCTTGTATATATCGCAAGATGTGTTTGACCAGAAACATATGTAAATCAGTTGGTTGTGCCATGAATTGACAAACCATGTTCACCGAATAGGCTATATCAGGTCGAGTAAAAGTGAGGTATTGAAGAGCCCCAACTATACTTCTATAGTGACTCGGATCTGATAACATTGTTCCTTCACCAACAAGAATTTGAGTATGAGGCTTAGATGGTGTGGAAGTAAACTTGCAGGTCTCCATGCCTGCCTTTTTTAACACATCCTTAGCATATTTAGTCTGGGAGATAAACAAGGAACCATCGTCTCGATACTGTATATGCAGCCCCAAAAAGTAGGTTAACCGCCCCATATCTTTGAGATCAAACACACCAGCAAGATCATCAATTACAGACTGTAGTTTAACTGAGTTTGAACCAGTGAGAATTATGTCATCAACATACAACAATAAAAGGATTATGTCTCCACCATCAAGTTTGACAAATAGACTACTATCTGAAAGAGAGGATTGAAATCCAATAGCAGGAAGAAAGCTAGTAAATTTGGAATTCCAAGCTCGAGGAGCCTGCTTTAACCCATAAAGGGATTTAACCAGTTTGCAGACATGATCAGGACATGTAGCATCCACAAACCCCAGTGGTTGTTTCATATAAACCTCTTCTTCCAAGTCTCCATGAAGAAAAGCGTTTTTGATATCAAGTTGCCTTAATTGCCAACTAAACTGAGCTGCTAAGGCTAAGATAAGTCGGACAGTGGTATGTCTAACCACTGGATTAAATGTCTCTGAGTAATCCAAGCCGTGCTCCTGAGAGTACCCATGTGCCACCAACCGGGCCTTGAACCTAGATATGCTACCATCGGGATTTTTCTTGACCTTATACACCCACTTACTTCCAATAATAGACCGATGAGATGGAGGTGGAACAAGGATCCAAGTACCTTGAGTTTTCAGTGCATTAAATTCCTCTTGCATGGCAAGTTGCCATTCTGGTTTCAATGATGCAGCTTTAAAATTTCTAGGTTCTTCCCCATCCGTGATGTCAGCAAGAAATGAAAAACCTCCAGACAAAGTTGGACGAAAGTTGGTAGAAAAATCAGCAGAGAATAACTCATCAAGATGTAAGGAATGCAACTGAGGTAGAGAAGCAAGACATCCCACATAACTCTTCTTAACAATGGTACCAGTTTTTAACCTGGTTTGGATACAATTATGATTGACATCTGTGATGACTGAATTATTAGGATGTGAAGAAGAGGTAAAAGGAAGAACTACCTGGAGTTGTGCAGGATCAATGACAGGAAGCAAAGGAGTAGTGATCGGTGAAGAGGAATGAGTATAAGGTGTTCCAGACCCCTGATTTTCTAATGCTGTTGAGACATGATCTTCTGATGTAGTAGTATGTGGAGAAAGTATTTCTGTACCTGATTGAGATAAAGAGTGTTGTGATTCTGCAGAATCCGTAGGTCTCCTTGCATGTGACACTGGTATAGAAACAATAACAGGTACATCCCTTGGTTGTGCATGTTCCTCATGTCTATTCACCCGTGCAGGGCTTGTGTGTTGAACCATTTTCGCAGGAAATAAAGACTCATCAAAGCAGACATGTCTATAAATGATAAACTTCTTGGTCTGTAAGTTATAACAAATCACTCCTTTGTACCCCTGTGAATAGCCCAAGAATGCACACATCACTGAGCGTGGTTGTAACTTATTAATGTTGTAGGGTCTCAGCCATGGAAATACAGCAGAGCCAAAAATCTTAAGAGATTGTATATCAGGTACCTTCTTGTACAAAGACAAGTATGGAGAACTAAAAGACAAACTTTTGCAAGGCATGTTATTGATTAACAGAATTGAATGTGCACAAGCAAAGTACCATAACTCAGAAGGTAAACCAGAAGCACTAAGAAAAGTGATTGCAGTTTCCAAAATATGTCTATGTTTCCTTTCTGCCACTCCGTTCTGTTGAGGAGTATAAGGGCAAGATATAAGCTGCAAGATGCCCTTGTCAGCTAGAAATGAAGTAAAACTCTTGCTTGTATATTCCCCTCCCCCATCTGTTTGCAATGACTTGATTGATATACCAAATTGATTAAGAATGAACTTGTAGAACTTAACAAAGATGGTAAACACATCAGATTTATTGCTCATGGGAAATATCCAAACAAATCTTGTATATTCATCAACAAATGTTACATAATACCTATATCCCTCTATGGATCTTACAGGTGATGGACCCCAGACATCAGTATGTACTTTCTGAAAAGGAAATGTACACCTATCAGTTTTAACCGGAAATGGAATCCTAGACATTTTGCCTTGAATACAAGAGATACAAGTATTATGATTATCATCTGTTTGTACTGAAATATTGGACTGTTTCAACATTGTAGTCATTACATCATGAGCTGGATGTCCCAATCTCTTATGCCAGATAGTATTCTTCACTGCTTTGCCCAAATAAGCTGCTGGATACTTTGTTATGAACTGAGAACCCTTTGCACTTGTAACCATAGGGATCTGGAACAATTCCTCAGGCATACTCCTTCCGTGGTACACTATCTCCTTTGTCTTCTTGTCCTGCACAAAGAATTCAGAATCATCACAGATAAACCAACTTTTGTTATCTGCACATAACTGTTTCACAGAGAGTAAACTCCTAGCAATATTAGGCACATGTAAAACTTTATTAAGAATCAGGGAACGTTTAGGAGTGTGAAGCATAGTTGAACCAATATTCTTAATTGGTAGACCTGTACCATTCCTAATTGTTATCTTCTCAGATCCCTCAAAAGGTATTACTTGAGAGAGAGCACTGATATCAGAAGTGATATGATGTGACGCACCAGAATCAACAATCCAAGCATCGGGAGGAAGAAATTGAGAAGTCTGTTGTGCATTCATTGCAGACAAAGATGGAGGTAGAGGTTGTCCTTGATAAACATAGTTTCCCCTTTGATGATAGCAATCCAAGGCTGAGTGACCCCTCTTCCCACATATTTGACATTCGACGA
Source organism: Malus fusca (assembly GCA_035220775.1). Lineage (NCBI taxonomy): Eukaryota > Viridiplantae > Streptophyta > Magnoliopsida > Rosales > Rosaceae > Malus > Malus fusca. The sequence goes on along the minus strand of CM069075.1, from coordinate 30,616,850 downwards.
CAACACCCGTAGTTGGGACATTTGAATTCCTGTGAAAACAATTTACTGCAGTGTGTCCTCGTTTGTTGCAAATCTGACACTCAATCAGCACTGTAGTTCTAGTATCAACCATACCTGACCAGTTATTATTTCCATTCCCAGATTGTCTTGAACCCCCTGAATTACCAGAACTATATCCCCTTCCTCTGAAGCCATTGTTATTTCTGTAATTGGTACCACCTCTATAGTTATTGTGACCTCTATAGTGATTCCCAAAAGATCCAGACTGTGCATTCAAAGACTGTGGTCTAGGTGCATTTTGACCACTGTAATTTGCAGAAAAACCGTAACCAACTGAGTCATTTGGAAACTGAGGTGGAGGTTGAGAATAATATGATTGTTGAACTGGAGGTGGTGGTAGAGACGGTTGTGAAGCATAAGGTACAGCAGTGACAGTACCAGTGCCAGCAGTGATAGCTGGAATATGTGCATGACTGTGAGAATTGGAAGATGAAGCAGAAGAACCAGAACCAGTGTTGGAACCAGAACTTGACCCTTGAACATAGAGTGCTGACAGTGTATTCAGTTCACCTTCAATTTCCCTTTCAGTACCAAGTAACAGTGCTCTAAACTTCTTCAACATGAGTGTAGATTCCCTGGCCAATATAACAGTACGAATAACACCATACTCCCTAGGTAATCCAGCAAGACCAGCAATCATAACATCATTATCTGAGATAGATTCACCTGCAGCACTAAGTTGTTCTCTAATATGTTTAAGCCTCAACAGATATTTATCAACCGTATCGGACCCTTTTTGAATTGTGTGTAATTCAGTTTTCAAATGATTGGTTCTGGATTTAGACACAGTGGCATATCGATCAACCAGATTATTCCAAGCTTTATACGTCGTTCGACACCCAATCACATACTCCATAGCCTCATCAGTAAGAGTAGCAAGCAAGAGGCTCAACAAAGCCATATCAGTTGTTTCCCATTCAGTATACGCCCATGTGATCTCCCTTGTGACCCCGTTATTTGAATCAACAACAAACTTTGATGGACAAGGAATTGTACCATCAAAATGACCAAACAACTTATATCCTCTTAACACCGACTGAAACTGAAAAGCCCACTTGGCAAAATTATCATCCCTAAGCTTGATAGTAAGCATTCCTAAAACACCTTCAACTTTAAACGAAGATGCACCCATGAGAGACAAATGAACACTGCCACAAATCAAAACCAACTAACCAGAGAGATTAACACATTGGACAACACAAGAAAGATTGACACTTTCTTGCAAGGAGATCTTGAATCAAAGAAATATGAACAACCTTCTTGAAACTGATATACCAGAATAGCACTATCAACCCGTCAATTAACTATCGCACAAACACTATATCAGAATTCATTCACCAATTCACCAATGCAGGAGAAATCATAACATAATCCCCAATTCACAAGAATCATGACAGAATCTCAAACTCCATTAAAAAACACAACTACTATATCAGAATTCATTCATCAACTCAGGAGAAAACATAACAGAATCCCCAATTCACAAAAATCATAACAAACTCTCAAACTCCATTATTATCCAGAAACAAAATCAACATTCAAGACACAAACCCAGATGAAGAAACATGGACGATATCACCTGAAAGGAATCAATTCTTCAAACACAACGCCAATCCTTCGAACACCAGTGGAAACGTTAGTAGCCCAAACGACCAAACGACCCAGCGAAAGAAATCCTTGGGGGAACCACCAAGAAACTGAACCAGAGTAGCGGAAGAAACCCTAGGATCGAAAACGGCAGCGAGCCTTCTCCGGCGATGATACCATATTAACCTAGAATATTATGATATACTAATGTTATAGAGCAATAGCAGAAAGAATGATGAAAAGAGGAAGACGAAAGCTTTGTATATTCAGAAACACATATGAAATACAATGGTCACAAATGACAGTTACAACAGCTATTTATAATAGCTAACCTTTCAATACAGAATGACTCAATTACCCTTTCTAACAACTTTCTTCTAACTAACTCAAACCAATTGATTAACCAATATAGTTACATGAATCAGTTATGACTATATGGTTATTAATTTCCACCGTTTCTTTCCATTATTTTCAATCTATTTCCAAATTAAATAATTAGTAAATTGTTCATAGAAAGAATCATGTGAAGAGTACTTCAAAAGAAACTTGAAACGTCCCTAATACTTGGATGTTGTACAATACTTAGGTCTAAAATTTATCAAGCTTAGGAATAGCACACGATTTAGCGGCATGTCTTTTTTATTTTACTGACAATGGCATGTTATAGAAAAAATATGCTCGTGCACTTAGTTCAGTATTTGATTAATATGACAGTGTGTTTGTGTGGCTTAGCCCAAACTGCAATATAACAAGCAGAAGTACACTCTTTGACAGCAAGCAGAGTCAACTTCGAAGAGGAGTTGACAACAAACCAACTAGTGTCCATACTAGCATGAATTTTATGCACAACACTATTAGTGAAGCTACCAAAAATAGGGAGTAAACCCAAGAGGAGCCGAGAACACACCAACTTAAAACTAAGATACTCACCAGGAGACTCAGAAATAACCTCACTAGGGAGGCACTTGTTGACAAAATATTGAAATGAAACAAATTTGAGCAATCCATAAGAACAAGAAAGAGGAAGGTGAGGGGAAGGAGGAGAAAGGCTGCCACCAGCCTTAAGCTAGAGCAAAAGTCCTGCCGACAATGAATTTTTTAGATCTACGGTTTTGGTAGAGTTTCAAACGTGTGACTGTTCTTCAGTACTATTTTGCATATAATTTCTGTCTGAGGCGTTGAATATCATATCGAGGGCGTTTTCCATGCACAACTTCAACTTTTGTGGATCTATGATGCCTTTTTTCATTGTGAAGGCAAGCTTCACCTTTCCCATATAACTTAGGATTGATATGTCAAGGTCCTGCAGGTCCATGTAAATTGTGTTACCTATATATGTATAATATATCTCTACTATCATTAAGAAAACATACCTCACATATACATAAACATATATATATATATATGTATGAAAGTATATTTATATAAAATAATGCTTTTTACTTTAATTTTTAAAAATACAATAAATTCCTTTACTCAATGAAGATGCAAAGATGCACTCTCTCATCATAAAAATGCAAAGTTTTATTTGTTGTTTTCATTTTGCAAAACAATTCTTCAAATATCATTTCGTAAAATGCTACTGGAAGAGCCCTAAACGAACAAGACAATCACAAAAACACCACAGAGCCCTTGTTAATCAACCAAACTTTAGGCAGACCAGATATTCTGCACCTAAAATTGGTGTGACCTCCCTGTGGCCCCAATAAGTGTTTGACACGTATTAAATTTATAACAACAAAATTAAGACAAGTTAAAATATATAATAAATACGCATCAGTCACTTATTAGGGCCATAACCCATTTTGAATGCAGAAGATATGTCTCAACTTTAGGTTGTTATGTAAATGATTACGGAAACGGAATGATGAATATTATTGTTTCCAAAACTTGCGAGACCGTACGTGTGTGCATGATATATTAATATCTGGTTTACCTGAGGAGTCCCAACTACCAGAAAGTATAAGCCTTTAATTGGATGGTTTGCCAAAGACATTTGTTCCAGCGGGCCAATCATATTTGTGATCACCATGCTCGAGTTCTTTATTGTGCTACGGATGTATCTTGATGCTGCCTGCATCACCAGTAGCATTATAATTTTTTAAATAAATGTTGTATATATGAAATATCACAGGCATTTTTCTTGGGCTGGTTTGGTGCACATGATTGGATGAAACGGATATTATATTAAAAGTATGTTAGAAATAGAAATAATATAATTATGACCACCTAGAGAATAGAAGATAGATTACTCATTGTTCATTCTAATTCTTCATAAAATAGTAGGATTAGAAGAGATGAATTTTCTTCATAGCTAATCCTGTTCTGATCCCTTCCAAACGAAAAATCAATAACATCTACCTTCAATACACCTTAAAATTTGAAAACTCTCCATTTCAATCCAATCATATGTACCAAACGAGTCCTTATTTACTAACCTCATGGCCTCCAAACTTGTTCAGCATCTCCAATAGCCCACTAATGAAATAAATAGTAAAAGAATTTCTTTTCTGATTGATTATTTTTTGTGCCTTCCAAACGAAGTCAAGCACATTTGAGAATTCAGTCAACTTGGGAATGGGAACTTGCAAGAATGTAAAACGATTTCCCCATGGGCTCTTGCTGTCGGGTTTGATCATTTCTTCAATCGACGTATAATTCGCCATGATCCTTGTATTTAGTAAAACTAATGATGTGCTATGTGCTTCCCTTGAGCTTTGGTTCATCTCTTGCATATATAGTCGAGCGCCGAGAAAGACCACCCCAGTAAGAACATCATTTATTGTCTGTGATAGTAAATAAGTTAACTGTGTTGCAATTTCTTACGAATTTGACAATATGGTGTCTGGTGATTTGCATGTTGTGTGTGTATTTTGTTCTATTTTTTGTTAGTCTCAATATTTTAAACAATGATATGTAAGAGATTTTTGTTACTAGCCATTAGAAGATCTATATAAATGTATAATGTATGGGGAGTCTAAGGGCTCAAAGTCCCCAAGTCCCCGATTTAACTGTTCACCTTGAGCTTCAACAATATCAAGACCATTATGGTGAAATTTATTGATAAATTATGTGTTATTTAAAGAATAGTTAAACAAAATTGAGAATCATAGTTTCATGGCTTCTTCATTATAGCTTCAATAGGTCAGAATATTCTAATTTGGAATTTAGGATGAAGTAGGCACATTGACTTTGAAAAAAGAAAAAAGAAATGGCAGTTTAAACTTTCTTAAGTAAATGTACTTTAAATTTTAGTGGCTAATAATAATCATTCCCACCATGCACGGGGTAGGATTTTGTTACGGCATTCAGACCTTTTTAGGTTTATATTAAGGCTTGAGATAGACTTGCAAGCAGACAGTTAGCCTAGCTAAACACATGTTCAGTTTAAGTCTTATGCATGCCCTCATAGGATGAGGGCAGAATAAATTTACATTCAGTTCCGATGTTTTAGAAAGAATAAATTTACATTCAGTTACTTTCAACAGGAGATGGAAGGTCAAACGTGAAAGCTTATTCCCATGTTTTAGAAAGAAAAAAGCACATACACACATGCATAAACAAAAATATTGCAGAGAAAACCTGAGACTTACCACTCCAAGCCTGCTCTTAATTAATCTGATTAGATCAAGAGAGATCGTCATAGTAGATACTGTAATTGGCGCGAACTCAAGTCCATTGTTCGAGGATTTTATTGGTGATCGATCATCTTCCCCCATGATGCTCTTTGAAATGCCCCACCAAGAATCGGATATGGTGTTCAACAAGCATGAGAAAGTTGTGGTCATAACATTTTCACTCTTCGGTTTCGATGGCAGTCGTGAAGGAAAAGTTAGTGGAAGCGATGGATTGTCAGCCCTTCGTAGACAGGAGATAAGAGCGCCCATGAGAGAGTAGCCATCACCTAACGCATGGTGCAACTTGAATATTACATTACCAGCTGCATTGCTATTTGGGTACTTTATAACATGAATTTCCCAGAGTGGTTTGTCTTCTGGAAATCTTGTTGTTGCTATGTTTGAGATATAGTCATCAAAATACTTGTCATATGATTCATTTGACAAGTTGGAAGGGAAGATTGGAGTTTTAACATGGTCTTCAAGCTTCACTTCAACCTTTTTCCATTGCTTCTTTCCATTATTTTCAATCTGCTTCGAAATTAAATAATTATTAATTGTTCATGAAAAAGAGTACATCATGTAAAGAGTACTTCAAAAGAAACTTCAAACGTCCCCAGATACATTTGGCGCACGTCCTATAATGATGCAATATTATACCATAATGATCTAGTACAATGCTTAGATCTAAAACTAATCAAGCTTAGGGATATCATTCGGTGAGACTAAATCGGCACTTTACAAGTTTATGTGGTACAAATATGGCTTATACATTAGCCTCTACAAGGATCTTATGTTCACCGTATCATCAATTAAACGAAGGATTGAGTATAAGTCCCACATCAGGAAATTGAGAAAATAAAATACAATATGTAAATGTTTGGTTCCACTCTTAATATCACGAAGGTCTTTTGTGATATTAAGAGTGGAACCACTTATCATCAACTAAACCACTTATTGCTAAGCATTGAGTTTTATCACAAAAGACCTTCGTGATAAAACTCAATGCTTAGCAATAAGTGGTTTAGTTGAGACAATATCAGTGTTGTTAGGAGTGAGCCATCTGACAAGAACAAACAAGCAAACTGACCAAACCCATCAAGTGATACAATTTTAATTTTTAATATATTATGAGGCATCCACTTAATATTATGGTCTAATTGTATTCCTTAGTATAAATTAATATATCGTTGTATAAACAAATTCCTTTTGGTGCAAAATAAAATAAAATAAAACTTCATGACTTGTTTGAAAATCACCCCAAACCTAAAGGGTGTGAAATGTAGTTTGCCCTATACCCACATGTGGAAAAACATTTGAAAGACAAAAATAAAAGAAATCATACTTGGCCAAAAAGAAAAAAATGTTTACTAGTCAAGCGGAATTCCACTATTTTGAACATCTCATGTTTTATTTTTCTGGTTTTTTTACAATGCATTTTTTTTATTTAATGACACATTTACACTAAGGGGGTGGAGAATAAATTCATTGAACTAGCCATATATGAGAACTAAATCTAAAACATATTACTTACAAATGAAGAAAATACCATTATACCATATTACTAAAAAGCTTGACAAAGCGATATTGTAAGACCTCTTACAACTGAAGAGGACTTTCATTGAATTTGTAATACTAGTGGCCATTTCATTTCTCCTACATCACTCGCAGATGACACTTCATCGCAATAGCCGAAAGCAATCATGCCTATTTTAATCTCAACTGATCTCTCTTCTCCCCAAACAACTAATAATTTAACCAATTAATACTATCGTTTGTAAAAAAAAAAAAAGTATCACTTTGTCGTAGCGAATTGGCCTAAACACATCAGTCCTCCCTTAACCTTCACTACGATCTAGTGATATTGTTGCATAAAAAAATTGAAAAAAAAGCTAGATAGTTTTGTCACCAACACTACGTACGATCTATGAGACTTACATATAACTGACAAGTCTTAAATTCAATTGACTTTGATAGTTTATTGTGATTAACACAATCTTCAACCTTCCTAGTAAAATATTGAAACAAAATTTGCTTTTGAAAAGTTGTTTAATAAGTAAAAGGTAGGAAACAAAGATTATGAGAGAGAGAGAGAGGGGGGGGGGGGGGGGAGAGAGCGTACCATTATAGAGGAGAAGCGTGAGTTGATGGGGAGAAACACATTCTCAAGCAATGATAGAGTTTGAGAGTCATCGATTGGAATTTCAAATTCTAAAACACCAAGAATCGATATCGACAAAACGGAGCTATTGAAGTAGTGGCCAGTAGGGCTCACTGGATATAGTCCCTCTCCCCCGATCTCCATCTAGTCCCTCGTTCCAACTAACTTGAAATTGTTATGCTTTCATCAATGTGCATGGGCTATGTATTTATAGAGTAAGCGACCAGCAAAACCTTCTTTTTAGCTTCTCTGTCTCATGCTTAAAACTTTGACATCTTTCCACCTACTTAACTTGACCTAACAGAGTTAATTGGCTCCACCCTCCTTACAATTACCAATAATTCCCACCCCCCCCCCCTCCCCCAACAACCAATTACAAATAATTGCCCATCACCCTCCATTAAACAGGAGGTTCAATTACAATTAATTGCCCAATTGCATAAATCTTCCTAGCAACAACCCAACTAGTCTTCTCTCAAAGCATTTCCACCCTTAAAAAGTCATCGGACTATAAGCAATTTAATCCCCCCAAGTGAATAGTAACCATCTTTACTACACAGTAATTGTCCAAGTGCATCTCCACCCCTAAACTGAATAGTCCAGGCAATTCGTATTAAAATATTATTAATTTTTTTTATAAAATAATAAAAGATAATTTTATTTTTAATTTTGGATGATAATAAAATATTAGTTGAAAGTATTTGAAAATGTTTAAATGTGGCATAAGGTGGAAGAACATGGTTAGGTATTTAGAGGAAAAAAAAATTATTTTTTTATTTTTTTGTATTTTTAATTAATTTTTTAATTGTAGCTGACTTCCACCTTGCTCACATGGCCTAAGGGCTAGGCTAGTCAACTTTAACCTAGGTGAGAGAATAGGCTTCCCAAAGCCCTGGAATGGGGTGGAGGAGTTTTGGGGGAAGGGAGGGGATTTAGGGCTGGTTAGGTATTGTTGTGCTTTGAAAAAAAACTGATTCTGCTGTGCTGTGAGAATAAGCTCATTTTTGCTACTTCACGTTTTTAGTTTTTTTTCACTCAAAACTGTGAAAATAAGCTGTTTTTAAGTGTTTACCAAACACCTTTTTGAGCTCAGCTTTTTTTTATACCCACTTTTTATAAAAACACATCAGTACCAAACCAGTACTTAATCCATTATCTCCTAGGGATTTGAGAGGGTGGAGGTGCTCTCGTTTTTGTACTCATTTACGCCTACAAGCTAATAATGTAATTCACGGACTGACTCGTTATGGTTTAGCGGTTTTGGTTGTTTAGCGATTTTGTGGCTGGCTTTTCTCAGCCCCTGTTTTTGTCTGTATTCCTCCTGAAAGCTGCCATTGCAATAAGATAAATTCACTCTAGGTAAAATGAATTGAGTAATGGAAATGCTAAGTAGAACAACTGTAAGACTTTTTTTTTTGCCTCTCTAGAACAGTTAATCTATCTACTCATTCCGTCTAGGGGTAGGTTCAAAAAACCGAAAACCGAAAAAAACCGGACCGAAAACCGGACCGAGGCCGAAAAAACCGAATCGAAAAAAAAACCGAACCGAACTGAATTTGGTTCAGTTTCGGTTTTTGAGGTTCGAAAACCGAACCGAACCGAAATAGATTTTAATTATAAAAAAAAAAAAAAAAACCTAAGGGGGTTCGAACCCTTTCCCACTTGGCTGAGTATCTTTCCCTTAAACCATTTTGATAGCACGTTTTTTCCTGTTAATACCTTATGAGTAGCATATTTATAAAAAAGTAGATCATAATAAGTTTTCAATTCTCATCTTTCATCCAATCCCAACTTTTATTTGACCTAGCCGAAAAACCCATCTTTCCCAATTCCTCTCTCTCTCTCTCTCTCTCTCTCCCTCCCTCCCTCCCAAAATTATACCCATAAATCCCAATTTCTTTAACCTAGCCGCAAAAAACCATCTCTCTCTCTCTCTCTCTCTCCCTCCCTCCAACCAAACACAACAAAAACCCAGAAATCCCACCTCATAAATCAAGCTCACCTATTTCCCCAACCTCCAATTCCCACCTCCCCTCAATTTTCGAGTCAAATCGGCGGAACTCACTGTCCAATTTCATTGGATTTGACGAAAAATTAACCATGGTGGAGACTTTGCAGCTAGAACGGTTCCACTCGCCGAGGTAAGTGCTCCGGTTATCCTTCAACAGTTCAACATTTTGTTTTGTTCTCCTTTGCAAGTTCATTGGATTTGACGAAACGAGTTTTGTTTGATCTGCAAGATAGAGGTAAAGGTTTAATTCTTGGTTTTCAAGGTGAACTGGAAAAAAGAATAAATTGTGTTGTAGTACTCATTGTAAACTCGCAGTAATGTGTTTCTCCCAGTGCAAATAATTCAATAACACAAACCATCGCTTCAATTGTTTAAGTATGATGCCTTTTTCATTTACCACTAACTAGTAATTAACTTTTGCTTCTGTTTTTATTTTTTTGTGTGTAAAGCTCTGCCTTGCTACTTTTTGGATTCTGTTAAAATGCATAGTTCATTGTCGATCTCAGAAAATCGTTGTTGCAAATTTGTTGCAGGTTGATTTCTCATTGAGGATGCTCAAGGCAGGGAGAAGCATGTGCTCCAGATTAAAATTTAAAAAAAAAAAACCGAACCGGACCGAAACCGAACCGAAAAAAATCAAAACCGAAAAAAAACCGAACCGAACCGAACCGAACAGTAACTTCGGTTTGGTTTTCGGTTTCGGCCAAAAACCGAACCCACCCCTAATTCCGTCGATATGTTCCTCTTCGGGTGGAATTACATAGTGTTGTAGCAAAATTCTTGATACATTGCTGAGCAAAACTTCAGAGTCTACAGTTCTTCGGCTTCGAGAGCATGTGGACCGTGGCGTGTTCAATGATTGACTAGAGGCAAGAAATTTAATTTCCTCAACCATTCGGCTGCAGAAGTCGAAGCTCAAGGTAACTGGGGGCAATATGTTTGGACCCAATTTTACACATTGGTCCATGCGATCAAGGTCATTGTATGAAAGGGTTTAGGCCATTGGATGAGAGAAATATTAAGGTGATTTCAATTATTTTATATTATTACGGTTGTGATAACAATAATAATTATCTTCTAAATAATTAGGATTATCCTGGTATTTTATTAATAATTACCTAGTCAAGGTGTTTGATGCAATCACATTTGATTTAGGATATTGGTAGAATGTATCCAAATTGAGTTGTAATTGCTTGAGATTTGTAAGCTGTTGGTTAGAACAAAATGTGGTGCCGAGGCCACTTAATTGGGAGCCTAAGATCATGCATGTCATGCATGTTGTTGCTAAGATCATGCATATCATGCATGTTGTGGCTAATTATTTGATGATTATCCTTTGGATAAAGGATTGAATTGGTTGGTCAGCAAAGGTAGGATAATGCTTCAAAGGATGAAAAACGTGGGATAATGCTTCAAAGGTAGGATTGCAATTGAATTCTAATTTGCTTTATGATTGCATGGATGCATCTGAACAAACAAGTTAGAAAGGGAGTCTTTTGGTTAAGACGCAACATTCAAGGGCCACATGATATTTCATTTGAAATTAGTCAGCGTGGAAGTGATTGGTATTATCAGGTGGAGCTGCATGGGTGAGCAATTCAATCCCTATAGGTATATGACATTTCGCAACGTAAAAGGCCCTCAAACACAATAAACAAACAACTCTAACGCTCTAGGCGAAACTTTCTCATAACCCTAAGAAAAATACTAATTATCCTAGCCCCTTCGTCATTACATATTCACTTCGTTCGAACATAACTGGAGCCGTAGAACTAATCGCTCTGGGAGTACCTTCAGGTCGGTGGAACATCTAGCATTGCTTCTAATTCGGTCGGGTATCTACCCAAATCTCAACCGGCGAAGAGTCTTGGATTTCTTCACCTAGAGATGTCACTTCATTAGTTTCTCGGTAAAGTAAGGTGTTACCAAATTACTTCGCGTTTGGCACAATGAAAGCCAAACCATTTATTAAACTTCGCAATGATCTAGCAACCTTGTCTTCAAAATCTAGAACTCAAGGCTGAGACGTGTTCCTTCATCAGCCGCAGTCGCTCAAGTGTAGAATTCAGCATCATATTCAACACCACCATCATCACCACATCTATTATACTCGGGCGATCGAGCTCGGTTGTGAGTTAGTACACCTGCATTCACAAGAATGACATAATTATCTCATTGTTATTCAACCTACCAGCTACGTAGGCTTTGTAATTTTTAGGGGCAACTGTTCCAAAGTGAGTAAGGCACTCCAGATGTTACTACAAAAACACGTCAATACACAGTGGTTCCCAATAAGATCTTCGAAGTTGCTTTGTTGTCGAAGTCCTAACAGAACCACACGATCTGCCATACCGTAAGGTCTCTGACTGGATTGAGTATCGAAGATACCTCATGTTGTACCCAACGACTCTTACTTAGATGCCATCAGTCACCAATCAGATCCCAACTGTCAAATCTTAATTGCAGACTTAATTTGTCAGACTGATGACGCATGTTACGCCTAATACAAGTTGTCTTATCCTATGCTGACGGTGCAGCATGCACAACACCTTACCTTTGACTTCAACTACTCTTATGACTCAAACTGATTGCAGAGCACTCAAACTGACTCCTTAGGCCATCTCCAACCAAATGGTGCAGAGGGCCACATGGCCGCAAATAGCCCAAAAATCGTCTCCAACCGAGGGCTAAGCCAAAGGGCTCGTGAGCCCCATGGGACAAAAAAAAGGTGAAACGGCCAACTGGCTGGCCTTACCCAGCCAACCCCGAGCCTGACCACAAATTCGAATGCAATGGCTAGCTGACATCAGCATGACGTCAGCTAGCCGTTATATTTGATTTTTTATTTTTTTACAGTTTTTTCTTTCTTTTTTTTTTACAAATTTAAAAAAAAATTAATTCTAATTTTTTTTCCTATAACTTCCAAAGCCATTAAACAACATTAAATAACATTAAGTAACATGAAACAACATTAAATAACATTTAACAACATAAAAAAAAACATTTAACAACATGAAACTTAAACAACATTTTAAAAAACATTTAACAACATAAAACTTAAACGTCTACTCCATACTTCTTTTGTCCCACAGATGTGCAACAAAATCCTGTTGTAGGTACGGGAACGTATCATCGTATAGCACCTCATATACTCATTTAAAGAGATACTACAAGTTCTTGGATTCAAAGGCAAATTAGGCACATTATATTTTTGCATGAGCCCTTATTTTCCTATAAATTTAAGTTTTTGTAGTTTTTAAACTTAATTTGTAGTTTTTACATTTAAGTTGTGATAGTTTTTAAACTTAATTTGTAGTTTTTAAATTTAAGTTGTGGTAGTTTTTAAATTTAAATAATAAATTATGTTTGGCCCTTTGGCCTTCGGTTGGAGATGGTTTTTTGTCACAAGGCTATGTTTGGCCCTATGTCCCTTTGGCCCTCGGTTGGAGGTGGTAAGAAATATGATTCTGCACTGTTAATTAAAATATTAATTTCTTGGAGGGCTAGAGGGCTAAAACGAGTCATCTGGCCCTCCTTCGGTTGGAGATGGCCTTATGATATTAACATAATAAAAGTTAATTAATTAAATTTAAATATAATTTTGGGTGATTTGCTGTATTGTGTAAAACCAATAAAAAGTTACAATATATCAACAATATTTATGTTCATTATAAATAGGTCAATCATGTATTGTGATAGTTAAATGCATTCACACGCCTCTTACATGTTCCTTTTTACATGTGGATTCAGACACTAGAATGCAGTGTCTGTTTCTTGGTTTTTCTTTTTACTTTTAGATTCAGACGCTATGTTGCAGTATCCGTTTCCTGGTTTTGTTTTTTCGTCACTTACATGTCTTCTACGCTTCACACCGCGAGCAACTCTTGATTTTTATATTTGGATTCAGACACTATAATGCAGTGTCTGTTTCCTGGCTATATTTTTTACATTTGAATTCGGACACTGTAATGCAGCATCCGTTTCATTGTTCATTTTTTTTAGTTGAGCTGACTCCTCCATGTAAACGAAGGGCAAGATAGAGAAAGAGTGATAGAATATTCATGTTCTAACTATTTATAGAATTCAGATCCTCTCCAGATCAATTACATGGATATAGAAATCCAACAGCCAAAACCTCTTTCTCTTCCTCTCTTCCCCCCCCAACTTCTTTTTCTCCCTCGCACTGCCGTTGTTAACAAACCCCAAATTCAATTGCGGGTCATCTGTGCCCCAAGTTTGATTTTTTTTTTTTTTTTTTTTTGCTCTCTTTTACTGTCTTAGCTTTTTATTTGTCGTCTATTTCTTCTTCTTCATCTTTGAGATTTCTCTCTTTATAATTCTTCCATAGTTATGAAAAATATCTCTACAACCAAAAGACACTAGTTTGCATGACCCTTCTCTTTGTTGTTTTCTTAACATCAGCTGAGATTTTAGAGTCGAGGAACCTGCAATTAAGGGATGTAGCGGTGCTGGGGCTAATTTTCGGGAAGGTAAGGGGAGGGACCTGCAACTGGGGGTTGTGGCGGTGTTTGGCCTAATTTTGAAAGGGGTTGAATTTGATGTGGAATTTGGGGGGCTGATGGTTCGAGGTTGAAAGCTTCGAAGTGAGGGAAAAAGAAAGAGTTGAGGGGAATAAAGGAAGGAGAAGAGATTTTGGTCGTTCGATTTGTATCAATGAATAAGATCAATCGGTCAGGATGATCCCCACAAAATTGATCTGGAAATGATCTAAATCTCTATTTATAATAGCTTAAAGCCCATATGACACTCATAGAGAGAGAAGGAGAGAGAATGATAGAAGAGTCAAATTCTCACTGTTTATAATGACTTAAAGCCAATGTGACGTTCATCAATTACCTATGTCTAATTAATAAAAATATATCATTGATTAAGTCCAAAAATATGTCATTGATATGGCTTCATAGTAAAAAATTTATCGATTTTTGGTTAAATTACCTTATAATTTAATATATTTTAATTTTTCTAATAATAAATAACCTTTGTTTGACGAAATATATTAAATATTTTAATTTCTAATTTTTTTTTTATAAAGCTAACCCGACGAATTTTTCGTTGGATAAATTTTTTTTTTTTTTAATTTAACTTTTGCCTAAGGAAATTTGTTCGTCGGGCTAGAAATATTCGTCAAGTCTCATTGGTCAACGCAATTTTGCTGACGAAATTTCGTCGGCATACTCGTTGGTAATGGTTGGTTGCCCGACGGAGTCAAATTTCGTCGAGTGAACCTTCCAGCGATGGCTTTTGCACGACAAATTTTGCTCGATGGATGTTCGTCCCAAAAGCTTATATGACGAAAGCCTGTTTTAGGAGACGAATAATTTTCGTCTAGTAAGAGGGTGTTTTTTGCAGCGAATGGGTCGACACGATTGTGAAACAAAACGACTTCAACCAACCAAAATCTGTTTATTCCATATTTTCTACTCGAGTTATCATGGTGTGTCCAAAATTACAACCCTACAAGTGCTTTCATGCAATTTGGAATGTTGTCAATTCTTTATATCAAATAACCGGTTAATAACGAAAAAACATACACAACACAATTCTCAGCCCTCCCCCCACCTCCGAAAGAATGTAACACATATCATAGAAAATAAGAGAGATAAGAAGATTTATAAATGGAAAAAAGAAATAAAAAATTACTCCTGTATACTAAACAAGTCGACCAATGTCTAACAAAATAATTTGGATTCTCGTAATATATGTATGTCGGCCTTAAATCATAACTAGTGCTCAAACTGAAATTGTACCACCTTAAATCTTAATCGACCATGCTTGAAGTTCATCCGTTTCTTGCACAATATGTAATCACACTGCAGCCACGATGGTAAGGATTGACCTGTCCAGATGTACCACAACTATAATAAGAACTGCCTCGTCGATCGCATGGAACATTATCCCTCTGTAGGGCTCCATAACTTATATATCTTATGGTTTTAGCTTCTTCCGTGTCCTCGTAACCCTCCTCGTTGCCCTCCTCCTCTTCTTTAATATTCAGGCAGTCCTCACCCAACAGGCCATCGCAAGGATCCAGTGGTGAAGTTACTTCTACTTCACCGGCATTACGCCTCATGCTTGAGTATTCGATTGACTCCACCCCCAATGTCAAGGTCATGACAAGGAGAATAATTACTGAAACTGTAATATTATTCGTCATGACCACATATGACAGATATGAATTGGGAGAAACTGCGAAGAGAGTTGGTAGAGGATGGCGATGGATGATGAAGCCTCTGTGAGTACAGTTAGCGTAATAATTTAGGCTTAACTAGCTAGAGTTCTAATTAATCTGTTCAATTGATGATCTAATTATAAGCTTGTTTTATGCTTTGGTGTGACACGTGCAGTGTGATGCGCCCGATTCTCACTCCTTATTTCATAAAAATGTTGTATTTGTATATACTTGAAGTCTATAAGATTAGTTCAAACCATACTGCCATGCATATATATACTCCACATTTATAGGATCCACTTCAGGATATATCTATACTTATAAGTGAAACTAAATAACAAACCAACAATGGGGTGGGTGGGGGGTTGGACGTGTGTGAAATTCCTCATGTAGGTCCTTCAAGTTAAAAATTGATAATTGTCATCTAACATATCATACTCCCCACATCATTGTTGTCCCTATCGTCCATTTTGGTAAAACATTTTGTTAGTGTGTACACTACACGAATTGTTGCCGCTACTTTGGCCACTCCACTACTACAAAAAATACTTTGCGCTACTTCGCGCAAAGTTTGTTCCCTTGGAGTTAATTTTATCTTCTTCATTTGACTTCTCCTTTGACTACAATAGTCATGGTCCCTAAACTCCCACTATCTCTCTTGAAACCTTTTTCAATTGTGTTATACACATCAAACATTTTGGAGAGTGTGTGGTTATTGTTCACTACATAGTTTACAATAAACTTAGTGAACCATTAGGATAGGGACATAAAGGTGAAGTCCTAGCTTAGTTTCCGTCTCGTTAAGTGGTTTATCACTTCAACACTCAATGATTCAAAATCATCATAAGTCCATGTTGATGGACTATTTTTGTCAACCAACCATTATGTTCTAAACATAATTACAAACTTTCAAGAGTTGTTCAAGGCAACTCTCATTTCTTCATAAGTTCCTTTGTTCATATAACGAAGGAATAAGCATTGGTTGTTTGTGTTGTCCTCTTCATGATAGACATTTCTAACATGTTCTTCCAATGATACATTATCAATAGGAAGATTGTGAGGATGAGACTTCTTAGGTACATGCACCATCCATTTAAGACAATCTTTGGGATTGTGTTACCAAGTCCGGAAACTAAAACATTCGGTTTTTCTTTGTCAAGTTTTGGATAGCGTTTGCAAATATATTGGTAAACAAATACATAACGAATATAAATTGATTGATTTTAAGCCATTTGATTCGGGTCTTTAAATCAAATAGCACCACCCACTATTTTTTGGCAAATTCCATATCCCTCATTGGAATTCGAGAGTTTTGGAGGAAACTCTTAGTAGGTTATGGGAGACTCACTATTACCAAGCCCACCTCACAATGATATGATGTTGGCTAGCATTAATAATAATGAGAGAGTACGCTTACTCATTTGCAACTAATGCAAGTACCCATCAATTTGGCCTCTAGAGAATGTTGCCTCACGATGATACGATGTCGGCGCCATTGCACTTAGTTAAGTCATTCCCACCATGCTTAGTTCGTGAAGGGGTTCAAGAATAGCCTCACGATGATACGATGTCGGCCATCCTCGTTGCCTACACTAACCTCATCAAGTATGTATATAGACTCCTCCTGAGTATAAGCATGCACTTTGTACTCCCCCATGATAGGGTGAAGCCGGTGTACAAGTCATAAACGATTGG
Source organism: Malus fusca (assembly GCA_035220775.1). Lineage (NCBI taxonomy): Eukaryota > Viridiplantae > Streptophyta > Magnoliopsida > Rosales > Rosaceae > Malus > Malus fusca. The sequence continues at coordinate 30,599,529 of CM069075.1, read as the reverse complement.
AGCCTACCACGGTGGAAGGCCACGAAAGAGTGTTCTAAGCACTCTCACGCTTTTCAACTTAATAATGGTTTGGTTGAGGGTTTTAGGTCTCATCACATATAAGTATTCATTTTAATCTACATTAAAACAATTTTGGTCCTATTACAACTATTGGTCCATTTGATTTAATTTAGTTGTATATAATACTCCCACTATATTTATAAAACGGTTTTTAAAGCAAGAGTATATGATACTACTAACATAAGGTTTGCATTCATTTGATGGACTATATAGTTGCCTTAGGGCCTTAGGATGACTATGAACCTTTGTTTAGATTCAACACGAGCCTAGTGTTGAATCTCGGACTAGGGATGGAGATTGATTTTAGTTACGCGTTTAATCACATTAAGGCGTGTTGTTTCTAGGGGCGTTGGACCCAACTACTTCATTTTCATGCATATCAAATAAAGCAAGAAAGAAGTACTTCAAAGTAAAAGAGAGCTTATGCTCTTTACAACATTTGCATAATTCAAATTACTTTAAAGTAAAGAAGAGCTTATGCTCTTTTACAACATTTGATCAAATCAAATTACAACCAAAATTAATCTACACATTCCCATGGTTCAAACAAATTTGAAACGGCCTTTCACATAGCTCAATTATCGTAGGCTTAGGTTCATAATCACCCTTTAATTAATCAACACTTTAATTAATTAAATTGAATGCAACATTTTCATTTGGTTTTTTTTTTTTTTTTTTTTTTTTTGTATCCATAAAATTGATTTAAATGGAGCTAAATGAAATGAAAATCCAATTCTCATTTAAAGAGACAAAACAATTTTTGTTCCCTACTTAATTTGGGCCATCATGCAATAACCACAACTTTTTGGGCTATATTGCGAAACACAAACTTTTGGGGTCACTTTGTAAAAACACAAAAGTCCACTACTTCATGTAATTACAACTAGAACCCAAAAATTTCAACAAATACAAAAAACTTCATTAAAGGAGCAAAACAATTTGTCCTTTAACGTTTTTGGGCCTTAACGTAAAAACGTAAACTTTTGGGCCAAAGTGCAAATACACAAAAGTATCAAAACTTTATGTAATTGAATAAAAGACCCAAAAATACCCTATTTAATTAGGGTGGCCGGCCATGATAGAAAAAATATGATTTTTACAAAGTTTTTGTAAGTGGGTTTTATTAGGTGAGGTAAAGATGAAATATTTTGAATTTATGTTAAACTTTTAAAAAAAGTTTGTCTACCATTATAACCATTAATTGAATTTATGTCAAAATTTTTAAAAAGTTTGTCTACCATTAAAACCATTAATAATTCTTTACAAATAATCATCACCCACTAAAATCACCCACTAAAATTAAACCAAAACTTTATGTAAAAACATAAAACATTTTGAATCAAAACTTCAAAACTTTTTGTTCTTGGCAAGAACTTCAAGAACATTGAAGAACACTCATGAAAACTCATAATAGCTCCATGAATGTTTTCACTCACCAAAACTCAAATTTTCATCACTCAAAAGAGGGTTAACATCCTAGGGTACTTAGGGGTTCCAAAAGTCACTTTAAAACCATTTTAACAAGACAAACATGAACCCAAAAAATCACCCCTTGGATTTGGCCGAATTTCCCAAAAAACATGGCACCAAATTTTAGCTCCAAAATTCATGCTCATATGAACTACATCTACAACATTTGAGATGGCAAATTTTCTAACAAAATTTACATTCAAAGAAACAAGAATAAAGTTTGTAACATATTACAACTTTTAAATAAAAAACTATGAACTACAAAACCCAAAATGATTCACCAACTACTAGACCTAGGCTCTTGATACCACTTGCAGGAAATTTTGTGAAAAACATGTTCATTTGAATAACATCATATAGCATGCAATTAACAATTAAAGGCGGAATCATGCTTTCATGCATTCAAAAACAAAACATCTACCATGAAATTCAAAGCCTAGTAGATTGGTGAACCTTAACTCAACTTAAAAAACAACATTTATTAGTTGAGAAATATTTACCTTTGTAGATTCCTCTTTGCATATGCAAAGGATAATCACCCAAGAGATAGGGCCTTCATTCCTTGCTTCTTAGCTCCATGAATTTGGTTGAAAGAATAGGATTCTCCAAGTTCCCAAAATAGAGAACCTCTAAAGATTCTACACCAAGGTTGGATTGGAGAGGAAATGAGTGACCTTGAGGAAATAGAATTGCTAGACAATATCCCCCAAGGTGGTTGGCCTCTTAGAGAGAAATGGAAGCTTTGTGTTCTCACCAATTTTCTCTAAAATCAACAACTTATGAATTTTAGGTTATAAAGTTCTTTATATAGTCACTTCTTTAAATGACCTAAAGAACCAAAAACCCTAATTCAACACTAAATGGATATGGGCTTTTGGGCCTTTGTGAATCTTTATTCATTAAGTTGTCATACAACTTAAGTCAATGGGCTTTGACGTTCGAAGCCCATTGGGCCTTAAGGTCCAAAAACTATCCCGAGGTCTTTAACGAACTTATTCGTTTGATTAATTAACATATTAATTAATCCTTGCCATAAATAATTAAACCATTTAATTCATCTCCTTTGTTTCTTCAATCTCCACCTTATTTGGTGTACGATACATTAGGTTCCTTTTAGCGAGGCAGTGGGCGATTAAAACCATTTTACATCGATTGTGAATTGAAACTTACTTTCAATTCTCCCTTTAGTGATTACACACGTTTAGGGCTTCCACAAACCATGAGTGACCCCTAGCAGCATATCATGGCTACCCAAGCTAATCAGAAGAGGTAGAGAACCTATTCAGTTTAGGATTACAAATGCAATACGGTCTTTCTCTAGTCTAATACTCTTGACCACATTGTTTGGTTTGATAGTTTATTTATTCATGTCTACTATCCAATGTGATTCTTGTGCTTATATGATTACTTTGAATGTGAATTGGAACGCATTCCCAAATCTCATTCATACTCTGGCCAGAGATTTTAATCATATCATAGAGTATTCTCCCTCAAGCCAATTGAAGGTTAGAGATCCCTTGTTGCGCATTCACTTGTCTCCATGACTAAGTGGCTTAACCCCAATGACGTCGTGGACACCCCGATGGGGTGACTTTGACATAATCAAAGATCAAGGACTTAACCACAAGACAACAACTGTGATGCCTCAGGTCAAAGGACTAATTTGCATTATCCCAAACATGAGTTCTCATGTGACATGAGTATGAGAACTCCTCGTTGATCGTGTTCAGTGAACTCATTCTCTATTGAGCACCTACGTACTTGTCTTGATGTCACACACACTAATGACTCGAGACTAGTCACTCTCCCTGAGAGAAGACATAGCACGTACTGATCTTATCGGACTGTCAATGCCCAATTGGCAATCCTATGATCAGGAACGTTTAGGATGTGTCTACGAAAGAATGGTCTCATTAATCTAACTTCATTAGATTGCATTCTTCCAATCACATATTCCTTGGACTTTATCGTTTAAGCATATAACATTTATATGAGACGTCTCAAACAATAATGTTTGCCCTTTATATGTAAACTAGATTAGTTTAACATGTGAAATATCCGTAAAGTATCATCATATGAATGGCTTTAGGGCACATTTCCAACAATCTCCCACTTGCACTAGAGCCAATCAGCTTGGTCATCTGTTATGATTCCTCTTCTGTAGTCATTTCCTAAATGGCTGAGTAGTAGGCCTAGGAAATGGATATCTATATGTTATCCATAGAAGCAACCTTGAGAATATCGACGTCACCATTATACATGATTCCCAATCATGTGGTTCAGTCTCTCATATGAGTTCGGATCTTGATGAGACCTTGATTCCCAGGCTTGAGCTATCGCCCCATTAGTGTCGTAGTGTCAGTACACTAGATACACTTTCTGGTTGGAACCGAATAGAGAGTTCATAAATGAACTTTCCCATCCAAACAACATTGTTGTAAACTTCTATATGGCAATATATTTTGCATTCATAATGGAACACACTAAAGTCATTACTTTAATGTTTCCATCCAAATATCTCTTTAGTCATAATAAAGAGATATCTATTTATCTCTTCATTCATAATGAAGAAACATCCAATGATGGATTAGATTCACAATCTAATACATTTACGCTTCCATTACGTTACTCTAATTCTTCCTCATTCTTCGAGGAACCTATCCTTTAGTATTTCTTAAATACTTAAGGATTCACTTGACAGTTGCCATGGTTCTGATCCTGGGCTTGCACTGATATCGCCTTGTAATTTTCTAGGTACAACTCATATCAATGTTTTTCATACAATATGAAATACATAAATCACCTTTCTGCGTATGCATAAAGGATTCGATTTACGCATTATTTCTTTGGGAGTCAAAGGGTACGTTCCTTTTGAGAAGAGTTACCTCCTAGTCTCACTAGAGTTGTTCTTCTTATTAAAGTTTATCATCATATGAGAAACTTCCTAGCAACCTTTTGTCTATTATTAGGGCATGATATAATCCAATTATATCCTAAAATCTATCATTATAGATTTCCATCCCATGTATATAGACTATGTCTCCCATATACATTCTATCGTTATAAAAAGTTTTAAAGTCATAACTTTAACAATGAAGTATTCTTTTCATTTCCAAAATTAATATATCATACATATATTTAAATTTAGGAATATGATTAACTCCCACTAATCTTTTGTAAACCTAGTAAACAAAAGATTCATTTACATCTATATGAGAAATCAAACAATTTTGATCTTTCTCTCATAAGACGCTTATGGCTCCCACTAGCTTGCTTAGATCCATGATGGTTGGATCTCTACAACTTACATGTTTTGTGATTCATAGTTTTAGACATAAATTATCAAGACTATCTTAATAATGGTTTCGGAAACCTATATCATGTCCAAACATTGAATCACCATTTAGTTGTAGCTAGCAATCTTCGAATTAATTGAAACTAAGACTACGTCAAAGATGGTTCCTTCAAAGTCAACCATTCTCTTTGATTGTAGTCACCTTAAGCTACCAATTAGCTATGAAGGTTTCATTATTTCGGGTCAAATGGTACTTTACCATTTCCTTGAGTATATATCGTATATACACTCAATGTAGTCATAAAGTTCAAACCATTCAACTGAGACGGTTTATAAATCCTTCTTGACTACCTTGGAGCTTGTGGTATAGGAACTAGGTTGTTATATTTGTTGATTATCATCTTGTCTCTCAAAGAACCCATTCTTTTGAGTTCTATTCCTAGTTCATTTGCTCTAAGGCAAATCACATTGTAGGATTACAATGAACTACTCAACAAACAACATTTGTTGGTTGGTTTATAGAAGTGATATCCAAAGGTTAATTTAAGGATATCCACAAGATAATTTTTAAACAAATATTGCTTATTAGCACACAACCCCAAATCTTAACATGATTAAGATTTGTCTTTCTTTCCAACTACATCCTATGGAGTTATGAAAATTTTGGAAGATCTTCTAATTGACAATCATATTGTCTTAGAAGCATATATATCCTATATATGGGTAATTGATAATATCCAACGAACTAAATCTTATTCAAGTTCGTTCTTCTCCTAATGGAGAAAATCATTTATCTTATGATGCTAATTTCCTTGATATCTTTCAAGGAAACTCATCTAAAGTGTTACCTTTCCTTGGATCAAATCTAAGGATGTAATTACTTTAGACGTCTTACTCATCAATCTTACATTTCTTGAATTCTTTGAAACCTTTTGCAAAGTATTCGGACTTGTGTTTATTCAAAATAAACTATAGTCCAACCGAGAGTGATCTTCGGTGAATGTCATACAACATGAGTAGTATTATGTTGTGGACAATTGCCACTATCTTGCAACCTTTTGGGTTTTAAGCATCATTATATTCTAAACAGTTAACGCTACCATATCATCTCTACTATAGAGACAATCAATTAGATTACTATAATCCAATCATTGATTAATAAAGAACAATGTTTTGTCAAACAAAACATTCATCCATCTCTACTATAGTGACGGAATTAAGTTCCTTAAAATTGGAATGTAAAGACAATCTTTGGTTTTTCCAATTTCTTTGGTAGTTCATATGAGGAAGTTAGTACCATCTGCTTTCGCAGAGATCTATATTTTATTCACGTTCCGAATGTGAAGTACTTTCTCTTCTCTCATTAATCTTCTACTTCTTATTAGCCACACTTTTACAACGATTGTAAAACATAGGTACTAATACGGAATCAAGCATTCAAGTAGAAGAACCAACTGTTTTGAACTATTCAAGAACAATTTACAACACCTTCGAAAGGTGTGTTCTTGACACTTGCAAGACATTTCTTGCAAATACCCCTTCCAATGTCCATCCTTTCATAAAGCAAGTTTGTTCCCTTGGAGTTAATTTTATCTTCTTCATTTGACTTCTCCTTTGACTACAATAGTCATGGTCCCTAAACTCCCACTATCTCTCTTGAAACCTTTTTCAATTGTGTTATACACATCAAACATTTTGGAGAGTGTGTGGTTATTGTTCACTACATAGTTTACAATAAACTTAGTGAACCATTAGGATAGGGACATAAAGGTGAAGTCCTAGCTTAGTTTCCGTCTCGTTAAGTGGTTTATCACTTCAACACTCAATGATTCAAAATCATCATAAGTCCATGTTGATGGACTATTTTTGTCAACCAACCATTATGTTCTAAACATAATTACAAACTTTCAAGAGTTGTTCAAGGCAACTCTCATTTCTTCATAAGTTCCTTTGTTCATATAACGAAGGAATAAGCATTGGTTGTTTGTGTTGTCCTCTTCATGATAGACATTTCTAACATGTTCTTCCAATGATACATTATCAATAGGAAGATTGTGAGGATGAGACTTCTTAGGTACATGCACCATCCATTTAAGACAATCTTTGGGATTGTGTTACCAAGTCCGGAAACTAAAACATTCGGTTTTTCTTTGTCAAGTTTTGGATAGCGTTTGCAAATATATTGGTAAACAAATACATAACGAATATAAATTGATTGATTTTAAGCCATTTGATTCGGGTCTTTAAATCAAATAGCACCACCCACTATTTTTTGGCAAATTCCATATCCCTCATTGGAATTCGAGAGTTTTGGAGGAAACTCTTAGTAGGTTATGGGAGACTCACTATTACCAAGCCCACCTCACAATGATATGATGTTGGCTAGCATTAATAATAATGAGAGAGTACGCTTACTCATTTGCAACTAATGCAAGTACCCATCAATTTGGCCTCTAGAGAATGTTGCCTCACGATGATACGATGTCGGCGCCATTGCACTTAGTTAAGTCATTCCCACCATGCTTAGTTCGTGAAGGGGTTCAAGAATAGCCTCACGATGATACGATGTCGGCCATCCTCGTTGCCTACACTAACCTCATCAAGTATGTATATAGACTCCTCCTGAGTATAAGCATGCACTTTGTACTCCCCCATGATAGGGTGAAGCCGGTGTACAAGTCATAAACGATTGGAGCCTACCACGGTGGAAGGCCACGAAAGAGTGTTCTAAGCACTCTCACGCTTTTCAACTTAATAATGGTTTGGTTGAGGGTTTTAGGTCTCATCACATATAAGTATTCATTTTAATCTACATTAAAACAATTTTGGTCCTATTACAACTATTGGTCCATTTGATTTAATTTAGTTGTATATAATACTCCCACTATATTTATAAAACGGTTTTTAAAGCAAGAGTATATGATACTACTAACATAAGGTTTGCATTCATTTGATGGACTATATAGTTGCCTTAGGGCCTTAGGATGACTATGAACCTTTGTTTAGATTCAACACGAGCCTAGTGTTGAATCTCGGACTAGGGATGGAGATTGATTTTAGTTACGCGTTTAATCACATTAAGGCGTGTTGTTTCTAGGGGCGTTGGACCCAACTACTTCATTTTCATGCATATCAAATAAAGCAAGAAAGAAGTACTTCAAAGTAAAAGAGAGCTTATGCTCTTTACAACATTTGCATAATTCAAATTACTTTAAAGTAAAGAAGAGCTTATGCTCTTTTACAACATTTGATCAAATCAAATTACAACCAAAATTAATCTACACATTCCCATGGTTCAAACAAATTTGAAACGGCCTTTCACATAGCTCAATTATCGTAGGCTTAGGTTCATAATCACCCTTTAATTAATCAACACTTTAATTAATTAAATTGAATGCAACATTTTCATTTGGTTTTTTTTTTTTTTTTTTTTTTTTTGTATCCATAAAATTGATTTAAATGGAGCTAAATGAAATGAAAATCCAATTCTCATTTAAAGAGACAAAACAATTTTTGTTCCCTACTTAATTTGGGCCATCATGCAATAACCACAACTTTTTGGGCTATATTGCGAAACACAAACTTTTGGGGTCACTTTGTAAAAACACAAAAGTCCACTACTTCATGTAATTACAACTAGAACCCAAAAATTTCAACAAATACAAAAAACTTCATTAAAGGAGCAAAACAATTTGTCCTTTAACGTTTTTGGGCCTTAACGTAAAAACGTAAACTTTTGGGCCAAAGTGCAAATACACAAAAGTATCAAAACTTTATGTAATTGAATAAAAGACCCAAAAATACCCTATTTAATTAGGGTGGCCGGCCATGATAGAAAAAATATGATTTTTACAAAGTTTTTGTAAGTGGGTTTTATTAGGTGAGGTAAAGATGAAATATTTTGAATTTATGTTAAACTTTTAAAAAAAGTTTGTCTACCATTATAACCATTAATTGAATTTATGTCAAAATTTTTAAAAAGTTTGTCTACCATTAAAACCATTAATAATTCTTTACAAATAATCATCACCCACTAAAATCACCCACTAAAATTAAACCAAAACTTTATGTAAAAACATAAAACATTTTGAATCAAAACTTCAAAACTTTTTGTTCTTGGCAAGAACTTCAAGAACATTGAAGAACACTCATGAAAACTCATAATAGCTCCATGAATGTTTTCACTCACCAAAACTCAAATTTTCATCACTCAAAAGAGGGTTAACATCCTAGGGTACTTAGGGGTTCCAAAAGTCACTTTAAAACCATTTTAACAAGACAAACATGAACCCAAAAAATCACCCCTTGGATTTGGCCGAATTTCCCAAAAAACATGGCACCAAATTTTAGCTCCAAAATTCATGCTCATATGAACTACATCTACAACATTTGAGATGGCAAATTTTCTAACAAAATTTACATTCAAAGAAACAAGAATAAAGTTTGTAACATATTACAACTTTTAAATAAAAAACTATGAACTACAAAACCCAAAATGATTCACCAACTACTAGACCTAGGCTCTTGATACCACTTGCAGGAAATTTTGTGAAAAACATGTTCATTTGAATAACATCATATAGCATGCAATTAACAATTAAAGGCGGAATCATGCTTTCATGCATTCAAAAACAAAACATCTACCATGAAATTCAAAGCCTAGTAGATTGGTGAACCTTAACTCAACTTAAAAAACAACATTTATTAGTTGAGAAATATTTACCTTTGTAGATTCCTCTTTGCATATGCAAAGGATAATCACCCAAGAGATAGGGCCTTCATTCCTTGCTTCTTAGCTCCATGAATTTGGTTGAAAGAATAGGATTCTCCAAGTTCCCAAAATAGAGAACCTCTAAAGATTCTACACCAAGGTTGGATTGGAGAGGAAATGAGTGACCTTGAGGAAATAGAATTGCTAGACAATATCCCCCAAGGTGGTTGGCCTCTTAGAGAGAAATGGAAGCTTTGTGTTCTCACCAATTTTCTCTAAAATCAACAACTTATGAATTTTAGGTTATAAAGTTCTTTATATAGTCACTTCTTTAAATGACCTAAAGAACCAAAAACCCTAATTCAACACTAAATGGATATGGGCTTTTGGGCCTTTGTGAATCTTTATTCATTAAGTTGTCATACAACTTAAGTCAATGGGCTTTGACGTTCGAAGCCCATTGGGCCTTAAGGTCCAAAAACTATCCCGAGGTCTTTAACGAACTTATTCGTTTGATTAATTAACATATTAATTAATCCTTGCCATAAATAATTAAACCATTTAATTCATCTCCTTTGTTTCTTCAATCTCCACCTTATTTGGTGTACGATACATTAGGTTCCTTTTAGCGAGGCAGTGGGCGATTAAAACCATTTTACATCGATTGTGAATTGAAACTTACTTTCAATTCTCCCTTTAGTGATTACACACGTTTAGGGCTTCCACAAACCATGAGTGACCCCTAGCAGCATATCATGGCTACCCAAGCTAATCAGAAGAGGTAGAGAACCTATTCAGTTTAGGATTACAAATGCAATACGGTCTTTCTCTAATCTAATACTCTTGACCACATTGTTTGGTTTGATAGTTTATTTATTCATGTCTACTATCCAATGTGATTCTTGTGCTTATATGATTACTTTGAATGTGAATTGGAACGCATTCCCAAATCTCATTCATACTCTGGCCAGAGATTTTAATCATATCATAGAGTATTCTCCCTCAAGCCAATTGAAGGTTAGAGATCCCTTGTTGCGCATTCACTTGTCTCCATGACTAAGTGGCTTAACCCCAATGATGTCGTGGACACCCCGATGGGGTGACTTTGACATAATCAAAGATCAAGGACTTAACCACAAGACAACAACTGTGATGCCTCAGGTCAAAGGACTAATTTGCATTATCCCAAACATGAGTTCTCATGTGACATGAGTATGAGAACTCCTCGTTGATCGTGTTCAGTGAACTCATTCTCTATTGAGCACCTACGTACTTGTCTTGATGTCACACACACCAATGACTCGAGACTAGTCACTCTCCCTGAGAGAAGACATAGCACGTACTGATCTTATCGGACTGTCAATGCCCAATTGGCAATCCTATGATCAGGAACGTTTAGGATGTGTCTACGAAAGAATGGTCTCATTAATCTAACTTCATTAGATTGCATTCTTCCAATCACATATTCCTTGGACTTTATCGTTTAAGCATATAACATTTATATGAGACGTCTCAAACAATAATGTTTGCCCTTTATATGTAAACTAGATTAGTTTAACATGTGAAATATCCGTAAAGTATCATCATATGAATGGCTTTAGGGCACATTTCCAACATTAGAGGAGATAGTGAGAGTGTGAAACCCGTTTCCGTATTTCATTGTTATAATCTACGCAATGTTATTATAGAAATTTTATGTTATTTTTGGGAATATATACTAATTTATTTGAATTTAGATTTTAATTTAACTAGTTACGAAGTTTGAAGTTGGCAAATTAATTATTTAAATCCCGTAGATTTTTTGAGGTCATAATTTATATTTTCGAATAGAGCTCGATCCCACGAACGCGTAGGCGAAAACCGTTCGTGAAATGAAGTTATGATGAAGAAGTTAGAGATGTTTTAGTTGTTGGGAAATAAATAAATAAATGTTAGAAGCTGCCAAGTGGCAGCAAGGGAGAGGGGAGAAAGGAGAGAGTGCGGGAGAGAAAAAGAGGAGGAGCAGCCAATCAGAAAACAGACCAAAGAGGGGAAAGGAGAAAGACCCGAGTTGGGTCATTTTTGACCCGCAAACCTCCATTTTTGACCCGGCCATATCTCCTTCATCCGAACTCCATTTTGGGTGATCTTGGTGTCCATGGAAAGCCCTTGATGAGTCCTACATCTTTGTATTGTTAGATTTCCCAATTTACTTCCCATTTTTCCAGTTCGAAGCTACAAACCCATGGGTGTTCCGGCGGCTTTATCCCTTTTTCCGGTGGCTCCGGCAAGTTTCATCGTCCATGACCATCACCAAAAGACTTCCCTCAACCCCAGGAAAAAATCCCAAGCAGTGTTGGAGGCGTCGGAGTTCGATTGGAAGCCGAATCAAAGCACACCATTTTCTAGGGTTCCGTCGGGTTTGAGTGAAATTGGGGCCTTCCCGGCCAAATTGGCCTTGGTCGTAGGTATGAAACTTACTCTACTCATTAAGATATGCATGCCTGTAAATTTTGGTAATTTTTAAAAATAGTTGAATTTTCAGGCGAGTCGGGGCGGCCGACCGCCACCCATGGCGGCTCGTGCAGCGGCGCGTGGCCAGTGGGCCGACGATATCTTTCTAAGTCCAATTAGATGCCCTGAATTTATAATTGAAATCCGTATGAAGTGGTTTGATTGTTTAAACTTAGGTTCATTATGTTATATCACTTGATCAAAATTTGAATCGACGATCTGACCGTTGGATCGTCACCAAACTTTAATGCATTATAGAATGTAATATTTGAGGATAGCTAGAATTGACGGATTGAGAATCCGAAGTACGGATCTTCCCGAATTAGATTTCTAAGTTAGTGAAATGAATTGTTAACCGTCATCTAATTCTAGTAATTGGCGAAGATCCAACAGTCGGATCGCGATGAGATTTTAGTATGTTGTTCTTTGAGCATAATGGGGACTTTGGGAGGTTACAGATCAAAAATATGATAGGCGGATCTTCCGGGTTAAATTGCTAGGGTGTGGACCTTACCGTTGATTGAGAATTGGCTTTTGGTCAACATGTCTCGAACCATTTGAATTACAAAAATTAGTATTATTAAAGACTCAGTGAGGCTTTGCGGACCTGTCTCGATGAGTGACTTTAACATATGTGATATGATTGTTACCTTAATTTCTTATATTTATATCAATTGTGAATATGACTTGGTGTTATAAATGTGATTTTATATATTTAGCCATAGACCTATGTTTATTAACATGATTTGGCTTGTGTATTGATGATGGTTGTGATATATGTGAGTTTAATTATCATTTTAGTAATGTGAATGATGTGTATGATTATTTTTATGACAAGGTGATCCTAGAATCCTATTAGAAGTATGTTGTAGCACTTATATGCTTGAGTGACATATTAGTGATGGCCTTGAGAAGTTGATGGTGTAGATGACTACGTTGTATCTCATAAGGGTTGAGATGTGGATATGTGATGTGTGAAGTTATTGCACCATGTAGCAAAGGTATATGAATGGTCCTGTTTGGTTAATCTGCATTGGGTGATCACTGCCTAACAGTTCAGTAGGTGTGACTTCGCTTGGTTAATCCGCGTTGGGGGGTCACTAATGGTCCTGCTTGGTATATCCGCGTTGAGGGACCATATGCATTCTAGAAGTGAGGAGGATTAGTTGTACTTGGTATATTTGATGGGGGAATCATATGCTTGTTTGGATTCCGTTGAGTGATGGTCTGGAATCCCTTCTATTCTACGATTCCGTTGAGTGGTCCGGAATCGTATCCAACTTGGGTTTCATTTAGTGGTTGTTATGCATTGTACTCTGCGATTCCGTTGAGTGATGGTCCGGAATCGTATCCACTCGGATTCTGTTGAGAGATGGTCTGGAATCTCTCCTACTCCGCGATTTCGTTGAGTGATGGTCCGGAATCGTATCCTGATTTGGATTACGTTGAGTGGTCTGGAATCCCTACTCTTGCTCATTTCCATAAGTTAGACTTGTTCCCTGGATTCGAGTGAATGAGATGTACCCATAGTAGATCTTGTGAATATAAATTAGAATTATCAAGTTATTACTTGAAATCCAGGCAGGGAATTATGTAGAAGTCCTTTATTGATTTTTTGCATTGAGGTGTGATCTGATTGACTGATTAACATAATTAAATGTTAATATTGTACCTCATTGATATCATGGAATGGGTTACTTGAGATGATTGTGGAATGATGTTGAATATGATTGTTATTAATATGATTAGATCAGTGATTAATGTGACTAGAGGATACTATTGTGCTGTGTTGAATCTTTGATATATTACATGATATGAATAGCGATTTTATGTTGAAACATAATGATTTATATGATGGATGAAATAGAAATCTTGATTGTCATGCGGGTTGTTATCTAGTTTGAATCGAATAATTCATGCTTGTCAAGTCCAAATGTTTGATTGAGGAATGTTATGCATTTTGGCTTGAACAGACTATGTTATATGTTGAGTTATAGCGAAGTTGAACTACGAATGGCTTGATCCCTATTGAGGGTACGTAGGCAGTCTAACGAGGAAGTTAGATGTAGCCATAAAGTATAAGAAAAATTATCACGAAATTCAAATCTTGAGTTGTGTTTTCCCATATCCCAGAGGCGGGGTATGTTGAGATACGGGTTTTTGATGACGTCACGTGTCGATCCTGGACGTATGTCGGGATCGGGGTGTGACATAGAGAGAGATGAGAGAGTGAGTGAGAGTGAGAGATAGTGAAGAGAGATTAAGTGAGAGGAGTGTGAGAGAGAGGGTTGGATTTGAGGAGAGGGAAAGAGAGATGAAAGGTAAGAGAATAGAGAAAGACATTGAGAAAATTGTGGAGGAGTTATTTTGGTTTTAAAAACCATATCACTTTGCGCTACGAAGGATACGAGAGTTTGCGTGACAAAATATTGGTCGTGCAAAGTCTTAAAAAAAGATTTAAAACGTTCACACGTCCCATTTTGGCCTCCAACCAAATTTTTAGAGTTTTGCGCGACGAAGTGTTTGTTGCGCAAAGATTTGTGCAACGAAGGATTAATCACGCAAAGTCTTAAAAAAAAATTCCAGCGTCCCATTTTTTATTCCCACTACTACAAAAAAGGATATCACTGGCGGTTTAAAACTGACAAGAAACAACTGTGCAATTTTTGGTAAAAATCCGACATTAAATCATGCAATGTCGCATAGAGGAACCGACACCAATACTACCGTCACAAAAAGATATTGACGTCGCTTAACCCCCTTAATCCGCCAACAAGAAGCAAAGTAATATCAAATAAAAAAGAACAACGACGTTGCTTAAAAGCGACATCGGTTCTTACGTCGCTTATAAGCAACATGAAAATATGATATGATGGCGGACCAAACCGACATTAAATAACAAATAAACAATTAAAATATCACACTTATTGTCGGTCCAAACCGACATTACTTAACATCTAGATACATAAAATAATTATAATGTTGTCGTCCATAAGCGACATCAAATATATTAATAAAAAAAATCTTTTTCCGTTTTTAATTAATAATAATTAATATATATATATATCCCACCATATGTCAATGAAAAAACAAACAATTTTAAGCAAACTTCATATTAAAAATAAAATTTCTACCAACTATATATTAAATTTAAAATTAACTACAATTCCTAAAATTGTACAACCCATACAAATTCTTCCCGAACTCTTGCAAATGATTTTGAACCGATTGTGTGGTTCATAGTTTTCAACTACCGATTATACTTATTTTTTTTGGCAATCTCCTGAAAAATAAAAGAATTTATTAGACAAATTTCAAGGTATAATAAAATAAATCATGAAACGTTTACCTTTATTTTTTCTTTATTCCAGTATGCCACCATCGGAATATTTCTGTAATCTCTAACATTTGCCGCTACATGTTTCGAAAACGACTAGAATTATCACTAATGCATTTTACAGACGAATCAAATGAACAAGGCTGCTCTTTCCAATTTGGAAGTGAGGGTCCGCGTCTCCGTTGAGTTGATCCTTATAAATACAGAAAAAACAATTAAAAACCAAGAAACAAAAATAAATTTTCAATTTAAGCATAAAACTAGTTAAAATACAAAACAAAAATTAAAATTAATAATCATAATAATTTAAAAATGAACCACCTTCGAGCTATTCCTCTTTGAATTGGAGTTCCTCATAATGTTAATCTTCAAAATGGTGATCCATAGCATATCGGGAAGGAGAAGAGGAAAAACTGAAAAGGAGGAAGAAAGGGACGCACAGATGAAATGGGGAAGGAGAAGAAGAAAGACTAAAATTGGGGGAGAAATGAAAGCACAGACGGAATGGGAAAGAGAGGGGTTTAAATATGGGTACCTAGTTGGCGTCGGTTTAAACCGACATGGATTGATGACGTCAAATTAAAAGCCAATGGTGTCGAATTAAATGTACATGGCATCGGTTTTAACCAACACCAACCTAACACACGTTATTGATATTCACGTCACTTTCTGACACTCTTTATTAGAAACGAAAAATCACGATTTAACGGTTATTTTAACTTCGATTTTGATGATTTTTTACAGCTACACTCATTGACCCTATATGAATACAATGAATGAATTCGATCTTCAATTTAAAATATTTACACTAGTGGATACCACAAAATCTTATGTTATACTTGATGAAAGTTTGAATAAACTCTAAGCGTTAGTGAATCTATCGTTTTGATGGGATACGCATCTTACGAAACTAATTTCAATGATCCAACCGTCAAACTTGTTTATATATGCTTCGAGATCGCATACGCCAAAACTTGCAAAAAACAAACATTCAGAGATCAAGTAACAAGACAAAACTTTTAGACGGTTATAAACGAAAAATCATGATTTAACGGTTATTTTAACTCCAATTTTGATAATTTTTTACAGCTACACTCCTTGACCCTATATGAATATAATGAATAAATTTGATCTTCAATTTAAAATATTTACACTAGTGGATACCACAAAATCTTATGTAAGTATAAATAAACTCTACGTGTTAATGAATCTATCATTTTGATGGGATACGCATCATATGAAACTAATTTCAATGATCCAACCGTCAAACTTGTTTATATATGTTTCGAGATCGTATACGCCAAAAATTGCAAAAAACAAACATTCAGAGATCAAGTAACAAGACAAAACTTAAGAAAAAAAAAATATTTTTCTTAACGGGTCATAACGGGTCGCCTATTAAGAACTCGTTAAGATAATGCGTGAGACACGACACGACCCGTTAAGATAACAAGTGTTACACGAAAACGATAAACACGACCTGTTTGCCAGGTCTAGTTGCGTGCCACCTCATAAACTCATCCTTAAGAAAGATGCAAGAGAGGAAGAAGAAAACACGGGGGATAGTATATAAAGATCATCAATTTGTCGCTTACAACCGACACCGGGTTTCAAAATATTAAAAAAATAAAATCTATTTCGCGCAGAACTGACGCAGGCTTTAAAAGATTTAAAAACAATAATTAGTGTCGGCTATAAGCGACACCAATACTTTATGTCGCTTAAAAGCGACACCATTATTTAAAAATTATTAAAATGTATGCCGGTTATAAGCGACATTAAATGTTTACGTCGGTTAAAAGCGATATAGATAGTTTATGACGTTTACAAGCGACAGTAAATCCGACGTCATGTTGAGTAGGTGTCGCAAATGTCTTGTCCACCACTATATTATATTAAAGCGACATCACCTAGTGACACAATAAGTCCATTTTGTAGTAGTGTCCCGCCTAAATTTAAGGATTTTGAGCGACGAAATATTAGTTCGTCGCGCAAAATTTATAAAAATAATTTTTATAAATAACAAAAAAAAAAAATTTATTTTACAATTAAAAATATAAATAAATTAAAATAAATAAGGTTTAGGCGACCAAATGTGTATTCGTCGTTAGGGGTGGGTTCAAAAAGCCGAAAACCGAAAAAAATCGAAAACCAAACCGAACCGAAACCGAAAAAACCGAACCGAACAAAAAAACCAAACCGAACCGAATTCTTTTGGTTCGGTTCGGTTTTAGTGATCTAGAAACCGAACTGAACCGAATTAATTAAATTAAATTTTTTATTTAATTATTTGTTTTGGGTATTATTTTCTAAACCCAATTTGTAAGTTAAAATGTGCTAAACCCAATGTATTGCCAAACTTTAAGCTCAAAATATTAAAAAAAAGACTATAAAAACTCTAAACCCTAACCTATTATTTATCCCCCATATAAGGTTCCGGAACCAAACCTCATCCTGAAGTACCTACATCCATCTCCATAGCACTGTCTACTTCTGCCCTAGCTTTCTTTTCCAAATCTACTCTCATATAACATGTAACAGAATCCATAAACATTTATTTCGGGTAGATTACTTGGGTAATTTGTGATGGAAACGAATCCAACACACACTAAATAAATCCACCCATGCATTACTTTTACTAATCAAGTTGTCAACATGCAGTTACAAGCAAACAAACTTGATCTTTGAACAACATCATACAATTTAACTTTTCTAAGTCATTTGTACGATTTTTGTGTTGTGAGGTTGTTAGTTTGGACTTTGGAAGACTTGATTAATGATTTTAGTTCAACTTTAAATGTTTATTTTCATTGTCTTTGATTCTAGTTAAAATGCTTATGTTATGATTGTGTTGGATATGTTAAAATTTAAAATTTCAATGTTTTTCATTTTTTGAAAAAAACAAAAAACAAAAAACCGAAACCGAACAGGAAAAAATTGAACCGAAAAAAAAATGAACCAAACAGAACCGAACCGAAATTTCGGTTTGGTTTCGGTTTTGTCAAAAAACCGAACCCACCCCTATTCGTCGTGCAAAGAAAATAATTAAAAAAAAAGAAATAATTTAGTTTAACAACATAAGATATAAAAATAAATAAATAAATAAGTAGATAAGGTTTAGGCAACGAAATATTGATATTCGTCGCACAAAGTTTTTATAAAAATAACTAGATTTTAAAATTTATAATATAAAATTAAATAAAAAACGAAAATAAATTGGTTTAGGCGACGAAATATTAATATTCGTCGCGCAAAGTTTTTAAAAAGTAATAAAAACTTATGAAAATAACTATATTTTAAATTTTATAATATAAAATTAAATAAAAAAAGAAAAAAAATGGTTTAGGCAACGAAATATTGGATTACATCATGCAATGATTTAAAAACAATAATGTAAAGACTTTGTGCGACGAAGTTTAAAGTTTCATCGCACAAAGTGACTTTGCGTGATTGTGTGTTTTGTCGTGCAAAATTTCATCGCGCAAGATTTTACACGACGAAGTTTAAAATTTCGACGCGCAAAGTGACTTTAGGTGACGATGTGTGTTTCGTCGCGCAAGGGATTTTTTTACTAGTGCTCGTGGGCAACTGAACTTTTTAGGTTAAACATTAATGTTAGTGTACACTACCCTTTACATGAATTGTTGCCGCTACTTCGGCCACTCGTTGGCAACTTAAGTTTTTTGGATACTGAAAATAATCGAACATAGGACAATGGACTTATCCTAGCTAATCCTACGCAGACATATTATAGCTATCATAACTCATTATTCCACCTCCCGCACTACTAGAGTACTAAGGCTTTGTCCATTAAGTTTTCGTTGTATGCTAATTTTAGCAACATTTTGTGTAAATTTTAAGAATATTTTTTTTTTAAGTAGAGCTATAACTTGAGTGGATTTGATAGGTAGTTGTTTAGGGGAGGAAAATTGGTAGGGATCAAACATACACCATGGTGCATAAACATAAATGTTTTTAGCCATTGCAGTAAAGCGCCATTTGCAATATTTAAAATATAGAGAAGATATATTTTATAAATACATGCATATATTATCATCAATGGTATCGGATGCAACCTTGTATGGACACTAATTTATTGATAGTACTATGATATAGTGATATTTCTCTTTACTTATATGTGTCACTTGTAAGTGATACGTCTTATGTACAAATCTCGTAAATGACAAGTTCGTTACCAATTTATTCTTCATTATTTAGAGTAAATATATCGTTGTATCACAAAAACACTAATATCTTTTTTTTAAGAGAGAATTTTCTACTAGGATAGCATTATACTTTAGTGGTATTTTTTTCACTTATAAGTGAATGTCTCATATTCAACTCATAAATGGCGAGTTAGATACGTAATTATGACATGCCCATTATAGAAATTAGCCCAAATTAACAACCAAATAAAAAAAATAGAATTCTTTTCTAATACAAAACTTACAGAAATTGCTATCAATAATTGGCACTGGCCGACTCTAATTATAGGTTATGATATTAAATTAAATTATAACTTTTGATGCATTTCCCAGTAGCTTCAACCTCGTAATATAACGACAATTAATCACAAAATTATAGGTCGTTAAGCGCCCATTATCTTGGTTTATCAAACGTTAAACTTGAAATTGAGCCGATTTGCAAACAAAACAGAAAACAAACTAATCAAGACAACGACCCTTTTAATAGGACAATGAATTCTAAACTTTTGATGACCGTTGGGTCTCTTGCATGTCACCACGTGTAGACCCTGAGAGGATAAGGTTATAAAGCTTGTTGAAACGCCCGGCGGCAGAATTTATAACACGTATCCAAATTCCAGCAATGATTTTCATGTAATCCCTTCACCATTTTTGCATGCTTTTCAACGGTCACATCCTCCTCACACTAGTAGAAAAAGAGCTTGCGCAACGAATAATATTTCGTCACTCAACGTACTTGCGCGACGAAAAATACTATTTGTCGTGCAAAATAGAAAAGATAGGAGAAAAAAAAATTGCGCAACGAAGAGTTTCATCGCCCAAGAACACTTAGCGCAACAAATAATTGTTGTTGTCGCGTAAAGCCAGCAAGAAAACGCGGGTTAATTTTGTTAGGCGCGAAAAACTTGCGCGACGAAAAGGGGCATTTGCACACCCAATAATTCGTCGCACAAGTTCCTGTCAGTTTTGACCATTTACTACATGTGAATCCGAGGAATTAATATCGCATTTAGTACAGGTGTTTGCGCGACAAAGGCTTCGTCACACAAAGGTCCTAACCTACCTATAAATATGCGCTTCTGTTGTCCTGATTCTTCACAATTCTATTATCCTTATTCTTCAAAATTTTGTTCGTTCAAGGATGGCGGATAAGAACAAGGATGAGAGTGTACGCGAAGCCAACCCGCATGATTTAAAGGATCATTTTGAGTTTGCGCATGTGATCGCTGTAGCCATGGAGAATAATTGTCCCACTGCTGAGTGGCATTCTTGGGAAGATGTGCCCAGGAATGTGAAGAAGGCTGTGATGGATGAAGTATTAGTAAGTATATTGTTGATGGATTAATAATTAAGTTTGTGAAATTTTTAGTTATATGTTGGAATTAATTATTTGCATATATGTGTAACATTGTAAGTATACTCTTGATGATGATACGAACGAACAGTTGATGAAGTTGATGGATAATGCGTTGGAAGGAGGTTACAATCGATGGCGTTATGAAGTCTTGCGGAATGGAGCAGGATCATCCAAATAATAGTTTTAAATTTATGTTTTGTATGACAATATTTAAATTTCATGTGTTTTTTTATAAGTTATGTATTCGGACTTAATTAGGTTTTAAATCCTATTGGGTTTTTTTATTGAAACCTAATGTAAGCACCCTATCCTCGGTTTATATGTGTTTACAATCTTCAATGAATATCATACTTATGCTGAAAATAATTGTATGGATTAAGTCATTAATTATATATAGAATAAATATTTAAGGCATTAATTATTTATAGAATAATATTTCAAGTATTAATTATTCATTGAATAAATATTTCAAGTATTAATTAATTTTAGAATAAATATTTAATGAAATATAATACCTTAAATATTTATTCTAAAAATAATTAATATTTTATTTGTCGCGCAATATATTGCACGACGCTAACTTTGTCGCGTTAGTTTAATACCTTAAATATTTATTCTAAAAATAATTAATACTTTGCGCGACGAATCATATGTTTGTCGCGCGACTAATATGTTTGTCGCGCAAAGGTGTCCTAGTGCTATATAAACACAGTTTCAGAGCCCTAGTTTTCAAAAAAAATTTGTTTAAAAAAGAATGGCCGATTCTGGAGAAGGTTCTAGCAAAATAAAACTTGTAGTGCAATTAGAGAGGTATCGACAGAAGAAAGTATCGTACTTTGAAGGCAAAAATTTGGCTAAGGCGTACGCTGAATTTAAGTATGACATTGGGAATTTGGTGCGAAGGGAATGTTCTGCTGAGTTTGAGTCTTGGAAAAAGGTCCCTGAGGAGTTGAAGAAGTCCATGTTGGGAGAGTTATCAATAAGTTTGTGGTAAATAGTGAACGATTATTTTTGTTAAAACGTAATATTATTTAAATTACTAACTTATTGCTACTGGCATTAAAAGGTTTATTAGGATGTTGATGAAACTGATGAGAAGCAACGGATTTATGTGGTTGGGCTTTTCAAGCAGAGTTTTCGACAGTGGAAGTTTGATGTGTTGCGGGCGGAGGATTGAAGTTGATGAGGGTTGTTTTTTTTTTTTTTTAAAAAAAAAATTTGTGGACTTTATATTTAATTTAATGAAAAATATATGTTATGTGGATGAGTATTAATATTTGCATTAATTATAATTTATATTTGGGATAGTAAATTAGTTTTGTTAATTAATTTAATGTTTAATTAGTTTTGAGTTTTTGATTTATAATAAAATAAAATTTTACAATACATACAAATAAAAAACTAAAATAGAAAAAAAATTAAAAAATATGCCTTGCCCAACGATACATTATTTCGTCGCGCAATGTGTTGAAAAGAATAAATTGTAAGGTAAAGGACATAAAATAAAAAAAATGGTAAACTTGCACGATGAATGCTTCTTTTTTCGGTGCACAAATGTCATTTGAGCGAAGAATTCTGTCTTAGTCGCGCAATGGGTGTTTGCGCTACGAAGACCTGTTTCATCGCGCAAAATCGTTCGTCCAAAAGTGAACTTTTTAATCTGGATTCAGCCATGTGCAGAGGCAAACTCCAAAACAAATTGCAGATTGTGCATCTGCACTCATCCCTTCAATCGAAATACCGATTCAGTTGATCACAATTGACCTCGATAATATTCCACGATACGAAGGTCCAGTGCGCAGAAACGACGATGGTGACATACCTATCGATGATGAGGAATGGGACACTGAAAATTATGATAGCGACGAAAGTGAAAGTTATTATAGTTCGGATGAAGATTAAGGTAATTTATTTGTAACTTTTTTTGTAAAACACATGAAATGGTTAATGCATTATATAGAGTGATGGAAAAAATGGTATGAATGATTCCCATTTTATATGTGAATTACTTTGTAAATAAATTTGGTATGTTTGTATTTTATAATAAACTGTAAACAAAAAAAAATTTAAAAACCATTTTAAAACATAATTGCGTGACGCATAACAATTTTTGGTCGTGCAAGCTAGGCCTAGCAATTCCTGACACGACCCAATAACCCGACACGACAAGCAAAATATTAATTTTATAATTTTATAACCCTAAAAAATTACTATAATAATTATATATATTAATTTAACAATTTTATACCCCTAAAAACTATAATAATTATATATATATATATATATATTAAATTTAAAAAATTGGTGACCATTGGATTGGCTTAAATATACATACCATTCAACTTCTTACGTGTTATATGTACAAAATAAATAAATTTAAATCTACTTAATATATATATACACACACCATTGAACTTGATGGGATACGCATTCTACAAAACTAATTTCAACGATCCAACCATCAAACTTGTTTGTATATGGTTCGAGATCGCATACGCCAAAATCGCAAAAAACAAACATTCAGAGATCAAGTAACGGGACAAAACTTTTTGATGGTTAGAAACGAAAAATCACGATTTAACGGTTATTTTAACTCCGATTTTGATGATTTTTTTACAGCTACACTACTTGACCCTATATGAATACAATGAATGAATTCGATCTTCAATTTAAACTATTTACACCAGTGGATACCACAAAATCTTAAGTTATACTTAATGAAAGTATAAATAAACTCTAAATGTTAGTGAATCTATCTTTTTTATGGGATATGCATTCTATGAAACTAATTTCAATGATCCAACCATCAAACTTGTTTATATATGGTTTGAGATCGCATATGACAACAATTGCAAAAAAAAAAAACATTCAGAGATCAAGTAACGGAACAAAACTTTTCGACGGTTAGAAACGAAAAATCACGATTTAACGGTTATTTTAACTCTGATTTTGATGATTTTTTACAACTACACTCTTGACCCTATATGAATACAATGAATGAATTCGATCTTCAATTTAACCAGTTCCCTTTCTTGCCTAAGTAGCTCTCTTTCTCTCTGATTAGCTTGAAATTCTCTCTCAACAGCTGCAGCTTTTGCCTCCTCTCTAGCCTTATCAGCCTCAAATTTCGCCATTTCCCGCGCCAAAGTCAATTCACTATAGCGAGTAAGTTCTTCCATGTACTTTGCATAATCATGCTTGGAAGCACTTCCTTTTCTCTTTGAAGCCTTCTTACCTTGAGGCCTAATTGGATAACGTGTCGAACCCGACACTTGTTCAGGGATGGCCGTTTCAGGCACTTCTTCTGCATCATCTTCTTGCGAGCCATTATCAGGTGTAGAGTATAGCGGGGTGCTGTGAAGGGAAATTTATGAGATTTCATGTGGGATTTCTAGTGACTAGCATGCATATACAATTCAAAGCTTATATATACGAAAGCAACGGAAACATGTTATCAAATAATATCAAAGCAATAGTCATGCAAATCCCCTTCAAGATGCATAGGTTTATGTAAGATGCATCAAAAACAAATTTATATGAGAACAAAGTTTAGGAGTAGTTTTATACCTCTTGATCTAGATCTTAGACCAAGGATGAACCACCTCCAAGCCCTTTGCTCCTTGAACTCCTTGACCTAGCCTCCTTCCTTGCCTCCTCCACTTTGTTTAGAATGAGTGCTCCTAGGTTCTCTTCAAGTTTCCAAAATTGAAAACCTCTAAAGATCCTCACCCACTAGTGTAGTGAGAAGGATGAAGGAATAACCAAAGGGGTGAAAAGATGATTAGCTAAATCCCCCTATGGTGGCCGGCCCTTTGAGTGTTAGAGAGATATTTTTCTTTTCTCTTTTGTTCTTTTAACACTTCAAAAAAAAAACCCTAATGAAACATTTGCTATAAAGTTCCTTTTATAGCCAAAAAGAAACAAGTCAACATTTGACCTTTCTCTCCCTCTTCACTCTATATGGCCGGCCCCTTTAGTGTTGTTTGGGCTTTGGGCTTTTATTTATTTCAAGTCATCCAATGCTTGAATAAAAGCCCAATGGGTTTAGGCCCAATGGGCCCAATTAAACCCGAACGTTTCTTTAAGCCCAAAACGATCTTATATCGCTTTTATGATTCCTTTAGACTTTCTAATTAATCACAACACTTAATTAATCCAATTAATTATTTCCATCATCCATTAATTACTCATTACAAGAGTGTATTGGTGAACAATCGTTTTAGGTTCTAATTAGCAAGGCAGTGAGGTGATTGGCACCAATCCAATTGATTATGTTTAATCCAATCACTTAGTGAATTAAAACTTACTTTTAATTCACCTTCTTCTTTGACGACTACATTTAATTATCTAGAAGAACTCACAAGCCATGAGTGACATCTAACCATATATCATGGCTACCCAAGCTAATGTATAAGTTGTTCGGAGAACCTATTCAATTGGAATTACAATGTAATTCGATCCTTCTCTAAAACAATACTCTCAATCACATCACTAGGGTATGGATATATTATGTCAAACCCCTAATGTGATCATTCATTCTCATATGATTCAATTGAGTCGTATAGGAACGCTTTCCTTTATTACGCTCGATACTTCGGCCGAAGATTCCAGAATCATATCTTAGAGTATTCATCCTCTCTTAACGAGGATTAGAGATTCCTTGTTGCGCATTCACTTGCCTTCATGACTAAGTGGCTTAACCCCAACTATGCCCTGGACACCCGCGGATGGAGTGACTTTGACATAATCAAAGATCAAGTACTTAACCACAAGACAACGATGATGCCTCAGGTCAAAGGACTACTTACATTATTCCAACCATTAGAGTTACTTGCTTGACATGTGAGCAGACCTCCATGCAAGTACTCTCGTTCGATTGTGTTCAGTGAACTCATTCTCTTAATGAGCACTTACATACTTGTCTTAGTGTCACTACACGAATGGGATGAGACTTTCCATCCTTCTAATTGAAGTGGACATAGTATGTACCGGTCTATGGATTGTCAGTATCCCTCCGACAATCCTATGACCAGGAACCTTTTGGACATGATGGTTATGTGAAGAATGTTTATGTAGTCTAACTTCATTAGATTACTTCTTCAATCGATCCATTGTCCATGGATTCACTATTTAGGACATATATCATTTATAGAGATGGTCCTAATTAGTATCTTTGCCATTTGATGTATAAGAGTCATCTATACATCCATTTATTGTCCTGAAAGGTTTCTTCCAAAGATTGACTTTCAGGGCATATTTCCAACATGTTGTTCATGACAACTTCTGGACCAACAGGCACAACTCTGAATTTAGGACAATCTTTGACAATATTCTAACATTCCCACGGTTGAATGATTTATTTTTTGTTTTGGTTTTGGCACCATACCAAGCTTGTGCTTGAATTAGCTACACAATGGGGGAGAAGAAATAATTATAATCAAAGTACGTAACAAATAAATAATACAAACAAATAATTATAATTAAAGTATGTAACAAATAAATAATACAAACAAATAATTATAATTAAAGTAGGTAACAAATAAATAATACAAACAAATAATTATAATTAAAGTAGGTAACAAATAAATAATACAAACAAATAATTATAAATTAAAGTAGGTAACAACTAAATAGTACAAACAAATAATTACAATGTAAATTTGGGTATAGTACAAACAAATAAATAATATATTGTTACCTGATCCGTGTAATTTTCCCCACTTCGAAGATTACTACTAGCTTGTGTCAAGGCGTCTTTCCAAATAGTAAACGATTGGCTAAGTAATTTCCAACGATTAGACATCGATTCTTTGGTTCTACTCCCACCCATTTTCTCAAGATAATTGGTATGAATAAGACTCCACATTTCTCGCAACTGCATCTCATTACCCGTAAGCGAACTATGAGTAACTTCAACCCAGCTAGTACACAACACAACATCTTCAAGAAGCGACCAATTCGTACCTGCAGCAGTAGTCATTTTGTTGAAAAAAATTAGATTGAAACTTTGAAAGAAAGATAGGAATTTGATTGAAAGTAGTTGAGAAAATATGAAATTATGGTGTAAGGTAGATGATAATGAGAATGTATTTATAGAAAAGTAGAAACATTTTTTTTTAATTTTCAGATTTTTTTTCGGATTTTTTACAATTTAAAAAAAATTATTCAAATAATTAATCTCTGCCGTTGGATTTAAAAAAAATTTGAATTCCAACACTCCAGATTGTGCCACATGCCACAACGGTAACTTTTCTTAATTTTAAAACTATTTTTTCTGTTTTTTTTTAATTTATAAAGCAGATTAACATTAACCGTTGATCTCAGATCGAACAGTTGATATTAAATCAGTTTTTTTTTATTACCGTTGGAAATCGGTGTAGACATCGAAATTTCGGTAAATAAATGTTGACCAATAAATCAAAATTTCAACGCTCATGTATTACATAAATTTTACACGTAGCGTGTGTCTAAACGAAAAATTGAAATGAGTCGGGAAAGTCATCAAACAGGACACGTGTCAACACCTGGCAGAAACGACTTATTTCATCTGGGATATTATATTCAAAATTAGGCCTTGGAAAATTCTATAAATAGAAGCCAATTTCATTCATTTAAGGAGGAATTCATATTACACCAAAACCTTGAAGCTCTGAAACTCCGAAGCTCTCAAGCATCCAGGTTCCCGAAGAATCAAGAAAGCCCTATTCGTTCTTCGTTCATCGTTCTTACAAGATCAAGCCCCGACGGCCCTTGGATCAACAATCATCCACCTTCAAGATCAAGCCCCGACGGCCCTTTGAAGAACTTCCACCAATTCAAGATCAAGCCCCCGACGGCCCTTGGAGAAAGTGTTCATCGTTCATCATCCGTTCATCCTAAGATCAAGCCCCAACGGCCATTTGGATCAACAACGTCGACAAATCCATGCATCCAATCACTGTTCTTCAAAATCAAGCCCAAAAGCCCTTGAAGATCCGTTCATCACTGTTCTTCAAGATCAAGCCCAAAAGCCCTTGAAGATCCGTTCATCACTGTTCTTCAAGATCAAGCCCAAAAGCCCTTGAAGATCCGTTCATCACAGTTATTCAAGATCAAGCCTCAACGGCCCTTGAAGAAACGCTCATCCTCAAGATCAAGCCCCAACGGCTCCTTGAAGATCCGCTCAAATCCACCTTCAAGATCAAGCCCACGGCCCTTGAAGAACATTCATCCTTAGATCAAGCCCCGACGGCCATTTGGATCAATCGCACATCCACAAATCAACACCTTACGGAGATCGAATCAGAGGATCAAATTTGAGAGAGATTGTAACCCAAAATCATCAAAACACAAATATTTGTTTGTGCACGTTGTTCTTGTCTCTTTCGTTTCAGGAATTTTCTATGTTCACAAATTGGCACGCCCAGTGGGACAATCTCTACCTCTCATCTCTTTCTCCGTTCAAGAAATTCAAGCATATTTCCAAAATCAATGGCATCAAGCAAAGGACAAGCCGTTCTCACAAAGGGAAGAAGCCTGAGCACTTCTGCCATGAACGGAGCATCCATTGGCGCCACAACCGCTCCTCAACATGCCACTTCAAAGTTGGTGCCGCTAAAGGAGCAAGGGGAGCATCAAAGGCGCGAGTCCGTCATCAACCTGACCTCGCTGGGGGCACCGAAGCATGATGTTGAGGCACACAAGGCGACATCCCAAAGCAGCCAACGACGTTCTTCGTCAGCATCATGGACGTCTGAAGAAAAGCTGCGTCCATTGGTTGCACAAGTCATGACCATCGGCGTTACCTCCATCGAATAACAACTGGCTCAAATGAATGAAGCGATCACAAGGCTAACACGGACTGTGGAAGAAAAAGACTTGCAAATCGCTACACTCGTCAGCCGGCTGGAGTCACAGGACGGTGAGAAACCCGACCCAGAGGATGATCCACTAAAGAGAAGAGATGACGAAGAAGATGAGCCTCAGGTGGAGAAAAACGATGCGAAGCCGGAGCCAGACCAAGCAGCGGCACTCATGGGATCTCTTTCTATCCAGCAGCTGCAAGAGATGATCACCAACACCATCAAGGCACAGTACGAAGGGAGCTCAAATACCTCCGGGTTGTACTCAAAGCCGTATTCAAAGAAGATCGACGCCTTAAGGATACCGATGGGTTATCAACCACCAAAGTTCATGCAATTTGATGGAAAGGGAAACCCGAAACAGCACGTTGCCCACTTCGTTGAAACTTGCAACAACGCAGGAACCGAAAAGGATTACCTCGCCAAGCAGTTTGTGCGCTCGCTGAAAGGAAACGCCTTTGAGTGGTACACAGACCTAGAGCCTGAGTCCATCAACAGCTGGGAGCAGTTAGAGCGGGAATTCCTCAACCGCTTCTATAGCACCCGCCGCACTGTGAACATGCTAGAGCTAATGAGCACAAAGCAGTGGAAGGACGAGCCAGTCATTGACTACATCAACAGATGGCGCACTCTAAGCCTCGACTGTAAAGACAGGCTCTCGGAAACCTCTTCAATCGAGATGTGCATCCAAGGCATGCAATGGGGTTTGCAATACATCCTTCAAGGCATTAAACCACAGACCTTCGAGGAATTGGCCACTCACGCCCATGACATGGAGTTGAGCATCGCCCATCATGGGAAGAAAGAACCGATCGCCGACTACAAGAACGACAAAGTTCTTGGGACAAAGGTGGAAAAGGCTGCATGGAAACCCACCAAGGAAGCGATGACGGTCAACACAGCTCCCGTCAAAATCCCTACACGAGGCAAGGTGATTCAAACCGAAGCTTTTCGTGATCAAGAGATGCGTAGACGCACTTTGAAGGAGCTTGAGGAGAAGACCTATCCATTCCCCGACTCTGATATGGTTGCCATGCTGGATGACCTGTTGGACAAAAAGGTGATCAGTTTGCCTGAGTGCAGACGGCCGGAAGAGATGAATCGTACCGACAGTCCAAGGTACTGTAAATTCCACCGCTTCATCAGTCATCCGACAGAAAAATGTTTCGTGCTAAAAGATCTCATCATGAAGCTGGCTCAGAAAGGAATCATCGAGCTAGATCTTGACGATGTGGTGAAGTCAAACTATACCACCTTCACTTCTGGCTCTTCCGACTCAAAGTTTTCACCTCAACTGCTGGGGGCATCCTCCAAGACAAGCAAAATTGAAGGATGGACTCAAGTCACTCCTAAGAAATTGCACAAGAAGCATACGTCTCCTCCACAAGTCTGCCAATCGGAAATGGGGCAAAACAGCTATTGTCAACCTTCAAAGCAACATGAACGTGTTGAAGATGATGAAATTTCGACACATAGATCGTCCATCCCCATCACAGTGCGCGATTTCTTGCCCGAAGACTTCTTCAATCACTCGGTCAAGGCTCCTTGCTATGAAGATTGTGAGGAACACCTTTCCAAAATTGCTTAACAAATTCACCCAGAGCTCCTTGTTCGCACGAGCCTAAACTGCACGAACCAAAGCTCCTTGTCTGTAAGAGCCTAAACTGCATGGCATTAAGCTCCTCGCCTGCACGAGCATAAACTGCATGGCACAACGCTCCTGGTCCGCACGAGCATAAAAGGCGACACCAAAGCTCCTTGTCCACAAGAGCCTAAACTGCATGGCATTAAGCTCCTGGTCTGCACGAGCATAAAAGGCAACACCAACGCTCCTCGCCTGCACGAGCCTAAACTGCATGGCACAATGCTCCTTGTTCGCACGAGCCTAAACTGCACGAACCAAAGCTCATGGTCTGCAAGAGCCTAAACTGCAAGACACAAGGCTCATCGCCTGCACGAGCCTAAACTGCATGGCACAACGCTCCTTGCCTGCACGAGCTGAAACTGCAACACGGCACCAAATGCTTCTTGTCTGCACGAGTTGAAACTGCAAACGACACCAACACTCCTTGCCTGCATGAGTTAAAACTGCAAACGGCACAAAACAAATTTAAAAAAATATATATATGTGTATGTATTTGAACTACGTTACGACTTGATCTCTTCTTTGGAGGAGTACGTAGGCAGCTCGAATGTTCAATTTTTCGAGTTCAGTCACATCAAAATAAAAAGAATAAATGTTTTATTAAAAAAAAAATACATATGTTTTATGTATCTAAAAAGAAAAGAAAAAAAAAAGGAATACATATGTTATTACTTGTTTACAAAAAAAAAATAAAATAAAATAAAATAAAAAATAAATAAATAAATAAATAAAATAATAATAATAAAAAAAAATAAAAAAAAATAAAAAAGGATTTCTTTTACATACATATACATACACATATATATATATATATATGTATATGCATCAGCGGCCAGCCCACCAAAAGGAGGACATCCAAACCCAAGTGGCAGTGACCAGGCCCAAGCTTATTGTCCAAATTCAGCATCATACCCAAGACCGATCTCCCATCTCCTCTCGGCCCAACCCAGGACCGATCTCCCATCTCCTCATCGCCGCCCTCAAGAGAGCCCAAGCCCATCAGAGAAGAGGCTGCATCGAGCAACGGCAGCCACATTGTCAGCCATGGACCTCTCTCCGACGAGGAAGCCCTCTACATCAAGCACCGCCAGCTCCTCTACTACCGCGATGAGTTCGGTGACCGCGGCGAGCATGTGACGATCAACCCCTTGCTGGTCTTCGAGAACGACCGGCTCTGGAACGCTTTCATAGCTCTGCAGGCGTTGAAGCAGGCCATTCTCTCCGACCCGTTCAACATCACGGGCAATTGGGTCGGATCTAATGTCTGCAAGTACACCGGAGTTTTCTGCACCAAGACGCTTGACAACAGAACGATCCGGACTGTGGCGGGGATCGACATCAACCACGTTGACATTGCCGGGTACTTGCCGGATGAGCTTGGGCTGTTCACGGATCTCGCATTGTTCCACATCAACTCCAACAGGTTATGTGGAAACTGTTCCTCACAAGTTCAACCGCCTCAAGCTGCTGTTCGAGCTCGATTTGAGCAACAATAGGTTCGCCGGAAAGTTCCCTCGGGTGGTTCTCCAGCTGCCGAAGCTAAAATTCTTGGATCTGAGTTTCAACGAGTTCGAATGGACGGTGCCGAAGGAGCTGTTCGACAAGGACTTGGACGCCACTTTCATCAACCACAACCGGTTCCGGTTCGATCTGCCCGATAACTTCGGGAACTCGCCGGTCTCCGTCTTCGTCCTCGCCAACAACAAGTTCCACGGCTGCGTTCCGGCTAGTTTGGGGAACATGTTAAACCTCAACGAGATTATCCTGATGAACAATGGATTCCGGTCGTGTTTGCCGCCGGAGATTGAGATTGAAGAACTTGACGGTGTTTGACGTCAGCTTCGACCAGTTTCTGGGGTCGCTACCGGAGACGATTGGAGGGATGGTGAGCTTGGAGCTGTCGGGGAAGATTCCGGCGAGTATTTGTTCACTGCCGAGTCTGCAGAACTTCACTTACTCGTATAACTTCTTCACGGGTGAGCCGCCGGCGTGTCTGGGACTGGCGGGCTTTGACAACAAGAAGAATTGCTTGCCGAATAGGCTAGTGCAGCGAACGGCAGCGCAGTGTAAGTCGTTCTTGTCGAAGCCTGTGGATTGTAGTTCTTTTAGATGTAAGCCTTTTGTTCCGTCTTTGCCTACTCCTCACTCCACTCAAACCCGACCTGCTGCACATGGTGCGCACACCCGGAGCAAGTTGGGCTGCACTCTCGACATCTCTGCTCCGCTTCGACCTGACCACCGTCTCTGTTCGCCATGGCTTTCCTGTGCAGGGGGAGTAGGGTGTCTTGAGAAATTCCCCTCGAGTTTGTCCTTGCTGTTTCCGCCGCAACGGATGAGCTTGAAAATTGGGAGATTGATGCATATTGCGGTGATGGCTACCATTGTTGTGAAGGTAAAGAGGCCAGCAAGAGTTGAAGAGCTCGAGAATTGACGAACGGGAGACGAAGTCTGTGGCTGTGCTCAGCGGTTGTGCTCAGTGGTGTTAGTGGTGGAGCTTCTACCTCTGTCTCCTCACCTTCTTCTTCGGCCCTCAACGCATGTCCGTGATCTCCATGCTCTCTGCCCTCTTTCTCCAACTTCACAACCGCTATCAAACGACTAGCCGATCGTGAAGCTCGACGCTTTACATTACACTCTGCCTCAAGCTCCAGCCGCTTCTGCACCTCCGCCATGGCTGCTGCCTTTGAATGAGATTGACAAAACCGAAGTTTGTCAATACACACACAAAGACCTCCTCCGTCTCTTGCTTCGCAGCTGCCAACAACTTCAATAACCGTCGTCAAACGACTAGCCGGTCATGAAGCCTCGACTACAACTCTCCGTCCGTCTTCGTCCGCTCCCTGCAAATTCCTCTACCCATCACCCAAATTTATACAAAAAAAAATACAAAAAAAAAATAATAAATAAAAATAAAGGATGGTGGAGCAAAGCAAAGTGGTGCTGTCACCACGTGAAAAAAAAAAAGGGATGCTTTTGGCAAAAGAAAATATAAAAAATCTTGGTGGATCAGCACCACCATGTGCAAAAAAAAAAATAAAAAAAAATGGTGCATCTGGCACCATGTGCAAGAAAAGAAAAGAAAATATAAAAAAAAATATATATATATAATGCATTTAGTGGAATAAAGTCCATCTTTTATTTATTTCTCTAAAAATTACATAAATTCGCATTCCACGTGCAAAAAAAAAAAAAATTTACAAAAAAAAAAAATGTGCAAACAAACAGGAATAAGCCTTCATTGCTCGCGAGCCGCCTTATCACTCGGCGGAGCTCCAGAAAGGCGAAGCACCAGAGATTGATTATCCGGAGCTTCAACACTTGGTGAAGCGCCAGAGGACGAAGGCAGAAGTTGCCGCTGGAGTAACGCCACAAACCTCTGATGATCACTCTGAATCCGAACTTCGGACTCCTGCAGCTGGTCAAGCTTCATCTTCATGCTTGTTGAGTAATTAGTTGCGAGCATGTGCAACTCTTTATTCTCGTGCCTAAGCACTCTGACATCTTGCCGAAGACTGGCCACCTCAGCCATCAACGACTCAACCTGATGAGATCGAGCAAGAAGGCGTTTGCCCATGTTTGAAACTGAGCCTACACATCGGACGCTGTAGGCCAGAGAGTCCTGAAGAGCCAGCTCGTCGGACCGCCTGGAAAGTATCCTAGTGTCTCTAGGAGTAAGAAGATTTATGGCCACCACCGAAGCGGTTGTATCGTTCATCATCATAGAATCCCCAACTGTAAGAGGACCATTGGGAGATACGAAGGACGGCTGCCAAATGTTGTTTGGAGAAGATATGTCACTATCTTCCCCGACATTCAAGTTAAGACGACGTTCAGAAGGGCAAGACATTTTCGAAGGTGTGAAGAAAAAGAAGAGGTCGGACAAATCAAGATCTCAGAAGTGCAAGAAGGGAGCTTCTACAAGCGGTAATTCAAGTGTGCCTTGGAACGTAATGCGTGCCTCTATAAAAAGAGGAAATCAAAAAGGCGCTTGCTCAGAAATCGAAGAGGCGCCTGCTCAGAAATCGAAAAGGCGCCTGCTCAGAGAGACGTCTGCTTTCTCAAAAGCTGGGCGGCTCAGAAACCACGGGCCGATCTCAGAAATCAAAGAGGCACTTGCTTTTTGCAGACGTGTCATCACCTGTCAAATGCACACTCAGCTTTGCGAAAATCACGGATAATTTGTCGAAGCACCGATCTCAGATATCGAAGAGGCGCCAGTCTTTTTCAGCCTCGTCAGCACCTGTCACATGCACACTCAGCTTTGCGGAAATTACGGGCAATTTGTCGAAGATTTCTGATGAAGAAGAAGGCACGTGAAGCCATACTGTTTAATCATCCAACAGTTGTCGACACGAGTAAAAGAATAGTGCCGCTACCAGTTATGAAGAAATCCCTATTAAATCTCAACCTTCACAGCAATGCAGACAGACTCAATATTTCTTCATCTCCTAAAATGCATTCCCAACGAAGCCGCTCGAGTCATTCAGTGTTCCTCATCCCTTGGGGTACCTCTGCAAACAAGTCATCAAGAGCAAAAGTATTTCATATCACGAAGGTTGAAAGCAAGAGTATCTCATATCATGCTTTCTCCCTGTCATTTTCCTTGTCTTTGTGACAATGAGAAAACGAGCAATCAGCCAGCACTTGGTGTCAATCTTTCGATCTAAGAACCGACCGCTTGGAACCCTTCCCTGATTGCCTACCTAGCACTGCTCTCGAGTACTCGTCTTCCACTGCTGCTGTACTCCCAAAGAAGTTGCCACATCTACCTGGAGAACAGATAAGGCAAGTAAAAATGATACATTGAAGCATGTGGAGACAAGCACAACAAAGCATGTGCCGATTCATCCGCTACTTCTTCAAAAGCAAAAGTTTCTCATATCATCAGAGTCAAAGGCAAAGATATCTTATGGCATGCTTTTCCTTTACCCTTGCTCTTGCCTACGAGACAAGGAGAAAGAAAGCAATCGGTCGACACTTGGACAGATTGAATAAAGAAACAGACCATCACATCTACCTCGTGCCTACCTGCCGTGCAGAAGAAACAAGCAGAGAAGAATGCTGCCTGCACACTCAATCAACCCAGCAGAAGGAGTCTGAGTTGAAACCAAGAACTCGAGAAGCTGCCACATCTGCCTGAAGAACAAATAAGGAAATGCGGCATGCACAATTACCTCAGCAGAAGGAGTCCGAGTTGAAGAATTAGAGAGAAGAATGAGTCTGAGTTGAAGAACTCGAGAAGCTTCAACAACATTTTGAGGGCACCTTCGCCAAAGAACAAAGCTTCGCCGTACAAAGCCATCAAATCACCAGCACAAGGAACTCTCATCTTTTTTGCTCGGAACTCCAAACCCAGTTCAAGAATAAGCCTGTGGAAAGTCAAACAATTGGAGGAAACCAGAAAATCCTCCAACCCAGTTCAAGATCAAAGCTGTGGAAAATCA
Organism: Malus fusca; assembly: GCA_035220775.1. Classification (NCBI taxonomy): domain Eukaryota; kingdom Viridiplantae; phylum Streptophyta; class Magnoliopsida; order Rosales; family Rosaceae; genus Malus; species Malus fusca. The sequence continues at coordinate 30,563,671 of CM069075.1, read as the reverse complement.
ACAAGCGCAACAAAATACGTGCCGATTCATCCACTACCAAAGCCAAATATCATCTACCACATGAAGCTCCTTGTGGTCCAATTTCAACCTTCAAGATCAAGCATCGACGACCCTTGAAGAAATTTCAAACAAAGTTCAAGAACAAGCCTCAACGGCCCTTGAAGAAATTTCAAACAAAGTTCAAGAACAAGCCTCAACGGCCCTTGAAGAAACTTTCAGCCCAATTCAAGATCAAGCCTCAACGGCACTTGAAGAAATCTCAAGCCCAACTCAAGATCAAGCCTCAACGGCCCTTGAAGAAATCTCTAGCCCAATTCAAGATCAAGCCTCGATGGCCCTTGGATCGACATCTACAGTAAGGGACTTCAAAACGCATCTCCTACACGTGACAAGCACATGTATACGACGCGCCTTAAAGTGGGGGCATTTGTAGACATCGAAATTTCGGTAAATAAATGTTGACCAATAAATCAAAATTTCAACGCTCATGTATTACATAAATTTTACACGTAGCGTGTGTCTAAACGAAAAATTGAAATGAGTCGGGAAAGTCATCAAACATGACACGTGTCAACACCTGGCAGAAACGACTTATTTCATCTGGGATATTATATTCAAAATTAGGCCTTGGAAAATTCTATAAATAGAAGCCAATTTCATTCATTTAAGGAGGAATTCATATTACACCAAAACCTTGAAGCTCTGAAACTCCGAAGCTCTCAAGCATCCAGGTTCCCGAAGAATCAAGAAAGCCCTATTCGTTCTTCGTTCATCGTTCTTACAAGATCAAGCCCCGACGGCCCTTGGATCAACAATCATCCACCTTCAAGATCAAGCCCCGACGGCCCTTTGAAGAACTTCCACCAATTCAAGATCAAGCCCCCGACGGCCCTTGGAGAAAGTGTTCATCGTTCATCATCCGTTCATCCTAAGATCAAGCCCCAACGGCCCTTTGGATCAACAACGTCGACAAATCCATACATCCAATCACTGTTCTTCAAAATCATGCCCAAAAGCCCTTGAAGATCCGTTCATCACTGTTCTTCAAGATCAAGCCCAAAAGCCCTTGAAGATCCGTTCATCACCGTTATTCAAGATCAAGCCTCAACGGCCCTTGAAGAAACGCTCATCCTCAAGATCAAGCCCCAACGGCTCCTTGAAGATCCGCTCAAATCCACCTTCAAGATCAAGCCCACGGCCCTTGAAGAACATTCATCCTTAGATCAAGCCCCGACGGCCATTTGGATCAATCGCACATCCACAAATCAACACCTTACGGAGATCGAATCAGAGGATCAAATTTGAGAGAGATTGTAACCCAAAATCATCAAAACACAAATATTTGTTTGTGCACGTTGTTCTTGTCTCTTTCGTTTCAGGAATTTTTTGTGTTCATAATCGGACGGCTCGTATTAAAGAGTCGTTGGGATCGAACGGACCGTGGGAAGCCACGTGGCTTCCCAACGGTCACTGCATTTGTTGGCGCGCGGGCCCTCTGCCCTGTAAACTTGTCGGCTGATGCGCCCCCACTCACGAGTGAGGGGCACGTGCCTGACACAAAAAAAAAATTAAAAAAACACACACAACTCGGGCTACAGGCCTGTCAATTCTCCACATGCCTGGCCCTCCGGCTCCCACCTTCACTCGGGCTGCCCAAGGCTGGAGGCCTATCCACTGGCCCTTTCCTTTCGCCTGTCCCCCGAGCAACCACCAAGGGTGGAGTTGCTCTTACATTTACGCTTCGCCTCACATTTTGCTAAATTTCAACCATTATAATAATCCAACAATTGAGGACATGATGCACTAAAGATTGGTTCTAAAAATATTTTCATCAAAAATGTTTTCAATCATTTTAAAAATATATCCAAACAAGTTCTAAATTTTGATTATTTTGAAGAATTAATCTCTATTTTTGCAGACGTAGTAAAACACACTATGCAACAATCCAACCAACTTTACAATTAGCAACTACAATCCTCACAAACCCCCCCCCCCCGGTCGTGCACCGCCTACTCGAAAATGGCAACAAACAACTCCGTAAATGGTCAAGTACCCGAAAACGAGCACGAATGCCATCCCAACCCTCACCTTGAACAACTCATACCTCCTCTTCATGACGGTGAACCCATAGACAGGCTCAAGCACGGAGACTACATGGGTCAAGTGCCTAAACGGAGTGATGTAGACATGAATGACCAAAAAGAGGAGGAATGTGACAATGCCGAAAAAGTGCAACATAATTAATGATAAGGAGATGAGCTTGGAAGTGTAGATGGTGGCAATTCTCATTTTTATTTGGATAATACTAAAGAGGCTAAATTTTTAAACTAAATTTTATAAACTAAATCATATAGAAATTGATTATTGGATTATTACTTAAGCGTTGATTAATGTGTTCATTTCTGTTGGTAACACATTATTTAGTTTAAAAATTTAATCTCTCTAACATTACATTTTCTATTTTAATTAAAATTTTCATCTTAAAGCATATACTAGTACTAACATATCAATTTTCATTATAGTCATCATAAACTTAAAAAAGGAGTATAATTCGATGTAATTTGCAAATTTTGGTTAACCAGGGCTTTCATCTTCATCGCGAGTGGAGCAGGGATCTGAATTCGGAGTTTAGCAGAAGTATTGCGATTTGGTCAATTTGGGAATTAGGTTTATCCTGATTCGAATTGGATCGGGTGAATAGTCCGTTTTCTGAAAGGGAAAAAGAAAAAAAAAATAAAAATTCCCCTGCCCCTACCCGTTTCTCCCTTCCCCACCCCACCGTCTCTCTCTCTCTGGCCGTTTTGCTCTCTTCGTCTCCCGTTTCTCTCTCTCCCCCTGCCAATATCCAATGTCCCTCCAGTCCTTCAAAGAAGCCCTTAAACCCTGCAGAAACTCATCATCCTTAACAATCCCATCAACCCAATCACAGTCCTCAATCTCCCAACCCGTAGAAGAACCTACAATCCCAAGACGTCCCCCCAAATCGTCTCTGTCTCAGCAGCTTCTGAGACTGCAAGACCCATTGTCTCTGCCGCCAATTCAAACCAAACAAATCCAGGACCAGAATGGTAGTGAGGATGAGGTTGATGAAGAAGAAGACGACCCAGAATCAGTGGCCTGTGGGAGCCCTAAAGTGGGTTTCTTTGAATTTGATCACACAGGACCATATGAGCCCCTGATCTTGTCCTGTGAAGGAGAATTTCCAGTTGTACAGGTAATTAAACTTTGTTTTCCCTTTCATAATTGTTTCAAATTTATGCATATGTGTTGCGTTTTCGCGGTAATTTTGGTTTTTAATTTACGATGATCATTATTTAGTTTAGTTTGCATAAATGTATCTGCTTGGTGTAAGGAACGTAAAGGTACATTCTTTCTGTTTGCATTGTCTCACAAATTCACAATTCAATCGTTATATATTCACACGCACCACACAAAAGTTTCCAGTCGGTGTTTGCTCCTTACAACTTAAGTAAATATGTGATGGTAACAGTTAGGTTCATAATTGGAAGTTCGAGTAGTAATATGACTTCAAGGACCAGGGAAGTGCTTGATGAACCTGGATATTATGTATGTGATTTGGCCGAATTACTGGAGCCTATGGTGGCTATTAGTGGTCAAAGAGAATTTTTGTTAACTAGTGATTAGGAAAATTCTAACATCGGCTTTTATTCGAAGAGCAATTGTTATTAGGCCATTTCCTTCTTAGTTCCAAAGTTGTGCAACAGACAGAGCAGTGAGGTCATTATTTAGCGTTGGCGGCTAAAGGAAGGTTTGGAAGTTTTAAAGTGAATGAAATGGAAAGGAAAACAATAATGAAGTGTGGTGGAATGCAAAAGAAATAATTAGGCTTTTCCTGTATGATTTGTTATCTTATGGGATTCTAACGACGTTGGTCACTTTGTTGAAACATTAACTGCCTGACACTACTGTATTCCGATCTTGTAGTTTTCTTGTCCGTAAGGGATCTGTAGGAAAAGTCTAAATCACTGGTTTTTATATTCATGAAATAGTTGAAGTTCTATAAGTATAGCTTTTGGGTCTTTACAATATGAATGGTTTGCATGAATGAGATATAAAATTGTTGGACTCTTTTTGTATAGTTACCATATCACTTCATTTTCCCGTTGCAGGTACCTGCATCCATTAACTGCAGGTTGCTTGAACATCAGAGAGAGGGAGTGAAGTTTCTGTATACTCTGTACAAGAACAATCATGGAGGTATTCTTGGTGACGATATGTAAGTAGTAGTGATGAACTTTCATCTTATATAGTTCTTAAAGTTCTGACCTTTTACTTTTAGTTGTGTCCTCTGGACTCTTGCATTTTCATTGTTTTTTATTTTTTATTTAATTGTATTGTAATTTAATTTTGAGCATTATCCATTTCATTCAATGTTGTGATTGGTTAGTGAAAAATGAATGTTTGGTTTTGGGGACATATCTCCAGCAGATTTGACTATGCATTTTCCAAACTGTAGATGAAGCACTTGTTCTCTCAGACTCAGACTGTGAACCGAAGATACATGAGTTTCTTTTAACTTAAGAATATACCTAACCTGGAAAGGGGTTCTGGGACAAATTTTCGTAGTGGAATTTTTCTCTTTAAAACAGTTGGTAGCTGCCACTCTCCTTGGAAGTATATATTAACATGGAGAAAGAAAATGCCAAAAATTAGTTTTTTTTCCTCTTTCCATTGTAAATTTGACAGTGTGCCCAGTGTATGTGTAGTTACTTTTGAGAACAGCATATTGATTGGGACTATAATTATTTGGTCGAGATCTTGACAGTGCATTATCATAGGGATGATTTTTACTCATTTGAAATGTGAATGTTTCTTTGATTTCCTTATGTTGGTGTATTGTAAAGTGCCCATTATCATAGGGATGATTTTACCCATTTGAAATGTGAATGTTTCTTTGATTTCCTTACGTTGCTGTATTGTAAAGTGCCCATTAAAACATTTCCTTGTGTTTTGCAGTTATTTTATATGGTAAAATGCCTTCTTTTTTTCAAAGGATGTTTTTGCTTTTGCTAGACAGTCCACCGTAATATAGATTGGCAATCTGACATACCATATATCTGACAAGGATAACATTAGCTATGAACACATATATGCATTTGTGTTTGATCTCTAGCAACTCACAACTTGTACATTCAAGTTCCTAGTTAGCAAGTTCTTGATTTCTCTTACACATTGAACAGGGGACTAGGAAAAACCATCCAAACAATTGCATTCTTGGCTGCTGTGTTTGGGAAAGATGGGGATTGCATCGACTCCACAGTACTGAAGAAATGCCAAACAGCTGAAAGAGCCCCTGTTCTCATAGTTTGTCCTACTTCAGTTATCCACAATTGGGAGAATGAATTCTCTAAGTGGTCTAACTTTAGTGTTGCTGTTTACCACGGTGCAAATCGTGATTTGATTTATGATAAATTAGGATCGCATGAAGTTGAAATACTTATCACAAGCTTTGACACATACAGAATATGTGGCAGCCAGTTGTCAGAGGTGAATTGGGAGATCGTGATTGTTGATGAAGCACATCGGCTTAAAAATGAAAAATCAAAGCTCTATATAGCATGTTTAGAATTTAAAACCTTAAAGCGTATTGGTCTCACTGGAACCATAATGCAGAACAAAATCATGGAACTTTTTAATCTCTTTGACTGGGTTGCACCTGGATCCTTGGGAACACGTGAACATTTTCGGGAGTTTTATGATGAACCCCTCAAGCATGGCCAAAGGTCAACTGCCCCTGAAAGATTTGTTCGTGTTGCTGATAAGCGAAAACAACACCTAGCAGCAGTTCTTCATAAATATATGTTAAGAAGGACGAAAGAGGAAACTATTGGGCATCTTATGATGGGGAAGGAAGATAATGTCATATTCTGTGCTATGAGTGAATTGCAAAAACGAGTGTATAGGAGAATGTTACAGCTACCGGATATCCAATGCCTTATAAATAAGGACAACCCATGTAGTTGTGGAAGCCCTCTTACTCAAGCTGAGTGCTGTAAAAGGACTATCCCGCATGGAAAGCTTTGGCCATACTTTCACAAGGAGAACCCCGACGGTTGTGGTTCATGCCCCTTCTGCATTGTCCTTCCTTGCCTTGTCAAGCTCCAACAGGTAAATGATATTTTTAGTTTTTAAGCCTTTAGTACTCTGATTATTTCACCTAACTCTCTTTTTATTAGGAATAAAGTCTTTGGTTTTCAGAAGTTTTTTCAACTTTATAAGTTGTAACTATTCAAGCTATAGTTTTCTGAGCATGAGTTTAAGGTGCAGAGGCAACACTCACAGGATTGTTTCAGTTTTTTTTCCTAAGCGTATTTTTCAATAAGAGATTGAATAATATGAATGAGAAAACAAATAGCAGTAAAGAAAGTCATCATTTGTCTTGAAAATCAACTTAACGTCCAAGTTATTATATTTTTCAGTGCTGTGTGTTTTCGGCATTTTCACTTTGTGTGCGTTACTATACAATAACAAAAGGTCATTGACTTTATTTGGAAGTCTCAAGTCTCAGATACCTCTGAGGATCTGTTTCTCATTAATCATTTAATGGAAAAATAGATTGGTTGTCTATTGTTTCAAGTGCATTAGGAATCTATGACATTGTAGTGGATAGTTTGTTGCTGGATTACTTAATGTTGAAGGAAATTAAACTAATAAGTAATAACTATGAAGGGCTACAAAAGATCAAAAAATTTCTGTTACTTTCTAAATAGTTTAGTAAGATTACTCTCTTCCTATTGAATTAACTAGGAAGTAGCATTTTTTTAAATTCCTCTGGTGCTTTTGGTATTGGCTTTTCTGTTTGTGCTTGTCTGTGCATATGCAATTTTTCTGTTTATTTTCTTGTTTTGCTCGAGTTTTCTTTAGACGGACCTCTGGTTTAACTGGTTGTACTGTTTCCACTTGATAAACAAAACCCTCTCTTACGCTATTGAACCTTCTTTGTTCTTATTTGTTTTAAAGTATTGAACCTTGTGTGTCTAGCATGTGTAGGGCGCACATTTACTTACACAAGATAAACATAAGACATGAGGCTGGCTTCTCTTGAATTTGTGGCACCTTGAGACATGATCTCTTTGGTGGCTGTTAAATCAACACTGCTCTGTTATAGAGCCCTGCATGTGCTTAACATCAGCATTAAGAATTTTAGAAAACAGTGCTTAAGTGGAAAATGTTAGAAAAGTTTTAAAAAAAATAAAAGAAAAATAAAAGGATATATGTTAGAATGATAATGTGAGAGGGGCAATGGATTTTTGTATTTTATAGGGCATGTTTTACTTTTATGGTGAGAACTGTGGATTGATTTGTCCGTAATGTATGCATTGTGACTGTTTATCACATTACTTTCTTAGTTTTATGGTACTGTTATGCTTTACAGATAAGTAATCACTTGGAGCTGATTAAGCCTAATCCAAAGGATGACCCAGATAAGCAAAAGAAAGATGCAGAGTTTGCCACCGCTGTGTTTGGCGAAGATGCTGAATTGGTGGGAGGGAACACCCAAAATGAGAGTTTTATGGGCCTGAGTGATGTTAAACATTGTGGCAAAATGCGAGCACTTGAAAAGTTCTTGTTCTCATGGATTTCACGGGGTGACAAAGTTCTTTTGTTCAGTTACTCTGTCAGGTGACGTGAGAACCTTATTGGTTAGGCACAGTTGTTGTTTTGTCTGTTATTCTACTTTTTTCATTATAATTGTCTTCTTTTGGGGTCTAAAGATGTTTAAGTAATTATAAAGTTTCAGTTTAACACAGAAACTTTGTGCATTGTTTAGGGTATTTAATACGTTGGTCAAATTGTCAATGTTTTAATTGATGTTTTCCGTGTAAATGAATTGTCCAGTACATGTCTTTCTTTCTCAGAAAGAGAAAGTGTTTAACCTGATCTATTTTCTGCATTCTTATTTTTAAATAAATGGATTATATAGTCAACGTTCTTTTAATGAATATTTTCTTGGGCAAATGTCCATGCTTGCATTTCTTCTTTTGGTTATCTATCTGGATAATTATTATCCTGAACTAGAATTACTTCTTCCAGGATGCTGGACATACTGGAAAAGTTTCTCATACGCAAAGGCTATTGTTTCTCAAGACTTGATGGTTCAACACCAACCAACTTGCGTCAGTCTCTTGTTGATGACTTTAATTCAAGTCCTAGCAAACAGGTATATTTCAAATTCATATGACCAGAGAAGTTTGTGTTTAAATTTCCGTTTGACAGATTTCTTGCTTTAGGTGTTCCTTATATCAACTCGAGCTGGTGGGCTTGGGTTGAATCTGGTCAGCGCAAATCGTGTGGTAATATTTGATCCAAGCTGGAACCCTGCCCAAGACTTACAGGCCCAGGACCGGTCATTTCGTTTCGGACAGAAGAGGCATGTTGTGGTTTTCCGCTTTCTTTCTGCTGGTTCCCTTGATGAGCTTGTTTATTCACGTCAGGTGTACAAACAGCAGCTATCCAACATTGCTGTTTCTGGAAAAATGGAGAAAAGATATTTTGAAGGTGTCCAGGTATAGAAACCAATCTCTTTTTGCTTTTGGTTAGTTCTGGAACTTTTCTATTGGCATTCAATTACAATATATTTGTATCATTGGCTTACTTTCAGGATTGCAAAGAATTTCAAGGGGAACTTTTCGGAATCTGCAATTTATTTCGTGACCTTTCAGATAAGCTATTTACCAGCGAAATCTTTGAGTTGAATGAGAAACAAACTCAAAAAGAATTGTATAGGACAAAACAAGAATCAACCAAAGTTGGTAGCGATCATGTTTCATTAAAAGAAGTGGATGTCACCTCTTCATCAGTGTCTGAGGCCAGAACAACCATTGATTCTGAGAAGCGTTTAACAAGTCAACCTGTGCTCAAAGAAGTCGGTAAGTTTGATATCTAAATTGGACTTTTGTTCTTGCGTTGCACTTTTTTCGCATTTTTCATATCACTGTGCTTTCTTGTCATTTTCCTGTTCTGAGGATATTTGGTTTGGCAGATGTAGGCTGTAGCGACTGAAAGTGTCTTTTACTCCTCAGGTATCGTGTATGCACATCGTAATGAAGACATTGTGAATTATGGACCTGGAACTCAAGGGACGACAGAAATGACCATCCCTCAGAATGGTAGCCTCGTGGACCCAGGCATTCATGTCTCGCGGAAGAAGAAACTAGATGGTATCGGTGGGAAGGAAAATTTTCCTTCACCCGTGGATCAGAAAAGGATCCAGTACAGCCGCCTTTCTAAGTTCATGGGTTTGGGAGAGCTTGAATTTAGCAAGTGGGTAATGTCTGCCACACCAATGGCGAGGGAGAGAGTGCTCGGGGACTTCAGGAAGAGAAAGAAGAAGACGCTTGAAAACATTATTTTCGATGTTTAGTTTGTGCGAAACAAAAACAGCTCGGCTCCCTCGTTGTACAATTTTGTATATCCTAGAGGTGGTGATAGAAATTTCTCAACATTTGTATCTTCGACAATTGAGTCAGACCTTCGTTTAAGAAGCGTGCTGCCAGAGAGTTCACTCTCGACCGACCGACCTCCGGTGTAACATCGCCAGCAGTTCTATCAGCATTTCCTGCATTTCCTACCAATTTTAGCCGCAGCGTGTAAATAGATTGGCCCAATTTCGAGTTGAAAATCTGGACCACTGATGAACTAGCAGGCTGCTTCATTTTCTGTATTACTGCATCGACGTACATACATGCAGCTACAAACATTAGCAAAGCAAGCACGAACATAACCCTCCCTGTTCTTCCCCCTTCTTAAACTCACATGTAGACAGATGGAAGCTCGATCTCATCATCGAGAGACAAACACATACAGGGATACTCTAATTCAATAAGGATTTATACAGTATAACATATCACGAAACGAAAAATGAAAGCTATGGCACCCAGCTGCTTTTCAACGGTTCTTCGTTTTCTTCCTCTTTCATGGAATGTGCATCAACTCGCTCGCTCGCTCTATCGAGTAAAGCTAGGCTCTCCGTGTAATATTCAATACATGAATACCCTGGATCTGTATGAATCCCTAGAAATTCATTTCTGTTGTTATTAGGATCATGAGAGACCAACTCTCCAGTCTTCCTTCCATGGTCATACATTTCTAACAGAAACTCGCCATTCTTCCTGCACCCCATAATCTGTACAACTCGGAAATTCGGGATGACATGCGTATCAATGGAGAATTTCTTTGTCCATGAATCCACCACCCCGTACTCTCTCATGATCCAAATACTATGTATGTTATGGTCATAGTGCTTCACGGCAATAGACTTTCCAGCAGCTGAAATGGCCATGTACTTGGTCGGTAACACACGAGCCAAATCTTCTGGCAACTCAATCTCTTTAAAAGTCTCATCACTCACATCCAATGACAAAATCACATTGCGGAGTCCATTTTCTTTTCGACGAGACGCAATCCAATGCACAGCTCCATGAACAAAAACTTGAGACCAAAATGTCTGAGCGATGACGTAATTAGGAGCAGTTGCTGTGATGGTTTTCCAAGACCCTGAATTTAGTGAATAAAGCCCAATTTCAGGGCTAGCTTGGCCTTGATCATCTTGGCGGAGATACACCAGTTTCACTACCTTGTAGTCATTTTTCTTCGAATCAAAGCCGAACCCGCAAATAGAATACCGTGAGGAGGTTGGTGCATGAGGCTTTGCAAGTGAGACGAACTTCCTTATTGAAGGGTTCCATAGAATAAACGAGTTGGTTTCTGTAAGGTAATCGTCGGAGAGGAGAAGTAATCCGTTGCAGGAGCCCACAACTCGGAAACACTCGTTGAAGCTCTGAACTGGAAGCTGTGGCTTTGAGTGTTCCAGGAAGGAGTCATTGTCTAAATGTAGAGAATACTGCTCAACTGTGGGGTCCTTGAGGGGGCAGTGCCTGAGAAGGATGGAAGGGGTATTATTGCTGGTTTTGTTTTGGTTAAGGTTGAGGTGTCTGTTGATGAAGCTAGTGTGTTTAATGATGGAGTTCCATGATCTGCAGACACAGGTGAACTGAATCAAAGGTTTGACGGGAAGCCTAAGAAGAATTTGGATTATAATTTCTTCAGGAAGGTATGCTGACATCGTTAGTCGATTTCCTCGGGATATTTGTGCTCGATAATCTGCGATGCCTAAACTCCCAGGCCATAAGTAATTGTTCAAGAGCTCCTCAGTGAAAGGAATTTGGTCAGGGCATCATTATCTTGCCAGTTAAGATATGTGGACCAAAAAGAAAGCGTATTCAAACTTGGCTGCTGATATTGATGTTCAACCACATGTTTATTAACTAAGATTCAAACTTACAAATGTTCCGTCGTGTCATTTGACCAAGATGACTAGATTCATCCCGGCAAAGCCAAATTATATTCCAGAGCAATCAAAATCATGTTCAGTAAATTACGGAAAGTCTCCCTATAGTACAATATCGTTTGTACGAAGAAAAAATTACGTAACCAATGTTTTAAAAGGTGAAGGCGAAGTCAAGACGTTTCATAGATAGCCTCATTTGGACGAGAGTCTTACTGTATCTAAATTTATTATAATACAACATATATAATACTTTTGTAGAACAATCAAGCAGGATGCCAAGCAATCAAATATTTGACTATTATTAAAGTCATAATAAACTAATAGAACGTAGTTAGAAACATAAAATTAACATGAATTTGATAAAACCTCTGCCCAAAATGATGTTTGGGTTTGGGCTGTTCTTTTTTTTTTTTAATTAATAATTCAAACGCTTAGGCTAGTCTATAGCCTACTTTCACTGGGCAAAGGTGTTTTCTTGATCCCGGCTGTACGTCATTTTTGTTTGAAACAATCACTTACAGAGCTTCTTGTTCCCACTCATAAGATTTGTCCAACTCTTTCTCGTTTCTTCCAGTGTAGACCAACTTCGGGCAAACTGGATAATTAAAAATTTGAACCAATTATCTCCCCGACCACGCCCTCACGGTTTTGTTTCTGGGAACTCACTAGCAACTTTCCAATGGGTCACCCATCATGGGAGTGCTCTGGCCACCTTCTCGCTTAACTTCGGAGTTCCGACGGAACCCGAAACCAGTGAGCACCCAAAAGGCCTCATGCTAGGTAGGGATGAGAATATACATTTAAGGATCACTCCCCTGAGCGATGTGGGATGTTACACAATGTGCATGAAGAAAAATTCCTTTTGTTGATTCATTATCAGTTTTGCAAATTCCCTGATGTGATTCTTTCTTTTATGTAGCAGAGATAACTCCCAAGTTAGGATTTGGTCAGAAGCCAAGAGCATAAAACACTTCCCTGTTAATTCTCTTAAACCAGTGCACTGAGTTGCAAGACGTAAGGTATAAACTTCCAAAAGGAATATTGTGCCACAATTATCATCATATATCACCATCTAGAGATACAATGAGAACAATTGCTTAACAAAATGCACCTAACTAATCGCTATTCCACTACCAATCGCAATGAGAAACGTCTCCAACTTACTTGCATAAATGTCAACATCAGATCAATAAATTAGTGAATTTACCATTGTTTAAGGTGGAATAGAAGATGGCTCTACTGGCTACACATACCATGTCAAGCATATTCATTATTCATATATGTAACTCATATTGATCAATAACTTGGCGGAGAATATTAAATAACTCTTGTTGCAAAAGAAAATACATCCAGGGCTAAATGAATATAGGGTTAATCTCAGTTTACTACCTCAAGTTTCTTGGTTTTCAACATTTAGTATATCAAATTATTTTCATCCCAGAGTAGTACCTGAAGCCAAAATTTTAGGACAGTTTCATATATCCATTAAGATTACTATTAAGTCAACGTTTAACTGGTGATGTGACGCTCAGTTGGACATTGATTGGGCACCACGTGTCAATCTAGACCCACGTGGATATTAAAAATAATAAATAATAAAGTTAAAAAAAATTAAAAACCTAAAGACTACAACTTTGGATTTGGAAGGAGACGTTCTGGGTTTTTTCCCCGCCCCAGCCGTCTTGTGGTATGGGTTTGCTTCTGTTGTTCTTCCCGGAGGACAACGGCGGCAGCACCACCGCCATTGTTGACGAACCCACCAAGCTCTTCTCTTCTTCCACTTCCTCTTCGTAGTCCTCCCCCACCCCTTCTTCCTCCTCGTCTCCCTACTCCAAAACATGCACAGGTTGTATCTCCTAACACCTCCGCAACACCAATCAATGTGCTAAAAGCCCCCCAGATATTTCTAAAAAGATTAAAGCTTTGATTTTTATACAAAAATCAAAGTCCATTCCTGAGTTGGGTGGGAGCTTCACGGGGACGAACCCATCTCGGTCTCTATTTTTTCTCTCTAACCCTCATCTCTCTCCTCCACACCTCAGCCTCCTTCACACCCTCCGGCGACTACCTCATCAACTGCAGCTCACCCTCCAACGCCTCCGTCTTCAACTGTGTCTTTCAGCGGACCCTTACAGACCCGGGTCGGGCTCCATTTCAATAGCTGACCAAAACCCACATCTCAATTCGCCCGCCCTCTACCACACGGCCAAAACCCATCACCCCTTCCCTCTTTTCTCGCTTCGACGCCGTCACCAAGCTCGCCCTCAAATGTGACCGCAGATCCGCCAGCATCGGCGACGAGGAAAGGTGGATCCGGTTGATTGGACGCTCGCGGTGGTGATTTGACGAAGGGGAAGGCTCAATTGCGATTACATTTTTTTGCGGTTCGTGCTCGATGATCCGTCTTCCCCATAACAGACAGAAGAGAAAGTAATTTTCTAGGGTTTTGCACGGACGATGATCCGTCTAGCTCGAAGCTCAATGGCTCAAGATGATGGGTGGGGTGCGGAGGAGAGAAGGGAGGAGGGGATTGGGGAGGGAAGGAGGGGCGGATCGAAGAACAAAAAGGATTTTTTTTTATGTGATAAAAAAAAATTAAATTTTTAATATTAAAATGGGCCCGCCGAGTCAATGTACAGTTGAATGTCACCGGTTAACAGTTGACTTAACCTTAAATTGTTTCAAAATTTTGACTTCAGGTACCACTTTGAGATAAAAAAAACTTAATGTACTAAATGTTGAAAACCGAGAAATTTGAGAGTAGTATTAAAACACTAAAACAAAATTGGTATTTTAATTACAGCACGCAGGCCGCGAATATTTAAGCAACACTATTGCTATGCATGTCTAGTAAGAAATCAAACCAACAGTGAAACACCCAACTTAGTAACACAAAATGACATAAAAAAAAAAAGTAACACAAAATGACATAAAAATTAGACATCAATGTACAAGTAAAATCTTAGGCAGGCAGGCAAGGACATTGATTTATTACTGTTAGATGAAGGAAGGGTACGTTATGCCAAAATACACAGAAGGCTTATATATGTCTTGTATGTATCTTTTCTACTTTAAACTTCTAAATAACATATATAGGACTTGCAAATGAATTGAGAGTTGTGGACCAACAGCTTGGTTCAGATTAAGACTAGATATAAACAATGTCCTCCTTTTGAGATGTTTGCTTCTGATCTTTCTCTTTAACTGAGAGTGTCTCTTGAATGCGTTGTTGTTGTTATCGGATGATTGGGTCAGAACTCAGAAGAGTCTCCTTGAGTCACAGTCCGCCATTCAGAGAGCATGCGCTTGCACTTCAGTCTTGACGGCTCTCGCTCTACGAGCCTCTTTGTCACCGGTACCATTCTCCCAAACAGCAGAAGAGATTTTGCGGTACCGGATTCCTGAAGGGTGGTTCAGCGGTTCAACTGAGACCCCCAAACAATGGTGTTTTGTTGATCAGACCACGCTCTTCGAGATTTTCATCTGTAATTCCAAAAACATAAAATCACGTAGATGAAATTAACATATGCAGCTGATCAAAAGTTTTAATTAATACATATGAATCATATATTCTCAAAGGCTAATTTGCTAATTTATCAAAGGTTTGTCGAAAAATTAAGATGAAGGTCAAATTTTAATAAAAAAGAAATCTACCTGATCTGGTAAATCATGGATGCGATATGTTAAAACCCTACCAGCACCGTCATCCTCTTCATCTTGGCTTTCAGATGCCTCACAAACTTTCATCTCTCTCTTTCTGAAACCCTAAAACCTAATGAGTAATGAGTAATGAAGGTGTCAATGTGGTCAGTTTTATAGGTGGAGAGGAGGGTGCAAACGATGGGCGCATTTCAAATCCAGGGGCTCATGCTGCTGCTGGTATTAGGGTTTTGAAATCACAATTGGATGTTGTCGTCAAATATGGAAAATGCGTTTTCTTTACCTTAAAGAGATTACAGATAAGATCCCAACTTCCAGGTGCATTGTATAATTCCCAATAGACCACGAGAATGATCCAGGAGCAGGTCAGTGGTACTGGAAACCAATTGGAAGCCCTATGATCGACCTGAGAATAACATATTCTCAGTCACTCATAAAAATAAATTATCAAAATCTTAATGAATGCACACAGGGGGGCCAACATAAAAAACAACAAAAATTATAATAAAAAAAAATCCTCTCTCTCATCCTTAACAATGTAGCGAAAAAAACCATAACATGTTGTGCATTAAGTCCTTAATTAAAATATGGATCGATGTTTTTTCAAATTTCGAAAGTCGTCCATGATTGAATTTAAGCTAAATCTTTCTAATAAACAGTGAGAGTCGACTAGGGTTTATGCAAGGGTGGACTGAAGTGTAAGAGAGAGACTTAAAATGTGCAACTTGAATTGAAAAATTAAGAAGTTTTGTATAAGGTGGAGTTGATTCAAAATTGGTTTGGAAAAATTGTGCAGATGCCTGAAATGGTTTGTATGTTTGAAATGAGAAGTTTGAAGCTAAAATCATTTCAAGCATCTGCATAAATTTCCTATACCAATTAAATTAATATCTAAAATCACCATATCTAGGGCAAGTTTGGGATTGCTGCGCTTTTTTAAAAAATGTTTATGTTGTGTTTTAAGAATAAATAGCTGTAAAATAAAGTAGTTGAGTGTTTGATACACTGTATTTTTAAAAACGATGTGAGTATAAAAAAACAGTGTAAAAGCATTTGTTAAAATTTAATGTAAAAGTGATATAATTTGTACAATGAAACAAATGGACATGGTAGTGGGGGTGGTGGCGTGGCAAGGGCAATGGTGGTGACGGTGGTGGTGGCGGCAACAGTGGTGATGGCAGCGACAATGGTGGGGGTATGGTTGTGGTGCCAATATTGGGGTGTAGAGGTAACAATGGTGGTAGAGCAACGGTAGTAACGGTTGACAGTTGTAGCGACTGTGGTTATGGTGGTGATGGTGGCGGTGGCAGTAACGGTGGTGGTAGCAGCAACAATGGTGATGGTAATGGCAGTGGTGGTATAAGGTTAGTGTTTGTAGTAGCAGGTAGTGACAGTCGATCACTTTATTCACCAAGAAATAAAGTGAGTATAGAACGTTAACAATGTGAATTTTAAAAACTAATAAGGGTATTATAGAAATTAAAAATATTCATTAAAGATTCAGCTCCGTTTTTATTAAAGCAGCTTTTAAAAGTAACCCACATGCTGCTTTTAAAAGCTGTTGTATGAGGTCATTGCTTTTAAAATAAGTAGGATATTTTATTTTTACCAAACATGTTTTTGTATTGCTTAACTTTAAAGGAAGCCGTTTTTAGTGGAAAAAAAAAACAATACCAAATGGGGCCTTAGTCGGGTAAATTGTCGATATATGTGCATAATGTTATTTCTTTATGTGTATTTTACTCAATATAGCATAAAACAACGGCTTAGAGCGTCTCCAACAACCTAACTAAATGAGACTTTTTGGCTAACATAAGGTGCAAAAAAAAAAAAAAAACAAAGCTCGAACATGCTAGTTAAATGACTAGTTATCTTAACTTTGTAAATAGTAACTATCTATATTAGCTAGGAGGAGAAAGAAAGTAAAATTTTGACTAAACATTAAAAAATATAAATTTCATTGTGTGGGCTTCAAGAGAAGAATGGCTTCCGTTGTTAAGTTTAGGAAAAAAAATAATATTAAAATGTTTTAACTTGTTGGAAGTGGTGGCTGTCCAAATTAACATTTGAGTGATCTAGCTAGCTATAATAAGATAAATTTAGCTAATATGCTACAATTGGTTTAATCATAAAAAGGATAATCCTTGCTTTCCTCTGTATTGAAAATATACATATCCTACCACTTGCAAATAATGTATATTTTGATGTATAAAGATTAGTTCAATTTCTTAATCTTTATTTAAAGATGATTAACTTATAAACAAAATCATGGCTTTATTGTAGCAATGGTCCTTGAATTTAACCCTTTGTTTAATTTTAGTCACTGAACTCTCATATTAGTTTCTTTAGTCCTCAAACATAATAACGTGCTGTCCCATTTTAGTCCTTGGTCATTGCTTTGCTACAATTCAAATCGAAGAATTTTAGTCATCAAAATGTATCAAATAAATAGACGATTTATTATGAATATATTATTTGGCACTCACACAAATAATTTGTTCCATAAATTTAGATGATTCAATACATTGATTGTCACAGCCCGTCCCAAAATAAATTATCGATAACGTGAATTGACTATTTCACCCTTAGACGTGAGTGTCGTGGTGTGTGTTATGCATGTTAGGGGTGGTCCAAACTTATGTTTTTCCCTAATTTTTGGACCAAAGTAGCACTTAGTTTTTGTGGTTTTGGGTTGGTGACCACGTGGACCACTCACACACACACAAACTCTTCCTCTCTCTTCTCTCCCGTGCTCTCTCTCCCTCGGACTCATTCTTTCTCCTTCCCTCACGTACGGACCAACAACAACACGAATGGAAAGTTCCAGATCGAGGGTTTTAAAGGACACCATCGTGTTCCTGAGGTTCATACAAGTAAAATCTTAGGCAGGCAGGCAAGGACATTGATTTATTACTGTTAGATGAAGGAAGGGTACGTTATGCCAAAATACACAGAAGGCTTATATATGTCTTGTATGTATCTTTTCTACTTTAAACTTCTAAATAACATATATAGGACTTGCAAATGAATTGAGAGTTGTGGACCAACAGCTTGGTTCAGATTAAGACTAGATATAAACAATGTCCTCCTTTTGAGATGTTTGCTTCTGATCTTTCTCTTTAACTGAGAGTGTCTCTTGAATGCGTTGTTGTTGTTATCGGATGATTGGGTCAGAACTCAGAAGAGTCTCCTTGAGTCACAGTCCGCCATTCAGAGCATGCGCTTGCACTTCAGTCTTGACGGCTCTCGCTCTACGAGCCTCTTTGTCACCGGTACCATTCTCCCAAACAGCAGAAGAGAT
Source organism: Malus fusca (assembly GCA_035220775.1). Taxonomy (NCBI): domain Eukaryota; kingdom Viridiplantae; phylum Streptophyta; class Magnoliopsida; order Rosales; family Rosaceae; genus Malus; species Malus fusca. The sequence goes on along the minus strand of CM069075.1, from coordinate 30,545,399 downwards.
TTTGCGGTACCGGATTCCTGAAGGGTGGTTCAGCGGTTCAACTGAGACCCCCAAACAATGGTGTTTTGTTGATCAGACCACGCTCTTCGAGATTTTCATCTGTAATTCCAAAAACATAAAATCACGTAGATGAAATTAACATATGCAGCTGATCAAAAGTTTTAATTAATACATATGAATCATATATTCTCTAAGGCTAATTTGCTAATTTATCAAAGGTTTGTCGAAAAATTAAGATGAAGGTCAAATTTTAATAAAAAAGAAATCTACCTGATCTGGTAAATCATGGATGCGATATGTTAAAACCCTACCAGCACCGTCATCCTCTTCATCTTGGCTTTCAGATGCCTCACAAACTTTCATCTCTCTCTTTCTGAAACCTTAAAACCTAATGAGTAATGAGTAATGAAGGTGTCAATGTGGTCAGTTTTATAGGTGGAGAGGAGGGTGCAAACGATGGGCGCATTTCAAATCCAGGGGCTCATGCTGCTGCTGGTATTAGGGTTTTGAAATCACAATTGGATGTTGTCGTCAAATATGGAAAATGCGTTTTCTTTACCTTAAAGAGATTACAGATAAGATCCCAACTTCCAGGTGCATTGTATAATTCCCAATAGACCACGAGAATGATCCAGGAGCAGGTCAGTGGTACTGGAAACCAATTGGAAGCGCTATGATCGACCTGAGAATAACATATTCTCAGTCACTCATAAAAATAAATTATCAAAATCTTAATGAATGCACACAGGGGGGCCAACATAAAAAAACAACAAAAATTATAATAAAAAAAATCCTCTCTCTCATCCTTAACAATGTAGCGAAAAAAACCATAACATGTTGTGCATTAAGTCCTTAATTAAAATATGGATCGATGTTTTTTCAAATTTCGAAAGTCTTCCATGATTGAATTTAAGCTAAATCTTTCTAATAAACAGTGAGAGTCGACTAGGGTTTATGCAAGGGTGGACTGAAGTGTAAGAGAGAGACTTAAAATGTGCAACTTGAATTGAAAAATTAAGAAGTTTTGTATAAGGTGGAGTTGATTCAAAATTGGTTTGGAAAAATTGTGCAGATGCCTGAAATGGTTTGTATGTTTGAAATGAGAAGTTTGAAGCTAAAATCATTTCAAGCATCTGCATAAATTTCCTATACCAATTAAATTAATATCTAAAATCACCATATCTAGGGCAAGTTTGGGATTGCTGCGCTTTTTTAAAAAATGTTTATGTTGTGTTTTAAGAATAAATAGCTGTAAAATAAAGTGGTTGAGTGTTTGATACACTGTATTTTTAAAAACGATGTGAGTATAAAAAACAGTGTAAAAGCATTTGTTAAAATTTAATGTAAAAGTGATATAATTTGTACAATGAAACAAATGGACATGGTAGTGGGGGTGGTGGCGTGGCAAGGGCAATGGTGGTGGCGGTGGTGGTGGTGGCAACATTGGTGATGGCAGCGACAATGGTGGGGGTATGGTTGTGGTGCCAATATTGGGGTGTAGAGGTAACAATGGTGGTAGGGCGACGGTAGTAACGGTTGACAGTTGTAGCGACTGTGGTTATGGTGGTGATGGTGGATGTGGCAGTAACGGTGGTGGTAGCAGCAACAATGGTGATGGTAATGGCAATGGTGGTATAAGGTTAGTGTTTGTAGTAGCAGGTAGTGACAGTCGATCACTTTATTCACCAAGAAATAAAGTGAGTATAGAACGTTAAGAATGTGAATTTTAAAAACTAATAAGGGTATTATAGAAATTAAAAATATTCATTAAAGATTCAGCTCCGTTTTTATTAAAGCAGCTTTTAAAAGTAACCCACATGCTGCTTTTAAAAGATGTTGTCTGAGGTCATTGCTTTTAAAATAAGTAGGATATTTTATTTTTACCAAACATGTTTTTGTATTGCTTAACTTTAAAGGAAGCCGTTTTTAGTGGGAAAAAAAAAACAATACCAAATGGGGCCTTAGTCGAGTAAATTGTCGATATATGTGCATAATGTTATTTCTTTATGTGTATTTTACTCAATATAGCATAAAACAACGGCTTAGAGCGTCTCCAACAACCTAACTAAATGAGACTTTTTGGCTAACATAAGGTGCAAAGAAAAAAAAAAAAACAAAGCTCGAACATGCTAGTTAAATGACTAGTTATCTTATCTTTGTAAATAGTAACTATCTATATTAGCTAGGAGGAGAAAGAAAGTAAAATTTTTACTAAACATTAAAAAATATAAATTTCATTGTGTGGACTTCAAGAGAATGAATCAGGATCCTCTCCTGAGCACATGGTCAGGATCCTCCTGACCAGACCCATCGGGCCGTTTAAATTTTATCCAACGGCTACAAACAGGGGGCCCCTCTAAAAGTTATAATAATTATAGCCGTTGGATAAAAGTTGAACGGCCCGATGGGCCTGGTCAGGAGGATCCTGACCATGTGCTCAGGAGAGGATCCTGATTCCAAGAGAAGAATGGCTTCCGTTGTTAAGTTTAGGAAAAAAAAAATATTAAAATGTTTTAACTTGTTGGAACTGGTGGCTGTCCAAATTAACATTTGAGCCATCTAGCTAGCTATAATAAGATAAATTTAGCTAATATGCTACAATTGGTTTAATCATAAAAAGGATAATCCTTGCTTTCCTCTGTATTGTAAATATACATATCCTACCACTTGCAAATAATGTATATTTTGATGTATAAAGATTAGTTCAATTTCTTAATCTTTATTTAAAGATGATTAACTTATAAACAAAATCATGGCTTTATTGTAGCAATGGTCCTTGAATTTAACCCTTTGTTTAATTTTAGTCACTGAATTCTCATATTAGTTTCTTTAGTCCTCAAACATAATAATGTGTTGTCCCATTTTAGTCCTTGGTCATTGCTTTGCTACAATTCAAATCGAAGAATTTTAGTAATCAAAATGTATCAAATAAAGAGACGATTTATCATGAATATATTATTTGGCACTCACACAATTAATTTGTTCCATAAATTTTGATGATTCAATACATTGATTGTCACAGCCCGTCCCGAAATAAATTATCGATAACGTGAATTGACTATTTCACCCTTGGACGTGAGTGTCGTGGTGTGTGTTATGCATGTTAGGGGTGGTCCAAACTTATGTTTTTCCTTAATTTTTGGACCAAAGTAGCACTTAGTTTTTGTGGTTTTGGGTTGGTGACCACGTGGACCACTCACACACACACAAACTCTTCCTTTCTCTTCTCTCCCGTGCTTTCTCTCCCTCGGACTCATTCTCTCTCCTTCCCTTACGTACGGACCAACAACAACACGAATGGAAAGTTGCAGATCGAGGGTTTAAAGGACACCATCGTGTTCCTAAGGTTCATACGAGTTGAATGGTACCATTTTTATGTAAGAACTCCTTCGAAAACCCTAGTTTCTCTCGAACTCCGATTAAGGTATTATTCATGCAAACGTAAAATCTCATGTTTTTTGGGATTTCAAGCTTATAGGTAGCTTAAGAAGGTCCTCACGAGGCTATGAGTGGTTCGTTGGAAGAATTTGGACGTCGGAATAGTGAGATTCGACGAGTTGCAAGTTTGGCCGGAGTATCGAGGAGTTTTCCGGTGAATCCTGTGGGTTTTAGGGCTTTTAAAAGGTATGGTTGTGTTCTATTCATGTCAAGCTTCAAATTGGTTTAAGTTTCATGAAATTTGACTGAGAAATGGACAAGAAATGGAAGTTTGAAAAATTCCTAGTTTTCCAGCGCCAGCGACGGTCGCCTGAGTTCTGAGGTAGGGGCAGTGGCGAAGCCACGTGAGGGCGAGGAGTGGTGGCCGCCACTCCCCTCGCTGGGAAACACCATTGGACCCAGCTCTTCGCCACTCCCCTCGCGCGCGCCTCGCCGGAAATCCCTGGTTCAGCTCCTCTGTTTTTCTGGGCAATCTGCAATCTGCAGATTGCAGTTTAATTTTTTTTTTAAACCAGGCCAAAACGACGTCGTTTTGGGCCTGGTAAAAAAAATTAAAAAATTGTTATACAAAACGGTGCCGTTTTGTATGTTTGAATTAAAAAAAATTACAAATGGGGACCGCTTCCGCGTGTCGCCCAAAAACCCTAGTCAGTCTGTCCCCCCACCCAACCCCGTTCCCTTTACTTTTGTTTCCTTCCGTGCCGTTCTTCACCAATCAACACAGGAGCTTTAATTTCTGCTCCCCAGCATCCCAGCAGCCAAGCCAACGTGCCTTTACAAGTTGACAAGCCACCAATCAACACAGGGCCTTCACAGTTCACAAGCGCCAAGCCACTCTCGTCCTCTCCAACTTGAGCTTGAGCCGTGACCGTCGGCTTCCACCAATCACCATCTAAAGGTAAATTTTTTAATTCTTAAATGTATTATGTATAATCCCTAACCTAATTAATTATTCAATACAAATTTCATTTAATTGGTATAAAATTATATGGTAATGCATTAATATGGTTATTGGTTATTGATTATTGATGTGAATCATATGCTTTTATGATTATTGATATGAAATTATGAAATTATTTTTTAGGGTGAAATTATTGATACGAATTGGGAATTAGAAATTTAACCCAATTGATACGAATTATTGATACAAATTTTTGATATGCTTCTATGATTCTATGATACAAATTATTGATACAAATTTAACCCAATTGATACGAATATGGTTATTGGTTATTAGTACTTTTGATTAATTGAATTGTTGGTTGGTTGGATTAGTTATTATACATACTATAGTAATAGTATAGTCTACTTTAGGATTAAGAGTCTAAGAATTTTTATTTCTTTCCATTTTACAGTTACGTAATGGAACGATACTATAAGAAACAATGCTTAAATCCTCCTTCAAACATTTCGGGTGGTCCTTCTCCTTCAAATATTCCGAGTAGTCCTCCTCCTCCTCCTTCAAATATTCCAAGAAGTCCTCCTTCAAATATTCCAAGTAGGTCACAACAAAGTGAAGCCACTGAGTTGGATTTGGATGAAATATTGGCTAATCTTCCTGCAGACCCTGCACATAGACGTCGAATGATTGATTATCCACCTAATTATCGTGAAGCAATTCGTAGACACTATCTCCAAATTGATCATTGTCAACCTAGAGACCATATCATGCCAAGAAAGGTTAGTGACAATCGATGTTTTATCATTCGTTGGTTTGATAAGTTTAAGTGGTTGGAGTATAGTATATCAAAAAATGCTGCATTTTGCCGTTATTGTTATCTTTTCAAATGTGATTTTGATCAAATGGGTAGCACTGGAAGTGATGTCTTCACTGAGATAGGGTTTACAAATTGGAAGAAAGGACCCGAAAATCTTCGAGTCCATGAGGGAGGTGTTGGAAGTCTTCATAATAAAGCTGTACAACAAGCTAGAGATTTGATGACACAAAAACAACACATTGAAACATTTGTGATTAAGCAAACTGATGAAGCTCGCATTAATTATCGTACTTTATTGAGTGCCTCACTTGAGTGCACAAGATGGTTGTTGGGACAAGGTTTGCCTTTTCGTGGCCACGATGAATCGTTGAAATCAAGTAATAGGGGCAATTATTTGGAGCTTATGCAATTTCTTTCCAAGCATAATGAACAAGTTAGGAAGGTTGTGTTTGAGAATGCTCCCAAGAATCTTAAGTATACTTCTTCCGATATTCAAAAAGATCTTGTCCGTGCTTGTGCCATTGAAACTGTAGATGCAATCACTAAAGATATGGAAGGTGCATTTTTTTCTCTTTTGGTTGATGGAGCACGTGATTCTTCAACTAAAGAGCAAATGGCGGTGGTATTGCGTTATGTGAACAAAAAAGGAGAAGCAATTGAAAAGTTTTTGGGTGTTCAACATGTCTCCTCTACAACTAGTAGCTCCCTTGAAGAGGCCATTGAGAGATTGTTTGCTACAACAAATTTGAGTATGTCCAAGTTACGAGGACAAGGCTATGATGGAGCTAGCAATATGAAAGATGAGTTAAATGGTCTTAAAACAAAGATTTTGAACAAATACCCTCAAGCATTTTATATTCATTGCTTTGCACACCAACTCCAACTAGCTCTTGTATTCGTGGCAAAGGAAAATGAGGATGTTGCCAATTTCTTCATCAATGCTAGTAGTTTGGTGAATCTTATTGGATCATCGTGTAAGCGTCGTGATGCATTTAGAGAGAAACAACAAGCAAAAATTCAGAAAGCTCTTAATCTTGGTAATCTTGAAACGGGTAAAGGGTTAAATCAAGAAATGAGTCTCATGCGTCCATGTGATACACGGTGAAATAGACGTTCCAATTACTATCGTGTGGACCTCTATTTTCAAGTCCTTGATATGCAACTAAAGGAGTTGAATGATCGTTTCAATGAGGTAAACACCGAGTTACTTCTTTGTATGGCATGTTTGAGTCCGGTGAATAATTTTGCATCTTTTGACAAAGCAAAAATTGTTCGTTTAGCCCAACTTTATCCTCAAGATTTTGATCGTATGGACCTTATGAATCTTCCAATTCAACTTGACAATTACATTCATGATATGAAGATGCATAGTGAGTTTTCATCATTGAGAGGAATTAGTGATCTTGCAAAAGAGTTAGTGAAGACCGGAAGGTGTGAAAGCTATATGTTAGTGTATAAACTTCTTACATTGGCTTTGGTGTTACCGGTTGCAACCGCTTCGGTGGAGAGAGCTTTTTTCTGCCATGAAGATTGTGAAAACACCATTGCATAACAAAATGGGAGATCAATGGTTGAGTGATAGCATGCTTGTTTACATTGAGAATGATGTATTTGCTTTTATTGATAATGAGCCTATTATGCGACGTTTTAATGACATGAAACCTCGCCGGCAACAATTGTAATTTGTTTGTATTAATTAATTATGGAAGACATTACTATATAAAAATATTTAGTTGTTGCCATTTTTCTTTAACCTTGCATTCTTTTAAGTTCGCCCATCCCCCCGAGAAATCCTGGCTTCGCCACTGGGTAGGGGATGACGGAATATTCCGTCAACTTTGACGGAATATTCCTAACGGCGTTGGTTAGTTTAACGGATTCCGTTACTATTTAACGGAATATTCCTAACGGGGTTAAGGGATTCCATTAGGGTCCCTGCCGTTAGGGTCCCTGAGCGTGGGCGGCGCGTGGGGTCATGAAAAATTATTCTAAAAATATGGGGATGTTCGTGAGGTTGTGTAGATCACGTTGGTATATTCAAACACCCCATTTGAGTAATGTATGAGAAGTTATTAGCTAGTTTTGTCTATGTGCTTTAATTAACGTTTTTATAGTTATTTCGCATATAGGGGAGACTTATCCCGAGGATGAGCGCGGTCAAGGGCTACTCGGGGGCTACGACCCTTCGACATACCAGTGAGTGGGTTTTTGGTTTTCAGTATATATTTATATACTTGATATTTTCCCAGAAAAATGCGTTTAAATGAAGTATGCCTTGAATGCCATGCATATAAATTATATTATGTATATGAATTAGTATTTGATGCATAATATATAATTGTGGTGTTGTTGACGCTCAGGTAAGCCCATGTGAGTTTATGAATTGTGAATGTGAATAACGGTTGTGATTAATTGAGAAGCATAGAGCTCATAAACCTGCACCTAGGGTGATTGTGATTTAGCCAGAGATATGGCACATGCCAGTATATAATGTCACATCCCACACCATATGCTCACATTGGATCCAATTTAGGTGCACAATCTTGTCGTACATACCATTATAGGTGGTTCCGACTCGTAGGTGACTATCGATTTATCGCACAGCTATCATGAGATAGTAGTATTGAGCATAATTATATTACACCCAGTCTTGTCGTACAGACCCCTCTTTAGTGGTTCCGACTTATGTGCAGTGTAGTGCCGTATAGGTCATTGTAGTAACTCCGGCTAGATTGACTAATGAGCTATGAATTCAGCCGTACAGACTTCTACATAGGTTCCAGCTAATATGTTATTTTCCATGAATTTATTCTCACCTGAACTACTTATTCTGTTTATATCTTGGCATGGCATATTTATGAATATGATTATGTGAAGCATGATTTGAATTGAGATATTTATATATACATTTATGCATATGCTTATATTCTATTTCTAGGAAAATTATACATGTTTTACGACGAGAGGTTAGAACTTTTGAGAAATGAAATGGTTTTGTAAAACGTTTGTTTTTGCCCACTCATGTTTTCTGTTTTGCGCCCCTCCATGTTTTAGGTAGACTGTTGTTGGTGGCGTACGAGGATTCTGGCGGTTCTGACATATTAAAATAATTGTAGGACATCTGATGGTATTGTATAATTAGTACTTGTCCTACTGGACTGCACCTAGATTTTCTATGCTCTGATTAGGAGTAATTACACTTGTATCTCACTCTTAGCACTTCCGGTTTATTAGTGCACTTTAGTAGCTTTCGGTTTTTATTTATTTGTATATTTCTTATCCTTATTGCTTCCGCACTGTGCACATGGCTACGTCACCTTCACGTGACAGCCAGCCACTGGCGGAGGCACCATGAGACTAGGGATGGCCGAGGCCTATCCTGACTTTTATGCATTTGGAAATTATGCATCTTTCATTTGCTTGAAGCCCTGCTTTTCAAATTCCAAACATAACCCCATCGGTCCATTTCACAATTGAATTTAATATTTTATCTATCTCCCTAATACAAATTAATAGCATTTAAAATCAAAGCAACAATTCACCTTTCTTTGAAGAGTAATAGTTCAGTTTTAGTCATAAAAATTAAGAAACAGTCCTCTTTTACAATGCAGCCAGACTCCAAAACTATTCCCCTTTCTTTTTGAAATCTCATACATTTTATCATCCAAATCCGAAATGTCGTCAACAAATAAGTCTCAAATTTCTTTAATTCTCTATTGTTTCCTCTCTATTCTACACTTACAAGAGAGTTAAGATCGTTCGTAAAATTTTTGTGAATGAAATATTATCGATGCATATATATTTTGGAATTTTAATTACCTTTGATGCATCATTTTTTAAGAACCTTTGTAAGAGGCCCATCCTCACAAAAAATCCTGGCTCCGCCACTGCAGCCAGCATGCCTCGATCTCGATTGAGGTGTGTCATTGATGATTTTTAATGAAAATTTAAAAAAAAAAACGAATTTTGTTATAAAATTTTTACGGTAAAAATACGTTATTTGCAAATAATGAAATATGTGGGTGGGATCAAGTATTTTCCTTTAAAAAAGTAAAAATTAATAAATAAATACAAAATAAAGTAAAAAATAAAGAACCCGAAATAGTTACATCCCCGTCTGTTTTTGTAATTTGCGGTCCCTCTCTCTATATATCCAGAAGCAGAAACCAGAGGAAGAGGGTTTAACTTGAAAACCATCCATTTCTGTCGACCTCATCCACTTCACTTGCAGCAGGTACTGCAGTGCGCCTCTCTGATATCTGCGCTCACCACCATCAAGGTCAGCGCTTACCCTTCTCTGTCTCCCCTTTAGCTCAATATTTTCCCTTTCATCCTCTTTGCCTGTAAAGTTTCAATAGGGATGCATTTGGCAACGCATTAATCTCTAATTTTTACCCAAATTTAATATAAAACTGAAATATAATGAAAAATGTCTTTTTATTTTTGTTTTTAGTTTCTGGAGGTTCATGTTTTAGCTTTAGCTAGTATTGTAACCATTGTTGATGCTGAAATATGATAGTTGAATGATGGGCTGTTGCAGTTAGCACTCTCCTGTTTGATCGAATTTACACTTCTGTTTCAGCAATTAATTTTTTGTATGGATTATGATATGAACGACTCTGCCTTTTTACAAGATTGCTTACCAAGTTTATGATTTTACAGGTGTGCATTCAATGAATTTAGTTCCAATGTAATAATAATGATTATATAATTGTTGAATTGAACTGATTCAATTGAATTGAAAAGAGTTAGTTGAAGGAAATGGCATCTAATTCAACGTTATATGCTTCATTAATTAAAAAAGTTAGTCGAAGGAAGGTTTGAAGCTTTATCGAGTTTGCTTTTGATTTTTTGTAAACACTGTCATGCTGTGTTTTATCTCTATAGAAAATGCGGGAAAAAAAAAACCCAGTTAAACCCTGCTTTGTAAAATTTCAGTGAATTGGAAACCTTGATTTGTTGAGTTGAGTGTTGTTCATCGTAGAAGTTGATGTTTATTGTTAAAGTTTCGAAATTGCAGGACGTGGTGATCAATTTGAAGGCTGATACATGGGATGCAGGGAAGGTGTTTGTTAAATGTTCTGGAAGATTGTTCGGCTCCTGGCAAACCATCCTCACTTTGTCATTACCTTGATGACTGCTGATAGAAAAGCCAAACAATCATTAGGGTCGGTGTTTCCGCATCTAGTTTCCCAAGTAAGTTTTTCTTTATGATTAATGTGTTTTCTCTAAGGCCAAAGACTTGAATTAAGATATGATTAGCATATTGGTTGGAGCCTTAATGGCTGGGGTAATTTCTTAGTGGCTATCATTCTCGTTCTCCTCAAATCCTTATAAACCTTGATGCATCGTATGACATCTACCCCATTAATTTTTTTTGTTACAGGTCAATTAATGATGGAGTTTCAATTGTTTGAAGACTTGGAGTACCAATTTCCAGATTTCCAGGTTTAAAAAATTTTAAGGTAAAAAAAACCAAACCAACAAAACTGAATCGAAAAGAACTGAAAGATAAACAGAACCGAACTGAACAGTAATAGCAAAAATCCAAGCCTCCATTGTCACAAAAATAGCCTTATTAGATAGCCTTTTCTATAACCTCACAAAATAAAACCTCTCTTGAACCCATACAATGTTACTCAGAAACCGCCTCCTAACCTTGCAAATCACTTCCTTCTTATCGCCACTTCCCTCCCCACCTATCAAAACCCGACCTTCCACCCTCTCCTTCCGAACTCTCCTCTCAAACCCAACCCATCCGAGCCAAAACCCAAACCCAAAACGCAATGTCCTAGCTCCAAAAGCCACGGCTAACTCAACAATCCTGGACAAGAACGTCCTGTTCATGTCGCCCGGGGTCGACCTGGCCGAGGAGGTGACCGAAAATATGGTCCTACCCGGTTCGAACATTGTGCTTGGACCCTACGCCGGGGATGCCAAGATTAAGGAGGTGGAGTTCGTGAAAAGCAGTGCCAGAGCTAAGGATTGCCCAAAACATGATCGACCCGAATTCGCTATTCTGGGTCGATCCAATGTGGGCAAGTCCTCACTCATTAATTCCTTGGTTCGCAAGAAGGATGTTGCTCTTACATCTAAGAAACCAGGTTTCTGATTTTCTAAAAGGTTTGAATTTTTTGAAGTTTGAATGTGATTTGGTATCTGGGTTTTACTTATTTTTGTGAAATTTGTGCAGGGAAGACTAAGCTCATCAATCATTTCTTGGTCAACAAAAGTTGGTACTTTGTGGATTTGCCTGGTTATGGGTAAGGCCCTTCCTTCTTTCGTATGCAAAGAAAGTTTCAGCTTTTGACCTTTTATCTCCTAGGTTATGTTATCTCCATTTGCGACTGTTTGGACCTATTTGTGCATCGCTGAAGAAAATCTCAAACTTTATGGGAATTAGTGCTGGATCAGTTGGGTTTGAGTTTCTTCCTACAATGCAAGTCAGTATATGTATCAGTGAAGTAATGAAGAATACAAATTAGTATAGGAAGACGCTCTACACACATGAATATGTTTTCACTTACAAACTGTTATCCTGCATAATGTATGACATGTATTCCACTGCCTGCGGCTTCGTAATGAATACAGCACTCTTGCCAACCAGCTATCTGTAGTATCCCAAGTCCCAGGTTGTTGGGGTCAGGGCTTTGGTGACTCGAGGTTATTACAAATGCTGAATATCTATGTCCTATGACATTGTTCTTAATGGGCCCAATAGTTTTTAATCTTACCGACTAAATTTCCATCATGTCACTCACTGACACTGGAAAATGGTTACTTTTATGAACCTGTAGTTTAAGCTGGATTTTATATAAGCTGAACTCCATGGCCATAGTTGAGCATGTACTCATCTTTATCCACTAACAAATTTAGACATAATTCATGCTAACATCGACTAAGAGACCTTATTTTGTGACGTAGAGATTATCACAGAACGATCAGTCAAGAGCATAGTTAGTTGGTCCTTTCCATTTTCTGGGTGTCGTTCTTTTGAAGTTTAAAACTTTCAATTTTAACGTGGGTTGCTGTTCTGGTACCAGCTGTTTGCTTACGAGATTGCTAAATTCCTTTAATTGCTTTTTTCTAATCTTTGCTGAATTCATACGTAAGTAAAACATTTAATGCAGAACAATAAGGAATTAATGCTGCTATTTCAGTATTCTTTATAGTTTCCGTATCGATATACAGTAATTGATAAAATACATTTGCCTCCTCCTCTTTTTCATTTTCTTATGTCTAGTGATTTCTTTGTTGGTAGGTTTGCTAAAGCTCCAGATGCTGCTCGAATGGATTGGTCTGCATTCACAAAAGGTTTCTTTTTGAGCAGAGATACTCTTGTTACCGTCCTACTCCTTGTTGATGCTAGTGTTCCGCCTCAGAAAATCGACCTAGACTGCGCTAATTGGCTTGGACGTAACAATGTACACTGCTCTCCAATATGAAATACCTTTATGTTAACCTCTTCATAAATTGCTCATAATTTGTATGCTCTTTCTGCTTTTAGATACCCATGACTTTTGTCTTCACCAAGTGTGACAAAATGAGGGCGGGCAAAGGTAAAAGGGCAGATGAGAACCTCAGGGATTTTCAACAGTTTATCAAAGACAACTACCGCGTACCTCCTCCGTGGATCATGACTAGCAGTGTAACTGGCTTGGGCAGGGATGAACTTTTGCTCCACATGTCCCAACTTAGAAACTACTGGGACCAATAGTTCTGCACGACCATAATATTGGCCGATTCGTCCTCAACTTCAGAAGGGACATGAAGAACAAGGAACTTCCGGCTCGGCTGCTGATATTTTTTTACTTTTTTGTGCTCACAGTCTTGTTACTGGTTACCGTAAATGCTCTGGAAGAAGTCGCGGGCCAAAAGTAATTCAGATTTGTAATTTTGGCTGTGGAAACTGGAAAGAAGTATTGTTCTTTACGTATATATAGATGGATGATGTTCTCAGATTATGCAGAAACACATATTCAGTTTCATCTGTGTGCCCTTATCTATAGAATGGGATTGATAAGCACTCACTCTTATTCTCATCCTACACATATTTTGTCCGTTGTTTTCATTTGAATTATTCAATCCGGACCAGAAATAAAATATGAGTGTGAAAATGAACTCCGACTTTCGGATTTATCTTATTCATTTTCAGACCTTTTGTCTTTCCCATGCAGGTTGAGTTGCCGAAAGTTTGAGTTTCTTCTCAAGTGTTTTTAAATTGATCTAATACCCAGAGAGCATCTACAGTGTAGAAATGCAAATTTGAAAATGTAAAAACCGCCACCGCATTTACATCTCATTTTACATTTTCGGAAAATGTATATTTTAATTATACGCCAATAGAGAAATGTATATTTGGAATCCTATTTATCTTGGGATGTGCTATCCACACACCATTTTTTACTTCTCCTACACCCCTTGTTAATTTCTACCATTTGATCTTCTTCAATTCACCCGATCCGACGGCCGAAAATTAAAAAGAAGTGAAAGAAGTAAAAAGAGGTGTGTGGATATCACATCCCTTTATCTTTCTCTTTGACTGGGGAAGTCCACCTCTGAAAAATGTAACTCTGATGGCTTTTTTGAGGACTGCAGGCGGCCACACATCACATGCCAACATTGATGTCTGTTGGAAAATTAGTTATTAGTTTATTTTTTGTTTATGATTTTCTTGTGCGACAAGGATATTAGAATTTTTCATATACCTTAAAGGTTAGGATTTAATGTTTATTAGAGTTTTCTATATCCTTTAAGGATTAGAATTTTGTTTTAGTTTTCACTAAATATAATAGAGCTTGTAATGTAGTTTGAGAATAAGTTAGTTACAATGTAGTCTCTTAGGGTTTTGTAGCCGTTTCGACATTCTCAGTTTGTTCAATAATATTTCTATTATTTTGTTAGTCCCGTTCGTTGCGTTTTTTGAGGACAGCAGGCGGCCACACATCACGTGCCAACATTGATGTCCAGCATAATTATTTACTTTTCTGTGAGCATGTACCACGGACTATTCCACGTTCTCTCCTCCACTTGTGCAGCCGCCAGGCCTTTGAAAAACTTTCGTGGTGGCAAATTTCAATCATTGTTACATTGACACCTTCAAAATTTCAATCATTCAAAAGACCTTGTTATCTTCTTTTAAGCCCTTTGTTTAGAGCTTGTTTAGTTTTTTAGGATTGAATTGAATTCGGCAACTCATAAAATTCAAGATATAATGAAATTAGATATGAATGATTTTCATTTTGAAGGAATTAGACGGGAATTGACAGGAATGAAAAATCTCTTCTACCTGAGACCACTCATTAGTGGACTGCACTTGAAGACAACACCACATCAATAATCCTTAATTATTATTTCATTCGGGTGTCCGGTCTTGAGACCTCAGACTTCGGGGTTGCGGGTGTCCCTAACTCGGGACTTCACTTCGGGGTTTTCCATTAATGATCCCAATTCAAGTGTTACTAATTTTAAGTGTAAAAGAATGTGAAACGTCCGTCGAAAACCTACAAAAATAAAAGTATAACTTGTGCGATTTCCCTTTTTAATTGCATCTAAACCTTAACGCCACACTTGCTGGACTAGGGAAGGAAAACCAATGATGGGAAGACGGGGACTGCAAATTCAGTCTCTAATAGCTCGAGTCCACCGTGCTACCATGCACCTTCTTATGGCGAGGCATCAGACTCAGCTCCAAAGTATCCGACAAGTCCTTGTACATAACAGAAAATAGTGAGCTAATTTCTGGTGAAGAAGAATGGACATGATTTGGTACAGAAGACATCAGTGGAGGCGACCGAGGCTCCATAAACTCTGGCGCGCAGGTGAGGCGCTGGACAAGCTCCCTGAAGTTAATGGGGTCAACTTTGTAGATTCTTGGTGGGGTTGGTGTGGTTGGTGGGAGTGGTGCAACCGCAGGCTTCTTCCATGGCTTCAACGAAGATTTTTGAACCGAGTGGAGTGATGACTGGTGATGGGGAAGCTGCTTTGAGTTTGAAGTTGAACCCTTTGTTGGTTGGATGGTTTGGGACAAGTACTTGGTGGTGGAGGAGGCTGAAGAGGAAGAGGAATAAGATCTTAATGGTTCCATTGGGAGTGGAAGTTTGAAACTTCTAGGGTTTTTGAGGACTTAAAAGTGTGAGATTATTTCTGGGATTTGGTTTTCTTTGTGTTATGAAAATATTAGAAGCACTATATATAGATTGGAAATGAGCAAAAAGTCAACGAGTGAAGCTGCTGGAGAAAAGGAAGATGGAGAAGAAGAAGCACAGAATTTCAATCACGTTTTTCATCTTGAGCCGTCAGCTGTGACGACTGTATAATGTACAAGTTCGCAACGTGGTCAAACCAAAAGTTGCCGGGAGAAAAGAAAACGGCTAACAGAGATTTGAAATACTATGTTCAAACACACATCAATGACATCAAGCGCCTGTAGCTCAGTGGATAGAGCGTCTGTTTCCTAAGCAGAAGGTCATAGGTTCGACCCCTATCTGGCGCGTTTATGACTATTTTTTGTCATTTTCACTATTGGAGTCTCACCTATCTTGTAGGAGGAGGTTGTCAACCAGCGCATTACTCAGTTTTGGCACCCCTTCCATGGATTTGGATCCTCTCCTGAGTAGAGGGTTCGAATCCTTCTTAATTTGAGAATTAAACCTCTTCCTAGCATCTCCATATTCCATCTATTCATTTTATATTTTGCCAAAGACGAATTTGAACCACATTATTGCTAGCTTATTGTGAGGTTAAGTTCATCCCCTCTTTTAGTGTATATAATATCGTTTGTTCATTTTAAGAAAAAAATTATCCTAAATTCATTTTTTTAATAATCTCGGGCTAAAAATTTAACCCAAGGGTTGGAGCGGAAAAACTGTTTCTCAATTAAAATCTAAATTTTTTTAAGTTAAAAATTTTAGGTTTTAACTCAAGATTAGAAATCTATTTAATGTTTATTTACTAAAATAATGAGTTGACATGAAATGTGACAACCCGTCCCGAATTTTATTGTCTATGGTGTGAAATGACGAATTTACCCTTGAACGTTTGTGGTGTTGTGTGGTTTAGGTTTTGGTTGTGGACCAATTTTCCTAAGTGTTTGGACCCAATGAGAAAGAGATTTTTGTTTGTTGTGATTGGATGCCCAAAACTGGACCACACACGCACACCCAAAGTAACCTGTTGACTCTCTCTCTCTTTCCCTCCATCTCGCATTTTCTGCCATTTTTGTACAAGCATACGGACAACCTTCAAACCTTCACTTCCAGTCACGGATCGAAGCTGGGGAAATGGTCTTTGTGTTCCTTGCAAGTCCAGGAGTTCACCCATGCCTTTTGTTGGATGCGAAACCTTCGAAAATCTGAGAACCAGAAACCCCGATTTGGTGCATTGTTCATGTGATCGCGATCGTGAAGTTTTCAGGGAGTTTTAAGGTTCTAGGAAGCTTTGGGACGTCTTCAAGAAGCTCGGGGAGTAATTTTGGAGTGTTTTGGACGTCAGGAGACTCGGGTTCTAGGAGTTGCTGAAGTGGTCGGAGTATCGTGCTTTCTCCGATGAGTTTCCGTGAGTATTGGGGCTCAAAGTTGGTAAGGTTTTGTTCCTTGCATCATGAGCTTCATTTTGAGACAAATTTCATGAGTTTTAGTTAAGAAATGAAAGAGATATGAAGGTTTGAATAATTTTCCAGTTTCCGGCGATAGCAGCGGCACCGGCGATCTAAGGAAGAAGGAGGAGAATATTCCCTCAAAGTTGACGGAATATTTTGACGTCGTCAGGTAAATATAACGGCATATTCTAGTTTTTAACGGAATATTCCCTAACGACGTTAACTATTCCGTCCCCCGTGCCAGGCATGTGCCTGCGCGTTTGGCTGTGCCTTGGGCGGCACGTGAGTGCTTAGGAATTTTTTCTAAAAATATGGGGATGTTCGTGGTGTTGAGTATATCACGTTGGTATATTCAAACACCCCATTTTGAGCATTGTATGAGAAGTTATTTCCTAGTTTTGTGTATGTGCTTTAATTAACGTTTATTTAGTTATTTCGCATATAGGGGAGACCTATCTAGAGGACGGGCGCCATCAATCGAGGCTCAGAGACTACGACCCTTCGACATATCAGTGAGTGGGCTTTTGGTTTTTCCGTATATATATCTATATACTTGAGATTTTTCCCAGAAAATGAATTTGAATGATTATAAGTTTTGAAATGCCTTGCAAAGTATCTGCCTATTTTATTTATGCATTAGTAGTTGCATATGCTTATGATTGGTGTTGCGGGCGCACAGGTAAGTGCCAAGTAAATTCATAAATCAAAGATATGAGATTCCTTCAGTTATGCGAGATATGATGTGATATATTGAAAGCTCCTAAACTTGCACCCCGGTGTTAGTGCTCTCGCCCAGAGTTAGGGCATAGTCATTCACATGATGTTCACCTCCCACACCATATGCTCACCTTGGATCCAAGTTAGGTGCACATGATTGTTGTACAGACCATTATAGGTGGTTCCGACTCGTAGGTGACCCGAGATCATTCACACAGTCTTCAAGTAATCGTAGCACTAGCATATTTATTTTACACCTAGTCATGTCTTAGAGACGATTTTAGGTGGTTCCGACTTGTATGCATGATTTGATATGGTTGAGATTGATTATGAGCTATAGACTCACATTAGGTGGAGCCGACTGATATGATATTCGGCATTGATATATTTTAACTGAATTACTTATGGCATTTCATTGAGATACTTTGGCATGATATATTTCTATGGATTTCATCTTAAGCATGATTTCTGATATAGCATATATTATATTTTCTGGGAGATTATACAGGTTTTACGGCGAGGGGTTAGAACTTTTGAGAAATGAAATGATTTTGAAAAACTTTGTTTTTACCCACTCACACTTTCTGTTTTGCGCCCCTCTAGGTTTTAGGTAGAAGTGTTTTGGTGGCTCACGAGGATTTCGACGGTAGTTCTGACATAACATCATAAATGTAGGATCACCCTTGGGTGTTGTATAATTAGTACTTGTCCTGCCTGACTGCACTTAGGCTATTTATGCTCTGATTGTGTATTTCACACTTAATCTCGCACTAGCACCTTATTTTAGCTAGTACTTTTAGTAGTTTGGTTTTTATTCATTCGTATTTCCTTATATCTCTTTTGCTTCCGCACTGTGCACATGGCTACATCACCCTCACGTGACGGCCAGTATGCCTCGATCTAGGTCGGGGTGTGTCATGAAAAATTTAGTATTAATTACACTTTACACTCTAAAATTTGGAAATCATTTACAAAATAAGCCTTGAAATTTTAAATTTCACATATTATACCACATAATTTTTTAATTTTATCAATTTAACCCGTCCGTCAATTTACCGAGGCCGCATTGACTTGGACGGCGAGTCCCATGTTCGTTGAGGCGCGTACGCCTACGTTGCCCCCCGAACAAGCCTCCCCGACTCTGACCTCCATTTACCAAAGACCAGAATACAAAAACCAGTGGACATGTCAACCACCATTCCCACGCCTTCGTCTTCCTCTTAAGCTCTCGAACCAACCCTCTTAACCTCCAACCCACAATAATTATTACTAATATTATTTAATATATATTCAAATTAAATACTTATTCTAATTTGATACTCCTTTGTTAGTTGTTTTCTTTGTTGTTGCTTAAGAATAATTCAGAAGTCAATTAGTCGTTGTGCTTTCACTTTCTCCATTTGATCGGCTGGTAACTTCCTCCAATCCTTGACTCCAATTGAAGCAAAACCCCCCTCTCTTAAGCTGTATACTCCAATGGGTTTCCTGTTTTTCTCTTCGTTTTTTCGATTTCTTTCCCAACACAGAGGCTTGGCGGTGGCGCTGGAAATTCGGAGTTGAATTTCGGGGATGGGATTTATGGGGTTTGGTTCGGGGGTCGTGAGGAATTTGGGGTGTTTGTGGTCTCGGCGGAGCAAACTGTACTGGGTTGTATTCTGGGTTTGGGTTGCTTTTGTGCTTTTGCCGCCGGTGGCCGGTCTTCGACCCTTGCGGGAACGAGCTCGATCATGGGGCGATGAGGTTGGTAGTCGAAATTTCGGGTTTTTTTTCTTTCTATGCTTAGTTTTGTTGCATTTGGTTGTTTGTGATTGAACTTTATGACGTTTTTAGGTTAAAGGTTGTGAATTTCAGTTGGAAATGTGAATTTGATCTGCCAAGTGCTATTTGTGTTTGTGTGTATGTAAATATTTATATAATATTTACTAGCTATATTAACTCATGGGAAGGATGTAGATGCGATGATAAATGCACAATCGAAGTTCATGTTTCTAGAGATAGGTTAATGGAGAGCTCAATATTGGTGTTATACTTGCTAGAAAACTTAAACATTCATGTGGTGAACCCTTGTTATGAACCCAGCTGCTTCAAAAAGTCATGGTTCGTAGTTAATTTAGTTGTAGATACTGAGTTATGCAGCCCATCGTTATTTTTAGTTCCGAGTTAGTTTAGTTAGAGAACCGCAATAGTGGTGTTTCACTTGGAATGTTGATATGATCACTTAAATTATATGAGCAATGACTTACATGTCCTGCAATATTTCTGTCTGCTTCTTATTTCCTTGGTTGTGCCCATTTTATGGGCTGCATTAAGTGCATCTGTATGTGGCGGCTTATAACTTCGATAAAAGAACGCTTATCCCCACAACACGGCAAGAGTTTGACTCACGCCATTCCCTCCCCAAATAAAAGTAAAATGTCGTTTGCTGTTAACCAGTAAATTTTTTCAATTACATGGCATTGATATAATTTGTTTGACATATCCATATACTTTTTATGAGGAAGTAGGTTTTTGACCAAAATTTGTTTTGGAATGGTATGAAATTGAACAAACCAACCTTTTAAATTCCTCAATTTTCTTTTTGCAGTGGCTATTTGTAAAAAAAGATGAAATTGATTTGGGACCATTTTCTACATGGAATATAACAGGAACTTACAGAGGTTTGTAACTTATCATACTTTTGAATAATGTTAGTTATTGCCGCTATTACTTGTTCAAAGTTTGTTCATTGCTAACTGGATCATAAGATATTCTTATTGTTCTCATTACAATTTTGTATCATGAGGCTTATTGCTGAAGTAATTGGGTTAGAAGCAGAAGTTGCAAAATATATATTTTTTATCTTAACAATGTTATTTTTCTTAATTCAAGAAACATAATTCATTAAACAAGAACAGGACAATATAGGGAAAAAAATTTCCCACAAATATATGTAGAATAAACGAGGCTGACTAGCTAAACAAACCAACAAAGACTGCTAATCTATGTAGAATATACTAGGCTTAATAGCTAAACAAACCAACAAAGACTGCATAGCTAAGCAAAGGAGGTGTCAGCAGACCAACAAAACCTAGTGTGCAGCAGTAGAATTCCAATCATACAATACAGCCTGAATACGAACTCTATCCCAATGGATGATGACTGGCATAAGCCTCTGGATTGTATGCATACATTCTGAAGATACAGACGTCCAAAGGGAACCCAAAGACATATTCCATACAACATAGTCTCATTAGATACAGTCTAAGATTATGAATTATCTAAATAATTAACTGCAACGAATCTTTTGAAATGCATGATTCCTTTCTTTCTGTCTTCTCCGGCATGAATCAATGTTTTCCGCATATATTCAAGAACCTTACTGTAAACATTAATGGATAAAACTAAGCCTGTAAAATTTGCTTTCTTGACCTGCTTAGACATAATATATTTACATGTGAGTTGCAGGGACTTGGAAGTTTCCTGATTCAACAAATAGCTCTTCCAGATTTCCGGATTTTAGGAATTCCCATGGCAACAGTATCATTGAATTGGTTAGCACACCGACAAAAATAACTGGCGTACATTATGTACAGGTGAGTAGTTTGAACCCGTAATGACTATCATATCAAAGTAAGGTCTGCATCTGTATATATACCTTAATTTATAACATATATAACATGCATGATATCAGCAAGACAAATGGCACGTCCAATATATATATATACATATATATATATATGTATGTATGTATGTATAGATGTATAGATGTGTATATATATATATATATATATATGCATATCTATACATACAGGTGGTGGGTGGGTGAGTTTTATCTAATGTGACTGAATTTAGTTATGTATAGATGTTAGATGGGTGGTTTCCATGCACACAAATGGCATAAACCTAGGAGGCCTTCGCCAGGACAGGCCAATGTGGCAATGCCTCAGGATTCTTTATATCATGATAAATTCCTCTTGTGAGATATGTTCTTCATGGATTAGCAGTCAAATATTTTCCCTCTAGCGTTAGAGGCTTGATTTAGCACTTTATCTTTTCTTGTTAGCTGGAGGGCCTGCTTCAGATTGCATTATGAGTTAATAGATATTTTGAAGCTCTCAAGTGTTAAATTTAGAATCTTGTATACAGTTCCTGCTGCACCTGCTTCAGTTTCTCCGTATCACATTTGGGTGCATGTGCACTTGTATGATATCCTTGTGATGGGCTCTGATCATCTTTAAAATGTCATATATGAAATGAGCAGCCAAAAGGCTCAAATATGCTATCTTCTCATGGCCTACATAACTATAGAACGATTTCTTTCAATTGTTTTAGTGTTAACTTTTCAAGTTATTATCGTTCTTTTTAAAATAACAGTCTACTTCTTCATTTGGCTGACAATAGGGGGTAATTATTTTCCATGATGTGTTTGACAATGAACACAATGTTGGTGGTGTTCAAATCAGGGTGGAGGGTGTATTTATATGGCCGTTTAGACAACTTCGAATGGTAGCTAACAGGTAATTTTTCCTGGTTCAGTTATTGAAAGCTTTTCATCCATTTCATTGATTAATTGTTTACACCCGCTTGCATTTAATATCTTCTGTTATGGATATATGCTCCATCTCTTTAAGGAAAACAAAATTTGTGCTCTTATCATTTTGCAGTGGAAAAGAGGGAGAGCCAAGCCAAGCAGAAGAATATTTATTGTCAAATCCGTATCATATGGTAATTTTTTGTTCAATTCATTGTTATGAAGCCTTATAACTCCGCTTTCTGTAATCATATGCGTTATCCCTTGGTGTTTGCTCGGTGCTGCTAGTCATGTTGATTTTTGTAATCTGGAGTGCCAAAAACATATGAAAGATGTTAGTACTTGTAATAGTCATTAATTTAGAAAGTGAAATGCAATTACAGAGGCTTCAAGTACTCACACGTTACATGTTACCTTTGCAACAGCTTGGAGTTTTCTCTTCCCAGGTTTTCCAAGAATCTCCTAGAGATAAGATATGGAGGAAAAAACATTGTAATTTCTACTTCACTATGAATTATTTTCATCTTGCTTTTTTCATGTTATGATAATTTTATTTTGCTCATACTGCAGCTCCAATCTATGAAATGGAGAAACACTGTAATATAGAAATCGCGGGCCAAGTTTCACGTGTCTCATCCACCCATAATGGTATTTGAGTTTTCTCAGCGTATGGATTCTTTCTTTCCTTTTAATTGCTGCCTCACCATCCCTTTTCTTGGAAACTACAGAATCTCTAATCTTTTTTTTTTTAACAGAATCTCTAAACTTAGTTTCACATTTCTTGCCAACAGTTTTCCTGATAAGATACGATACAGAAGCACTTTTAATTTTTAGTCTATGATTTTCACATAAGTGGACATAATGCTTATGTAATGTACCATCTTCATCATGTAATTCTTGCCCATGTCATGATTCGTTTCTTTCATATAATCTTTTATTTTCTTTAATACTGAACGTGCTCATAGCATCTTTAGTTTTTAATTGTGCCTACTTTTTGTGAGTTTTTACTGAATAAATAGATAAACTTAATGAATGGAGGGGTTTGTGCATGTGGGAGGTCAAAACCTTTTGGTCTAGGTTGTGAATGGACATAATTATTTGTTTGTTTGTTTGTTTCTAAAGTCCAAGACTCATTCAAATTTCTACAAATCTTTATTAGATGGAGATCGTGATCGATACCATATAGAATCGTTGATGGAGAGTCCTTCAGTGGATGATGATGGAGATTGTTTCTCTCCCTTGATATTAAATGCTACTTCTGTCAATGTGGAGGTGTACTACAACAAAGCAGTGAACTATACTTTGATGGTCACCTTTGTATCCTTTATTTATCATTGTCTTTCAGGTTAATTTCAATGTTTTATGCCATATTTGTGTAGGCATATTCCTTAACGTATTTCCTCAGGTCTCTTTTCTCCAAGTTCTTCTCTTAATTCGGCAAATGGAACATAGCAACACTCATTCAGTAAGAACTTTTGTCTGAACATACAAAAAAAAAGGGATTTTAACAATACATGCCATTTGTATTTACAAGTGCAATTTTCAGGGGGCTGCCAAAGTTTCGATTCTAATGATTGGCCAACAGGCTATCATGGATGCTTATCTCTGCCTTCTACATTTGACTGCAGGAATACTTGTTGGTAAGTTTGGTTGAGATTCACTACCTGCTTGTTGTAAATGTTTCCAATCTTAGGAGTGTTAGTAAACTAGCAAGACACTTGCTCTGAAGCAGTTGTGATTAAGTATAGTCACTACAAAAGCTGAAATTATTGTGATCAGGAAGTATTGGGGTTAAGATTACAATGAGCAACTCTCATATAACCGACCCCACTTAGTGGGATAAGGCTTTGCTGTTGTTGTAAAGCTGCAAATAGAGATAAATGCTCTTATTTAAGATAAGAAACTGATTACAACTACTTTAAATATTGTTTTCACGAACTTATAGCAGCTTTTTGGAATATAGATTTCTGAAGAAAATAAAACCTGGTGGGCTTTTCAAAAATGTCACTGCAAAGTGCATGCTTCCACATAAGAAACCTTTTTCTCAAGACCCCAAATGGAGTTTGTTACAGACTGATACACGTGTATCGTCTGTTATGTTTATAGATTACATGTCCTATTTTTGAGCATCTTTCTTCACATGCTTAATATTATTGTGCCCATGTCCTCTATAGTTACCTCAATTGTTTGTCACATGTTAGTTTTTGCTTATTAACAGTATTTTTAGGCTTTAACCTCTTGTTTCTCCTTATTAACTATATATTTTAACCTGGTTTCTTGTTCATACAGAATCCTTGTTTAATGCTTTTGCGACTGCCGCTTTTTTCAAGTTTGTTGTCTTCTCAATATTTGAGATGAGATATCTTCTTGCTATATGGAAAGCTAGTAGGCCTACAAATAGCGGGGAAGGTTGGGAGACGATGAGGCGTGAGCTTTCAGTTCTATATAGCCGTTTCTGTAAGTACTAATTTGGAATATATGCTTCTTTGTTTGTATGTGGAATGCCATTTCATCAATTTTTGATTTTAAAGCCCATTTGGTAAGTTATTTGTTTTACCCAGTGCAATAAGGTAGAAAAGTTGCATCCAAAAAAGACTGGAGGATAATTTGGGGAGGGTTGTCACTAGTTCTCTTGTTGTTTCAAGAAATATGTAATTTGGTAGAACTTGATTAGTTGTTCTGAAAATAGAACTTGATTAGTTTAATGGAAAGAAACAATTAAGCAACGTAGACAATGAGTGGGATGACTTTGTAGACCTACAAACAGCCCCTTAAATCCAATGTATCTGATACAGAATAATATATTTGGAATATTTTTATTTATTTTCCTCTATTGTTGAATTTCATAATTGTTATGGAATTAAGATTACTTTCCTATCTAGTAGATTTAGGATTCTTCATGTTCGTTGTACGATTAGATTATTATGAACAGGTGTTTTGTGATTTAACATTGAGACACTTGATTGATGAACGAAATCATCTCCCTGAGTTATCTCTTGCCTCTGTCTTCTAAACCTAATCTTCCCTTCCGTTCTAGATCTCTCCTCAACCTATCTGTTTCTTCTCTGTCTTCGAATTCTAAAATTCTCCTAATTCTCTTATCTTGAGCTCTAATCTAGTTCTTCTAGAATCCCTTCCAAACCCTAAATTCTAGTACTTGTTCATCATTAATTGACTTTGATACCAATTGATGTAGCACAAGCAACCAGAAATCAGGGTTTGGATCTAAAAAACCGAAAGAGATAGGTCAAGGAGAATTTAGAAGCACATCATTAGAACAGAACTCTAGAAAAGAAGATACGCATGGAGAAGATTTGTTTAATCAAATTATTTAAGTCTCCCAACATTGAATTACAACGCACCTATTTATAATAACCTAATCCTACAACAACAAAGAAAAAAGAATCCTAAATTTACTAGAAATAGGTAAGTAATCTTAATTCCATAACACCAGGAAATTAAATCATATAGGAAAATAATTAAGAAATTATGTTCTTTCTTTTGCAACCTATGATGTGTGCTCTTTGATTTCCCTCTTAGGTTTATACTGTTGACTGAAAATATTCTAGCTTATGAGTCTTTGTTTCAAATTATAGGCTTTATCTAACTGTATACTTATTTGCAGATGGGATTCTTTTGGGAGGCATTCTGCTCATGTATGAGTTCCATAACTTCTTGAGACCTATTCTTCTCCTTATGTACTCCTTTTGGATACCTCAAATAATCACCAATGTCATTCGTGATTCAAGAAAACCTTTGCATCCTCATTACATCTTGGGCATGACTGTTACGCGGCTTGCAATCCCATTATACATATTTGGTTGCCCTAGCAACTTCATGCGCATTGAGCCTGACAAGAGTTGGTGTATTTGTTTGGGTGTATTTATTGGACTGCAAGCGTCCATTCTTCTTCTTCAGCACTATCTTGGCTCGCGGTGGTTCATTCCTCGTCAGGTTCGATCTAACTCTGGTCATTTATATCTTCCTGGGAATTCTTTTCCTTGACACTTCGCTTTTGACGCACAATGACACACAAACAACCTCGCATCAAGACAGCCATCGTTGCTGTTTTGAAGGAATGTTAATTTTACGGGTAACTTCTTGTGGAATTTCCCCCAAGCAAGGAGCAGGTTTATTCGATTGGAATATAATACAAATTGCTTCTTTCAATCGCACAGTAACTAACGTCTTTTCATATAGAATACTAATATTAAGATCACATAAAAAAGATTGTAACTAAATGCTTTTTAAATTCCCATCTTGAAGGTCTGTAAACAATATCGTGCTTCACACCCCAATTTTGTGTTAAAATTTGAGCTCCTTTCTCTATTATCAAAATAATGTAGTTTATGTGCAGCTAGTATAACAAGGTTTTTTTTTTATTTATTTATTTATTTTTTGTGGAAAGTGTAATTATATTTATATCTCATTTCTGTTTGATGGGTTGCAGATTCTACCTGAAAAATATAGCTACTGTAGAAGGCTTGATCAGAATATGAATCGCACCACAGATTGTGTCATTTGCATGACTGCAGTTGATCTCACACAACGTTCAAATGATCGCATGGTACTGTGATGGCATGTTTTATATTATAATGTAAGTACCCAAACTTAGGTGCTTGATTTAATGTTCTATTTCCTTTGCAGGTGACACCATGTGATCATTGCTTTCACTCGGGTTGTTTACAAAGGTGGATGGATGTAAAGATGGAGTGCCCAACTTGTCGGCGTCCACTGCCACCAGCCTGATCCTTCCAGCCTGTCTATATCATGTATAGGATCAACTGACATCGCCCAGCTCACTAATTTTGGTAAAGTCGTTGATGCAAGCAATTTAGTAGAAATATTCCGAGTTTTGTTTTCTCTGATGTTTTCTTTTTTGGATTTATTCTTCGCACAATAATAATTGCTTGGATTTTCCCATGAGCTTCATCAATAACCAGTTACGCGAAATTTTAATATATCCAACATTGAAGACATGTGAGTTTAAAATTTGATTTCGATGAATCATATTTCAGTTCGACTCATTCTCTTTGCTCGAATATTATACATCGGTTTTCTGACTTTAGCAAAACTTATTCACTCGTGTTCTCTTGTTTTGGCTTCTCACTATCTATTTCCTTCCGCCAGTTTCGAAATAAGATGTAAAATCTGTTATTCTGTATTCCGTTTCAGGTTGGGCATTGAATCGATATTCAGGTTGAGCGCACCTTCCGAAGGAAGAAGGATGAGATACGGCATATAATCAATCTGTTTCCATTTCCAAAATGTAACTGATTCTGCATCAGCTGTTACTCGAGCCAACAATTTTTAATTTTTCACTTTTGCTTTGTTTGGTTTTGTTGCATAATGTATAATGTATATGTAGGAAGCAATTCTTTAGGTGCAAATTCTTGCCAAGTCCATCAATTGTTGTATAATGTATAATGTAGTAAACAATTGTTGTAGGATCTTGTAGACTTGCAATAACGAATTCTATTGGAGAATAAAGTCTCGCGTCGGAAATGTAACAAAATAATATACAGCTTATATGTGAGAGTTTCACTCTTAATATCACCGAGGTCTTTTATGGAACTCTACACTTTGTAATATGTAGTTATGTTGGGACAATGGTGTTAGTGAATCGTGTAACTAGCCAGTTATGTTGGGACAATGTTCTTTTGAACTTGCACCACACGAACCAAGTAACTAGCTACTCGTGTATTTCTCACTCGTAGTTTGGAAGGCTGGCTATTAGATTTGCTCTTGCATAAAGCGTTTTGCCCAATAATTCCAAAGGACTGGCGTTTGAGAGAATATGTTTGGTGTTTTGGTAAAGACCATGAAGTGTCCCAACACACGAAGGGTGGGTCTAATCTCCCCTGAGGTTTGGCTTGCCTTTGGCCATAAAGTGCTCTCAACTGGTTTCGAACCCCTGCCCGAAAGGTACCAGAGAATCTGCCGGAATGGGTTTGCTTTAATATCAACTCTTCAACATCATATCGTATAGGGTTTTTATTCAAAATGGTCCATAAGATTTGCATAACTCCTCACTTTGATTTATGAGATTTGCATAACTCCTTATTTTTGTCCCTGAGATTTGAAATAGATATAATTAGTCCTGAGTTTGTACACCATTAATCATTTTGGTCATTCTGTGAAAAAACTCTATTAAATAAAGATAAAATGATAAAAATACCCTCAATTTTTGTCAAATCATTTTGGCATATTGTTTATTAAATTGATGGTAGTTTTGTCATTTTAATCTTTTTTTTTTAACAAACAATATTATCCACACTAAAAGGGAGGGGTGAGTTTAGTCTCATAATAGTTTAGCAATAATGTGGTTCAAATTCGCCTTGGCGACAATCGAACCTAAAATCTTTCACTTACAAGTGAAGAGAAATACTATCAGACCGTAGTACTAAGTGACTTGTCATTTTAATCTTTATTTAACATAATTATTCATGGAAGGACCAAAATGATTGATGGTGGACAATCTCAAAAACCACTTGTATTGATTTTAAATCTTAAGAACCAAAGTAGAGAATTATGCAAATTGCAAGAACCATTTTGGCTAAAAAACTGATTGTATATGTAATATACCAATATATAAAGGGAGAATGTCAAAACAGTAAAGCTCTCACTATCTCCAAAATACCCCTCCTCAATTAGAATTCTAAAATAAACAATTTACTTAAAAAAATTAAACTAAATAAAATATAAAAATAAAAATAAAAAAATTGTCACACACATAAGCGTGTGGCAAGACTCTAGTAGAAAACTAAAGGAAAGGACTCTCTTTTGCATGTGCAATAGAGAAAACAACAAAATTAGAGAATAAACCAGTAGGGATTTTTTGGTAAATAACAAAGGCTAGTTTTGATGTGTTTTTTAAATTATTAAAAGTGATTTTAGAGAAAATATTTTTTGGTTTTAAAAGCATTTAAAGTATTTTTTACAAGAAACATCAGATATGTGCTTCTTTCAGGAATGAAGCACTTTAAGTATTTTTCCATAATTTACTTGCATTTTTACAAATGATTGGTTTTAAAAATATTTTCACCAAAAAAGTTTACACATCCATACCAGCACTAAATTAGTAGGTTCTTAGACTTCTGGTTTGCTCGTTTACAGGGCGCCAAAATGGCCAAGCCGATAATTTAAAGGCAGAATGAGGGTAAAACAGTCATTCCAGAAAACCCTAATTGTCCCCTGTCTGCTGATGTCGCCCCATTTATATACCTCCTTCATTTCCTAGTTGAACGAGACGCACTCGGTTGCTCGACGCTCGCTCTCTTCTTCGTTGACTGACTGTCACTCTCTTCCTCCTCGCCGATCATCTCTCAGGTTATGGTTTTTTCTTTCTCTTCCGCTTTGTTTGGTTCCCGAGAAAATCCTGTTGAGAATTGTGCTCTCTTCATTTTCCCGACTTTTCTCGCCAACCAAACAACCCTTTACGGATGTTTAAGGGAGTGTGTTGACTTGTTGATTGTGGTTGAATTTGGCAGCCGATCTTATCCGGTGGTTGTTTTTGCTGTTATTGTTGTTTAACACCTCTAATTTTTGTGTTTGTTATGAAAATGCATGGAATTTCTAACACTCTGATCATTAATTAATTTCCTTGTTTGTTTGTGATCACACTAATATTTTGGTTGCCGAGATGCCCAAACTTTAAAGTTCAAGCTTTTTTTGGAAATTGCACTTGAGTTCTTAGTTAATTACGTAATCTGGCTCAAATTATTGTAGACCATACCAGTATTTAGTAGTTGTCAGGGGCGGACCCATTCATGGACCCAGTGATCTCGGACCAACTGGAAGTCCGAAGAAGCGTCTGTGAGGACCTCCGAGGACCCGGTCTGGGTAGATGGTGGAAGAGGGAAGACCATCATGGCTGGCAGATGCTGTGAAACAAAAGCTTTGAACCAAGAAGAAGACAACACAGAGAAGACCACCATGACTATGCTGTTCCTGGACCTTGGTTCCAAGTTCCAACAAAGAAGAAAAACTCTCTCTCCATTTCTCACATGACCAACTCCCCCTTTTTTTTAAATTGTTGTTGTGCCACCTAGCATTTTAATTAGTAAAGTGACGGTGTATTAAAATAAATGATGAAATGAATATTATTATGATTTATTTTTTGGAAGCAGATTGTCTGCCCTCTCAGTAGCATACCCTTTCTATCCCCTCTTATTTGTGCGATCACGGTTAAGCAAAGTCAACGTTTTATATTTCTATTGTTTTTTGTCTTATTATTTTTATAAAAAAAAATCAATATAAAATGTTGACGTGGTTTAATCGTGACCGCACAAGATAGAAGGGTATGGTATTGGGAGGGCTGACAATCTGCCTCCTTATTTTTTAGTGTAAAAATGTAGTTTTTCGTTGAAATGAACAGTACCGAATCCTTACTTTTTATACCATATTGTTGACACCCGCTTTTTTTTTTTTTTTTTTTTTTTGATTCACTATAAATTCATACAATTTTTGAAAAATTTTCATCTCGTACCACCAAAATTTTGATATTTTTGTATGATATATGTTAAATAATAAACCTAATTAAAATAGTAAACCCAAACTCTCAATACAAGTATAGTTTTTTTTATGTGTAAATAGGCATTTATTTATATGATATTTAATAAATTTACTTAAATCTTCCTATCTAGGCTCTAGGCACATGTCCCAGTCCATTGCCTGACTAGCGCCTAGTGTATCTTGATTAGGACCACCCGATGTTAGAATCTTGGATCTGCTTAGTATTACGCTGCTTTCAGGAAACGTAAGTAATTGTAATGCACTGCTTTCCGGAGCATTCTTTATAATTTTCAACAACCGACTATTTTATGGAGAAAAAAAAATTCCGTTAGTTAAGCTTGTGCGAAGAATTATATTATTTCATTTTGCTGTGTCATTGTATCATGTGTATCATTTACGGAATACTCAATACGGACATCTCTTGTAGATGTATTTGGCATGCCTGTATTTGAAATCATGTTGTTCTTGTGCAGGTCACTGGCTTGAGTTATAATCATGGATGATGGGTCATCGTATCCATCGGTATTTCAGAAAATACATGGGCAGTCTTACCTCATATGTAGGCTTTCCCCCAAGATTCACACAAGAAACTATGGGGTGAATGGTGCTTATGCCAATGGAGCTTTGCAGAGCCCCCTGCTGCCAACTTTTGACAGCACTGCCCTTGCACAAGTCTCTTCTTTGTCCCCAATTATGGCGCAGGCCCCGGCAGAGAAAGGTGCAGCTGGTTTTGCTATCGATTTTCTCATGGGAGGTGTATCTGCTGCTGTTTCCAAAACTGCTGCTGCTCCTATTGAGCGTGTTAAACTACTGATACAGAATCAGGATGAGATGATCAAGGCTGGTCGACTTTCTGAACCATACAAGGGTATAACTGACTGCTTTGCCCGTACAATTAAGGATGAAGGTGTCCTTTCTCTGTGGAGAGGAAACACTGCCAATGTTATCAGATACTTCCCTACCCAGGTCAATTTTCTTTCACCTGAGATCTACGTATCTTTAGTCATCCGACGTTGTCTGTATTACTTCATGCTCCCATATATCTGTGTTGTTGTGTTTCCATTGAGCATTTCCCTTTAATTGACATTCTAAGTTGTTTAAACTTGTGTTTCAGGCCTTTAACTTTGCTTTCAAGGATTACTTCAAGAGGCTTTTCAACTTCAAGAAGGATAAAGATGGCTACTGGAAGTGGTTCGCTGGGAACCTGGCATCAGGTGGTGCTGCTGGTGCTTCATCTCTTCTTTTTGTGTATTCTCTGGACTTTGCAAGAACACGTTTGGCAAATGATGCTAAGGCTGCCAAGAAGGGTGGTGAAAGGCAGTTTAATGGTTTGGTTGATGTTTACAAGAAAACCCTCAAGTCTGATGGCATTGCTGGGTTATATCGAGGATTCAACGTCTCTCTTGTTGGAATTATCGTGTACCGTGGGCTTTATTTTGGAATGTACGATTCTCTGAAACCTGTGGTTCTAACTGGTGGCCTGCAGGTATGTTAAATCTTTTTATCTTTTTTCCCTATAGGGATTTTTTTTTTTTTTTTGTGGGGAGCTATTTGATAGTTTCGGCTGTGTGATTCCCTTATACTGTTGATGTTTCCCTTGTTTTTCATTATAAATTGATGGGTAGTACAGGGACAGTGTTTACATTAATATTAAAGGCAGTTAGCTGCTTGAATCATTTTCAACATGGCTACTCATGGAGTTGCTTTGACCACTGCCTGCCTTGCCCAAAATGAGGCGGTGAAGGATCAATATGTACTGGGAATTAGCTCCAGCGGCTGTTGGAATTTTGGTTTATTCTGTATATGTATGTCTTTCGCAATATCTGTTGGAATTTTGGTTTATTCTGTATATGTATGAGGAGGTGAAGTTACTACTTTTTGGCCTATTTTGCTACGGTATTGGATTTGAATCTGTGCCCCTTGAGCATGTATAGGAAAATGATATATGTAAATCTGTGCTTAGTTCACTGGATATTAACACATCAAAGGCATGTTGAAGTTCATTGCTGTTTTTCACATGGTGATTTACAGGATAGCTTCTTTGCTAGCTTCTTGCTGGGATGGGGAATTACGATCGGTGCTGGATTATCTTCTTACCCTTTGGACACAGTGCGCAGAAGGATGATGATGACCTCAGGAGAAGCTGTGAAATACAGTAGCTCTTTTGATGCATTTAAGCAAATCATCAAAAACGAAGGTGCTAAGTCGCTGTTTAAGGGTGCTGGAGCAAACATATTGCGTGCTGTTGCAGGTGCCGGTGTGCTTGCTGGCTATGACAAGCTGCAAGTCGTACTTCTTGGCAAAAGTTATGGGTCTGGGGGCGGTGGTTAATGATATGCTATGTTGACGAAATCATTAGTTATTGTGTGAGCACCGACTCTAGTTAAAGAATTTGGATGAACGGAAGTGCTTTTATGTTTCCAAATGTTTGTGGATTTGTTATTAGAAAGTAATAGTTACAAGGATGAAGAAATTTGAATTTTGGGCGATTGTTATCTGTAATTGAGCTCTGAATATAAGTGCTTTTACGTTTTTAATCATTTCTTTGTTGAGAATAGGTAGTGGTTTCTTCTAAATTTCGCGTTCCTTTATGCCTCCTGTTTTGTGGCGGATTCTGTTTCTTACTTTTATAGTTCCATTTTTTCGGGTTGAGTTTAGCTATTTTTAGGCTGCTTCTCTTGTGGGCGCGGTTCTTGGGTAGGGATGCCCGTATACGGTGTTGCATTGTTTTGTGAGGTTGGTTGGGTAAGACACGTAATCAGACGGTCTGGCCTAACTCATTCAAGCTAGTAGGCTTGGTTCTTGGGTAGGGGTGCCCGTATATGGTGTTGCATTGTTTTGTGAGGTTGGTTGGGCAAGACACGTGATCAGACGGTCTGGCCTAACTCATTCAAGCTAGTAGGCTATCGCCCAGGTAGTTAGCAGCTGGTGCAACAACAGTACATCATTTCGAGATATTTGGAGGTGAATGATCTTTAAGAGGTGAATGTTAGGTGAATGGCCTTAAATCCTAAAACCCAAGGGCCAATTGATAATTTTTTTGGTTTTTGGTTTTCATATTGGAAAATGCTAGGGAGATACTTTGTAAATTACATGTAAACCACCTCTGTAATAGAGGTGGGACCTACTTATAGCGGTGACCTTATTTCTATTAGAGAGAGAAGTCACATGTGGTCCATTAAATGTTGGTTGGTCCTACCTCTACCTAAGAGATGTTTGGAAATTGATATAAGAAAATTATATGGTGGGAAAGAGGAATGAAGAAGAGTGGAGGAAAGACCGTGAGAGAGATGTAAAAAAAAAATGTATATAGAATGATAGACAGAAATTTAAAAACCAAAAACTATTTCAAGTTGTTCTCTCTTTTAAGATTTTGTTTTCATTCATTCTTTATTTATTTACCTGTACCCAATCACCTTTCTTCATCCCTCATTTCTCTTTTATTCTGTACATTCTCCAAGAGAACTTGGATTGTCTGCTCTCCCCATCTCATACCCTTCCCATACCCTCCTATATTTTGTGGTCAAGGTTAAACCACGTCAACATTTTATATTGATTTTTTTATAGAAATAATAAGACAAAAAGTAATGAAAATATAAAATGTTGACGTAACTTAATCGTGACCACAGAAATAGGAGGACATGGGGAGGGTATGGGATGGGGAGGGCAGACAATCCAAGTCCCTCCAAGCACACAAAAAAGAATCAGGAGTGTCTCCTGAGCATTTCCCTAGGGATCCTAGGGATCCCGCAATCTTGTCCGTTCATCGTATATCGTGCGGTCAGTTTTCGTTAGGTACTATTCATATTTGAATTTTAAAATTTAAATTTTAAATGATTTCTGACCGCACGATATACGATGAACGGACAAGATTGCGGGATCCCTAGGATCCTAGGGAAATGCTCAGGAGACACTCCTGATTCCACAAAAAATGAACAACAAAATGCTTATCAAGAGTACTGTTGAATTTTTGATGTGTATTTCATATCAAAACAATTACAAGATGAAACATTATATAGGAAAAGAAAGAGAACATAAGCCTAACTTGCCTAACTTGCCTAACTTGCCTAATTTACACAAAGAAGGTTGACTAGCCTAACTTCACTAGTCATCCAACATGTTTATTTCATGCATGCATTTTAACAAAAGATATGACTTCATGCATTCCAACACTCCCCCTCAAGCTGGATCGAGGGGATTCCTTGAGCCAAGCTTGGACAGAATGCGCATGAACTGAACCGTAGAAAGAGGTTTAGTAAAAATAACGCTTTGCTTCTTGCTGAGCCATGTTACCAAATTCCCACTTGAAATGGCTTCGTGCCGCAAACAAACAGTAATGGCTTCATGCCGCAAACAAACAAACTTGAAATGGCTTCGTGCCGCAAACAAAGAATAATGGCTGGCTTCGTGCCGCAAACAAAGAATAATGGCTTCGTGCCACAAACTTGAACAACGTTAGGTAGAGCTAAAGCATCCATCGAGCTCTCAGCTTCATAATGTTCCCCAGCCATCTTGGCTTAGAGTAAATGTTCTCCAGCCATCTTGGCTTAGAGTAAATGTTCTCCAGCCATCTTGGCTTAGAGTAAAAGAAACTTAGCGGAAACGATCAACAGAGCCAGGAATTTAGAGTTCCTGCTCTGATACCATGTTGAATTTTTGATGTGTATTTCATATCAAAACAATTACAAGATGAAACATTATATAGGAAAAGAAAGAGAACATAAGCCTAACTTGCCTAACTTGCCTAACTTGCCTAATTTACACAAAGAAGGTTGACTAGCCTAACTTCACTAGTCATCCAACATGTTTATTTCATGCATGCATTTTAACAAAAGATATGACTTCATGCATTCCAACAAGTACCATTCTCCTAGACCCCACGATTTAAGAGACTGGAGGTCCCCCACCTTTCGATCTTAACGTAATGATGGAGGAGAAAGTACAACTACAACAAAAGTTAAATGACCATTTACCGTTAGATTAAGATCGAATATGGAGTGACCACAATTTTCTTGGACCATGGATTCTAGGAGAACCGTACTGTGCTTATCAAATGGGTCTTGGTTTTTATTGCTAATATTACAAATTCCTGCCCAGCTATATAACAAATTATGGTTAGACAACCTTAACAGATGCAGTGCAGACTTAAGATTCAATGCTTTAATTTGAAGACTTGCTCTCTCTCTCTCTCTCTCTCTCTCTCTATACATTTTTAGGCAGACAAACATTCAAGGAAGACAGGGACGTATGATGTTCATATCTTGAACTACTTGATGCGGCCGCAATTTGATTGCAACAATATTTCCTTGAGCTTGAAGAAATCCACCCTCTCCAGGTCTTGGGGGAGTCTGAAGCTGTCTTTCTCCAGCTCCACTTGAAACAACTGTGAAAGTTACATGGAAGGAAGGAGGAGTTAGGTCCTTAATCCTTATCAATTATTCTACCTACAGCCATTATATTTTATAAACACCACTTTGTCAAACTGTGTTGCCATCATATTTTCATATGTCAAACACAAAAGCATTCATCTTTATCTTTCGGGCCAATTGTAATGGTTAACTGTCGCTGTAACTTGTATGTCGACACCATGTAACATTTTCTTTCTGTGTTATCATCTTGTCTGAGAAACAGTTCGATCTGTCTACATTGAGTCACATGTACACGAACATGATTAAACACGAGACTAGGATATTATGTCTGCGTGTGCTACTTATTACTTGAATTGAATGGGAGCGGGGAGGGAGAGCTCTGAAGGTATATATAAACAGAAGCTCTTTACTACTTCTACAAGTCCTTCTACCATATCGATCTCAAACCAACTCACCGAGGTGTGTGGATAGAGTGAAGAATGTCTTCCTTTTCACTTTCTTCCATTGCCTGCCATGTATTTTCATTGCTCCTAACTTTCCTTCTAGTTCTATCTTGTCTGTTCAGCAATTTCAGTCTGGCTGCTGCTGCAAAGCGCAGCAGCAGCCACGTCTATGTCTCTCATCACCATCATAGCCACCGTGGGCACCACAACCATCCACATCCTGCAGCAACATCCGATGATTCAAACCCAAGACTCTACCAAGCTTTTCTTGCTCTCCAAGCATGGAAGCACGTAATTTACTCTGATCCATACAACATCACAACCAATTGGGTTGGTCCTTCGGTTTGTAACTACATGGGTGTGTATTGTTCACCAGCTCTTGATGACCCCAAAATCCAAGTTGTTTCTGGCATCGACCTTAACCATAGGGACATCGCCGGATTTCTCCCTGAGGAATTTGGCCTGTTGTCGGATCTTGCACTTATCCATCTAAATAGCAACCGCTTTTGTGGCATCCTCCCTCAAAGTATGGCCAACCTTACACTCCTTTTCGAGCTTGATCTTAGTAACAACAGATTTGTAGGCCCTTTCCCCACAGTTGTCCTCTCTCTTCCTACCTTAGGCTATCTTGATCTTCGGTACAACGAGTTTGAAGGGCCATTACCTCCAGAACTTTTCAGGAAAAAACTCGATGCCATATTTGTTAATAACAACCGCTTAACCAGTGTAATTCCAGCGTCATTGGGTGGAAGCTCAGCCAGTGTAGTGGTGTTTGCTAATAACAACTTTGGCGGGTGCCTTCCCCCAAGCATAGTCAATTTCGCAGGTACTCTAGAGGAACTGCTGTTAATTAACACGAGTTTGTCAGGGTGTTTGCCCCAAGAAGTTGGGTTTCTGTACAAACTGAGGGTGTTGGATGTGAGCTACAACAAGCTTGTTGGTCCTATACCTTACAGCATGACGGGGCTATCTCATTTGGAGCAACTAAATTTGGCCCACAATATGCTGACCGGGATTGTACCCGCTGGAGTTTGTAGTCTGCCAAACTTGGCGAATTTCACATTCTCTTACAACTATTTCTGCGAGGAAGAGGGGACCTGCCAGAATTTGACATCGAAAGGCATTGCCTTTGATGAACGCCGTAACTGTTTCCCCGAGAAACCTTACCAGAGGACCCAGAAAGAGTGTAATGCCATACTCGAGCATCCTGTTGATTGCTTCGAATATCCTTGTGACAGTGGCAGTGCATCTGCTTCCGCCCCAAGCATTGCTGCAGTGCCAGCAGCAACGCCTCTGTCTTCGCCTCCTAGTGCGGCAGCTCCTACCTATACATGAATTAAATTAGTAATAATCATCATAAAATTAAGAATGTTAATTGGTCTAGAACCAAGAATAAGGGGACAAGTCCATTTCATACAGTTTGATATTGTAAATTAATACTGGATCATGTAAAAGTTGTTCAATGAAGTTCCGATGGAGTAGAGAAACTTGTATAGTTACTCTGGAAGTTTCATTAACTAGATTGTCGCTGCACGGGTTGTTTTAATTAGTCATTGCTTTGTGTAGTTTTCCGCAGCCTTGTTTTTCCTTCTTGTTGCATTTTAGCTTTGGCATTAGGGTTTCGAGTTATTGGTGTCTTTTGTTTCTGTTTGCTTTTACGATCTGTTAGTTTGTTTCACTGGACAAAATCGTATGGCGTTTGCAAAATATTTGGAGACAACTTTTGATTCCATAATCCGGTAAACACATGTACAACAAGCGCATTTCTTTGAGACAACATACATCTCCTGAATCTTCCGACAAAGTTTGGGAGTTAAATTAACAGATGCTCCCTGAGATGAGCTAGCCAGGAGGACCGATTGGGTAATTAAGCGGAACACAGTGAGGCCCTTTGCTTGACCAGTAAATCGCTTAGTTTCCTTATAAGCTGAGGCTCCGAGCACAAGTAATCCTGGAAGGACTCCCTCAGATCCTGCAACAGCTTCTTGTGGTTACAGCCGGGGCTACTATTAAGTAGTTTCTTAAAGAAGTTCCTCCAGAGTTCGACATTCCAGTATCTGAGCTCATTTGAACGACAAGAATTGAAATCAAAATCGTCAAAACGTAAACTAAAGGGTGAAAGTAAAGAAAATACATGGAAGAGATGTGTTTGCATTCGCATTGCTCATGTTACGACCCAATGCAAGACTTTCTCATTTTTAGGCAACCTTTGCTAAAGTAACGATCAAGTTTTGGAGCGAAACAAAAATCGATAAGATGGACAAGTGGTCATGTATGCGGACTGAGAGAAAGGTACCTTTTAAAAGATGACTTGGGCAGATAGAAGTGACCACCTTCGGGTGATGGTTTCTTGTCAATTTCCATGTAAGAATTATGCAGCATCGTATGGACAACAACACAGAGTCCGTATGTGTCTACCTGGTAACAAGAAGTTACACAAACTAGATATAAGAAAATGTTGACTGAATTTAGAATAGGAAAAAAAAAAACGTGGACTATACTTGATATGTCCATGGCCTATTCTCTTGCATTTCCACACAACGAAATCCAGAAGTCCGGCAATCTCCTGTAAACACCACATTGTCAGGAAAGAGATGCAGATCTATCCCTCTTCCCCAGTCGACAAGGCATAAACCCTGTAAGATAACCCCAGATTAATCATAAAAACTAAGCTGAATACTAGTCTTCAATCTGATACTAGTCTTTTGCAACCAGAAATAACCTGATCAAGCCACGGACCACTTCTCTCACGAAATTCTTCTTCTGTAAAGTCAGTTCTGTCACAAGATCCGGCTTTTGTAAGGCCATTCCTGCCAAATGGTAATTTAATTGATGACGCAAATGGGTAAGCTTCATAACACACAATCAAGCTGTTAAATGAAAATTGGATTTTTTTTTCCTCTCTTTATTAGACTTCTTAAAATAAGTTGCACGTACGAGCTAGCGGTTCTAACTAGAAATAAAATTGTCCCATGTTACTATTGAAGATAAGAAACCGTCTCCCACGCAAGGCATAGGTTAACTAATAGAAACTTAAGCTAAAAACACGTCCTATCACCTGAGTATGCAGTAAGAATAAGAATGGAAAAAGAAAGAATGACAATCAATGTTACTAGTAAGTAATGACCTCTAAGAGGGGACAAACGAAGGGAGATGAAAATCAGATTGTGAGTAAAATATAATTAGTAAGGTCCAGTTTTCTGTATGTTCAAGTACCAGTCTGCTGTCGTAACGCTCAAGATCTACAAGGGAGAATGTTACCTAGCATAACGAATAAGCAAATTATCAGGCTTGAAATCTCCATGAATGATGCCAACACCATGCAGAGTTTCTAGCATGTAGAGCATTTCTATTGTGTAATAAATGCATAACACTTCTTCCATGGACTTGCCTTTGAAGGCATATGAATTTATTGCATCCTGCACAAGATCTTTAGGTTACAATAAGCATGACAAGAGTATGGCAGACATGAAAATTGGTATGATGTATGTTTCACTAACCTGAAGTGTTCCACTAGCAAGATAGTCGGAGACGAGAATGCTACAGTCGGGATAGAGATGCATTCTATGAGCAAACCCAAAGCTTGACCTCTGATACAATAACATATCAATTGTAAAATAAACAGAACCAGCAACTACCAATAAAAAACTTGGAGGATCAGAAAATGCTTACTTCCTTGTCTGAGATCCGTTGATCAAGTTGACGATACATATAGAACTCCCAAGGGAAAGCAGGCTTTTGTATCTGCCACAGATTTCCAAAACTGAAATTATACATTGGTCATCATTAGGAGAGTAAGAAGTCTGGTAGATTTTACCTTCAATGCAACAACATCTTCAGGATTACAGTTGACATATGCTTTATATACTTGAGCAAAGCCACCCTGGCCTGCACAACCAGTGATCTGGTACTTCGTACGACCTATGAGTACCACGATATGGGTAATGAACATAATACGTTAACCTTCTACCTTCAAATGGAGCATCAATAGATAAAATGGAAGAATATTTGAAAAACTGAAACACTCAATTAATTTGATTGAACTGAATGTTCTGAATATCCAAGACGATTCTAGCTCCCTCGGCCCTAGCTCAGGTGGTAACACCTAGTAGTGAAGTTGGTAACAGTCCAATTCTTGAGTGAAATAGAGAATATAAATAATTAAAATTAAAATAAAAGAGAAATGAGTGATGCATTAAAACTTCGAGAGAAGACTTTTGATCAGGATATGAACTGCATATCCGGTAAGGGTCCATGAAGCAAACTCCAAACAGTTGAGATTATAGCTAACTGAGGTTGCGTTGCGTACAAATAGAACTGCTTGTTGGTATTGGCAAAAACCATAACAGTCACAGGTTCCTAACGTAGAGATGATAACATATCCTCCAACATCATTTCTATCTGATAACCAGATGCTCAAGGATGTGTGCTTGATGCGATTGAAAAATGAGAATAAACGTCTTTCCTATACATCGAAGGCAAAATGCAAACAGACAATAGAAAAGACTAAATGTCTATCCATCTCTAAAATCTCATTAAACAATTTACGTTGAGAAATGTCTTCTTCTAAATCCAAGTTCAACCAAGCATTAGTGGGTTTCAGCACAAGATACTTATGAGTTTTTTGTTTAGAAGCCTAGCATTCCTGAACCACTTCATAAGAAAAGTTAAAAACCATCTTACTTGGCTAAGAAGTTAGATCTCAGAAGTAAAAATTTATGTCTAAACTCATATATTGTGACATAGAAAAGAAAATGAACCAGTAATGTGAATCACCTATCTCAATAGTTTTGTTCCTGGACGAGTTCTTGAGAGAAGACAAAGCAACTTTTCCCGAGTAAGCTTTAGTAGTAGAATGGTATCCCTGAGTCATGTGTGCAAAATCCAAAAAATAACTCTTAATCCGACAACATTAAAGATTATCCAATGATGACTTGATGAGGAAGAAAGTATCTCACATCATATTTTGTAAGTTGACGATTAACTTTCTTCAATAGGTCTTTCATGGTGGAGCTGGACCATGGGTTAATGAGGCTCCCAAAAGGAACTGCTTCGTCGTTTCCAATCTGCACTACGGAAATGCATATTGATCAATTTTCGTACATCCAACAACATATTTACTTTGCAACTAATCAAAACACTTCAAGCAATAGTTGTAAAAAAATATAGAGCAATGAAGAAGAGAAGGTAAAACATATCAATTGCCTACACGTAAAACACGTACATGAAACAAGGTTCACTTACCTTCTGAGCTGAAGAAGCTATTCTATACATCCGAGCAAGAAATAAGGCATGCGCCTTCTCCACCCACTCAACTGGCTTAGCATTCCTACCACCACACGAAACATCATAAGCATAATTATATACAACAACAAAACTGCAGACCTCCATTTCCGGACACACACGCGCGCGCACGCAAAATCCTGTTGGGAGACAGAGGCGGACCTTGAAATACCCATCTGATAAACCATGTGTGCATCGTACAATTTCTCTTTGGCTTCGAGAAAGATCGCGTACCAGACATAAAGCAAAGAGTGGCCAACACAAATCTCCCTGTGCAACATTTCCAGAAAAACGCTTTCGAAATCTTCACTGGTATCCATCTGCAAATCCACAAAGACAATTAATTAAATGTTCCATATCAATCACATTGACAAACAAACTAAACAACCTCCTCAAAAATTTAACCCAAAAAATGTACCAAATTTGATATTTATTAACATAATCAAAGCAACTAAACAAAAACCAAAATTGAAAGTAATAAAAATAAATTGACCCATAAAAAATACACAAGCAAAATGTATGAAAAAAGGTCAGAAATTAGAGAGGGAGTGTATTAATACATACATAGAGGAACCAAATCTTGAGAAATCTGATGTCGTCCCTGTACTGAGCATTGTCCTTGAATGTGGCGATGCAGTCGGATAGAAGCTTGGTGAGATCCGACCCGGAATCCTTTCCGGAGTGAAAATCTTCTAGGGCTTGCTTCACGGACCTGGTTCGGTAACTAATTTCAGTAAAAATTTGAAGAAATTGAAGGGTAAGAGAGCGAGAGAGTACCAGAGCCAGGGCAAGAGAGGGTCGTGGAGAGGAGTGGTGTCGGAGTCCATGGCCTCTGCTATGTTTCTTATGTACACAAAACGACAGATGAGATGAGAAGAAACGTGAATTGGAAATTAGGAAGAGCGAAGCTGAGTGAGATATAATTCATTCGCATTCAGAGAATGAAAAAGAAGCGCGGAAATGTGTTTTTGAATTTGGAAGGATGGGTTTGTAATTTGATACTTTTCTTTGGAAAAGTTTAGTTGAACCAATCTAACCTCGCTATACACCTAGCTTAAAATTTAAATGTGAATTATTCTAGGGAGATCAAATTTTTTAAACTAAGTTTGCAAACCAAATGATGTAGTTGTTGATGATTGGATTATTAACAAAGTGTCGATTAACGTGCTTGTTTCTTATTGATGACACATCATTTAGTTTAAAATTTTGGTCTCCCTAACATTACCCTAATTTTTTTTGCTTTATTGTATAATGGTGACGGATCTGTGGCACCACTTATTTACATAATTTTTCACACGTTTTTGTGGGCTCCCTTCATAATATATTTTAACGATTCGAACAATCTATCTTTTACAACATCATTCATATATCATCCTTGCAAAAAATAGTACAAATCCAAAATTATTAAGACATTCATTTGAAGTGAAAAAAAAAACGAATATAGTTCTACAAAAAAAAAAAAACTCTCAACTCTTAACTCAACGGTCATATGGATATCATTTATATATTATCCTTGCAAAAAATTATACAAATCCAAAATCATTAAGGCATTCATTTGTAGTAAAAAAATTGGACGAATACGGTTCTACAACAACAAAAAAACCTTAAACTCTTAATCCAACAATCATATGGATTCATATTTGGGTGATTTTTGGTAGACATGATCTTTTAGGGACCTAAAAGATAAGACGGTTCAGATTGATGAAATACGTTACGAAGTGGGTCCACAAAAACGTGCGTAAAAAATTGTGTAAAAAAAAGTTGTGTCACGAATCCGCCCTTTATATAATTACCAGTAAGTACAAAATAAACTAAAATTTACCAATAAACTTATACCAAATAATTAAAACCCTGTCTGTCTACTACGTTTTATTTTGGCCAAAACCGTTGAAGGCACAAGCTCTTTTTTATGGATGGATGATGATTTTGATTTCTATTTCATGTTAATTCTCACCAATTCTTATTAACTTTTATTTTTATTTTTGTTTTTATTAAATCATGAAGAATTTTTTGGTGCTTTTGGTTTTCAATGAAAATGTAGAGATATTTGTGGTGCTTTTCCTTGAACTTTTGTATGTAGTTAAGTGAGTAAAAACATCAAAATTCGTTCTCTATGTAATGTATAGAGGTTTAAGTGTCCCATTCTGAATAGGTTAAACAACCTTTCGAAATTTTATATTGGAGATGCTATTAAGTGGTTACGGGCGTTGATTAAAAAAAATCTGCATATTTGGCATGCTTTGATTTGTAAACATGGAAGAATGAAACCCAAATATTTTTGGTTTGCTTATTTTTAACTTTTCTTCGGTATTACCCCTTCCCCTCTGTTGTCTCTGACCCCTATGGCCTATGCTATGGCCTATGCTATGCATTATTGTTGTACAAGTAGAAGCTGCTAAACAACGAACAAGAAGCAAACAAGACTCCTCAGAAAAATGAATTATGGAGGAGATTCTTGTGGTCCTCACTCACTCACTCACTCTCCCACTCCTCCTGCTCCTTCATCACGTCTACTTTTTACTCTTCTCCTTCCTTCCCCCTCCCCTTGTTCCACCACATCCCTACTCCCAAACCAAACCAAATAATAATATCATCTGGGGTCAATCCATTGATGGAGGGGATGAGTAAATTGGACTCGGACAAGCAGATGAAGGAGAAGCCGCATGTGGTGGTGGTGGTGAAGAAGGAGGAGGAGGAATTTGATGATGAGCTGCAAGTGGACAGGATGAAGAAAGGTAAGAGATCGTCGTCGTCGTCATCAGGAGGAGGAGGAGGTGCAATGAGACGGTGTCAGGCAGACAGGTGCACAGCTGATCTGAGTGAGGAAAAGAAATATCACAGAAAGCATAAGGTTTGTGACCTTCATTCCAAGTCTCAGGTTGTGCTTGTCTCTGGCCTCCACCAAAGGTTTTGCCAGCAATGCAGCAGGTATTGCAATTTTCATTTTTATTCTCTGGTTTCTATTAAAATTTTTTTTTTCCGAGCGTATGAAAATTTATAGTAATTGTTGTTCA
The DNA here is from genome assembly GCA_035220775.1 of Malus fusca. Taxonomy (NCBI): domain Eukaryota; kingdom Viridiplantae; phylum Streptophyta; class Magnoliopsida; order Rosales; family Rosaceae; genus Malus; species Malus fusca. Next base: position 30,500,794 of record CM069075.1, on the reverse strand, counting down.
GTTTATATATTGATTTTGCAGAAATTGCATAATTTGTAGTTACTGGTTTCTTCTATATGTGCGTGTGTGGGGTTGATGTACACTGCTACTCTTTAATTTACATTTCTTCGTTTTCTTATATCGATCGCTGACAATATTAAGTTCACAATTCAAAGTCGTATGGTTCTGTGAATGTTCTTAATTTACTCTTTCCAATTAGTAATGAGGCTGAATTATTTAAGTATATGTCTAGCAAGAATACCGTCATAGCGGTTTACTGGTACAAGTTTATGCTTCATCTATTTCTATATAACACGTTTTGTATAGCAGTAGGTGAAGATTCCTCAATTTGATGATATGTATTGCTACTCTAAAAATAAACAAAAATTGCTCGATCGACGAAGACTTAGATCTCATTGCATAGATAATAAATAAACAAGCATCCTGATAGAATGTTGTTGTTGTTGTTGTTGTTGTGTTGCAGATTTCATGAGCTATCAGAATTTGACGACACAAAACGGAGTTGTCGTAGCCGTTTGTCAGGACACAATGAACGACGAAGGAAGAATACAGCCGAGTCTCATGCTGTGGAAGGCTCAAGCCGCAACGTTGGTACAAGGACTCAGTCCACTCACAAGCACTTCCAAATCAAATAAGATTTAGAACAAGCATGCTCCCTCTCTTCTGTCAACTTAAAGATGTATAATAATAATAATAGATGTTGGATATTTGGCTTGTAAGACGAATCAATTTCATGGACTGTGCTAGGTTTGCTGCTACTCGGCTGATTTATCTTTTGGTATATTTCTTGCGTATGCGGAATTATCTGGAAGGGGAAAGAGAATGCATCGAATGGATGGGAATAAAACATTAATGGCTCGTTTATTAATCCGTAATCAAAATAGGAGGAATATGCTAATGAGTTCTTCAAGTGTTGTTTTCTCAAGATGTTCTCTTTTGTGTTTTTTAAGTGGGACAATTTGGTGGTTTAAGCTTTGTGTAATCTGACTAAGCAAATGTTGATGGAACTGTTTTTTTAAGTGGGACAATTTTGGTGGTTTAAGCTTAAGTGGGACAATTGGACTCGGACAAGCAAATGTTGATGGAACTGTTACTCATGGACACCCGGAGGGTCGGCATTGATGTCCCAAGTTGGAAAAATTGTGAAACCGAGGTCTGTGGTATGAGAGATCATCTCATGTCACTGTGTGTCATTTGTTCATTGGATAGAAAGTGCACTTTTTGATCACATGACAAGTTTTTACGGGACGATAACGACACTAAGACCAAAACTTAATTGTACGAGAGTCCCTCCATACGCATTTTTGTCGTAATTTACTGGAGCAAGCAAGTAGTGGTTATCATCAGCCAAATTCTGAGAACGTCTACTTCAAGACACTATTTCGGGGTTTAATGTCATTGAGTCTTTTGCATTTTTGCCGAATAATGTCCTTAAGGTTTTTTTTTTCTTGGTGAATAAGGCTCAACCTAAATACTTAAATTTTTTTTTTTCACTTTGTGTGGTCTTTTCATTTCGGCAATGATTTTGACAGGTTTATCTAAAGAAAAAAATTAGTATCTGATGCCTAGTTTCTAATGTTCATTGATTAAGAACTTATTTGTTTTTAGATTTTGATCAAAGTATCTATCATTAATATATTAATAAATACATGTAAGTTACATAATTTTTATAATAAAAATTAATAATTGATTTGGATTTTTAATACTCACACCCTTATTAAACTCCTAATCAATTTTCAATTCAAATATTTCCAAAATATAAAAAATAAAATTAGAATAAGCTTGTACCCATTAATTTTTTTATAGAAAATTGATATGTACCCATTCTTAAATATATCATTATGTTATATGAAAAATGTACCATTTTTTAAATATAAAATGTACCCATTTTTTATATATATATAAAATTCATTCAATCTTTTATCTAATCCATTTTTAAACGTATATGGGTACATTCTATTTCGTTGATTTGAGAATGTATCTATGTCAAGTTTAATAGAAGAAATTTAATAATGTTATTAAGCCTAATACCTTTTCTTCTTCTTTTTTTTCCGGAAAAATGTACCCATGGTTTGGTACAATAATTTTTTGGTTAGTTTTTTATGAACGTACCCATGTGTGTGTATATATATACACACACAATATATTGGAGAGTATAATTTATCTTTAATATTTTTAATCTCATAAATTATGAAGGTTTATTTTAAATCTCATTAATATAAATAACTACAAATTTCATTCTATTTTCTCCACTTATGTCCCACGGACATCGGGATGGTCACGTGCTGGCCGACACCCGAAGGTGACGCAAGCTGTGACGACCCATCCTTACTTTTCACTATGATTTCTTTTCCATTGGTGTGAGTTGACGATTTTACCCTTTTGGACAAAAGTGGAATCTGACGTGGATGTGGTTTTTGGCTTTCATTCATTTTCCTAGGTTCATACTAAATTAGTACTCATTGTGAACACGAAATTTTCCTGAAACGAAAGAGACAAGAACAACGTGCACAAACAAATATTATGTATTTGATGATTTTGGGTTACAATCTCTCTCAATTTGATCCTCTGATTCGATCTCCGTAAGGTGTTGATTTGTGGGATGTGCAATTGATCCAAGGGCCGTCGAGGCTTGATCTTGGATGAACGAGGATGAACGGATCTTCAAGGGGCTTTTGGGCTTGATCTTGAAGAATGGTGATTGGCAGATCTTCAAGGGCTTTTGGGCTTGATCTTGAAGAACAGTGATGAACGGATTTCCGAGGGCTTTTGGGCTTGAACTCGAAGAACAGTGACGAACGGATCTTCGAGAGCTTTTGGGCTTGAACGGATCTTCGAGGGCTTTTGGGCTTGATCTCGAAGAATAGTGATGAACGATGAACGCTTTCTTCAAGGGCCGACGGGGCTTGGGCTTGATGAACAGCGGATGAGCGGATTTGTTGATGTTGTCGATCCAAAAGGGCCGTTGGGGCTTGATCCTTGAGGATGAACAGTTGATGAACGATGAACGCTTTCTTCAAGGGGCTGTTGAGACTTGGGCTTGAAAGAACGATGAACGAAGAACGAAGAACACTTTCTTCAAGGGTCGTCGGGGCTTGATCTTGAATTGGTGGATGATTGTTGATCCAAAGGGTCGTTGAGGCTTGATCTTAGGATGAACGATGAACGAAGAACGAAGAACGAAGAACGAAGAGAGCTTTCTTGATTCTTCGGGAACCTGGATGCTTGAGAGCTTCGGAGTTTCAGAGCTTCAAGAATTTTGCCTAATGATTTTGGTTCCCCTTAAATGAATGAATTTGGCTTCTATTTATAGAATTTTCCAAGACCTAATTTTGAATATAATATTCCAGATGAAATAAGTCGTCTCTGCCAGGTGTTGACACGTGTCCTATTTGATGACTTTTCTGACTTATTTCGATTTTTCGTTTAGACACACGCTACGTGTAAAATTTATGTAATACATGAGCGTTGAAACTTTGATTTATTGGTCAACATTTATTTACCGAATTTTTGATGTCTACAAATGCCCCCACTTTAAGGCGCGTCGTATACATGTGTTTGTCACGTGTAGGAGATGCGTTTTGAAGTCCCTTACTGTAGATGTCGATCCAATGGCCGTTGAGGCTTGATCTTGAATTGGACTGGAAATTTCTTCAAGGGCCGCTGAGGCTTGTTCTTGAACTTTGTTTGAAATTCTTCAAGGGCCGTCGGGGCTTGATCTTTAATTGGGCTGAAAGTTTCTTCAAGGGCCGTTGAGGCTTGTTCTTGAACTTTGTTTGAAATTCTTCAAGGGCCGTCGGGGCTTGATCTTGAACTTTGTTTGAAATTTCTTCAAGGGCCGTCGAGGCTTGATCTTGAAGGTTGAAATTGGACCACAAGGAGCTTCATGTGGACGATGATATTTGGCTTCGGTAGTGGACGAATCGGCACGTATTTTGTTGCGCTTGTTGATTTTCCACAGCTTTGATCTTGAACTGGGTTGGAGGATTTTCTGGTTTCCTCCAATTGTTTGACTTTCCACAAGCTTATTCTTGAATTGGGTTTGGAGTTCTGAGCAAGGAATGGGAGAGTTCCTTGTGCTGGTGATTTGGTGGCATTGTACGGCAAGACTTTGCTCTTTGGCGACTGATGCGTCCATATGTTGTTGAAGCTTCTCGAGCTCTTGGTTTCAACTCGGACTCCTTCTGCCGGGTTGATTGAGTCTGCAGGCTGCATTCTTCTCTGCTTGTTTCTTCTGCACGGCAGGTAGGCACGAGGTAGAGGTGGTGGTCTGTTTCTTTGTTCAATCTGTCCAAGTGCCGACCGATTGCTTTCTTTCTCCTTTTCCCACAGGCAAGAGCAAGGGTAAAGGAAAAGCGTGCCATGAGATATCTTTGCCTTTGACTCTGATGATATGAGATACTTTTGCTTTTGAAGAAGTATCGTTCCACAGGTTTATTCTTGAACTGGGCTGGGGAACTTCTTAGCAAGGAAAATGAGACTTGATCTTGAAGATGAAGTAGCACCTTGTCTCGACATGCTTCAAGGTATCATTTTCACTTGCCTTATCTGTTCTCCAGGCAGATGTGGCGTCTTCTTCGGAAGTACATCAGCAGTTGAAGATGCGCACTCAAGAGCAATGCTAGGTAAGCAATCAGGAAGGATTTCCAGGCAGTCGGTTCTTAGATCGGAAGATTGACACCAAGTGCTGGCTAATTGCTCACTTTCTCCTTGTCACAAAGACAAGGAAAAGGACAGGGAGAAAGCATGATATGAGATACTCTTGCTTTCAACCTTCATGATATGAAATACTCTAGCTCTTGATGACTTGTTTGCAAAGGTATCCCAGGGAATGAGAAACACAGAGTAACTCGAGAGGCTTCGTTGGGAATGCATTTTCGGAGATGAAGAAGTGCTGAAGGGGTTTGCCTTTGCAATGGATGGCGAAGGTAGACGTTTATAGGAATGATTCTTCACAACCGAAACTGTTCCTTTACCCCTGTCGGCAGCCGGTGGATGGATGAACAGTACAAGTTACGCGCTTTCTGACAAAGCTGCCCGTAATTTCCGCAAAGCTGACAGTGCGCGTGACGAATGACGACAAAACTGGAAAAGCTGCTCGCCTCGTGATTCCTGACCGCTCCGTCTTTTGAGAGAGGCGCCCGACTTTTGAGAACGGCGTCCGACTTTTGAGACGGAGTCCGTCTTTTGAGAAAGGAACCCGGCTCTTTGATTTGTGAGATTTGCCTCTTCGACTTCTGAGGAGCGCCTCTTTGATTTCTTCTTTTTATAGAGGCGCTAATTTTTGTTCCACAACACACTTGAGCTCCATCCTGTAAACACTCCCTCCGAGTATTTTTTTAATCTTGATCAGTTCGACCTCTTCTTTTTCTTCACATCTTCAAATATGTCTTGCCCTTCTGACCGTCGCCTTAACTTGAATGTTGGGGAAGATATTGATATGTCTTCTCCAACCAACATTTGGCAGCCGTCCTTCATATCCCCAAATGGTCCTCTTACAGTTGGGGATTCCATGATGATGAATGATACAACCGCTTCGGTGGTGGCCAGAAATCTGCTCACTCCTAGAGACACTAGGATACTTTCCAGGCGGTCCGACGAACTGGCTGTTCAGGACTCTCTGGCCTACAGCGTCCGATGTGCAGGCTCAGTCTCAAACATGGGCCAACGTCTTCTTGCTCGAACTCGTCAGGTTGAGTCGTTGATGGCTGAAGTGGCTAGTCTTCGGCAAGAGGTCAGATTGCTTCGGCATGAGAATAAGGAGTTGCACATGCTCGCAACTAATTACTCAACAAGCATGAAGAGGAAGCTTGATCAGCTGCAGGAGTCCGAAGTTCGGATTCAAAGTGATCATCAGAGGTTTGTGGCATTACTCCAGCGGCAACTTCTGCCTTCGTCCTTTAGCGCTTCACCAAGTGTTGAAGCTCCGGATAATCAATCTCTGGTGCTTCGTCTTTCTGGAGTTCCGCCGAGTGATGAGGCGCCACCTGATCATCCCTGAAGATTCCTTCCTGTAAATTTGATTTGACTCTTTTTTTTTTTTTTTTTTTTTTTAGGTATGTATAATGCAAATTTATGTAAAATTTCCAGAAAAAATAAATAAAATGGACTTTATTTATCTTGTTTTTCTTTCTTTCTTTCTTTTTTTTTTTTTTTTTTTTTTTTTTTGCACATGGTGCCAGATGCACCATCCATTTTTTTTTTTTTTTTTTCTTTTCTTTTCCTTTTTTTGCACATGGTGCCAGATGCACCAACACTCTTTACATATATATATGTTTTTCTTTTCACGTGGTGCCAGATGCACCATCATCATTTTTTTTTATTTTTTATTTTTTTAATCATGCACCCACTATTCTTTTTTTCTTCATATGGTGCCAGACGCACCATGCTCCCTCATCATCATTTTTTATTATTTTTTTTATTTATTTTTTTTTTCTTTAATCATGGTGCAGTGTTCCACCATATATTTTTTTATTTTATTTTTTTGTATAAATTTGGATGACGGGATGGGGAATTTGCAGGGGAGGACGAAGACGGACGGAGAGCTGCAGTCGAGGCTTCATGACTGGCTAGTTGTTGGCAGCTGCGAGGCAAGAGACGGAGAAGATGGTGCTTCGAGCTTCACGACCGGCTAGTCGTTTGACGGCGGTCGTTGAAGTCGTTGGCAGCTGCGAGGCAAGAGACGGAGAAGATGGTGCTTCGAGCTTCACGACCGGCTAGTCGTTTGACGGCGGTCGTTGAAGTCGTTAGCAGCTGCGAGGCAAGAGACGGAGGAGGTCTTTGGATGTGTATTGTCAAACTTCGGTTTTGTTAATCTCATTCAAAGGCAGCAGCCATGGCGGAGCAAGGAGGACAGGATGGAGAAAAGGCATAGAGGAGCCTGGTGGATGCGCAGCTGCTATGGTGATGTGCAATCCTTTGGGGATGTGGCGGAGGTGCAGAAGCTTGGGGTATAGCGAAACGTCGAGCGTCAACACGATAGAGCATCAAATGACGACGCGTCGTTTATCCATGAGAAGCACACGGGGAGCACCAAGGCCATGCTTGATTACCACTCCGAGTTCCAGGAGTGCTCCTTGGAGGTAGTTGCTGCAGTGTTATGAAGAAGGAGGATGCAGAGCTGTTGGCGACTGAGACCAACGACTCATGATGCTGGCCTAGGAGCTTGTGTTGCTGCTGTGGATGAATGAATGAGCCGTATGGAGAGAAGTTGCAGAGTTGGCGCTGACCTCGTACTTGGACTGCCTTCTGGGAGCGGTGATGAAGAGCTTGGCTCTGCAGTAACGATGGCGAGAGGCTCCTGAGATGTTGGGAAGGCGAGACTGGAGATCAAAGAAGATGTTTGACAAGGAACATGGGCTGGAAGAATGTCCTCTTACTCTGGGTGGCTCTGATGACAACACCTCTCCCCTGCATACGAATCCCCCGCCGAGAATTTATAAACCCCATAACCATGCCTCAATCCTTGCCTGTATTGCCTATTGGGCTGTCAGAACCTCGAGAACAGTATATAGTCGTCTCATCAGGTTGCTCACCTGCACCAATCAGGCAAAGTCGTTTTTTTATTTTTTTATTTTTTTTTATTTGAATATTATAAGCAAGATGTCTTCCGCCTGCTGCAATTAGAATAGTATTGCCTGGCCTTGTAGCCTCAACAACTGTCTCAAGGTTGGGGAAAACCCCAGGCTCCAAAAGATCTTTGACAGACCGGTCAACTCGCAGCCACAAGCGAGGGGTCCGAGCTCACTGGTGCCGCGGATGCAACGGAGGGAGATGGTGATGACGAGAATTGGGACATTATCTGAAACGACGGGGATCGAAGTAGGGGTTTTGAGAAGCGGAAGCAGCGATGGTTATTGGTGAAACAGACGGTGGCGATGGATGATAGGGAAGCAGCAGCGTTCAAAATCTGGAGGGGTCTTGGGGACTTGCACAACGACGAGTACGAACCGTGAAAGTGTGGGTATTGATATTGGCACCCATCACTTGGAGCACAAATCTCGCCATGGGAGGATGAGACTTTCGGAGTTGTCGGGATTTGAGCCGCCACCGCCGAGCTGCTGCTGCTGCTGCAGATGCTGGCGTTGGTGGCCGTGCCATTGTTGTTGGTTCTCGGCGAGTTTATGGGGGAATACGAATAGGGCTTCTCTCTGAATTCTTGAGGCCTTGAGCTTGTGGTGTATTCCATTTGGATTTGGTGGGTGTTCTGTCACTGCCACCGCCACCAAAAACCGTTCTGCGCTTCAAGAAAAACAGAGAGAGCTTGCTTTAAGATGGGGTTTGCGGACATGGATCCTGGTGTCGCAGGCCAAGCAGAGAAAGGCCCAGAGATGATAAAGGAACCTGGGCTAGAAAAATGGGTTGTGACCCATGTTTTGGAAGGCAGGCCTGAGGCAAGCTATAAGTTGAGTGGACTGGGTTTGTGAATTGAGCTTTCTGCTGCTTGGTTGTCAGACTGGGCCTGTGAAATGAAGGAAGCCTGATTTGTAGCTGGGCCAAGACATACAAATATATATATATATATATATGTTTCTTTTTTTTTTTTTTTTTTTTTTTTTTTTTTGTAAATACATAAACATATGTATTCATCATTTTTTTTTTAATAAAATTGACTTTCTTTAATAAAACATTTATTTATATTTTGATGTGACTGAACTCGAAATTTTGAATATTCAAGCTGCCTACGTACCCCTCTATTGAGGAGGGATCAAGTCATAACGTAGTTCAAATGAGTGATGAATTGAACAATGATTTTGATGATGATTTTGCCGTACACAGTTTATGCTCTTGCGGGCCAGGAGCTTTGGTTCATGCAGTTTAGGCTCGTGTGAACAAAGAGCAGGAGTTTGTCGCATTTTAAGGGTAGTAGCGCTTCAAGAATCTGCCATTGATAGGGCCGATCTTCAAGCCGTCTTCCGCCATGATTAAGTATGCGCCATTGGTGTAGACTTCTTGTATTACGTATGGTCCATCCCACTTTGACGTGAACTTGCTCTTTGTCTTGTGAGTCATGATGATAGGCCTACGTAATGAAAGAACGAGATCTCCCATTTGAAAAGAACGAGGGAGAACTTTCTTGTTGAATGCCTTGGAGAGTCGTGCTTGATAACACTCTAAATGTTGCTGAGCTTCGAGTCTTTTCTCATCCAGCGCTTCTAGCTCTTGAAGGCGCAACTTTGCATTCTTTTCGTTAGTCAAGCCTTCTTGTATAGCCATCCTTAGCGAGGGGATTTGACTTTCGAGCGGTAGAACAGCTTCTACGCCATATACGAGAGAATAAGGTGTAGCTTGGGTAGGCGTTCTATATGTCGTCCTGTATGCCCAAAGTGCTTCGCCTATTCTTTCATGCCAGTCTTTCTTTGTTCTGCCGATTACCTTCTTCAGGAGGTTGCACAAAGTCTTGTTGAATGCTTCTGCAAGACCGTTGGCCGGAGCATGATACATGGAGGATCTGTGCTGCTTGAACTTGTATTTCTCGCAGAGCTCGTCCACGAGTCGGTTGGAGAACTGTTTTCCGTTGTCAGTGACAATGTAACGAGGCACACCATATCGGTGGATGATATGTTCCTTGATGAAACGGACGACAGTTTCCTTCTTGACTTCCTTCAGGGTTATGGCTTCAGCCCACTTGGAGAAGTAATCTGTTGCAGCCAGGATGTAAGCTTCTCCTGCAGATGACTTTGGCGCAATTGGTCCTACGACGTCCAATCCCCATGCATCGAATGGCCATGAAGTAGCTGTGGGGTGTAATGGTTCAGGCGGTTGATGTATGAAGTTGGCGTGAAATTGGCAGGCTTGGCACCTTTTGGCGTGTTCTAGGCAGTCATTTACCATGCTTGGCCAGTAGTAACCCATTCTTTTGAGCTGGAAATGAAGCTTCGGTCCGGACTGATGCGCCCCACATATTCCTGAGTGTGCTTCTTCCATGGCTTGATTGGCTTCTTCCTCGCCTAGGCATCTCAGAAGTAATCCTTCAAAAGATCGCCGGTAGAGTGTCCCTTTGTAATAGAGGAAGCGATGTGCTCGTCGACGTACTTCAGAGCGGTGTTTTAGATCATTTGGAAGTATTCCATGCTCCAAGTAGTTGATCAGAGGCTGTCTCCATTCTTCAACGTTGACCGGAAGTATGGAAATAACGTTTGTATCACTTAGTACCATTTCAGTGACAAGCGGGATTACCCATCTTTGGCAGACTGGTACTTTTGCAGCTTCGTCTTCTCCTAATGTCATGCTCGAGGCTAGGTTGGCGAGAGCGTCTGCCATTTGATTCTCTTTTCTTGGCACGTGTTCTAGTGTTACAGCCTCAAACCTTTGTAGCAATTGTGTTGCCAGCCGGAAGTACGGGACGAGATCATCTTTCCTCACCTCATATTCAGTCAGGAGTTGATTGATTATGAGCTTGGAGTCGCCATATATCTCAAGGGCTGTGATTTCCATGTTGATTGCCATTTGGAGCCCGATGATCAGTGCTTGGTACTCAGCAACGTTGTTGGAGCATAATTCGCTTAGTTGGAATGAATAAGGTAGTATTTGCCTTTGTGGCGACATGAATACTACTCCTGCCCCCGCTCCGTCTGCTCGTGCAGATCCGTCGAAGAACATCGTCCATGTCGGGAATATGTCGATGTAGAACACCTATTCGTTAGGCAAGTCGTCTGAGATTTTCCAATCGGTTGGGATTGGATGGTCGGCAAGGAAGTCTGCTAGCACTTGTCCCTTGGCGGCTTTAGCGGGGACGTAGATGATCTCGTATTGATTGAGAAGCAATGCCCATTTAGCTAGTCGTCCTGTCAAAACTGGCTTGGACATGACGTATTTGACCGGGTCAGCTTTAGCAACCAAGTGGATGGTGTAAGCATGCATGTAATGTCTGAGCTTCTGGATGGCAAACATCAAGGCAAGGCACATTTTTTCTATTGGGGAGTAGTTCAACTCAGCGCCGGTGAGCGTTCGACTGAGGTAGTAGAGTGCTCATTCTTTTTGGGATTCGTTTTCCTGTGCCAGAAGTGCTCCAACTGATCTTTCCTGAGCAGCGATGTACAATATGAGCGGTTTCCCTGGTACAGGTGCCCCCAGGACAGGTGGACTTGACAAATACTTCTTTATGCTTTCAAAAGCATTGTTGCATGCTTTGTCCCATACGAACGGAACATCTTTCTTCATGAGTCGACTGAACGGTTGACAACGCCCTGCAAGGTTGGAGATGAAGCGTCTGATGAAGGCTAGCCGCCCTTGTAGACTTTTCAACTCGTGCAGGTTTCTTGGCTCGGGCATGCTTTGAATTGCCTTGATCTTTGATTGGTCCACTTCAATGCCACGATGCTTGACAATGAAGCCAAGGAACTTTCCAGATGTGACACCAAATGCACACTTTAACGGGTTCATCTTGAGGTTGTATTTTCGCAACCTTTCGAACACTACTCGCAAATCCTTCAAGTGATTTGATCTTTTCTTTGTCTTGACCACCACATCGTCTACATAACATTCTACGTTCTTGTGTAGCATGTCATTGAAGATCTTCTGCATTGCACGTTGATATGTAGCTCCAGCATTTTTCAGACCAAAGGGCATCACCTTGTAGCAGTAGATACCTTTTGGAGTACGGAAGGCTGTTAGTTCCTCATCTTCAAGAGCCATGCGAATTTGATTGTATCTAGAAGAGCCGTCCCTGAACGATAGTGCCTCATGGCCAGTGGTCGCGTCCACCATGATCTCAATGATTGGCAAGGGGAAGTCATCCTTTGGGCAAGCATCATTGAGGTCTCGGAAGTCTACGCAAACACGTATTTGTCCAGATTTCTTAAGGACTATGACGATGTTGGAGATCCACTTGGGGTATTGCACCTCTCGAATGAAGCCTGCTTCAATCAATTTGTCAATCTCTGCCTCGATTTGTGGGATGAGCTCGGATCGATAGCGTCTTTGAGTTTGCTTTATTGGTCGCGTTCCAGGCTTGACTGCAAGATGATGCACAGCAATGATAGGGTCGAGGCCGGGCATTTCCTTGTAGGTCCAAGCAAAGACGTCTTTGTACTCTAATAGCAGCTGGTAATACTTCTCTATCTCGTCTGCACTTAGTAATGCACTCACGAAGATAGGCTTTGGTTCCTCACTTGTGCCTAAGTTGAGTTCTTTGAGATCGTCAATTGTGGCTTGCCCCCCATCTTCGAGCTGTGACGGCGCTGCAATGACATATTCCTCGAGGATTTCATCTTCTTCACCTTCTTGGATTGTGATGTGAAAGAAATTTTGGACCCCTTCTTCGGTGTTGACCTCTCGAGCTTGTTGGCATGAAGATTGTCCAGTATGGATGATGGTGCGCCTTTTCACTTTCAGTGATCCAACTGTGTTAACCTCCAAAATTGCTTGGCGCTTCATTCTTGAAGGAATGGAACTTCGAACGTCATCCCTTTCTACCAGACGATCGATCTTTTCTACTTCTGGTGTCGTCTTTCTCCTTCTGGAAGGCTCTTTGGCTTCTTCAAGTCTTTCCATAACTGACTGTTGTGGAGGAAAGCTAGTCGTATTGCTTTGCTTCTTAGGTTTCGACAACCTTTTGAAAACAGAGCTTCGAGATGCTGACGTGTTAAGCCTTTTGAAGACAGAAGTTCTGTTTTGACCGCCAATGAGTTTAGGTGCCAGAACTTTGGGCCTTGGATGATTCATTCTATCGAATACTGACGTCTGGGGGGCAGGTTGGGGCTCCTCTTTATCTTGTATAATGCTTACGCTGATGTGTTGAGTGCTAGCATTTTTTGCCTTGCTGGAGATCTTCACCGGTGCATTTAGTGTGAAGCCAAGTCCAGCTTTGTTGTTGTTGACCCCGTAACCATGCTCCTCCAACTTCTTTTGAGTTTTAGTGAGATCACGTTTGTTGTCTTTGACGGTGTTCAAATCATTATTTCCCAAATTTGCAGAGGATGTGAAGTTGTACCCAGCTCTCGACATAAGTTTGTAGGCGTTTGGATCAAAACCTTCTTCGGTCCTCTTGGTTGGGAGAAAGCTTGGTTCTACCCCCTTTGGCAGGCCTTTTGTGAAGCCTTGTGATGGTCTTGCAACCTTAGTGTCGCCTAGCTGTGTCAGAGGTAAAACTGCATTTGTTTTAAGCAACTTTACTTTATCTATGTGCCGCTGTGCATCGGCTTTGCTTGCTGCAGTTTCAAATGGGGATTGACCATTCTTTCTTCTTGACGTCGGGATGTATCGGAAAACGGGTATGTTTGGTCCATTTGAGGGCGTCCTACTCCCTCTGGTTGTTGCAGGTTTAGCAAGCTCATCGTTGTTTTTGCTTGAAGATGGCATAGCTTCTTCTTCTTGCTTCTTGGGCACGACTTGCCACTCCTGCTTTTTAGGTGTTACTTTGCCCATGGATTTGATCTCTTTTGGAAGAGTTTCGAGCACCATGTCTTCATCCATGTAGAACTTGGCGTCTGCGAAATGTGATTCGGCTTCGGTGAATGGCTTGGTGTCGCCATAGATCACCTTCACTCATTCTCGGTAAAATTTTAAGCATTGGTGAAGGGTGGATGGTACTACTCCATTCACATGGATCCAAGGTCTTCCTAAGAGCAAACCGTAGGAAGTTCTTGCATCAATCACGTGGAATATTGTGCTTGACTTGAGTTCACCAATGGTCATCTCCACTCGGATCATGCCCATCGCTATTTGTCCTCTTTGGTTAAAACCTTGGATTAGTAGACGGCTTAGGGATAGTTCATCCACTTTGATGCCGATTGCGATCATTGTTGACTTTGGCATGATATTTATGGCTGATCCGCCATCCACCAGCATGCGGCTGACTTTGTGCTCCCTTACGTACCCAGAGACGAAGAGAGGTCGGTTGTGAGGCTTGGATCCTAGCAGCAAGTCTTCATCGGTGAAGTGGATTACGTCCTCGGCGGCACAGCATGTGACACATTCATATGGTCGAAGTTTTAAGCCTTCGTTCTTGCTTTCTTGCCCTTCATGGTCGTCAGGACTCGCCAAGATTGCTGCCAGTGCTCTTCGCATCTTTTTTGGCAACCGGAGCGCTTCCTCAATGCTAAGGTGTGTTGGCAGACCTTCTTTAGTTGTAAGAGTCTTTTCCCCCTCAGTGGTGACAGCTTTGCCTTCTGAGGGTTCTTCCATTTCTACTTCGACCATGTAACATGCAGTGATAGTGCACTGTTGGAAGAAGTCATCTGGGAAGTATTCATGTAAGGAGACGGGAATACGTGGCTCTTGCTCCATAGGTTCCCCAGCATATGTTGGCTTAGCGGCTCTTATGCTTCTTTTAGGCTTTCTATTGTTGCGGCGGCGGTGCTTTCTTGCTTGCTCCCCCTTTGGCCTTATAGCTTGTGGTCTTGGCTTTCTCGTCTTCTTATAGGTCACCAATGTCCACCCTTCTTCATCATCGATAGGTGCATCGCCGTTGTTTGCCCCTAATGATGGTTGTGCAGAAGGTGTTGTGTAGCTTGTGCATTGATAAGAATGGTCAGGCATTTCTTGAAGAGGCACGGGATTAAAGGATCCAAACACGATCGTAGTGGTGTGCGTTGCGACTTTGTCTTCTAGGTCGAGCTCAATCTGCCCTTGCTGTGCCAACTTCATGATGAGTTCTTTTAGGATAAAACACTTGCCCACATGATGACCCACGATACGATGATACTTGCAGTACTTAGGATCATTGATGCGATTCATCTCTTCAGGGCGTTTGCATTCAGGCAATTCAATCACTTTCTTCTCCAGCAGGTCGTCCAGCATTGCGTCCATGTCGGAGTCTGGAAAAGGGTATACCTTCTGCTCCAATTCCCTCAAGGTGTTTTTGTACCTATCTTGGGTGCGGGAAGTCTCACTTCTTTTTATCTCCTTTGCTTTGTTATTGAAGGAAATTTTGACGGGTGTAGACGAGGTCTTGATAGGGGTGGTATTGGTGGTAAAAGCTTCATTGGCGGGCTTTTTCCCATGATTGTCTGCTCTTGAAGTAAACACCTTATCCCTTTTGAAATCGGTGATTGGCTCCTTCTTTCCATGGTGGGCGATGCTTAGTTCCATGTCGTGGGCACGGGTGGCTAATTCTTCAAAAGTCCGTGGTTTGATACCTTGAAGGATGTATTGTAAACCCCATTGCATGCCTTGGATGCACATCTCAATTGAAGAAATCTCGGAGAGCCTGTCCTTACAATCGAGGCTTAGATTACGCCATCGGTTGATGTAGTCCATGACTGGTTCCTCCCTCCATTGCTTCGTGCTTGTCAGTTCTAGCATGCTCACAGTGCAGCGGGTGCTATAGAAGCGGTTGAGGAATTCCCGCTCTAATTGCTCCCAGTTGTTGATGGACTCAGGCTCTAGGTCCGTGTACCACTCAAAGGCGTTTCCTTTCAGCGAGCGCACAAACTGCTTGGCAAGGTAGTCCCCTTCGGTCCCTGCGTTGTTGCAAGTTTCAACAAAGTGGGCAACGTGCTGTTTCGGGTTTCCTTTTCCATCAAACTGCATGAACTTTGGTGGTTGATAACCTCTTGGCATCTTCAGGGCATCAATCTTCTTGGAGTAGGGCTTCGAGTAGAACAAGGAGGTATGTGAGCTCCCTTCGTACTGTGTCTTGATGGTGTTGGTGATCATCTCATGCAGCTGCTGGATAGAAAGGGATCCCATGAGTGCCGCTGCTTGGTCTGTCTCCGGCTTCACATCGTTTTTCTCCACCTGAGGCTCTTCTTCTTCGTCGTCTTCTTTCTTTAGATGATCAATCTTCGGGTTGGGTTTCTCGCCGTCCTGCGCCTCTAGTCGGTTGACGAGTGCTGCGATTTGCAAGTCTTTTTCTTCCACAGTTCGGGTTAGCCTTGCGATTGCTTCATTCATTTGAGCCAGCTGCTCATCGATTGAAGTTGCTCCAGTGGTCATGACTTGCATGGCTGAACTGCCGCCTGAATCGGCATCAGAGAGCATGGATTCAGAGTATTTCCTTGGACTTTCCCCCCTCGGTGCCTTTAGCGAGGCTAAGGTGATTACAGGCTCGTACTTTGGGTGCTCTTGTCCCCTTGGCAGAGTGGATGCAGAGGTGAAAGAGGTGGCAGAAGCAGCTATTGCCATGCTTCGAGTCGTGATGCCCAAAGTGACATCAGTTGCGACGAGGATGCTCTTGTTCTTTGTGCCAGTTGCGGGAACAGTTTGAGCTTTCCTTGATGCCATTTTTTGAAGTGCGTTTGGTTTCCTTGAACGGAGAAAAAGATGAGAGGTAGAGAAATCCCACCGGGCGTGCCAATTTGTGAACACAAAATTTTCCTGAAACGAAAGAGACAAGAACAACGTGCACAAACAAATATTATGTATTTGATGATTTTGGGTTACAATCTCTCTCAATTTGATCCTCTGATTCGATCTCCGTAAGGTGTTGATTTGTGGGATGTGCAATTGATCCAAGGGCCGTCGAGGCTTGATCTTGGATGAACGAGGATGAACGGATCTTCAAGGGGCTTTTGGGCTTGATCTTGAAGAATGGTGATTGACGGATCTTCAAGGGCTTTTGGGCTTGATCTTGAAGAACAGTGATGAACGGATTTCCGAGGGCTTTTGGGCTTGAACTCGAAGAACAGTGACGAACGGATCTTCGAGAGCTTTTGGGCTTGAACGGATCTTCGAGGGCTTTTGGGCTTGATCTCGAAGAACAGTGATGAACGATGAACGCTTTCTTCAAGGGCCGACGGGGCTTGGGCTTGATGAACAGCGGATGAGCGGATTTGTTGATGTTGTCGATCCAAAGGGGCCGTTGGGGCTTGATCCTTGAGGATGAACAGTTGATGAACGATGAACGCTTTCTTCAAGGGGCTGTTGAGACTTGGGCTTGAAAGAACGATGAACGAAGAACGAAGAACACTTTCTTCAAGGGCCGTCGGGGCTTGATCTTGAATTGGTGGATGATTGTTGATCCAAAGGGTCGTTGAGGCTTGATCTTAGGATGAACGATGAACGAAGAACGAAGAACGAAGAACGAAGAGAGCTTTCTTGATTCTTCGGGAACCTGGATGCTTGAGAGCTTCGGAGTTTCAGAGCTTCAGAGCTTCAAGAATTTTGCCTAATGATTTTGGTTCCCCTTAAATGAATGAATTTGGCTTCTATTTATAGAATTTTCCAAGACCTAATTTTGAATATAATATTCCAGATGAAATAAGTCGTCTCTGCCAGGTGTTGACACGTGTCCTATTTGATGACTTTTCTGACTTATTTCGATTTTTCGTTTAGACACACGCTACGTGTAAAATTTATGTAATACATGAGCGTTGAAACTTTGATTTATTGGTCAACATTTATTTACCGAAATTTCGATGTCTACACTCATCACTACACTTTATGGCTTCGTCACCCTCTGAGTGTCGGCCAGCATAACCTGATTCAGAGTCCAAGTGGACATTCCGGGTCGGGGTGTGTCACAAGCCATTTATGAATGCAAATGTTGAGAACATGCACCTAAATTGTAGCAAGATAAAAGAATGTGACATAAATAATATTCAACTGCCAACAATAAATTCACAACGATAATGCATGGCATGTTCCGAGCATATTCTAAATCAGGTTACAAGCGAAAGATGCTATTGCAAGAGTAGTCAAGCAGAGAAGATGGCACAATGTCACTGGTATGGGAATGCCTCGTATGTCGGATCGTAGTCCTCGTTCCTATGTCATACAGGGGCGCGAAACAAACATGAGTGGACCAAGTTGATATATATATATATACACACACTACTGAAATAGTTATCAACAGACTAACCCCCAAAGTTTTATGAAAACTAATAGCATAATAAGTAGTAATTTTTCCGAAAACACTAGCATGCCATAAAACCTTCATAAAACATATCTCGTATATAGTGTGCTAACTAATGGTATCAGTATCAGTATCTCTCTTCTGCACAGAACAATGCCCTACACTAGTTAGCAAAAAAAAAAAAAAAAAAAACAGTGCCCTACACATGCCCGCCCGAAGGCAATATAAGTATCATCTTCCATATGCATAGAATAGTGTCCTACACACGCTCGCCCGAAGGCAGAACAATGACCACTAGATACGCACAAAACCATTGAACATAATCTTTCCAAACATAGGTACATATATCTCAAAAACATCTTCAAGTCATCCATCATCTATACTATAAAGAAGTGTGTAAAAATATGTTCTAAATAGTATATCGTCATCCATCAGATATCCTACAAAGAAATAGGTTCGATAGAAAATATGGTATTCCAAAATATTTTAAGTAAAGCATGATATATCATAAGTGTAAATCTAATTTACTCATAAAACGTAACCATTAAATCATGTTTTTCATGTATGCATTTCTACTAATAAAACATGCATTTTAGAAGGGGTCCACTCACAAATACTCCGTCGTTGTAGAGCCGTATGAAATAGGAATGACGGAATCGTTGCTATTAATTGCACCTAAGCACATAAAGGGTACAATTAATAAAACTATACTCAAACGATTTAATTCGGGAAAACGAATGTCAGAAATGGGTCCAGGACGTCGAAATTAGCCTATGAGGGGTTTCGGACAAAACCCGAAAAGTGTCAACAAGTTAAACCGGGTCGGACCGGTTTAGGGTTGGATCTAGGTTGGGTCCTAGGGTTTGGGTTAGGCCGGTTAGGGTTTTAGGTTGGTTGGGTTTAGCTTTAGGAATTGGGCTTAAGGCCCGGTCCCAAGGCCAAGAGCCCGTGGTACAAACAGCCTGAATGCTTATAAGAAAAAGGGTTTGGGTTTTATCCTAACAGGCCTTGGGTTGAAAGCCTAGCCCAAAACCTTTGGGTTTTAACAGAAAATAAAAGAAAATTAATAAAATAATTTTGGGTTGGACTTAAGGGGTAACGGGCCTAAAACCTGGGTTTTGTCAAGGCCCAAAGGGCCTAGTTTCGACAGAAAACGAACGCCAGACCTTTCCCAGCTCCGGTTGACGGTGACCAAACACCCTAGGGTCCGATCAAGGTGTTAAAATAAAGGTGGAGGTGAGAGGAAGGAGTTGGTACCTGTTTCACTACGAGTGGTGGCCGGGAAGTGGCCGGATTTTGCTCAAAAGGTTGCAGGTATGCCTGGGGTTTTTCCTGGGCTTATGAGCTTCGCCGAGCTCCACCGAGACTAGGGAAGGGGAATGGAGGTCCTCGTGGGTCGTGGTGGTCTAGCACCATCGTCAGGGTGTCTCTTGGGTGTGCGTGGGTGTGTGGGTGCGATCAGAGAGAGTGAGAGAGCTAGAGAGTTAGAGAGTGAAAGAGAGGTAGAGATGAGAGAGAGAGAGAGAGAGAGAGAGAGAGAGAGAGAGAGAGAGAAGAAATAGATGACTCGGGAAGGGGAAAGAAGAGAGAAAGAGATGGGGACTTGCCACGTGGCAAGTCGTGATAGGAGGAGAAGGGTTAAGGGATCCGGATAGGGTTAGTGTCCAAGGGGTCAAAATGCAAATTGCATTAACTTTGAGGGACGTTGTATAATTACATAGAAATTTTTGGGGAGGGGTTTTACAATAACATATGAAGAATCGTTTTAATACCTGTACTTTGAAAAATCTCTCCCAAAAAGAGCAATACACAAAGCAAGGGAAACATGGGAACACTTTAATAATATGTTGTTTTATTTATTTAATTATCAATTTGTTTGTTTTGCCACTTAGTACTATGGTTTAGTAATATTCATCTTCACTTGTAAGTAAGAGGTTTTAGGTTCGATTCTCGAAAATTTGAACCACATTATTGCTAGCTTAGCATCGCCTTCAATAGAGCAATTTACATAGAATGAGTTTACTATCATGTGACGTCTTGATAAAATATTATAATACCATGTACTAAAAACTTACACATGTTACTGTTTTATTAAACTGTTTTATTAAACTGACGTCACAATAACAATGAAGGTAGCAGTTAATGCATTCTATACAAGTGAGAATTTTTTTTCTGTACCTAGTACACAAATCGATACCCACTTATCATATCAAATGAAAAAGACGAAAAAATATATACTCTTTCCACTTATATTATGATGCTTGGACCAGCGGCTTGTGTATTGGGTAATTGTAAATATCTCTCCATATAAGTCCTCGTCGCCTTCTTGTTCTTCTTCTTCTTCTTCTTCTTCTTTCTTATTAGGCAGTCAGTGAGATACAGAGAGAGAAACGTTTTCACAAACAGACACAGCCACCGACCAATCTCTCTCTCTCTCTCTCTCTGTTTCCATCGATCTGTGTGTGTGTTTTCTCTTTGTTTTGTACGCAATAGAATACATCAATGCCTTCACATAAGCGTTCGACAGCAGAGCAGCTCAGCGATGATGTAGAACATCGCCACCACCAACGGCAACGACCCAAGCAATCTCGACTGCAAGAT
This sequence comes from Malus fusca, assembly GCA_035220775.1. NCBI lineage: Eukaryota > Viridiplantae > Streptophyta > Magnoliopsida > Rosales > Rosaceae > Malus > Malus fusca. The sequence goes on along the minus strand of CM069075.1, from coordinate 30,480,456 downwards.
GAACACCAACTCCTAGACCAAGAAGAGGAAGAAGAAGAAGAAGAAGCAGCAGTAGAACAAGAAGAAGATGACGAAGATGATGCCGGTTACGTATCATCTCTCTCTCTCCCATCCCATATTCTCTGCTCTTTATATGGTTTTCTTCATATGGGTCCTCTTTTGGTTCTCGATTGACTAACTTAACAAGTTTTCTTGGTTTTTTTATTTTTTATTTTTTACACTTCAGATTCTGATGGAGGCGCATCTTCAACTTCTCAAGAGATTCCCGAGTACTCTATCTACCTTATTCTCTGTCGTACTTAAATATCTTATGTGGATAGTACTAGCTAGTTGTAGATTCATGTTGATTTTATCACCATTTTCAAGCAGTTTATGAAAGCTCCATGGGTTGAATGATGATCGGTTTTCGACGTCTATAGTAAAAGATGAAAGTTGGTTTCGATAATGTTGGATCGTCGTCGGTTGTCAAATTAGCTATTACCAAGTTGTGGTTCTGCTTAATATAATGGTCCAGTGATTGTTGCATGTAGGGATCTGAGCCTTGTTTTGTGCTTGTATGCGTCGATATATTAAAATTCGACAGGGCAGGGGCTAGTTTTCCGATTTTCTATTTTCGAGTAATGCAAACTATTATTGTGTATCGTCCAACTAGTGCTATATACACCTTTTCTATATTTTTGAGAAACGATTCCACGTACTTCTTGTGCCCTTGCAGATTGATATTCATACAACTGCAAGAACTCCGTAAAGACGTACACTGTCCAATATGTCTCGGTAACTTCTGCTTCTCAACCTTTTGAGTTTGAATGAAATGCAATGCTTTAAACTTAAAATTGCTATGTGTTCACTCACTGGACTCAACTGATGAAGATTTCCCCCTCGTGGCGTACATATCCTTTTTCTCTTTTGTTTCTGCCCAGAAAACATGAGTGTTGCTTGCTTTAAGGTTTATTGCACTACGATGTAATACACACACGTATACACATAACAAAATTATTAATTCACTTTTCATTTCAATGGTGGTTAACTGCTAATTTTGCTATGCATTTCGGTTCTTGTTGTTGCATTGCATGCCCACATTTCTTGGCATGGATTCTCAGTGATGTAGAGATTGAGTTGCCTATAATTACGTAGTTAACTGCCAATTGTTATAGTGTCCTTTGTAGTTCCACCACTGTCTTCACACTATAAAATGCAATGTGGTATCCCTTGAGGCAAACTATTTAGGGACTGCAATTTGAATAATTTGGTTGGCTCCATATATCGTTCATCTTGTCAACCACGATATTTTCCGGCCAAGAGTAATCTGGATCTGGAAACAAGGGCTATCTAATACCAAAACCAACTATCAGTATTTGATTTAGCCTATAAGTGAACAAGGGGAAGGCTAAGTAGGGTGTGACTTGAGTTGAAGAAGGGAGAAAACCTCGGTGATCTATGGTTTAGCAATGACATGCCGTTGACAGATAATGGGAAACCTGCCTCCTTACATTACACCTCATTTTTCTTGGTTTATGAAACCTTCGGTACTCAGTGACGTCCCACTTTTTAGAAATAAAGATGGCTTTGGCGTACGTGTAGGAAAACTATTAAGTAATGAATAGTTTCTAAGATCTAAATAATAAAAGATATATTGATGTGGAAGAATGAGAGCTCAAGTGTGTAGAAAGCACACACATAGCTTGGCTTATTAGAACCTTGAAACTATGACTATTGATTCATTCCAAAGAAAAGGTGGTAAAGGTATTCAAGTTCGATTATTCCCAAGCTTTCTGGACCTCACTTTCCACCTAGCCAGCATCTTCACTAATAATATTTGTTGTGAAATATGTCCAGAGGATCAATACGAGCGATCTCAACTTCTCTAAAAGTGTTATTTTTGTAGTGGTTCTGGTAAATTACTATGTTATCGTGATCTTTTAAAGAAGAAAATTGTGATTCCGCTTCTATTTTCTTCTCTTGTTGCTTGCTTACATTTCCTCTTCTGTGCTATCCATAATGGGGTATCAATCTAGTAAACAAACATTGATAAGTTTCTTCTCCTGGACAGGAATTATGAAGAAAACACGTACTGTAATGGGATGCCTACACAGGTTTTGCAGGGAATGTATCGACAAGTCAATGCGATTGGGGTATGTAATGTTGAGCTCTTTCCCTCTTAACTTTTTATTATTTTTTTGTAACTGTGGCATTTGATTTTCTGATTAATAGAATGAAAAATATATTAGAATACGAGTTGAGAACCAATCAAGTTTATTTATTTAGCTTGATATATAATTTCAGGAACAACGAGTGTCCTGCTTGTCGCGGACACTGTGCAAGTCGGCGTTCATTGAGAGACGATCCAAAGTGTGATGCTCTAATAGCAGCTTTATATCCGGATATTGAGAAGTATGAGGAGGAGGTATAAATTTAGCTGTTGTTTTTTATGTTTGGTAGCACTTTGACACACAGAAAATAGAGAGGATACTTCAAATTAGTGTCGTTACAATGAACTTTTGACTTCATGTAGATGACTCTAGTCTAATAATGTTTTTGCAAAAGGAGAATTAAATTTGCAGCATGGTTTCAGGAATTGTCTTTCCATCAGGAGGAGAGGACTCGAAACGAGCAGGTTAGTTTCATTTTTGGGTAAAAAATTTCTTCCTAAGATTTGGATGGTGGTGTTTTCTTCGCTGACAATTTCAATCATGAAGTACCGCGTATCATCTTTCTTGGGACATGCCACTACTCAAGAAATATGTTCTCCAGTCCTGTAAATAGTATGTGGTTTCATCAGTGAGAAATTCTCTTCAAACTATTAAGCCGAACCCTCGCCCAAAGAAAGCCAAGGAACAAGGAAATGGAGCAAAGTCGAAATGACCTTACCTTATTTTTCTTATTGTTGTTTGTTTTTTGGTTTTCTAAACAGGTGCTTACTGACAACTTTGTTCCTGGTGCCATATTAATGCCTTAATACAGATCCAAGCATCAATTGCCAAAGTTTTTGAACAACAATCAGAAGCTCTAACTAAGAGACGCACATCTGGAAAAGATATATCAGATTCAATTCCTATGAGACCGCGGCCCAATAATCAGAGTTCTGTTAAGGAAACGGAACTCTCGAGCCGCTGAGGATGATAATGACAATGACAATAATACCAAGGGCAACAATTCATCTTCCACTGATGACCGGTGTACTGAACTTAGGCCAAGACAGCTGAGAAGACGGGCAGGATTTGGATCCTCTTAGCCTACTTCATCTCTGGCCAATTCAAGTGTTGTCTGGAGCTCTGAAATGCTTGTTTGGGGGCGGGGTAGTGCTCGGAGTCTCACACGGCGTGGCATTGCTAGTGGTTGCAACAGGAAGAATGTTGAACAAAAAGAGTATACAAGATAACTCTAATGATCCAAGAAGAAGAAAATAAAGCACACTCTAAAGAAAGCTCACAAGAACACTAATTAGCAAAGCTTCTCTTATTTAGCACTTAGCTTTGTTTTTCTTTTGGATGAATTACAAGGCTTGGGGACTTGGGTATTTATAG